>CAWVOD010000087.1:642915-1285830 GCA_963930825.1 Silvanus unidentatus
AAGCATTAATATAGTCACTTATTAAGCGTTGGACTGCCCTATGTGGTTGAACACCTAATATTCCAAAAATGTCCGTTACAGCCAAACTATTAGAGACACAGTGTTCATATTTTATATGCAGCGTTTTTCAAAGGCCCAATGCATTAATATAGTCACTTATTAAGCGTTGGACTGCAACATGTAGTTGAACACCTAATATTCCAAAAGTGTCAGTTACAGCCAAACTATAAGAGGCATAAAGTTCATATTGTATATGCAGCGTTAAACAGAGGCCCAAAGCATTAATATAGTCACTTATTAAGCGTTGGACTGCAACATGTAGTCAAACACCTAATATTCCAAAAATGTCCGTTACAGCCAAACTATTAGAGACACAGTGTTCATATTGTACATCAGGGTTTTACAGAGGGCCAAAGCACTAATATAGTCACTTATTAAACGTTGGACTGCAACATGTGGTGGAACACCTAATATTCCAAAAATGTCAGTTACAGCCAAATTATTAGAGACACAGTGTTCATATTTTATATGCAGGGTTTTGCAGAGGCCCAAAGCATTAATATAGTCACTTATTAAGCGATGGACTGCAACATGTGGCCGAACACCTAATATTCCAAAAATGTCCGTTACAGCCAGACTATTAGAGACACAGTGTTCATATTGTATATGCAGCGTTTTACAGAGGCCCAAAGCATTAATATAGTCACTTATTAAGCGTTGGACTGCAACATGTAGTTGAACACCTAATATTCCAAAAGTGTCAGTTACAGCCAAACTATAAGAGGCATAAAGTTCATATTGTATATGCAGCGTTAAACAGAGGCCCAAAGCATTAATATAGTCACTTATTAAGCGATGGACTGCAACATGTGGCCGAACACCTAATATTCCAAAAATGTCCGTTACAGCCAAACTATTAGAGACACAGTGTTCATATTTTATATGCAGCGTTTTTCAAAGGCCCAATGCATTAATATAGTCTCTTATTAAGCGATGGACTGCAACATGTGGTCGAACACCTAATATTACAAAAGTGTCAGTTACAGCCAAGCTATAAGAGGCACAGAGTTCATACTGTATATGCAGCGTTATACAGAGTCCCAAAGCATTACTTTAACCACATATTAAGCTTTGCACTGCCCCATGTGGTTGAACACCTAATATTCCAAAAATGTCCGTTACAGTTAAACTATTAGAGACACAGTGTTCATATTTTATATGCAGGGTTTTACAGAGGCCCAAAGCATTAACATAGTCACTTATTAAGCGTTGGACTGCCCTATGTGGTTGAACACCTAATATTCCAAAAATATCCGTTACAGCCAAACTATTAGAGACACAGTGTTCATATTGTACATCAGGGTTTCACAGAGGGCCAAAGCATTAATATAGTCACTTATTAAGCGATGGACTGCAACATGTGGTCGAACACCTAATATTCCAAAAATGTCAGTTACAGCCAAACTATAAGAGACACAGTGTTCATATTTTATATGCAGGGTTTTACAGAGGCCCAAAGCATTAATATAGTCACTTATTAAGCGATGGACTGCAACATGTGGCCGAACACCTAATATTCCAAAAATGTCCGTTACAGCCAAACTATAAAAGGCATAAAGTTCATATTGTACATGCAGGGTTTTACAGAGGGCCAAAGCATTAATATAGTCACTTATTAAGCGATGGACTGCAACATGTGGTCGAACACCTAATATTCCAAAAATGTCCGTTACAGCCAAACTATTAGAGACACAGTGTTCATATTGTACATGCAGGGTTTTACAGAGGCCCAAAGCATTAATATAGTCACTTATTAAGCGATGGACTGCAACATGTAGTTGAACACCTAATATTCCAAAAGTGTCAGTTACAGCCAAACTATAAGAGGCATAAAGTTCATATTGTATATGCAGCGTTAAACAGAGGCCCAAAGCATTAATATAGTCACTTATTAAGCGTTGGACTGCCTTATGTGGTTGAACACTTAATATTCCAAAAATGTCAGTTACAGCCAAACTATAAGAGGCATAAAGTTCATATTGTATATGCAGCGTTAAACAGAGGCCCAAAGCATTACTTTAACCACATATTAAGCGTTGGACTGCCCCATGTGGTTGAACACCTAATATTCCAAAAATGTCCGATACAGCAAAACTATTATAGACACAGTGTTCATATTGTATATGCAGCGTTTTACAGAGGGCCAAAGCATTAATATAGTCACTTACTAAGCGATGGACTGCAACATGTGGCCGAACACCTAAAATTCCAAAAATGTCCGTTACAGCCAAACTATAAAAGGCATAAAGTTCATATTGTATATGCAGCGTTAAACAGAGGCCCAAAGCATTACTTTAACCACATATTAAGCGTTGGACTGCCTTATGTGGTTGAACACCTAATATTCCAAAAATGTCAGTTACAGCCAAACTATAAGAGGCATAAAGTTCATATTGTATATGCAGCGTTAAACAGAGGCCCAAAGCATTACTTTAACCACTTATTAAGCGTTGGACTGCCCTATGTGGTTGAACACCTAATATTCCAAAAATGTCCGTTACAGCCAAACTATTAGATACACAGTGTTCATATTGTACATGCAGGGTTTCACAGAGGGCCAAAGCATTAATATAGTCACTTACTAAGCGATGGACTGCAACATGTGGCCGAACACCTAATATTCCAAAAATGTCCGTTACAGCCAAACTATAAAAGGCATAAAGTTCATATTGTATATGCAGCGTTAAACAGAGGCCCAAAGCATTACTTTAACCACATATTAAGCGTTGGACTTTTCTTGTGGTTGAACACCTAATATTCCAAAAATGTCCGTTACAGCCAAACTATTAGAGACACAGTGTTCATATTGTGTATGCAGCGTTATACAGAGGCCCAAAGCATTAATATAGTCACTTATTAAGCGTTGGACTGCCCTATGTGGTTAAACACCTAATATTCCAAAAATGTCCGTTACAGCCAAACTATTAGAGGCATAAAGTTCATATTGTATATGCAGCGTTAAACAGAAGCCCAAAGCATTACTTTAACCATTGGACTGCCCCATGTGGTTGAACACCTAATATTCCAAAAATGTCAGTTACAGCCAAACTATTATAGACACAGTGTTCATATTGTATATGCAGCGTTTTTCAAAGGCCCAAAGCATTAATATAGTCTCTTATTAAGCGTTGGACTGCAACATGTGGACGAACACCTAATATTACAAAAATGTCAGTTACAGCCAAACTATTAGAGACACAGATTTCATTTTGTATAAGCAGCGTTATACAGAGTCCCAAAGCATTACTTTAACCACATATTAAGCTTTGCACTGATCCATGTGGTTTAACACCTAATATTCTAAAAATGTCCGTTACAGTTAAACTATTAGATACACAGTGTTCATATTTTATATGCAGGGTTTTACAGAGGCCCAAAGCATTAATATAGTCACTTATTAAGCATTGGACTGCAACATGTGGTCGAACACCTATTATTCCAAAAATGTCCGTTACAGCCAAACTATTAGAGACACAGTGTTCATATTGTACATGCAGGGTTTTACAGAGGGCCAAAGCATTAATATAGTCACTTATTAAGCGATGGACTGCAACATGTGGCCGAGCACTTAATATTCCAAAAGTGTCAGTTACAGCCAAACTATAAGAGGCATAAAGTTCAAATTGTATATGCAGCGTTAAACAGAGGCCCAAAGCATTAATATAGTCACTTATTAAGCGTTGGACTGCCTTATGTGGTTGAACACCTAATATTCCAAAAATGTCAGTTACAGCCAAACTATTAGAGACACAGTGTTCATATTGTACATGCAGGGTTTTACAGAGGCCCAAAGCATTAATATAGTCACTTATTAAGCGTTGGACTGGAACATGTGGTCGAACACCTAATATTCCAAAAGGGTCAGTTACAGAAAAACTATAAGAGGCATTAAGTTCATATTGTATATGCAGCGTATACAAAGGCCCAAAGCATTACTATAATCACATGTTAAGCGTTGGACTGCAACATGTAGTTGAACACCTAATATTCCAAAAGTGTCAGTTACAGAAAAACTAGAAGAGGCATTAAGTTCATATCGTATATGCAGCGTTATACAGAGGCCCAAAGCATTACTATAATCACATGTTACGCGTTGGACTGCAACTTGTAGTTGAACACCTAATATTCCAAAAATGTCCGTTACAGACAAACTATTAGAGACACAGTGTTCATATTGTACATGCAGGGTTTTACAGAGGGCCAAAGCATTAATATAGTCACTTATTAAGCGTTGGACTGCAACATGTGGTCGAACACCTAATATTCCAAATATGTCCGTTACAGCCAAACTATTGGAGACACAGTGTTCATAGTGTATATGCAGCGTTTTACACAGGCCCAAAGCAATAATATAGTCACTTATTAAGCGATGGACTGCAACATGTAGCCGAACACCTAATATTCCAAAAATGTCCGTTACAGAAAAACTATAAGAGGCATAAAGTTCATATTGTATATGCAGCGTTAAACAGAGGCTCAAAGCATTACTTTAACTACATATTAAGCGTTGGACTGCCCCATGTGGTTGAACACCTAATATTCCAAAAATGTCCGTTACAGCCAAACTATTATAGACACAGTGTTCATATTGTATATGCAGCGTTTTACAGAGGCCCAAAGCATTAATATAGTCACTTATTAAGCGTTGGACTGCCCTATGTGGTTGAACACCTAATACTCCAAAAATGTCCGTTACAGCCAAACTATTAGAGACACAGTGTTCATATTGTACATGCAGGGTTTTACAGAGGGCCCAAGAATTAATATAGTCACTTATTAAGCGTTGGACTGCAACATGTGGTCGAACACCTAATATTCCAAAAATGTCCGTTACAGCCAAACTATTAGAGACACAGTGTTCATATTGTACATGCAGGGTTTTACAGAGGCCCAAAGCATTAATATAGTCACTTATTAAGCGATGGACTGCAACATGTAGTTGAACACCTAATATTCCAAAAATGTCCGTTACAGCCAAACTATTAGAAACACAGTGTTCATATTGTGTATGCAGCGTTATACAGAGGCCCAAAGCATTAATATAGTCACTTATTAAGCGTTGGACTGCCCTATGTGGTTAAACACCTAATATTCCAAAAATGTCCGTTACAGCCAAACTATAAGAGGCATAAAGTTCATATTGTATATGCAGCGTTAAACAGAAGCCCAAAGCATTACTTTAACCATTGGACTGCCCCATGTGGTTGAACACCTAATATTCCAAAAATGTCCGTTACAGCCAAACTATTATAGACACAGTGTTCATATTGTACATGCAGGGTTTTACAGAGGGCCAAAGCATTAATATAGTCACTTATTAAGCGATGGACTGCAACATGTGGCCGAGCACTTAATATTCCAAAAGTGTCAGTTACAGCCAAACTATAAGAGGCATAAAGTTCAAATTGTATATGCAGCGTTAAACAGAGGCCCAAAGCATTAATATAGTCACTTATTAAGCGTTGGACTGCCTTATGTGGTTGAACACCTAATATTCCAAAAATGTCAGTTACAGCCAAACTATTAGAGACACAGTGTTTATATTGTACATGCAGGGTTTTACAGAGGCCCAAAGCATTAATATAGTCACTTATTAAGCGTTGGACTGCAACATGTAGTTGAACACCTAATATTCCAAAAGTGTCAGTTACAGAAAAACTAGAAGAGGCATTAAGTTCATATCGTATATGCAGCGTTATACAGAGGCCCAAAGCATTACTATAATCACATGTTACGCGTTGGACTGCAACTTGTAGTTGAACACCTAATATTCCAAAAATGTCCGTTACAGACAAACTATTAGAGACACAGTGTTCATATTGTACATACAGGGTTTTTCAGAGGGCCAAAGCATTAATATAGTCACTTATTAAGCGTTGGACTGCAACATGTGGTCGAACACCTAATATTCCAAATATGTCCGTTACAGCCAAACTATTGGAGACACAGTGTTCATATTGTATATGCAGCGTTTTACAGAGGCCCAAAGCAATAATATAGTCACTTATTAAGCGATGGACTGCAACATGTGGCCGAACACCTAATATTCCAAAAATGTCCGTTACAGCCAAACTATAAGAGGCATAAAGTTCATATTGTATATGCAGCGTTAAACAGAGGCCCAAAGCATTACTTTAACCACATATTAAGCGTTGGACTGCCCCATGTGGTTGAACACCTAATATTCCAAAAATGTCCGTTACAGCCAAACTATTATAGACACAGTGTTCATATTGTATATGCAGCGTTTTACAGAGGCCCAAAGCATTAATATAGTCACTTATTAAGCGTTGGACTGCCCTATGTGGTTGAACACCTAATACTCCAAAAATGTCCGTTACAGCCAAACTATTAGAGACACAGTGTTCATATTGTATATGCAGCGTTCTACAGAGGCCCAAAGCATTAATATAGTCACTTATTAAGCGATGGACTGCAACATGTGGCCGAACACCTAATATTCAAAAAATGTCCGTTACAGCCAAACTATTAGAGACACAGTGTTCATATTGTACATGCAGGGTTTTACAGAGGCCCAAAGCATTAATATAGTCACTTATTAAGCGATGGACTGCAACATGTGGCCGAACACCTATATTCCAAAAATGTCCGTTACAGCCAAACTATTAGAGACACAGTGTTCATATTGTACATGCAGGGTTTTACAGAGGCCCAAAGCATTAATATAGTCACTTATTAAGCGATGGACTGCAACATGTGGCCGAACACCTAATATTCCAAAAATGTCCGTTACAGCCAAACTATTAGAGACACAGTGTTCATATTGTACATGCAGGGTTTTACAGAGGGCCAAAGCATTAATATAGTCACTTATTAAGCGTTGGACTGCAACATGTGGTCGAACACCTAATAATCCAAAAATGTCCGTTACAGCCAATTTATTGGAGACACAGTGTTCATATTGTATATGCAGCGTTTTACAGAGGCCCAAAGCATTAATATAGTCACTTATTAAGCGTTGGACTGCCCTATGTGGTTAAACACCTAATATTCCAAAAATGTCCGTTACAGCCAAACTATTAGAGACACAGTCTTCATATTGTACATGCAGGGTTTCACAGAGGGCCAAAGCATTAATATAGTCACTTATTAAGCGATGGACTGCAACATGTGGCCGAACACCTAATATTCCAAAAATGTCCGTTACAGCCAAACTATTAGAGACACAGTGTTCATATTGTACATGCAGGGTTTTACAGAGGGCCAAAGCATTAATATAGTCACTTATTAAGCATTGGACTGCAACATGTGGCTGAACACCTAATATTCCAAAAATGTCCGTTACAGCCAAACTATTAGAGACACAGTGTTCATATTGTACATGCAGGGTTTTACAGAGGGCCAAAGCATTAATATAGTCACTTATTAAGCGTTGGACTGCAACATGTAGTCAAACACCTAATATTCCAAAATTGTCCGTTACAGCCAAACTATTAGAGACACAGTGTTCATATTGTACATGCAGGGTTTTACAGAGGGCCAAAGCATTAATATAGTCACTTATTAAGCGTTGGACTGCCCTATGTGGTTGAACACCTAATATTCCAAAAATGTCCGTTACAGCCAAACTATTAGAGACACAGTGTTCATATTGTACATCAGGTTTTTACAGAGGGCCAAAGCACTAATATAGTCACTTATTAAACGTTGGACTGCAACATGTGGTGGAACACCTAATATTCCAAAAATGTCCGTTACAGTTAAACTATTAGATACACAGTGTTCATATTTTATATGCAGGGTTTTACAGAGGCCCAAAGCATTAACATAGTCACTTATTAAGCGATGGACTGCAACATGTGGCCGAACACCTAATATTCCAAAAATGTCCGTTACAGCCAAACTATTACAGACACAGTGTTCATATTGTACATGCAGGGTTTTACAGAGGGCCAAAGCATTAATATAGTCACTTATTAAGCGATGGACTGCAACATGTGGCCGAGCACTTAATATTCCAAAAGTGTCAGTTACAGCCAAACTATAAGAGGCATAAAGTTCAAATTGTATATGCAGCGTTAAACAGAGGCCCAAAGCATTAATATAGTCACTTATTAAGCGTTGGACTGCCTTATGTGGTTGAACACCTAATATTCCAAAAATGTCAGTTACAGCCAAACTATTAGAGACACAGTGTTCATATTGTACATGCAGGGTTTTACAGAGGCCCAAAGCATTAATATAGTCACTTATTAAGCGTTGGACTGGAACATGTGGTCGAACACCTAATATTCCAAAAGGGTCAGTTACAGAAAAACTATAAGAGGCATTAAGTTCATATTGTATATGCAGCGTATACAAAGGCCCAAAGCATTACTATAATCACATGTTAAGCGTTGGACTGCAACATGTAGTTGAACACCTAATATTCCAAAAGTGTCAGTTACAGAAAAACTAGAAGAGGCATTAAGTTCATATCGTATATGCAGCGTTATACAGAGGCCCAAAGCATTACTATAATCACATGTTACGCGTTGGACTGCAACTTGTAGTTGAACACCTAATATTCCAAAAATGTCCGTTACAGACAAACTATTAGAGACACAGTGTTCATATTGTACATGCAGGGTTTTACAGAGGGCCAAAGCATTAATATAGTCACTTATTAAGCGTTGGACTGCAACATGTGGTCGAACACCTAATATTCCAAATATGTCCGTTACAGCCAAACTATTGGAGACACAGTGTTCATAGTGTATATGCAGCGTTTTACACAGGCCCAAAGCAATAATATAGTCACTTATTAAGCGATGGACTGCAACATGTAGCCGAACACCTAATATTCCAAAAATGTCCGTTACAGCCAAACTATAAGAGGCATAAAGTTCATATTGTATATGCAGCGTTAAACAGAGGCTCAAAGCATTACTTTAACTACATATTAAGCGTTGGACTGCCCCATGTGGTTGAACACCTAATATTCCAAAAATGTCCGTTACAGCCAAACTATTATAGACACAGTGTTCATATTGTATATGCAGCGTTTTACAGAGGCCCAAAGCATTAATATAGTCACTTATTAAGCGTTGGACTGCCCTATGTGGTTGAACACCTAATACTCCAAAAATGTCCGTTACAGCCAAACTATTAGAGACACAGTGTTCATATTGTATATGCAGCGTTCTACAGAGGCCCAAAGCATTAATATAGTCACTTATTAACCGATGGACTGCAACATGTGGCCGAACACCTAATATTCCAAAAATGTCCGTTACAGCCAAACTATTAGAGACACAGTGTTCATATTGTACATGCAGGGTTTTACAGAGGGCCCAAGAATTAATATAGTCACTTATTAAGCGTTGGACTGCAACATGTGGTCGAACACCTAATATTCCAAAAATGTCCGTTACAGCCAAACTATTAGAGACACAGTGTTCATATTGTACATGCAGGGTTTTACAGAGGCCCAAAGCATTAATATAGTCACTTATTAAGCGATGGACTGCAACATGTAGTTGAACACCTAATATTCCAAAAATGTCCGTTACAGCCAAACTATTAGAAACACAGTGTTCATATTGTGTATGCAGCGTTATACAGAGGCCCAAAGCATTAATATAGTCACTTATTAAGCGTTGGACTGCCCTATGTGGTTAAACACCTAATATTCCAAAAATGTCCGTTACAGCCAAACTATAAGAGGCATAAAGTTCATATTGTATATGCAGCGTTAAACAGAAGCCCAAAGCATTACTTTAACCATTGGACTGCCCCATGTGGTTGAACACCTAATATTCCAAAAATGTCCGTTACAGCCAAACTATTATAGACACAGTGTTCATATTGTACATGCAGGGTTTTACAGAGGGCCAAAGCATTAATATAGTCACTTATTAAGCGATGGACTGCAACATGTGGCCGAGCACTTAATATTCCAAAAGTGTCAGTTACAGCCAAACTATAAGAGGCATAAAGTTCAAATTGTATATGCAGCGTTAAACAGAGGCCCAAAGCATTAATATAGTCACTTATTAAGCGTTGGACTGCCTTATGTGGTTGAACACCTAATATTCCAAAAATGTCAGTTACAGCCAAACTATTAGAGACACAGTGTTTATATTGTACATGCAGGGTTTTACAGAGGCCCAAAGCATTAATATAGTCACTTATTAAGCGTTGGACTGCAACATGTAGTTGAACACCTAATATTCCAAAAGTGTCAGTTACAGAAAAACTAGAAGAGGCATTAAGTTCATATCGTATATGCAGCGTTATACAGAGGCCCAAAGCATTACTATAATCACATGTTACGCGTTGGACTGCAACTTGTAGTTGAACACCTAATATTCCAAAAATGTCCGTTACAGACAAACTATTAGAGACACAGTGTTCATATTGTACATACAGGGTTTTTCAGAGGGCCAAAGCATTAATATAGTCACTTATTAAGCGTTGGACTGCAACATGTGGTCGAACACCTAATATTCCAAATATGTCCGTTACAGCCAAACTATTGGAGACACAGTGTTCATATTGTATATGCAGCGTTTTACAGAGGCCCAAAGCAATAATATAGTCACTTATTAAGCGATGGACTGCAACATGTGGCCGAACACCTAATATTCCAAAAATGTCCGTTACAGCCAAACTATAAGAGGCATAAAGTTCATATTGTATATGCAGCGTTAAACAGAGGCCCAAAGCATTACTTTAACCACATATTAAGCGTTGGACTGCCCCATGTGGTTGAACACCTAATATTCCAAAAATGTCCGTTACAGCCAAACTATTATAGACACAGTGTTCATATTGTATATGCAGCGTTTTACAGAGGCCCAAAGCATTAATATAGTCACTTATTAAGCGTTGGACTGCCCTATGTGGTTGAACACCTAATACTCCAAAAATGTCCGTTACAGCCAAACTATTAGAGACACAGTGTTCATATTGTATATGCAGCGTTCTACAGAGGCCCAAAGCATTAATATAGTCACTTATTAAGCGATGGACTGCAACATGTGGCCGAACACCTAATATTCAAAAAATGTCCGTTACAGCCAAACTATTAGAGACACAGTGTTCATATTGTACATGCAGGGTTTTACAGAGGCCCAAAGCATTAATATAGTCACTTATTAAGCGATGGACTGCAACATGTGGCCGAACACCTATATTCCAAAAATGTCCGTTACAGCCAAACTATTAGAGACACAGTGTTCATATTGTACATGCAGGGTTTTACAGAGGCCCAAAGCATTAATATAGTCACTTATTAAGCGATGGACTGCAACATGTGGCCGAACACCTAATATTCCAAAAATGTCCGTTACAGCCAAACTATTAGAGACACAGTGTTCATATTGTACATGCAGGGTTTTACAGAGGGCCAAAGCATTAATATAGTCACTTATTAAGCGTTGGACTGCAACATGTGGTCGAACACCTAATAATCCAAAAATGTCCGTTACAGCCAATTTATTGGAGACACAGTGTTCATATTGTATATGCAGCGTTTTACAGAGGCCCAAAGCATTAATAAAGTCACTTATTAAGCGTTGGACTGCCCTATGTGGTTAAACACCTAATATTCCAAAAATGTCCGTTACAGCCAAACTATTAGAGACACAGTCTTCATATTGTACATGCAGGGTTTCACAGAGGGCCAAAGCATTAATATAGTCACTTATTAAGCGATGGACTGCAACATGTGGCCGAACACCTAATATTCCAAAAATGTCCGTTACAGCCAAACTATTAGAGACACAGTGTTCATATTGTACATGCAGGGTTTTACAGAGGGCCAAAGCATTAATATAGTCACTTATTAAGCATTGGACTGCAACATGTGGCTGAACACCTAATATTCCAAAAATGTCCGTTACAGCCAAACTATTAGAGACACAGTGTTCATATTGTACATGCAGGGTTTTACAGAGGGCCAAAGCATTAATATAGTCACTTATTAAGCGTTGGACTGCAACATGTAGTCAAACACCTAATATTCCAAAATTGTCCGTTACAGCCAAACTATTAGAGACACAGTGTTCATATTGTACATGCAGGGTTTTACAGAGGGCCAAAGCATTAATATAGTCACTTATTAAGCGTTGGACTGCCCTATGTGGTTGAACACCTAATATTCCAAAAATGTCCGTTACAGCCAAACTATTAGAGACACAGTGTTCATATTGTACATCAGGTTTTTACAGAGGGCCAAAGCACTAATATAGTCACTTATTAAACGTTGGACTGCAACATGTGGTGGAACACCTAATATTCCAAAAATGTCCGTTACAGTTAAACTATTAGATACACAGTGTTCATATTTTATATGCAGGGTTTTACAGAGGCCCAAAGCATTAACATAGTCACTTATTAAGCGATGGACTGCAACATGTGGCCGAACACCTAATATTCCAAAAATGTCCGTTACAGCCAAACTATTACAGACACAGTGTTCATATTGTACATGCAGGGTTTTACAGAGGGCCAAAGCATTAATATAGTCACTTATTAAGCGTTGGACTGCCCTATGTGGTTGAACACCTAATATTCCAAAAATGTCCGTTACAGCCAAACTATTAGCGTTGGACTGCAACATGTGGTCGAACACCTAATATTCCAAAAATGTCCGTTACAGCCAAACTATTATAAACACAGTGTTCATATTGTATATGCAGCGTTTTACAGAGGCCCAAAGCATTAATATAGTCACTTATTAAGCGTTGGACTGCCCTATGTGGTTGAACACCTAATATTCCAAAAATGTCCGTTACAGCCAAACTATTAGCGTTGGACTGCAACATGTGGTCGAACAACTTATATTCCAAAAATGTCAGTTACAGCCAAACTATAAGAGACACAGTGTTCATATTTTATATGCAGGGTCTTACAGAGGCCCAAAGCATTAACATAGTCACTTATTAAGCGATGGACTGCAACATGTGGCCGAACACCTAATATTCCAAAAATGTCCGTTACAGCCAAACTATTACAGACACAGTGTTCATATTGTACATGCAGGGTTTTACAGAGGGCCAAAGCATTAATATAGTCACTTATTAAGCGTTGGACTGCCCTATGTGGTTGAACACCTAATATTCCAAAAATGTCCGTTACAGCCAAACTATTAGCGTTGGACTGCAACATGTGGTCGAACACCTAATATTCCAAAAATGTCCGTTACAGCCAAACTATTATAAACACAGTGTTCATATTGTATATGCAGCGTTTTACAGAGGCCCAAAGCATTAATATAGTCACTTATTAAGCGATGGACTGCAACATGTGGCCGAACACCTAATATTCCAAAAATGTCCGTTACAGCCAAACTATTAGAGACACAGTGTTCATATTGTACATGCAGGGTTTTACAGAGGGCCAAAGCATTAATATAGTCACTTATTAAGCGTTGGACTGCAACATGTGGTCGAACACCTAATAATTCAAAAATGTCCGTTACAGCCAATTTATTGGAGACACAGTGTTCATATTGTATATGCAGCGTTTTACAGAGGCCCAAAGCATTAATATAGTCACTTATTAAGCGTTGGACTGCCCTATGTGGTTAAACACCTAATATTCCAAAAATGTCCGTTACAGCCAAACTATTAGAGACACAGTCTTCATATTGTACATGCAGGGCTTCACAGAGGGCCAAAGCATTAATATAGTCACTTATTAAGCGATGGACTGCAACATGTGGCCGAACACCTAATATTCCAAAAATGTCCGTTACAGCCAAACTATTAGAGACACAGTGTTCATATTGTACATGCAGGGTTTTACAGAGGGCCAAAGCATTAATATAGTCACTTATTAAGCATTGGACTGCAACATGTGGCTGAACACCTAATATTCCAAAAATGTCCGTTACAGCCAAACTATTAGAGACACAGTGTTCATATTGTACATGCAGGGTTTTACAGAGGGCCAAAGCATTAATATAGTCACTTATTAAGCGTTGGACTGCAACATGTAGTCAAACACCTAATATTCCAAAATTGTCCGTTACAGCCAAACTATTAGAGACACAGTGTTCATATTGTACATGCAGGGTTTTACAGAGGGCCAAAGCATTAATATAGTCACTTATTAAGCGTTGGACTGCCCTATGTGGTTGAACACCTAATATTCCAAAAATGTCCGTTACAGCCAAACTATTAGAGACACAGTGTTCATATTGTACATCAGGGTTTTACAGAGGGCCAAAGCACTAATATAGTCACTTATTAAACGTTGGACTGCAACATGTGGTGGAACACCTAATATTCCAAAAATGTCCGTTACAGTTAAACTATTAGATACACAGTGTTCATATTTTATATGCAGGGTTTTACAGAGGCCCAAAGCATTAACATAGTCACTTATTAAGCGATGGACTGCAACATGTGGCCGAACACCTAATATTCCAAAAATGTCCGTTACAGCCAAACTATTACAGACACAGTGTTCATATTGTACATGCAGGGTTTTACAGAGGGCCAAAGCATTAATATAGTCACTTATTAAGCGTTGGACTGCCCTATGTGGTTGAACACCTAATATTCCAAAAATGTCCGTTACAGCCAAACTATTAGCGTTGGACTGCAACATGTGGTCGAACACCTAATATTCCAAAAATGTCCGTTACAGCCAAACTATTATAAACACAGTGTTCATATTGTATATGCAGCGTTTTACAGAGGCCCAAAGCATTAATATAGTCACTTATTAAGCGTTGGACTGCCCTATGTGGTTGAACACCTAATATTCCAAAAATGTCCGTTACAGCCAAACTATTAGCGTTGGACTGCAACATGTGGTCGAACAACTTATATTCCAAAAATGTCAGTTACAGCCAAACTATAAGAGACACAGTGTTCATATTTTATATGCAGGGTTTTACAGAGGCCCAAAGCATTAATATAGTCACTTATTAAGCGATGGACTGCAACATGTGGCCGAACACCTAATATTCCAAAAATGTCCGTTACAGCCAAACTATTAGAGACACAGTGTTCATATTGTACATGCAGGGTTTTACAGAGGGCCAAAGCATTAATATAGTCACTTATTAAGCGTTGGACTGCAACATGTAGTCAAACACCTAATATTCCAAAATTGTCCGTTACAGCCAAACTATTAGAGACACAGTGTTCATATTGTACATGCAGGGTTTTACAGAGGGCCAAAGCATTAATATAGTCACTTATTAAGCGTTGGACTGCCCTATGTGGTTGAACACCTAATATTCCAAAAATGTCCGTTACAGCCAAACTATTAGAGACACAGTGTTCATATTGTACATCAGGGTTTTACAGAGGGCCAAAGCACTAATATAGTCACTTATTAAACGTTGGACTGCAACATGTGGTGGAACACCTAATATTCCAAAAATGTCAGTTACAGCCAAACTATTAGAGACACAGTGTTCATATTTTATATGCAGGGTTTTGCAGAGGCCCAAAGCATTAATATAGTCACTTATTAAGCGATGGACTGCAACATGTGGCCGAACACCTAATATTCCAAAAATGTCCGTTACAGCCAAACTATTAGGGACACAGTGTTCATATTGTATATGCAGCGTTTTACAGAGGGCCAAAGCATTAATATAGTCACTTATTAAGCGTTGGACTGCCCTATGTGGTTGAACACCTAATATTCCAAAAATGTCCGTTACAGCCAAACTATTAGAGACACAGTGTTCATATTTTATATGCAGCGTTTTTCAAAGGCCCAATGCATTAATATAGTCTCTTATTAAGCGATGGACTGCAACATGTGGTCGAACACCTAATATTACAAAAGTGTCAGTTACAGCCAAGCTATAAGAGGCACAGAGTTGCAGGGTTTTACAGAGGCCCAAAGCAATAACATAGTCACTTATTAAGCGATGGACTGCAACATGTGGCCGAACACCTAATATTCCAAAAATGTCCGTTACAGCCAAACTATTACAGACACAGTGTTCATATTGTACATGCAGGGTTTTACAGAGGGCCAAAGCATTAATATAGTCACTTATTAAGCGTTGGACTGCCCTATGTGGTTGAACACCTAATATTCCAAAAATGTCCGTTACAGCCAAACTATTATAAACACAGTGTTCATATTGTATATGCAGCGTTTTACAGAGGCCCAAAGCATTAATTTAGTCACTTATTAAGCGTTGGACTGCCCTATGTGGTTGAACACCTAATATTCCAAAAATGTCCGTTACAGCCAAACTATTAGCGTTGGACTGCAACATGTGGTCGAACACCTAATATTCCAAAAATGTCCGTTACAGCCAAACTATAAGAGACACAGTGTTCATATTTTATATGCAGGGTTTTACAGAGGCCCAAAGCATTAATATAGTCACTTATTAAGCGATGGACTGCAACATGTGGTGGAACACCTAATATTCCAAAAATGTCAGTTACAGCCAAACTATTAGAGACACAGTGTTCATATTTTATATGCAGGGTTTTGCAGAGGCCCAAAGCATTAATATAGTCACTTATTAAGCGATGGACTGCAACATGTGGCCGAACACCTAATATTCCAAAAATGTCCGTTACAGCCAAACTATTAGAGACACAGTGTTCATATTATATATGCAGCGTTTTACAGAGGCCCAAAGCATTAATATAGTCACTTATTAAGCGTTGGACTGCCCTATGTGGTTGAACACCTAATATTCCAAAAATGTCCGTTACAGCCAAACTATTAGAGACACAGTGTTCATATTTTATATGCAGCGTTTTTCAAAGGCCCAATGCATTAATATAGTCTCTTATTAAGCGATGGACTGCAACATGTGGCCGAACACCTAATATTCCAAAAATGTCCGTTACAGCCAAACTATTAGAGACACAGTGTTCATATTGTATATGCAGCGTTTTACAGAGGCCCAAAGCATTAATATAGTCACTTATTAAGCGTTGGACTGCAACATGTAGTTGAACACATAATATTCCAAAAGTGTCAGTTACAGCCAAACTATAAGAGGCATAAAGTTCATATTGTATATGCAGCGTTAAACAGAGGCCCAAAGCATTAATATAGTCACTTATTAAGCGATGGACTGCAACATGTGGCCGAACACCTAATATTCCAAAAATGTCCGTTACAGCCAAACTATTAGAGACACAGTGTTCATATTTTATATGCAGCGTTTTTCAAAGGCCCAATGCATTAATATAGTCTCTTATTAAGCGATGGACTGCAACATGTGGTCGAACACCTAATATTACAAAAGTGTCAGTTACAGCCAAGCTATAAGAGGCACAGAGTTCATACTGTATATGCAGCGTTATACAGAGTCCCAAAGCATTACTTTAACCACATATTAAGCTTTGCACTGCCCCATGTGGTTGAACACCTAATATTCCAAAAATGTCCGTTACAGTTAAACTATTAGAGACACAGTGTTCATATTTTATATGCAGGGTTTTACAGAGGCCCAAAGCATTAACATAGTCACTTATTAAGCGTTGGACTGCCCTATGTGGTTGAACACCTAATATTCCAAAAATATCCGTTACAGCCAAACTATTAGAGACACAGTGTTCATATTGTACATCAGGGTTTCACAGAGGGCCAAAGCATTAATATAGTCACTTATTAAGCGATGGACTGCAACATGTGGTCGAACACCTAATATTCCAAAAATGTCAGTTACAGCCAAACTATAAGAGACACAGTGTTCATATTTTATATGCAGGGTTTTACAGAGGCCCAAAGCATTAATATAGTCACTTATTAAGCGATGGACTGCAACATGTGGCCGAACACCTAATATTCCAAAAATGTCCGTTACAGCCAAACTATAAAAGGCATAAAGTTCATATTGTACATGCAGGGTTTTACAGAGGGCCAAAGCATTAATATAGTCACTTATTAAGCGATGGACTGCAACATGTGGTCGAACACCTAATATTCCAAAAATGTCCGTTACAGCCAAACTATAAGAGGCATAAAGTTCATATTGTATATGCAGCGTTTTACAGAGGCCCAAAGCATTAATATAGTCACTTATTAAGCGTTGGACTGCAACATGTGGCCGAACACCTAATATTCCAAAAATGTCCGTTACAGCCAAACTATAAGAGGCATAAAGTTCATATTGTATATGCAGCGTTTTACAGAGGCCCAAAGCATTAATATAGTCACTTATTAAGCGTTGGACTGCAACATGTGGACGAACACCTAATATTACAAAAATGTCAGTTACAGCCAAACTATTAGAGACACAGATTTCATTTTGTATAAGCAGCGTTATACAGAGTCCCAAAACATTACTATAATCATATGTTAAACGATGGACTGCAACATGTAGCTGAACACCTAATATTCTAAAAGTGTCAGTTACAGCCAAGCCATAAGAGGCACAGAGTTCATACTGTATATGCAGCGTTATACAGAGTCCCAAAGCATTACTTTAACCACATATTAAGCTTTGCACTGATCCATGTGGTTTAACACCTAATATTCCAAAAATGTCCGTTACAGTTAAACTATTAGATACACAGTGTTCATATTTTATATGCAGGGTTTTACAGAGGCCCAAAGCATTAACATAGTCACTTATTAAGCGATGGACTGCAACATGTGGCCGAACACCTAATATTCCAAAAATGTCCGTTACAGCCAAACTATTACAGACACAGTGTTCATATTGTACATGCAGGGTTTTACAGAGGGCCAAAGCATTAATATAGTCACTTATTAAGCGTTGGACTGCCCTATGTGGTTGAACACCTAATATTCCAAAAATGTCCGTTACAGCCAAACTATTATAAACACAGTGTTCATATTGTATATGCAGCGTTTTACAGAGGCCCAAAGCATTAATTTAGTCACTTATTAAGCGTTGGACTGCCCTATGTGGTTGAACACCTAATATTCCAAAAATGTCCGTTACAGCCAAACTATTATAGACACAGTGTTCATATTGTATATGCAGCGTTTTTCAAAGGCCCAAAGCATTAAAATAGTCTCTTTTTAAGCGTTGGACTGCAACATGTGGACGAACACCTAATATTACAAAAATGTCAGTTACAGCCAAACTATTAGAGACACAGATTTCATTTTGTATAAGCAGCGTTATACAGAGTCCCAAAACATTACTATAATCATATGTTAAACGATGGACTGCAACATGTAGCTGAACACCTAATATTCTAAAAGTGTCAGTTACAGCCAAGCCATAAGAGGCACAGAGTTCATACTGTATATGCAGCGTTATACAGAGTCCCAAAGCATTACTTTAACCACATATTAAGCTTTGCACTGATCCATGTGGTTTAACACCTAATATTCCAAAAATGTCCGTTACAGTTAAACTATTAGATACACAGTGTTCATATTTTATATGCAGGGTTTTACAGAGGCCCAAAGCATTAACATAGTCACTTATTAAGCGATGGACTGCAACATGTGGCCGAACACCTAATATTCCAAAAATGTCCGTTACAGCCAAACTATTACAGTCACAGTGTTCATATTGTACATGCAGGGTTTTACAGAGGGCCAAAGCATTAATATAGTCACTTATTAAGCGTTGGACTGCCCTATGTGGTTGAACACCTAATACTCCAAAAATGTCCGTTACAGCCAAACTATTATAAACACAGTGTTCATATTGTATATGCAGCGTTTTACAGAGGCCCAAAGCATTAATTTAGTCACTTATTAAGCGTTGGACTGCCCTATGTGGTTGAACACCTAATATTCCAAAAATGTCCGTTACAGCCAAACTATTAGCGTTGGACTGCAACATGTGGTCGAACACCTAATATTCCAAAAATGTCCGTTACAGCCAAACTATAAGAGACACAGTGTTCATATTTTATATGCAGGGTTTTACAGAGGCCCAAAGCATTAATATAGTCACTTATTAAGCGATGGACTGCAACATGTGGCCTAACACCTAATATTCCAAAAATGTCCGTTACAGCCAACTATTAGAGACACAGTGTTCATATTGTACATGCAGGGTTTTACAGAGGGCCAAAGCATTAATATAGTCACTTATTAAGCGTTGGACTGCAACATGTAGTCAAACACCTAATATTCCAAAAATGTCCGTTACAGCCAAACTATTAGAGACACAGTGTTCATATTGTACATGCAGGGTTTTACAGAGGGCCAAAGCATTAATATAGTCACTTATTAAGCGATAGACTGCAACATGTGGCCGAACACCTAATATTCCAAAAATGTCCGTTACTGCCAAACTATTAGAGACACAGTGTTCATATGGTACATGCAGGGTTTTACAAAGGCCCAAAGCATTAATATAGTCTCTTATTAAGCGTTGGACTGCAACATGTGGTCGAACACCTAATATTACAAAAGTGTCAGTTACAGCCAAACTATTATAGACACAGTGTTCATATTTTATATGCAGGGTTTTGCAGAGGCCCAAAGCATTACTTTAACCACATATTAAGCGTTGGACTGCCCCATGTTGTTGAACACCTAATATTCCAAAAATGTCCGTTACAGCCAAACTATTAGAGACACAGTGTTCATATTGTACATGCAGGGTTTTACAGAGGCCCAAAGCATTAATATAGTCACTTATTAAGCATTGGACTGCAACATGTGGCCGAACACCTAATATTCCAAAAATGTCCGTTACAGCCAAACTATTAGAGACACAGTGTTCATATTGTACATGCAGGGTTTTACAGAGAGCCAAAGCATTAATATAGTCACTTATTAAGCGTTGGACGGCAACATGTGGTCGAACACCTAATATTCCAAAAATGTCCGTTACAGCAAAACTATTAGAGACACAGTGTTCATATTGTACATACAGGGTTTTACAGAGGGCCAAAGCACTAATATAGTCACTTATTAAGCGATGGACTGCAACATGTGGCTGAACACCTAATATTCCAAAAATGTCCGTTACAGCCAAACTATTAGAGACACAGTGTTGATATTGTACATGCAGGGTTTTACAGAGGCCCAAAGCATTAATATAGTCACTTATTAAGCGATGGACTGCAACATGTGGCCGAACACCTAATATTCCAAAAATGTCCGTTACAGCCAAACTATTAGAGACACAGGGTTCATATTGTACATGCAGGGTTTTACAGAGTGCCAAAGCATTAATATAGTCACTTATTAAGCGTTGGACTGCAACATGTGGTCGAACACCTAATATTCCAAAAATGTTCGTTACAGCCAAACTATTAGAGACACAGTGTTCATATTGTACATGCAGGGTTTTACAGAGAGCCAAAGCATTAATATAGTCACTTATTAAGCGATAGACTGCAACATGTGGCCGAACACCTAATATTCCAAAAATGTCCGTTACTGCCAAACTATTAGAGACACAGTGTTCATATGGTACATGCAGGGTTTTACAAAGGCCCAAAGCATTAATATAGTCTCTTATTAAGCGTTGGACTGCAACATGTGGTCGAACACCTAATATTACAAAAGTGTCAGTTACAGCCAAACTATTATAGACACAGTGTTCATATTTTATATGCAGGGTTTTGCAGAGGCCCAAAGCATTACTTTAACCACATATTAAGCGTTGGACTGCCCCATGTTGTTGAACACCTAATATTCCAAAAATGTCCGTTACAGCCAAACTATTAGAGACACAGTGTTCATATTGTACATGCAGGGTTTTACAGAGGCCCAAAGCATTAATATAGTCACTTATTAAGCATTGGACTGCAACATGTGGCCGAACACCTAATATTCCAAAAATGTCCGTTACAGCCAAACTATAAGAGGCATAAAGTTCATATTGTATATGCAGCGTTTTACAGAGGCCCAAAGCATTAATATAGTCACTTATTAAGCGTTGGACTGCAACATGTGGACGAACACCTAATATTACAAAAATGTCAGTTACAGCCAAACTATTAGAGACACAGATTTCATTTTGTATAAGCAGCGTTATACAGAGTCCCAAAACATTACTATAATCATATGTTAAACGATGGACTGCAACATGTAGCTGAACACCTAATATTCTAAAAGTGTCAGTTACAGCCAAGCCATAAGAGGCACAGAGTTCATACTGTATATGCAGCGTTATACAGAGTCCCAAAGCATTACTTTAACCACATATTAAGCTTTGCACTGATCCATGTGGTTTAACACCTAATATTCCAAAAATGTCCGTTACAGTTAAACTATTAGATACACAGTGTTCATATTTTATATGCAGGGTTTTACAGAGGCCCAAAGCATTAACATAGTCACTTATTAAGCGATGGACTGCAACATGTGGCCGAACACCTAATATTCCAAAAATGTCCGTTACAGCCAAACTATTACAGACACAGTGTTCATATTGTACATGCAGGGTTTTACAGAGGGCCAAAGCATTAATATAGTCACTTATTAAGCGTTGGACTGCCCTATGTGGTTGAACACCTAATATTCCAAAAATGTCCGTTACAGCCAAACTATTATAAACACAGTGTTCATATTGTATATGCAGCGTTTTACAGAGGCCCAAAGCATTAATTTAGTCACTTATTAAGCGTTGGACTGCCCTATGTGGTTGAACACCTAATATTCCAAAAATGTCCGTTACAGCCAAACTATTATAGACACAGTGTTCATATTGTATATGCAGCGTTTTTCAAAGGCCCAAAGCATTAAAATAGTCTCTTTTTAAGCGTTGGACTGCAACATGTGGACGAACACCTAATATTACAAAAATGTCAGTTACAGCCAAACTATTAGAGACACAGATTTCATTTTGTATAAGCAGCGTTATACAGAGTCCCAAAACATTACTATAATCATATGTTAAACGATGGACTGCAACATGTAGCTGAACACCTAATATTCTAAAAGTGTCAGTTACAGCCAAGCCATAAGAGGCACAGAGTTCATACTGTATATGCAGCGTTATACAGAGTCCCAAAGCATTACTTTAACCACATATTAAGCTTTGCACTGATCCATGTGGTTTAACACCTAATATTCCAAAAATGTCCGTTACAGTTAAACTATTAGATACACAGTGTTCATATTTTATATGCAGCGTTTTACAGAGGCCCAAAGCATTAATTTAGTCACTTATTAAGCGTTGGACTGCCCTATGTGGTTGAACACCTAATATTCCAAAAATGTCCGTTACAGCCAAACTATTAGCGTTGGACTGCAACATGTGGTCGAACACCTAATATTCCAAAAATGTCCGTTACAGCCAAACTATAAGAGACACAGTGTTCATATTTTATATGCAGGGTTTTACAGAGGCCCAAAGCATTAATATAGTCACTTATTAAGCGATGGACTGCAACATGTGGCCTAACACCTAATATTCCAAAAATGTCCGTTACAGCCAACTATTAGAGACACAGTGTTCATATTGTACATGCAGGGTTTTACAGAGGGCCAAAGCATTAATATAGTCACTTATTAAGCGTTGGACTGCAACATGTAGTCAAACACCTAATATTCCAAAAATGTCCGTTACAGCCAAACTATTAGAGACACAGTGTTCATATTGTACATGCAGGGTTTTACAGAGGGCCAAAGCATTAATATAGTCACTTATTAAGCGATAGACTGCAACATGTGGCCGAACACCTAATATTCCAAAAATGTCCGTTACTGCCAAACTATTAGAGACACAGTGTTCATATGGTACATGCAGGGTTTTACAAAGGCCCAAAGCATTAATATAGTCTCTTATTAAGCGTTGGACTGCAACATGTGGTCGAACACCTAATATTACAAAAGTGTCCGTTACAGCCAAACTATTATAGACACAGTGTTCATATTTTATATGCAGGGTTTTGCAGAGGCCCAAAGCATTACTTTAACCACATATTAAGCGTTGGACTGCCCCATGTTGTTGAACACCTAATATTCCAAAAATGTCCGTTACAGCCAAACTATTAGAGACACAGTGTTCATATTGTACATGCAGGGTTTTACAGAGGCCCAAAGCATTAATATAGTCACTTATTAAGCATTGGACTGCAACATGTGGCCGAACACCTAATATTCCAAAAATGTCCGTTACAGCCAAACTATTAGAGACACAGTGTTCATATTGTACATGCAGGGTTTTACAGAGAGCCAAAGCATTAATATAGTCACTTATTAAGCGTTGGACGGCAACATGTGGTCGAACACCTAATATTCCAAAAATGTCCGTTACAGCAAAACTATTAGAGACACAGTGTTCATATTGTACATGCAGGGTTTTACAGAGGGCCAAAGCACTAATATAGTCACTTATTAAGCGATGGACTGCAACATGTGGCTGAACACCTAATATTCCAAAAATGTCCGTTACAGCCAAACTATTAGAGACACAGTGTTGATATTGTACATGCAGGGTTTTACAGAGGCCCAAAGCATTAATATAGTCACTTATTAAGCGATGGACTGCAACATGTGGCCGAACACCTAATATTCCAAAAATGTCCGTTACAGCCAAACTATTAGAGACACAGGGTTCATATTGTACATGCAGGGTTTTACAGAGTGCCAAAGCATTAATATAGTCACTTATTAAGCGTTGGACTGCAACATGTGGTCGAACACCTAATATTCCAAAAATGTTCGTTACAGCCAAACTATTAGAGACACAGTGTTCATATTGTACATGCAGGGTTTTACAGAGAGCCAAAGCATTAATATAGTCACTTATTAAGCGATAGACTGCAACATGTGGCCGAACACCTAATATTCCAAAAATGTCCGTTACTGCCAAACTATTAGAGACACAGTGTTCATATGGTACATGCAGGGTTTTACAAAGGCCCAAAGCATTAATATAGTCTCTTATTAAGCGTTGGACTGCAACATGTGGTCGAACACCTAATATTACAAAAGTGTCAGTTACAGCCAAACTATTATAGACACAGTGTTCATATTTTATATGCAGGGTTTTGCAGAGGCCCAAAGCATTACTTTAACCACATATTAAGCGTTGGACTGCCCCATGTTGTTGAACACCTAATATTCCAAAAATGTCCGTTACAGCCAAACTATTAGAGACACAGTGTTCATATTGTACATGCAGGGTTTTACAGAGGCCCAAAGCATTAATATAGTCACTTATTAAGCATTGGACTGCAACATGTGGCCGAACACCTAATATTCCAAAAATGTCCGTTACAGCCAAACTATTCGAGACACAGTGTTCATATTGTACATGCAGGGTTTTACAGAGGGCCAAAGCACTAATATAGTCACTTATTAAGCGATGGACTGCAACATGTGGCTGAACACCTAATATTCCAAAAATGTCCGTTACAGCCAAACTATTAGAGACACAGTGTTCATATTGTACATGCAGGGTTTTACAGAGGGCCAAAGCACTAATATAGTCACTTATTAAGCGATGGACTGCAACATGTGGCTGAACACCTAATATTCCAAAAATGTCCGTTACAGCCAAACTATTAGAGACACAGTGTTGATATTGTACATGCAGGGTTTTACAGAGGCCCAAAGCATTAATATAGTCACTTATTAAGCGATGGACTGCAACATGTGGCCGAACACCTAATATTCCAAAAATGTCCGTTACAGCCAAACTATTAGAGACACAGGGTTCATATTGTACATGCAGGGTTTTACAGAGTGCCAAAGCATTAATATAGTCACTTATTAAGCGTTGGACTGCAACATGTGGTCGAACACCTAATATTCCAAAAATGTTCGTTACAGCCAAACTATTAGAGACACAGTGTTCATATTGTACATGCAGGGTTTTACAGAGAGCCAAAGCATTAATATAGTCACTTATTAAGCGTTGGACTGCAACATGTGGTCGAACACCTAATATTCCAAAAATGTCAGTTACAGCCAAACTATAAGAGACACAGTGTTCATATTTTATATGCAGGGTTTTACAGAGGGCCAAAGCATTAATATAGTTACTTATTAAGCGATGGACTGCAACATGTGGCCGAACACCTAATATTCCAAAAATGTCCGTTACAGCCAAACTATAAGAGGCATAAAGTTCATATTGTATATGCAGCGTTTTACAGAGGCCCAAAGCATTAATATAGTCACTTATTAAGCGTTGGACTGCAACATGTAGTCAAACACCTAATATTCCAAAAATGTCCGTTACAGCCAAACTATTAGAGACACAGTGTTCATATTGTACATGCAGGGTTTTACAGAGGGCCAAATCATTAATATAGTCACTTATTAAGCGATGGACTGCAACATGTGGCCGAACACCTAATATTCCAAAAATGTCCGTTACAGCCAAACTATTAGAGACACAGTGTTCATATTTTATATGCAGGGTTTTACAGAGGCCCAAAGCATTAATATAGTCACTTATTAAGCGATGGACTGCCCTATGTGGTTGAACACCTAATATTCCAAAAATGTCCGTTACAGCCAAACTATTAGAGACACAGTGTTCATATTTTACATGCAGGGTTTTACAGAGGGCCAAAGCACTAATATAGTCACTTATTAAGCGTTGGACTGCCCTATGTGGTTGAACACCTAATATTCCAAAAATGTCCGTTACAGCCAAACTATTAGAGACACAGTGTTCATATTGTACATCAGGGTTTTACAGAGGGCCAAAGCACTAATATAGTCACTTATTAAACGTTGGACTGCAACATGTGGCCGAACACCTAATATTCCAAAAATGTCCGTTACAGCCAAACTATTAGAGACACAGTGTTCATATTGTATATGCAGCGTTTTACAGAGGCCCAAAGCATTAATATAGTCACTTATTAAGCGTTGGACTGCCCTATGTGGTTGAACACCTAATATTCCAAAAATGTCCGTTACAGCCAAACTATTAGAGACACAGTGTTCATATTTTATATGCAGCGTTTTTCAAAGGCCCAATGCATTAATATAGTCACTTATTAAGCGTTGGACTGCAACATGTGGTCGAACATCTAATATTCCAAAAATGTCCGTTACAGCCAAACTATTAGAGACACAGTGTTCATATTGTACATGCAGGGTTTTACAGAGGCCCAAAGCACTAATATAGTCACTTATTAAACGTTGGACTGCAACATGTGGTGGAACACCTAATATTCCAAAAATGTCAGTTACAGCCAAACTATTAGAGACACAGTGTTCATATTTTATATGCAGGGTTTTGCAGAGGCCCAAAGCATTAATATAGTCACTTATTAAGCGATGGACTGCAACATGTGGCCGAACACCTAATATTCCAAAAATGTCCGTTACAGCCAAACTATTAGAGACACAGTGTTCATATTATATATGCAGCGTTTTACAGAGGCCCAAAGCATTAATATAGTCACTTATTAAGCGTTGGACTGCCCTATGTGGTTGAACACCTAATATTCCAAAAATGTCCGTTACAGCCAAACTATTAGAGACACAGTGTTCATATTTTATATGCAGCGTTTTTCAAAGGCCCAATGCATTAATATAGTCTCTTATTAAGCGATGGACTGCAACATGTGGTCGAACACCTAATATTACAAAAGTGTCAGTTACAGCCAAGCTATAAGAGGCACAGAGTTCATACTGTATATGCAGCGTTATACAGAGTCCCAAAGCATTACTTTAACCACATATTAAGCTTTGCACTGCCCCATGTGGTTGAACACCTAATATTCCAAAAATGTCCGTTACAGTTAAACTATTAGAGACACAGTGTTCATATTTTATATGCAGGGTTTTACAGAGGCCCAAAGCATTAACATAGTCACTTATTAAGCGTTGGACTGCCCTATGTGGTTGAACACCTAATATTCCAAAAATATCCGTTACAGCCAAACTATTAGAGACACAGTGTTCATATTGTACATCAGGGTTTCACAGAGGGCCAAAGCATTAATATAGTCACTTATTAAGCGATGGACTGCAACATGTGGTCGAACACCTAATATTCCAAAAATGTCAGTTACAGCCAAACTATAAGAGACACAGTGTTCATATTTTATATGCAGGGTTTTACAGAGGCCCAAAGCTTTAATATAGTCACTTATTAAGCGATGGACTGCAACATGTGGCCGAACACCTAATATTCCAAAAATGTCCGTTACAGCCAAACTATAAAAGGCATAAAGTTCATATTGTATATGCAGCGTTAAACAGAGGCCCAAAGCATTACTTTAACCACATATTAAGCGTTGGACTTTTCATGTGGTTGAACACCTAATATTCCAAAAATGTCCGTTACAGCCAAACTATTAGACACAGTGTTCATATTGTGTATGCAGCGTTATACAGAGGCCCAAAGCATTAATATAGTCACTTATTAAGCGTTGGACTGCCCTATGTGGTTAAACACCTAATATTCCAAAAATGTCCGTTACAGCCAAACTATAAGAGGCATAAAGTTCATATTGTATATGCAGCGTTAAACAGAAGCCCAAAGCATTACTTTAACCATTGGACTGCCCCATGTGGTTGAACACCTAATATTCCAAAAATGTCCGTTACAGCCAAACTATTAGAGACACAGTGTTCATATTGTACATGCAGGGTTTTACAGAGGGCCAAAGCATTAATATAGTCACTTATTAAGCGTTGGACTGCCCTATGTGGTTGAACACCTAATATTCCAAAAATGTCCGTTACAGCCAAACTATTAGCGTTGGACTGCAACATGTGGTCGAACACCTAATATTCCAAAAATGTCCGTTACAGCCAAACTATTATAAACACAGTGTTCATATTGTATATGCAGCGTTTTACAGAGGCCCAAAGCATTAATATAGTCACTTATTAAGCGTTGGACTGCCCTATGTGGTTGAACACCTAATATTCCAAAAATGTCCGTTACAGCCAAACTATTAGCGTTGGACTGCAACATGTGGTCGAACACCTAATATTCCAAAAATGTCAGTTACAGCCAAACTATAAGAGACACAGTGTTCATATTTTATATGCAGGGTTTTACAGAGGCCCAAAGCATTAATATAGTCACTTATTAAGCGATGGACTGCAACATGTGGCCGAACACCTAATATTCCAAAAATGTCCGTTACAGCCAAACTATTAGAGACACAGTGTTCATATTGTACATGCAGGGTTTTACAGAGGGCCAAAGCATTAATATAGTCACTTATTAAGCGTTGGACTGCAACATGTAGTCAAACACCTAATATTCCAAAAATGTCCGTTACAGCCAAACTATTAGAGACACAGTGTTCATATTGTACATGCAGGGTTTTACAGAGGGCCAAAGCATTAATATAGTCACTTATTAAGCGTTGGACTGCCCTATGTGGTTGAACACCTAATATTCCAAAAATGTCCGTTACAGCCAAACTATTAGAGACACAGTGTTCATATTGTTCATCAGGGTTTTACAGAGGGCCAAAGCACTAATATAGTCACTTATTAAACGTTGGACTGCAACATGTGGTGGAACACCTAATATTCCAAAAATGTCAGTTACAGCCAAATTATTAGAGACACAGTGTTCATATTTTATATGCAGGGTTTTGCAGAGGCCCAAAGCATTAATATAGTCACTTATTAAGCGATGGACTGCAACATGTGGCCGAACACCTAATATTCCAAAAATGTCCGTTACAGCCAAACTATTAGAGACACAGTGTTCATATTGTATATGCAGCGTTTTACAGAGGCCCAAAGCATTAATATAGTCACTTATTAAGCGTTGGACTGCAACATGTAGTTGAACACCTAATATTCCAAAAGTGTCAGTTACAGCCAAACTATAAGAGGCATAAAGTTCATATTGTATATGCAGCGTTAAACAGAGGCCCAAAGCATTAATATAGTCACTTATTAAGCGATGGACTGCAACATGTGGCCGAACACCTAATATTCCAAAAATGTCCGTTACAGCCAAACTATTAGAGACACAGTGTTCATATTTTATATGCAGCGTTTTTCAAAGGCCCAATGCATTAATATAGTCTCTTATTAAGCGATGGACTGCAACATGTGGTCGAACACCTAATATTACAAAAGTGTCAGTTACAGCCAAGCTATAAGAGGCACAGAGTTCATACTGTATATGCAGCGTTATACAGAGTCCCAAAGCATTACTTTAACCACATATTAAGCTTTGCACTGCCCCATGTGGTTGAACACCTAATATTCCAAAAATGTCCGTTACAGTTAAACTATTAGAGACACAGTGTTCATATTTTATATGCAGGGTTTTACAGAGGCCCAAAGCATTAACATAGTCACTTATTAAGCGTTGGACTGCCCTATGTGGTTGAACACCTAATATTCCAAAAATATCCGTTACAGCCAAACTATTAGAGACACAGTGTTCATATTGTACATCAGGGTTTCACAGAGGGCCAAAGCATTAATATAGTCACTTATTAAGCGATGGACTGCAACATGTGGTCGAACACCTAATATTCCAAAAATGTCAGTTACAGCCAAACTATAAGAGACACAGTGTTCATATTTTATATGCAGGGTTTTACAGAGGCCCAAAGCATTAATATAGTCACTTATTAAGCGATGGACTGCAACATGTGGCCGAACACCTAATATTCCAAAAATGTCCGTTACAGCCAAACTATAAAAGGCATAAAGTTCATATTGTACATGCAGGGTTTTACAGAGGGCCAAAGCATTAATATAGTCACTTATTAAGCGATGGACTGCAACATGTGGTCGAACACCTAATATTCCAAAAATGTCCGTTACAGCCAAACTATTAGAGACACAGTGTTCATATTGTACATGCAGGGTTTTACAGAGGCCCAAAGCATTAATATAGTCACTTATTAAGCGATGGACTGCAACATGTAGTTGAACACCTAATATTCCAAAAGTGTCAGTTACAGCCAAACTATAAGAGGCATAAAGTTCATATTGTATATGCAGCGTTAAACAGAGGCCCAAAGCGTTAATATAGTCACTTATTAAGCGTTGGACTGCCTTATGTGGTTGAACACCTAATATTCCAAAAATGTCCGTTACAGCCAAACTATTAGAGACACAGTGTTCATATTTTATATGCAGGGTTTTACAGAGGCCCAAAGCATTAATATAGTCACTTATTAAGCGTTGGACTGCCCTATGTGGTTGAACACCTAATATTCCAAAAATGTCCGTTACAGCCAAACTATTAGAGACACAGTGTTCATATTTTATATGCAGCGTTTTTCAAAGGCCCAATGCATTAATATAGTCTCTTATTAAGCGATGGACTGCAACATGTGGTCGAACACCTAATATTACAAAAGTGTCAGTTACAGCCAAGCTATAAGAGGCACAGAGTTCATACTGTATATGCAGCGTTATACAGAGTCCCAAAGCATTACTTTAACCACATATTAAGCTTTGCACTGCCCCATGTGGTTGAACACCTAATATTCCAAAAATGTCCGTTACAGTTAAACTATTAGAGACACAGTGTTCATATTTTACATGCAGGGTTTTACAGAGGCCCAATGCATTAACATAGTTACTTATTAAGCGTTGGACTGCCCTATGTGGTTGAACACCTAATATTCCAAAAATATTCGTTACAGCCAAACTATTAGAGACACAGTGTTCATATTGTACATCAGGGTTTCACAGAGGGCCAAAGCATTAATATAGTCACTTATTAAGCGATGGACTGCAACATGTGGCCGAACACCTAATATTCCAAAAATGTCCGTTACAGCCAAACTATAAGAGGCATAAAGTTCATATTGTATATGCAGCGTTTTACAGAGGCCCAAAGCATTAATATAGTCACTTATTAAGCGTTGGACTGCCCTATGTGGTTGAACACCTAATACTCCAAAAATGTCCGTTACAGCCAAACTATTAGAGACACAGTGTTCATATTGTATATGCAGCGTTTTTCAAAGGCCCAAAGCATTAAAATAGTCTCTTTTTAAGCGTTGGACTGCAACATGTGGACGAACACCTAATATTACAAAAATGTCAGTTACAGCCAAACTATTAGAGACACAGATTTCATTTTGTATAAGCAGCGTTATACAGAGTCCCAAAACATTACTATAATCATATGTTAAACGATGGACTGCAACATGTAGCTGAACACCTAATATTCTAAAAGTGTCAGTTACAGCCAAGCCATAAGAGGCACAGAGTTCATACTGTATATGCAGCGTTATACAGAGTCCCAAAGCATTACTTTAACTACATATTAAGCTTTGCACTGATCCATGTGGTTTAACACCTAATATTCCAAAAATGTCCGTTACAGTTAAACTATTAGATACACAGTGTTCATATTTTATATGCAGGGTTTTACAGAGGCCCAAAGCATTAACATAGTCACTTATTAAGCGATGGACTGCAACATGTGGCCGAACACCTAATATTCCAAAAATGTCCGTTACAGCCAAACTATTACAGACACAGTGTTCATATTGTACATGCAGGGTTTTACAGAGGGCCAAAGCATTAATATAGTCACTTATTAAGCGTTGGACTGCCCTATGTGGTTGAACACCTAATATTCCAAAAATGTCCGTTACAGCCAAACTATTATAAACACAGTGTTCATATTGTATATGCAGCGTTTTACAGAGGCCCAAAGCATTAATTTAGTCACTTATTAAGCGTTGGACTGCCCTATGTGGTTGAACACCTAATATTCCAAAAATGTCCGTTACAGCCAAACTATTAGCGTTGGACTGCAACATGTGGTCGAACACCTAATATTCCAAAAATGTCCGTTACAGCCAAACTATAAGAGACACAGTGTTCATATTTTATATGCAGGGTTTTACAGAGGCCCAAAGCATTAATATAGTCACTTATTAAGCGATGGACAGCAACATGTGGCCTAACACCTAATATTCCAAAAATGTCCGTTACAGCCAACTATTAGAGACACAGTGTTCATATTGTACATGCAGGGTTTTACAGAGGGCCAAAGCATTAATATAGTCACTTATTAAGCGTTGGACTGCAACATGTAGTCAAACACCTAATATTCCAAAAATGTCCGTTACAGCCAAACTATTAGAGACACAGTGTTCATATTGTACATGCAGGGTTTTACAGAGGGCCAAAGCATTAATATAGTCACTTATTAAGCGATAGACTGCAACATGTGGCCGAACACCTAATATTCCAAAAATGTCCGTTACTGCCAAACTATTAGAGACACAGTGTTCATATGGTACATGCAGGGTTTTACAAAGGCCCAAAGCATTAATATAGTCTCTTATTAAGCGTTGGACTGCAACATGTGGTCGAACACCTAATATTACAAAAGTGTCAGTTACAGCCAAACTATTATAGACACAGTGTTCATATTTTATATGCAGGGTTTTGCAGAGGCCCAAAGCATTACTTTAACCACATATTAAGCGTTGGACTGCCCCATGTTGTTGAACACCTAATATTCCAAAAATGTCCGTTACAGCCAAACTATTAGAGACACAGTGTTCATATTGTACATGCAGGGTTTTACAGAGGCCCAAAGCATTAATATAGTCACTTATTAAGCATTGGACTGCAACATGTGGCCGAACACCTAATATTCCAAAAATGTCCGTTACAGCCAAACTATTAGAGACACAGTGTTCATATTTTACATGCAGGGTTTTACAGAGGGCCAAAGCACTAATATAGTCACTTATTAAGCGTTGGACTGCCCTATGTGGTTGAACACCTAATATTCCAAAAATGTCCGTTACAGCCAAACTATTAGAGACACAGTGTTCATATTTTATATGCAGGGTTTTACAGAGGCCCAAAGCATTAATATAGTCACTTATTAAGCGTTGGACTGCCCTATGTGGTTGAACACCTAATATTCCAAAAATGTCCGTTACAGCCAAACTATTAGAGACACAGTGTTCATATTTTATATGCAGCGTTTTTCAAAGGCCCAATGCATTAATATAGTCTCTTATTAAGCGATGGACTGCAACATGTGGTCGAACACCTAATATTACAAAAGTGTCAGTTACAGCCAAGCTATAAGAGGCACAGAGTTCATACTGTATATGCAGCGTTATACAGAGTCCCAAAGCATTACTTTAACCACATATTAAGCTTTGCACTGCCCCATGTGGTTGAACACCTAATATTCCAAAAATGTCCGTTACAGTTAAACTATTAGAGACACAGTGTTCATATTTTACATGCAGGGTTTTACAGAGGCCCAATGCATTAACATAGTTACTTATTAAGCGTTGGACTGCCCTATGTGGTTGAACACCTAATATTCCAAAAATATTCGTTACAGCCAAACTATTAGAGACACAGTGTTCATATTGTACATCAGGGTTTCACAGAGGGCCAAAGCATTAATATAGTCACTTATTAAGCGATGGACTGCAACATGTGGCCGAACACCTAATATTCCAAAAATGTCCGTTACAGCCAAACTATAAGAGGCATAAAGTTCATATTGTATATGCAGCGTTTTACAGAGGCCCAAAGCATTAATATAGTCACTTATTAAGCGTTGGACTGCCCTATGTGGTTGAACACCTAATACTCCAAAAATGTCCGTTACAGCCAAACTATTAGAGACACAGTGTTCATATTGTATATGCAGCGTTTTTCAAAGGCCCAAAGCATTAAAATAGTCTCTTTTTAAGCGTTGGACTGCAACATGTGGACGAACACCTAATATTACAAAAATGTCAGTTACAGCCAAACTATTAGAGACACAGATTTCATTTTGTATAAGCAGCGTTATACAGAGTCCCAAAACATTACTATAATCATATGTTAAACGATGGACTGCAACATGTAGCTGAACACCTAATATTCTAAAAGTGTCAGTTACAGCCAAGCCATAAGAGGCACAGAGTTCATACTGTATATGCAGCGTTATACAGAGTCCCAAAGCATTACTTTAACTACATATTAAGCTTTGCACTGATCCATGTGGTTTAACACCTAATATTCCAAAAATGTCCGTTACAGTTAAACTATTAGATACACAGTGTTCATATTTTATATGCAGGGTTTTACAGAGGCCCAAAGCATTAACATAGTCACTTATTAAGCGATGGACTGCAACATGTGGCCGAACACCTAATATTCCAAAAATGTCCGTTACAGCCAAACTATTACAGACACAGTGTTCATATTGTACATGCAGGGTTTTACAGAGGGCCAAAGCATTAATATAGTCACTTATTAAGCGTTGGACTGCCCTATGTGGTTGAACACCTAATATTCCAAAAATGTCCGTTACAGCCAAACTATTAGAGACACAGTGTTCATATTGTTCATCAGGGTTTTACAGAGGGCCAAAGCACTAATATAGTCACTTATTAAACGTTGGACTGCAACATGTGGTGGAACACCTAATATTCCAAAAATGTCAGTTACAGCCAAATTATTAGAGACACAGTGTTCATATTTTATATGCAGGGTTTTGCAGAGGCCCAAAGCATTAATATAGTCACTTATTAAGCGATGGACTGCAACATGTGGCCGAACACCTAATATTCCAAAAATGTCCGTTACAGCCAAACTATTAGAGACACAGTGTTCATATTGTATATGCAGCGTTTTACAGAGGCCCAAAGCATTAATATAGTCACTTATTAAGCGTTGGACTGCAACATGTAGTTGAACACCTAATATTCCAAAAGTGTCAGTTACAGCCAAACTATAAGAGGCATAAAGTTCATATTGTATATGCAGCGTTAAACAGAGGCCCAAAGCATTAATATAGTCACTTATTAAGCGATGGACTGCAACATGTGGCCGAACACATAATATTCCAAAAATGTCCGTTACAGCCAAACTATTAGAGACACAGTGTTCATATTTTATATGCAGCGTTTTTCAAAGGCCCAATGCATTAATATAGTCTCTTATTAAGCGATGGACTGCAACATGTGGTCGAACACCTAATATTACAAAAGTGTCAGTTACAGCCAAGCTATAAGAGGCACAGAGTTCATACTGTATATGCAGCGTTATACAGAGTCCCAAAGCATTACTTTAACCACATATTAAGCTTTGCACTGCCCCATGTGGTTGAACACCTAATATTCCAAAAATGTCCGTTACAGTTAAACTATTAGAGACACAGTGTTCATATTTTATATGCAGGGTTTTACAGAGGCCCAAAGCATTAACATAGTCACTTATTAAGCGTTGGACTGCCCTATGTGGTTGAACACCTAATATTCCAAAAATATCCGTTACAGCCAAACTATTAGAGACACAGTGTTCATATTGTACATCAGGGTTTCACAGAGGGCCAAAGCATTAATATAGTCACTTATTAAGCGATGGACTGCAACATGTGGTCGAACACCTAATATTCCAAAAATGTCAGTTACAGCCAAACTATAAGAGACACAGTGTTCATATTTTATATGCAGGGTTTTACAGAGGCCCAAAGCATTAATATAGTCACTTATTAAGCGATGGACTGCAACATGTGGCCGAACACCTAATATTCCAAAAATGTCCGTTACAGCCAAACTATAAAAGGCATAAAGTTCATATTGTACATGCAGGGTTTTACAGAGGGCCAAAGCATTAATATAGTCACTTATTAAGCGATGGACTGCAACATGTGGTCGAACACCTAATATTCCAAAAATGTCCGTTACAGCCAAACTATTAGAGACACAGTGTTCATATTGTACATGCAGGGTTTTACAGAGGCCCAAAGCATTAATATAGTCACTTATTAAGCGATGGACTGCAACATGTAGTTGAACACCTAATATTCCAAAAGTGTCAGTTACAGCCAAACTATAAGAGGCATAAAGTTCATATTGTATATGCAGCGTTAAACAGAGGCCCAAAGCATTAATATAGTCACTTATTAAGCGTTGGACTGCCTTATGTGGTTGAACACCTAATATTCCAAAAATGTCAGTTACAGCCAAACTATAAGAGGCATAAAGTTCATATTGTATATGCAGCGTTTTACAGAGGGCCAAAGCATTAATATAGTCACTTACTAAGCGATGGACTGCAACATGTGGCCGAACACCTAATATTCCAAAAATGTCCGTTACAGCCAAACTATAAAAGGCAAAGTTCATATTGTATATGCAGCGTTAAACAGAGGCCCAAAGCATTACTTTAACCACATATTAAGCGTTGGACTGCCTTATGTGGTTGAACACCTAATATTCCAAAAATGTCAGTTACAGCCAAACTATAAGAGGCATAAAGTTCATATTGTATATGCAGCGTTAAACAGAGGCCCAAAGCATTACTTTAACCACTTATTAAGCGTTGGACTACCCTATGTGGTTGAACACCTAATATTCCAAAAATGTCCGTTACAGCCAAACTATTAGATACACAGTGTTCATATTGTACATGCAGGGTTTCACAGAGGGCCAAAGCATTAATATAGTCACTTACTAAGCGATGGACTGCAACATGTGGCCGAACACTTAATATTCCAAAAATTTCCGTTACAGCCAAACTATAAAAGGCATAAAGTTCATATTGTATATGCAGCGTTAAACAGAGGCCCAAAGCATTACTTTAACCACATATTAAGCGTTGGACTTTTCATGTGGTTGAACACCTAATATTCCAAAAATGTCCGTTACAGCCAAACTATTAGAGACACAGTGTTCATATTGTGTATGCAGCGTTATACAGAGGCCCAAAGCATTAATATAGTCACTTATTAAGCGTTGGACTGCCCTATGTGGTTAAACACCTAATATTCCAAAAATGTCCGTTACAGCCAAACTATTAGAGGCATAAAGTTCATATTGTATATGCAGCGTTAAACAGAAGCCCAAAGCATTACGTTAACCATTGGACTGCCCCATGTGGTTGAACACCTAATATTCCAAAAATGTCAGTTACAGCCAAACTATTATAGACACAGTGTTCATATTGTATATGCAGCGTTTTTCAAAGGCCCAAAGCATTAATATAGTCTCTTATTAAGCGTTGGACTGCAACATGTGGACGAACACCTAATATTACAAAAATGTCAGTTACAGCCAAACTATTAGAGACACAGATTTCATTTTGTATAAGCAGCGTTATACAGAGTCCCAAAGCATTACTTTAACCACATATTAAGCTTTGCACTGATCCATGTGGTTTAACACCTAATATTCTAAAAATGTCCGTTACAGTTAAACTATTAGATACACAGTGTTCATATTTTATATGCAGGGTTTTACAGAGGCCCAAAGCATTAATATAGTCACTTATTAAGCATTGGACTGCAACATGTGGTCGAACACCTATTATTCCAAAAATGTCCGTTACAGCCAAACTATTAGAGACACAGTGTTCATATTGTACATGCAGGGTTTTACAGAGGGCCAAAGCATTAATATAGTCACTTATTAAGCGATGGACTGCAACATGTGGCCGAGCACTTAATATTCCAAAAGTGTCAGTTACAGCCAAACTATAAGAGGCATAAAGTTCAAATTGTATATGCAGCGTTAAACAGAGGCCCAAAGCATTAATATAGTCACTTATTAAGCGTTGGACTGCCTTATGTGGTTGAACACCTAATATTCCAAAAATGTCAGTTACAGCCAAACTATTAGAGACACAGTGTTCATATTGTACATGCAGGGTTTTACAGAGGCCCAAAGCATTAATATAGTCACTTATTAAGCGTTGGACTGGAACATGTGGTCGAACACCTAATATTCCAAAAGGGTCAGTTACAGAAAAACTATAAGAGGCATTAAGTTCATATTGTATATGCAGCGTATACAAAGGCCCAAAGCATTACTATAATCACATGTTAAGCGTTGGACTGCAACATGTAGTTGAACACCTAATATTCCAAAAGTGTCAGTTACAGAAAAACTAGAAGAGGCATTAAGTTCATATCGTATATGCAGCGTTATACAGAGGCCCAAAGCATTACTATAATCACATGTTACGCGTTGGACTGCAACTTGTAGTTGAACACCTAATATTCCAAAAATGTCCGTTACAGACAAACTATTAGAGACACAGTGTTCATATTGTACATGCAGGGTTTTACAGAGGGCCAAAGCATTAATATAGTCACTTATTAAGCGTTGGACTGCAACATGTGGTCGAACACCTAATATTCCAAATATGTCCGTTACAGCCAAACTATTGGAGACACAGTGTTCATAGTGTATATGCAGCGTTTTACACAGGCCCAAAGCAATAATATAGTCACTTATTAAGCGATGGACTGCAACATGTAGCCGAACACCTAATATTCCAAAAATGTCCGTTACAGCCAAACTATAAGAGGCATAAAGTTCATATTGTATATGCAGCGTTAAACAGAGGCTCAAAGCATTACTTTAACTACATATTAAGCGTTGGACTGCCCCATGTGGTTGAACACCTAATATTCCAAAAATGTCCGTTACAGCCAAACTATTATAGACACAGTGTTCATATTGTATATGCAGCGTTTTACAGAGGCCCAAAGCATTAATATAGTCACTTATTAAGCGTTGGACTGCCCTATGTGGTTGAACACCTAATACTCCAAAAATGTCCGTTACAGCCAAACTATTAGAGACACAGTGTTCATATTGTATATGCAGCGTTCTACAGAGGCCCAAAGCATTAATATAGTCACTTATTAACCGATGGACTGCAACATGTGGCCGAACACCTAATATTCCAAAAATGTCCGTTACAGCCAAACTATTAGAGACACAGTGTTCATATTGTACATGCAGGGTTTTACAGAGGGCCCAAGAATTAATATAGTCACTTATTAAGCGTTGGACTGCAACATGTGGTCGAACACCTAATATTCCAAAAATGTCCGTTACAGCCAAACTATTAGAGACACAGTGTTCATATTGTACATGCAGGGTTTAACAGAGGCCCAAAGCATTAATATAGTCACTTATTAAGCGATGGACTGCAACATGTAGTTGAACACCTAATATTCCAAAAATGTCCGTTACAGCCAAACTATTAGAGACACAGTGTTCATATTGTGTATGCAGCGTTATACAGAGGCCCAAAGCATTAATATAGTCACTTATTAAGCGTTGGACTGCCCTATGTGGTTAAACACCTAATATTCCAAAAATGTCCGTTACAGCCAAACTATAAGAGGCATAAAGTTCATATTGTATATGCAGCGTTAAACAGAAGCCCAAAGCATTACTTTAACCATTGGACTGCCCCATGTGGTTGAACACCTAATATTCCAAAAATGTCCGTTACAGCCAAACTATTATAGACACAGTGTTCATATTGTATATGCAGCGTTTTTCAAAGGCCCAAAGCATTAATATAGTCTCTTATTAAGCGTTGGACTGCAACATGTGGACGAACACCAAATATTACAAAAATGTCAGTTACAGCCAAACTATTAGAGACACAGATTTCATTTTGTATAAGCAGCGTTATACAGAGTCCCAAAGCATTACTTTAACCACATATTAAGCTTTGCACTGATCCATGTGGTTTAACACCTAATATTCCAAAAATGTCCGTTACAGTTAAACTATTAGATACACAGTGTTCATATTTTATATGCAGGGTTTTACAGAGGCCCAAAGCATTAATATAGTCACTTATTAAGCATTGGACTGCAACATGTGGCCGAACACCTAATATTCCAAAAATGTCCGTTACAGCCAAACTATTAGAGACACAGTGTTCATATTGTACATGCAGGGTTTTACAGAGTGCCAAAGCATTGATATAGTCACTTATTAAGCGTTGGACTGCAACATGTGGTCGAACACATATTATTCCAAAAATGTCCGTTACAGCCAAACTATTAGAGACACAGTGTTCATATTGTACATGCAGGGTTTTACAGAGGGCCAAAGCATTAATATAGTCACTTATTAAGCGATGGACTGCAACATGTGGCCGAGCACTTAATATTCCAAAAGTGTCAGTTACAGCCAAACTATAAGAGGCATAAAGTTCAAATTGTATATGCAGCGTTAAACAGAGGCCCAAAGCATTAATATAGTCACTTATTAAGCGTTGGACTGCCTTATGTGGTTGAACACCTAATATTCCAAAAATGTCAGTTACAGCCAAACTATTAGAGACACAGTGTTCATATTGTACATGCAGGGTTTTACAGAGGCCCAAAGCATTAATATAGTCACTTATTAAGCGTTGGACTGGAACATGTGGTCAACACCTAATATTCCAAAAGGGTCAGTTACAGAAAAACTATAAGAGGCATTAAGTTCATATTGTATATGCAGCGTATACAAAGGCTCAAAGCATTACTATAATCACATGTTAAGCGTTGGACTGCAAAATGTAGTTGAACACCTAATATTCCAAAAGTGTCAGTTACAGAAAAACTAGAAGAGGCATTAAGTTCATATCGTATATGCAGCGTTATACAGAGGCCCAAAGCATTACTATAATCACATGTTACGCGTTGGACTGCAACTTGTAGTTGAACACCTAATATTCCAAAAATGTCCGTTACAGACAAACTATTAGAGACACAGTGTTCATATTGTACATGCAGGGTTTTACAGAGGGCCAAAGCATTAATATAGTCACTTATTAAGCGTTGGACTGCAACATGTGGTCGAACACCTAATATTCCAAATATGTCCGTTACAGCCAAACTATTGGAGACACAGTGTTCATATTGTATATGCAGCGTTTTACAGAGGCCCAAAGCAATAATATAGTCACTTATTAAGCGATGGACTGCAACATGTGGCCGAACACCTAATATTCCAAAAATGTCCGTTACAGCCAAACTATAAGAGGCATAAAGTTCATATTGTATATGCAGCGTTAAACAGAGGCCCAAAGCATTACTTTAACCACATATTAAGCGTTGGACTGCCCCATGTGGTTGAACACCTAATATTCCAAAAATGTCCGTTACAGCCAAACTATTATAGACACAGTGTTCATATTGTATATGCAGCGTTTTACAGAGGCCCAAAGCATTAATATAGTCACTTATTAAGCGTTGGACTGCCCTATGTGGTTGAACACCTAATACTCCAAAAATGTCCGTTACAGCCAAACTATTAGAGACACAGTGTTCATATTGTATATGCAGCGTTCTACAGAGGCCCAAAGCATTAATATAGTCACTTATTAAGCGATGGACTGCAACATGTGGCCGAACACCTAATATTCAAAAAATGTCCGTTACAGCCAAACTATTAGAGACACAGTGTTCATATTGTATATGCAGGGTTTTACAGAGGCCCAAAGCATTAATATAGTCACTTATTAAGCGATGGACTGCAACATGTGGCCGAACACCTATATTCCAAAAATGTCCGTTACAGCCAAACTATTAGAGACACAGTGTTCATATTGTACATGCAGGGTTTTACAGAGGCCCAAAGCATTAATATAGTCACTTATTAAGCGATGGACTGCAACATGTGGCCGAACACCTAATATTCCAAAAATGTCCGTTACAGCCAAACTATTAGAGACACAGTGTTCATATTGTACATGCAGGGTTTTACAGAGGGCCAAAGCATTAATATAGTCACTTATTAAGCGTTGGACTGCAACATGTGGTCGAACACCTAATATTCCAAAAATGTCCTTTACAGCCAATTTATTGGAGACACAGTGTTCATATTGTATATGCAGCGTTTTACAGAGGCCCAAAGCATTAATATAGTCACTTATTAAGCGTTGGACTGCCCTATGTGGTTAAACACCTAATATTCCAAAAATGTCCGTTACAGCCAAACTATTAGAGACACAGTCTTCATATTGTACATGCAGGGTTTCACAGAGGGCCAAAGCATTAATATAGTCACTTATTAAGCGATGGACTGCAACATGTGGCCGAACACCTAATATTCCAAAAATGTCCGTTACAGCCAAACTATTAGAGACACAGTGTTCATATTGTACATGCAGGGTTTTACAGAGGGCCAAAGCATTAATATAGTCACTTATTAAGCATTGGACTGCAATATGTGGCTGAACACCTAATATTCCAAAAATGTCCGTTACAGCCAAACTATTAGAGACACAGTGTTCATATTGTACATGCAGGGTTTTACAGAGGGCCAAAGCATTAATATTGTCACTTATTAAGCGTTGGACTGCAACATGTAGTCAAACACCTAATATTCCAAAATTGTCCGTTACAGCCAAACTATTAGAGACACAGTGTTCATATTGTACATGCAGGGTTTTACAGAGGGCCAAAGCATTAATATAGTCACTTATTAAGCGTTGGACTGCCCTATGTGGTTGAACACCTAATATTCCAAAAATGTCCGTTACAGCCAAACTATTAGAGACACAGTGTTCATATTGTACATCAGGGTTTTACAGAGGGCCAAAGCACTAATATAGTCACTTATTAAACGTTGGACTGCAACATGTGGTGGAACACCTAATATTCCAAAAATGTCCGTTACAGTTAAACTATTAGATACACAGTGTTCATATTTTATATGCAGGGTTTTACAGAGGCCCAAAGCATTAACATAGTCACTTATTAAGCGATGGACTGCAACATGTGGCCGAACACCTAATATTCCAAAAATGTCCGTTACAGCCAAACTATTACAGACACAGTGTTCATATTGTACATGCAGGGTTTTACAGAGGGCCAAAGCATTAATATAGTCACTTATTAAGCGTTGGACTGCCCTATGTGGTTGAACACCTAATATTCCAAAAATGTCCGTTACAGCCAAACTATTAGCGTTGGACTGCAACATGTGGTCGAACACCTAATATTCCAAAAATGTCCGTTACAGCCAAACTATTATAAACACAGTGTTCATATTGTATATGCAGCGTTTTACAGAGGCCCAAAGCATTAATATAGTCACTTATTAAGCGTTGGACTGCCCTATGTGGTTGAACACCTAATATTCCAAAAATGTCCGTTACAGCCAAACTATTAGCGTTGGACTGCAACATGTGGTCGAACAACTTATATTCCAAAAATGTCAGTTACAGCCAAACTATAAGAGACACAGTGTTCATATTTTATATGCAGGGTTTTACAGAGGCCCAAAGCATTAATATAGTCACTTATTAAGCGATGGACTGCAACATGTGGCCGAACACCTAATATTCCAAAAATGTCCGTTACAGCCAAACTATTAGAGACACAGTGTTCATATTGTACATGCAGGGTTTTACAGAGGGCCAAAGCATTAATATAGTCACTTATTAAGCGTTGGACTGCAACATGTAGTCAATCACCTAATATTCCAAAATTGTCCGTTACAGCCAAACTATTAGAGACACAGTGTTCATATTGTACATGCAGGGTTTTACAGAGGGCCAAAGCATTAATATAGTCACTTATTAAGCGTTGGACTGCCCTATGTGGTTGAACACCTAATATTCCAAAAATGTCCGTTACAGCCAAACTATTAGAGACACAGTGTTCATATTGTACATCAGGGTTTTACAGAGGGCCAAAGCACTAATATAGTCACTTATTAAACGTTGGACTGCAACATGTGGTTGAACACCTAATATTCCAAAAATGTCCGTTACAGCCAAACTATTAGAGACACAGTGTTCATATTTTATATGCAGCGTTTTTCAAAGGCCCAATGCATTAATATAGTCTCTTATTAAGCGATGGACTGCAACATGTGGTCGAACACCTAATATTACAAAAGTGTCAGTTACAGCCAAGCTATAAGAGGCACAGAGTTCATACTGTATATGCAGCGTTATACAGAGTCCCAAAGCATTACTTTAACCACATATTAAGCTTTGCACTGCCCCATGTGGTTGAACACCTAATATTCCAAAAATGTCCGTTACAGTTAAACTATTAGAGACACAGTGTTCATATTTTACATGCAGGGTTTTACAGAGGCCCAAAGCATTAACATAGTTACTTATTAAGCGTTGGACTGCCCTATGTGGTTGACCACCTAATATTCCAAAAATATTCGTTACAGCCAAACTATTAGAGACACAGTGTTCATATTGTACATCAGGGTTTCACAGAGGGCCAAAGCATTAATATAGTCACTTATTAAGCGATGGACTGCAACATGTGGTCGAACACCTAATATTCCAAAAATGTCAGTTACAGCCAAACTATAAGAGACACAGTGTTCATATTTTATATGCAGGGTTTTACAGAGGCCCAAAGCATTAATATAGTCACTTATTAAGCGATGGACTGCAACATGTGGCCGAACACCTAATATTCCAAAAATGTCCGTTACAGCCAAACTATAAAAGGCATAAAGTTCATATTGTACATGCAGGGTTTTACAGAGGGCCAAAGCATTAATATAGTCACTTATTAAGCGATGGACTGCAACATGTGGTCGAACACCTAATATTCCAAAAATGTCCGTTACAGCCAAACTATTAGAGACACAGTGTTCATATTGTACATGCAGGGTTTTACAGAGGCCCAAAGCATTAATATAGTCACTTATTAAGCGATGGACTGCAACATGTAGTTGAACACCTAATATTCCAAAAGTGTCAGTTACAGCCAAACTATAAGAGGCATAAAGTTCATATTGTATATGCAGCGTTAAACAGAGGCCCAAAGCATTAATATAGTCACTTATTAAGCGTTGGACTGCCTTATGTGGTTGAACACCTAATATTCCAAAAATGTCAGTTACAGCCAAACTATAAGAGGCATAAAGTTCATATTGTATATGCAGCGTTAAACAGAGGCCCAAAGCACTACTTTAACCACATATTAAGCGTTGGACTGCCCCATGTGGTTGAACACCTAATATTCCAAAAATGTCCGATACAGCCAAACTATTATAGACACAGTGTTCATATTGTATATGCAGCGTTTTACAGAGGGCCAAAGCATTAATATAGTCACTTATTAAGCGTTGGACTGCCCTATGTGGTTGAACACCTAATATTCCAAAAATGTCCGTTACAGCCAAACTATTAGATACACAGTGTTCATATTGTACATGCAGGGTTTCACAGAGGGCCAAAGCATTAATATAGTCACTTACTAAGCGATGGACTGCAACATGTGGCCGAACACCTAATATTCCAAAAATGTCCGTTACAGCCAAACTATAAAAGGCATAAAGTTCATATTGTATATGCAGCGTTAAACAGAGGCCCAAAGCATTACTTTAACCACATATTAAGCGTTGGACTTTTCATGTGGTTGAACACCTAATATTCCAAAAATGTCCGTTACAGCCAAACTATTAGAGACACAGTGTTCATATTGTGTATGCAGCGTTATACAGAGGCCCAAAGCATTAATATAGTCACTTATTAAGCGTTGGACTGCCCTATGTGGTTAAACACCTAATATTCCAAAAATGTCCGTTACAGCCAAACTATAAGAGGCATAAAGTTCATATTGTATATGCAGCGTTAAACAGAAGCCCAAAGCATTACTTTAACCATTGGACTGCCCCATGTGGTTGAACACCTAATATTCCAAAAATGTCCGTTACAGCCACACTAGTATAGACACAGTGTTCATATTGTATATGCAGCGTTTTTCAAAGGCCCAAAGCATTAATATAGTCTCTTATTAAGCGTTGGACTGCAACATGTGGACGAACACCTAATATTACAAAAATGTCAGTTACAGCCAAACTATTAGAGACACAGATTTCATTTTGTATAAGCAGCGTTATACAGAGTCCCAAAGCATTACTTTAACCACATATTAAGCTTTGCACTGATCCATGTGGTTTAACACCTAATATTCCAAAAATGTCCGTTACAGTTAAACTATTAGATACACAGTGTTCATATTTTATATGCAGGGTTTTACAGAGGCCCAAAGCATTAACATAGTCACTTATTAAGCGATGGACTGCAACATGTGGCCGAACACCTAATATTCCAAAAATGTCCGTTACAGCCAAACTATTACAGACACAGTGTTCATATTGTACATGCAGGGTTTTACAGAGGGCCAAAGCATTAATATAGTCACTTATTAAGCATTGGACTGCAACATGTGGCCGAACACCTAATATTCCAAAAATGTCCGTTACAGCCAAACTATTAGAGACACAGTGTTCATATTGTACATGCAGGGTTTTACAGAGGGCCAAAGCATTAATATAGTCACTTATTAAGCGATGGACTGCAACATGTGGCCGAGCACTTAATATTCCAAAAGTGTCAGTTACAGCCAAACTATAAGAGGCATAAAGTTCAAATTGTATATGCAGCGTTTTACAGAGGCCCAAAGCATTAATATAGTCACTTATTAAGCGTTGGACTGCCCTATGTGGTTAAACACCTAATATTCCAAAAATGTCCGTTACAGCCAAACTATTAGAGACACAGTCTTCATATTGTACATGCAGGGTTTCACAGAGGGCCAAAGCATTAATATAGTCACTTATTAAGCGATGGACTGCAACATGTGGCCGAACACCTAATATTCCAAAAATGTCCGTTACAGCCAAACTATTAGAGACACAGTGTTCATATTGTACATGCAGGGTTTTACAGAGGGCCAAAGCATTAATATAGTCACTTATTAAGCATTGGACTGCAACATGTGGCCGAACACCTAATATTCCAAAAATGTCCGTTACAGCCAAACTATTAGAGACACAGTGTTCATATTGTACATGCAGGGTTTTACAGAGAGCCAAAGCATTAATATAGTCACTTATTAAGCGTTGGACTGCAACATGTGGTCGAACACCTAATATTCCAAAAATGTCCGTTACAGCAAAACTATTAGAGACACAGTGTTCATATTGTACATGCAGGGTTTTACAGAGGGCCAAAGCACTAATATAGTCACTTATTAAGCGTTGGACTGCCTTATGTGGTTGAACACCTAATACTCCAAAAATGTCCGTTACAGCCAAACTATTATAGACACAGTGTTCATATTGTATATGCAGCGTTTTACAGAGGCCCAAAGCATTAATATAGTCACTTATTAAGCGTTGGACTGCCCCATGTGGTTGAACACCTAATATTCCAAAAATGTCCGTTACAGCAAAACTATTAGAGACACAGTGTTCATATTGTACATGCAGGGTTTTACAGAGAGCCAAAGCATTAATATAGTCACTTATTAAGCGATGGACTGCAACATGTGGCCGAACACCTAATATTCCAAAAATGTCCGTTACAGCCAAACTATAAGAGGCATAAAGTTCATATTGTATATGCAGCGTTTTACAGAGGCCCAAAGCATTAATATAGTCACTTATTAAGCGTTGGACTGCCCTATGTGGTTGAACACCTAATACTCCAAAAATGTCCGTTACAGCCAAACTATTATAGACACAGTGTTCATATTGTATATGCAGCGTTTTACAGAGGCCCAAAGCATTAATATAGTCACTTATTAAGCGTTGGACTGCCCCATGTGGTTGAACACCTAATATTCCAAAAATGTCCGTTACAGCCAAACTATTATAGACACAGTGTTCATATTGTATATGCAGCGTTTTTCAAAGGCCCAAAGCATTAATATAGTCTCTTATTAAGCGTTGGACTGCAACATGTGGACGAACACCTAATATTACAAAAATGTCTGTTACAGCCAAACTATTAGAGACACAGATTTCATTTTGTATAAGCAGCGTTATACAGAGTCCCAAAACATTACTATAATCACATGTTAAACGATGGACTGCAACATGTAGCTGAACACCTAATATTCCAAAAGTGTCAGTTACAGCCAAGCCATAAGAGGCACAGAGTTCATACTGTATATGCAGCGTTATACAGAGTCCCAAAGCATTACTTTAACCACATATTAAGCTTTGCACTGATCCATGTGGTTTAACACCTAATATTCCAAAAATGTCCGTTACAGTTAAACTATTAGATACACAGTGTTCATATTTTATATGCAGGGTTTTACAGAGGCCCAAAGCATTAACATAGTCACTTATTAAGCGATGGACTGCAACATGTGGCCGAACACCTAATATTCCAAAAATGTCCGTTACAGCCAAACTATAAAAGGCATAAAGTTCATATTGTATATGCAGCGTTAAACAGAGGCCCAAAGCATTACTTTAACCACATATTAAGCGTTGGACTTTTCATGTGGTTGAACACCTAATATTCCAAAAATGTCCGTTACAGCCAAACTATTAGAGACACAGTCTTCATATTGTACATGCAGGGTTTCACAGAGGGCCAAAGCATTAATATAGTCACTTATTAAGCGATGGACTGCAACATGTGGCCGAACACCTAATATTCCAAAAATGTCCGTTACAGCCAAACTATTAGAGACACAGTGTTCATATTGTACATGCAGGGTTTTACAGAGGGCCAAAGCATTAATATAGTCACTTATTAAGCATTGGACTGCAACATGTGGCCGAACACCTAATATTCCAAAAATGTCCGTTACAGCCAAACTATTAGAGACACAGTGTTCATATTGTACATGCAGGGTTTTACAGAGAGCCAAAGCATTAATATAGTCACTTATTAAGCGTTGGACTGCAACATGTGGTCGAACACCTAATATTCCAAAAATGTCCGTTACAGCAAAACTATTAGAGACACAGTGTTCATATTGTACATGCAGGGTTTTACAGAGGGCCAAAGCACTAATATAGTCACTTATTAAGCGTTGGACTGCCTTATGTGGTTGAACACCTAATACTCCAAAAATGTCCGTTACAGCCAAACTATTATAGACACAGTGTTCATATTGTATATGCAGCGTTTTACAGAGGCCCAAAGCATTAATATAGTCACTTATTAAGCGTTGGACTGCCCCATGTGGTTGAACACCTAATATTCCAAAAATGTCCGTTACAGCAAAACTATTAGAGACACAGTGTTCATATTGTACATGCAGGGTTTTACAGAGAGCCAAAGCATTAATATAGTCACTTATTAAGCGATGGACTGCAACATGTGGCCGAACACCTAATATTCCAAAAATGTCCGTTACAGCCAAACTATAAGAGGCATAAAGTTCATATTGTATATGCAGCGTTTTACAGAGGCCCAAAGCATTAATATAGTCACTTATTAAGCGTTGGACTGCCCTATGTGGTTGAACACCTAATACTCCAAAAATGTCCGTTACAGCCAAACTATTATAGACACAGTGTTCATATTGTATATGCAGCGTTTTACAGAGGCCCAAAGCATTAATATAGTCACTTATTAAGCGTTGGACTGCCCCATGTGGTTGAACACCTAATATTCCAAAAATGTCCGTTACAGCCAAACTATTATAGACACAGTGTTCATATTGTATATGCAGCGTTTTTCAAAGGCCCAAAGCATTAATATAGTCTCTTATTAAGCGTTGGACTGCAACATGTGGACGAACACCTAATATTACAAAAATGTCAGTTACAGCCAAACTATTAGAGACACAGATTTCATTTTGTATAAGCAGCGTTATACAGAGTCCCAAAACATTACTATAATCACATGTTAAACGATGGACTGCAACATGTAGCTGAACACCTAATATTCCAAAAGTGTCAGTTACAGCCAAGCCATAAGAGGCACAGAGTTCATACTGTATATGCAGCGTTATACAGAGTCCCAAAGCATTACTTTAACCACATATTAAGCTTTGCACTGATCCATGTGGTTTAACACCTAATATTCCAAAAATGTCCGTTACAGTTAAACTATTAGATACACAGTGTTCATATTTTATATGCAGGGTTTTACAGAGGCCCAAAGCATTAACATAGTCACTTATTAAGCGATGGACTGCAACATGTGGCCGAACACCTAATATTCCAAAAATGTCCGTTACAGCCAAACTATAAAAGGCATAAAGTTCATATTGTATATGCAGCGTTAAACAGAGGCCCAAAGCATTACTTTAACCACATATTAAGCGTTGGACTTTTCATGTGGTTGAACACCTAATATTCCAAAAATGTCCGTTACAGCCAAACTATTAGAGACACAGTGTTCATATTGTGTATGCAGCGTTATACAGAGGCCCAAAGCATTAATATAGTCACTTATTAAGCGTTGGACTGCCCTATGTGGTTAAACACCTAATATTCCAAAAATGTCCGTTACAGCCAAACTATAAGAGGCATAAAGTTCATATTGTATATGCAGCGTTAAACAGAAGCCCAAAGCATTACTTTAACCATTGGACTGCCCCATGTGGTTGAACACCTAATATTCCAAAAATGTCCGTTACAGCCACACTATTATAGACACAGTGTTCATATTGTATATGCAGCGTTTTTCAAAGGCCCAAAGCATTAATATAGTCTCTTATTAAGCGTTGGACTGCAACATGTGGACGAACACCTAATATTACAAAAATGTCAGTTACAGCCAAACTATTAGAGACACAGATTTCATTTTGTATAAGCAGCGTTATACAGAGTCCCAAAGCATTACTTTAACCACATATTAAGCTTTGCACTGATCCATGTGGTTTAACACCTAATATTCCAAAAATGTCCGTTACAGTTAAACTATTAGATACACAGTGTTCATATTTTATATGCAGGGTTTTACAGAGGCCCAAAGCATTAACATAGTCACTTATTAAGCGATGGACTGCAACATGTGGCCGAACACCTAATATTCCAAAAATGTCCGTTACAGCCAAACTATTACAGACACAGTGTTCATATTGTACATGCAGGGTTTTACAGAGGGCCAAAGCATTAATATAGTCACTTATTAAGCATTGGACTGCAACATGTGGCCGAACACCTAATATTCCAAAAATGTCCGTTACAGCCAAACTATTAGAGACACAGTGTTCATATTGTACATGCAGGGTTTTACAGAGGGCCAAAGCATTAATATAGTCACTTATTAAGCGATGGACTGCAACATGTGGCCGAGCACTTAATATTCCAAAAGTGTCAGTTACAGCCAAACTATAAGAGGCATAAAGTTCAAATTGTATATGCAGCGTTTTACAGAGGCCCAAAGCATTAATATAGTCACTTATTAAGCGTTGGACTGCCCTATGTGGTTAAACACCTAATATTCCAAAAATGTCCGTTACAGCCAAACTATTAGAGACACAGTCTTCATATTGTACATGCAGGGTTTCACAGAGGGCTAAAGCATTAATTCAGTCACTTATTAAGCGATGGACTGCAACATGTGGCCGAACACCTAATATTCCAAAAATGTCCGTTACAGCCAAACTATTAGAGACACAGTGTTCATATTGTACATGCAGGGTTTTACAGAGGGCCAAAGCATTAATATAGTCACTTATTGAGCATTGGACTGCAACATGTGGCCGAACACCTAATATTCCAAAAATGTCCGTTACAGCCAAACTATTAGAGACACAGTGTTCATATTGTACATGCAGGGTTTTACAGAGAGCCAAAGCATTAATATAGTCACTTATTAAGCGTTGGACTGCAACATGTGGTCGAACACCTAATATTCCAAAAATGTCCGTTACAGCAAAACTATTAGAGACACAGTGTTCATATTGTACATGCAGGGTTTTACAGAGGGCCAAAGCACTAATATAGTCACTTATTAAGCGTTGGACTGCCTTATGTGGTTGAACACCTAATACTCCAAAAATGTCCGTTACAGCCAAACTATTATAGACACAGTGTTCATATTGTATATGCAGCGTTTTACAGAGGCTCAAAGCATTAATATAGTCACTTATTAAGCGTTGGACTGCCCCATGTGGTTGAACACCTAATATTCCAAAAATGTCCGTTACAGCAAAACTATTAGAGACACAGTGTTCATATTGTACATGCAGGGTTTTACAGAGAGCCAAAGCATTAATATAGTCACTTATTAAGCGATGGACTGCAACATGTGGCCGAACACCTAATATTCCAAAAATGTCCGTTACAGCCAAACTATAAGAGGCATAAAGTTCATATTGTATATGCAGCGTTTTACAGAGGCCCAAAGCATTAATATAGTCACTTATTAAGCGTTGGACTGCCCTATGTGGTTGAACACCTAATACTCCAAAAATGTCCGTTACAGCCAAACTATTATAGACACAGTGTTCATATTGTATATGCAGCGATTTACAGAGGCCCAAAGCATTAATATAGTCACTTATTAAGCGTTGGACTGCCCCATGTGGTTGAACACCTAATATTCCAAAAATGTCCGTTACAGCCAAACTATTATAGACACAGTGTTCATATTGTATATGCAGCGTTTTTCAAAGGCCCAAAGCATTAATATAGTCTCTTATTAAGCGTTGGACTGCAACATGTGGCCGAACACCTAATATTCCAAAAATGTCCGTTACAGTTAAACTATTAGATACACAGTGTTCATATTTTATATGCAGGGTTTTACAGAGGCCCAAAGCATTAACATAGTCACTTATTAAGCGATGGACTGCAACATGTGGCCGAACACCTAATATTCCAAAAATGTCCGTTACAGCCAAACTATAAAAGGCATAAAGTTCATATTGTATATGCAGCGTTAAACAGAGGCCCAAAGCATTACTTTAACCACATATTAAGCGTTGGACTTTTCATGTGGTTGAACACCTAATATTCCAAAAATGTCCGTTACAGCCAAACTATTAGAGACACAGTCTTCATATTGTACATGCAGGGTTTCACAGAGGGCCAAAGCATTAATATAGTCACTTATTAAGCGATGGACTGCAACATGTGGCCGAACACCTAATATTCCAAAAATGTCCGTTACAGCCAAACTATTAGAGACACAGTGTTCATATTGTACATGCAGGGTTTTACAGAGGGCCAAAGCATTAATATAGTCACTTATTAAGCATTGGACTGCAACATGTGGCCGAACACCTAATATTCCAAAAATGTCCGTTACAGCCAAACTATTAGAGACACAGTGTTCATATTGTACATGCAGGGTTTTACAGAGAGCCAAAGCATTAATATAGTCACTTATTAAGCGTTGGACTGCAACATGTGGTCGAACACCTAATATTCCAAAAATGTCCGTTACAGCAAAACTATTAGAGACACAGTGTTCATATTGTACATGCAGGGTTTTACAGAGGGCCAAAGCACTAATATAGTCACTTATTAAGCGTTGGACTGCCTTATGTGGTTGAACACCTAATACTCCAAAAATGTCCGTTACAGCCAAACTATTATAGACACAGTGTTCATATTGTATATGCAGCGTTTTACAGAGGCCCAAAGCATTAATATAGTCACTTATTAAGCGTTGGACTGCCCCATGTGGTTGAACACCTAATATTCCAAAAATGTCCGTTACAGCAAAACTATTAGAGACACAGTGTTCATATTGTACATGCAGGGTTTTACAGAGAGCCAAAGCATTAATATAGTCACTTATTAAGCGATGGACTGCAACATGTGGCCGAACACCTAATATTCCAAAAATGTCCGTTACAGCCAAACTATAAGAGGCATAAAGTTCATATTGTATATGCAGCGTTTTACAGAGGCCCAAAGCATTAATATAGTCACTTATTAAGCGTTGGACTGCCCTATGTGGTTGAACACCTAATACTCCAAAAATGTCCGTTACAGCCAAACTATTATAGACACAGTGTTCATATTGTATATGCAGCGTTTTACAGAGGCCCAAAGCATTAATATAGTCACTTATTAAGCGTTGGACTGCCCCATGTGGTTGAACACCTAATATTCCAAAAATGTCCGTTACAGCCAAACTATTATAGACACAGTGTTCATATTGTATATGCAGCGTTTTTCAAAGGCCCAAAGCATTAATATAGTCTCTTATTAAGCGTTGGACTGCAACATGTGGACGAACACCTAATATTACAAAAATGTCAGTTACAGCCAAACTATTAGAGACACAGATTTCATTTTGTATAAGCAGCGTTATACAGAGTCCCAAAACATTACTATAATCACATGTTAAACGATGGACTGCAACATGTAGCTGAACACCTAATATTCCAAAAGTGTCAGTTACAGCCAAGCCATAAGAGGCACAGAGTTCATACTGTATATGCAGCGTTATACAGAGTCCCAAAGCATTACTTTAACCACATATTAAGCTTTGCACTGATCCATGTGGTTTAACACCTAATATTCCAAAAATGTCCGTTACAGTTAAACTATTAGATACACAGTGTTCATATTTTATATGCAGGGTTTTACAGAGGCCCAAAGCATTAACATAGTCACTTATTAAGCGATGGACTGCAACATGTGGCCGAACACCTAATATTCCAAAAATGTCCGTTACAGCCAAACTATAAAAGGCATAAAGTTCATATTGTATATGCAGCGTTAAACAGAGGCCCAAAGCATTACTTTAACCACATATTAAGCGTTGGACTTTTCATGTGGTTGAACACCTAATATTCCAAAAATGTCCGTTACAGCCAAACTATTAGAGACACAGTGTTCATATTGTGTATGCAGCGTTATACAGAGGCCCAAAGCATTAATATAGTCACTTATTAAGCGTTGGACTGCCCTATGTGGTTAAACACCTAATATTCCAAAAATGTCCGTTACAGCCAAACTATAAGAGGCATAAAGTTCATATTGTATATGCAGCGTTAAACAGAAGCCCAAAGCATTACTTTAACCATTGGACTGCCCCATGTGGTTGAACACCTAATATTCCAAAAATGTCCGTTACAGCCACACTATTATAGACACAGTGTTCATATTGTATATGCAGCGTTTTTCAAAGGCCCAAAGCATTAATATAGTCTCTTATTAAGCGTTGGACTGCAACATGTGGACGAACACCTAATATTACAAAAATGTCAGTTACAGCCAAACTATTAGAGACACAGATTTCATTTTGTATAAGCAGCGTTATACAGAGTCCCAAAGCATTACTTTAACCACATATTAAGCTTTGCACTGATCCATGTGGTTTAACACCTAATATTCCAAAAATGTCCGTTACAGTTAAACTATTAGATACACAGTGTTCATATTTTATATGCAGGGTTTTACAGAGGCCCAAAGCATTAACATAGTCACTTATTAAGCGATGGACTGCAACATGTGGCCGAACACCTAATATTCCAAAAATGTCCGTTACAGCCAAACTATTACAGACACAGTGTTCATATTGTACATGCAGGGTTTTACAGAGGGCCAAAGCATTAATATAGTCACTTATTAAGCATTGGACTGCAACATGTGGCCGAACACCTAATATTCCAAAAATGTCCGTTACAGCCAAACTATTAGAGACACAGTGTTCATATTGTACATGCAGGGTTTTACAGAGGGCCAAAGCATTAATATAGTCACTTATTAAGCGATGGACTGCAACATGTGGCCGAGCACTTAATATTCCAAAAGTGTCAGTTACAGCCAAACTATAAGAGGCATAAAGTTCAAATTGTATATGCAGCGTTTTACAGAGGCCCAAAGCATTAATATAGTCACTTATTAAGCGTTGGACTGCCCTATGTGGTTAAACACCTAATATTCCAAAAATGTCCGTTACAGCCAAACTATTAGAGACACAGTCTTCATATTGTACATGCAGGGTTTCACAGAGGGCTAAAGCATTAATTCAGTCACTTATTAAGCGATGGACTGCAACATGTGGCCGAACACCTAATATTCCAAAAATGTCCGTTACAGCCAAACTATTAGAGACACAGTGTTCATATTGTACATGCAGGGTTTTACAGAGGGCCAAAGCATTAATATAGTCACTTATTGAGCATTGGACTGCAACATGTGGCCGAACACCTAATATTCCAAAAATGTCCGTTACAGCCAAACTATTAGAGACACAGTGTTCATATTGTACATGCAGGGTTTTACAGAGAGCCAAAGCATTAATATAGTCACTTATTAAGCGTTGGACTGCAACATGTGGTCGAACACCTAATATTCCAAAAATGTCCGTTACAGCAAAACTATTAGAGACACAGTGTTCATATTGTACATGCAGGGTTTTACAGAGGGCCAAAGCACTAATATAGTCACTTATTAAGCGTTGGACTGCCTTATGTGGTTGAACACCTAATACTCCAAAAATGTCCGTTACAGCCAAACTATTATAGACACAGTGTTCATATTGTATATGCAGCGTTTTACAGAGGCTCAAAGCATTAATATAGTCACTTATTAAGCGTTGGACTGCCCCATGTGGTTGAACACCTAATATTCCAAAAATGTCCGTTACAGCAAAACTATTAGAGACACAGTGTTCATATTGTACATGCAGGGTTTTACAGAGAGCCAAAGCATTAATATAGTCACTTATTAAGCGATGGACTGCAACATGTGGCCGAACACCTAATATTCCAAAAATGTCCGTTACAGCCAAACTATAAGAGGCATAAAGTTCATATTGTATATGCAGCGTTTTACAGAGGCCCAAAGCATTAATATAGTCACTTATTAAGCGTTGGACTGCCCTATGTGGTTGAACACCTAATACTCCAAAAATGTCCGTTACAGCCAAACTATTATAGACACAGTGTTCATATTGTATATGCAGCGATTTACAGAGGCCCAAAGCATTAATATAGTCACTTATTAAGCGTTGGACTGCCCCATGTGGTTGAACACCTAATATTCCAAAAATGTCCGTTACAGCCAAACTATTATAGACACAGTGTTCATATTGTATATGCAGCGTTTTTCAAAGGCCCAAAGCATTAATATAGTCTCTTATTAAGCGTTGGACTGCAACATGTGGACGAACACCTAATATTACAAAAATGTCAGTTACAGCCAAACTATTAGAGACACAGATTTCATTTTGTATAAGCAGCGTTATACAGAGTCCCAAAACATTACTATAATCACATGTTAAACGATGGACTGCAACATGTAGCTGAACACCTAATATTCCAAAAGTGTCAGTTACAGCCAAGCCATAAGAGGCACAGAGTTCATACTGTATATGCAGCGTTATACAGAGTCCCAAAGCATTACTTTAACCACATATTAAGCTTTGCACTGATCCATGTGGTTTAACACCTAATATTCCAAAAATGTCCGTTACAGTTAAACTATTAGATACACAGTGTTCATATTTTATATGCAGGGTTTTACAGAGGCCCAAAGCATTAACATAGTCACTTATTAAGCGATGGACTGCAACATGTGGCCGAACACCTAATATTCCAAAAATGTCCGTTACAGCCAAACTATTACAGACACAGTGTTCATATTGTACATGCAGGGTTTTACAGAGGGCCAAAGCATTAATATAGTCACTTATTAAGCGTTGGACTGCCCTATGTGGTTGAACACCTAATATTCCAAAAATGTCCGTTACAGCCAAACTATTAGCGTTGGACTGCAACATGTGGTCGAACACCTAATATTCCAAAAATGTCCGTTACAGCCAAACTATTATAAACACAGTGTTCATATTGTATATGCAGCGTTTTACAGAGGCCCAAAGCATTAATATAGTCACTTATTAAGCGTTGGACTGCCCTATGTGGTTGAACACCTAATATTCCAAAAATGTCCGTTACAGCCAAACTATTAGCGTTGGACTGCAACATGTGGTCGAACAACTTATATTCCAAAAATGTCAGTTACAGCCAAACTATAAGAGACACAGTGTTCATATTTTATATGCAGGGTTTTACAGAGGCCCAAAGCATTAATATAGTCACTTATTAAGCGATGGACTGCAACATGTGGCCGAACACCTAATATTCCAAAAATGTCCGTTACAGCCAAACTATTAGAGACACAGTGTTCATATTGTACATGCAGGGTTTTACAGAGGGCCAAAGCATTAATATAGTCACTTATTAAGCGTTGGACTGCAACATGTAGTCAAACACCTAATATTCCAAAATTGTCCGTTACAGCCAAACTATTAGAGACACAGTGTTCATATTGTACATGCAGGGTTTTACAGAGGGCCAAAGCATTAATATAGTCACTTATTAAGCGTTGGACTGCCCTATGTGGTTGAACACCTAATATTCCAAAAATGTCCGTTACAGCCAAACTATTAGAGACACAGTGTTCATATTGTACATCAGGGTTTTACAGAGGGCCAAATCACTAATATAGTCACTTATTAAACGTTGGACTGCAACATGTGGTGGAACACCTAATATTCCAAAAATGTCAGTTACAGCCAAACTATTAGAGACACAGTCTTCATATTGTACATGCAGGGTTTCACAGAGGGCCAAAGCATTAATATAGTCACTTATTAAGCGATGGACTGCAACATGTGGCCGAACACCTAATATTCCAAAAATGTTCGTTACAGCCAAACTATAAGAGGCATAAAGTTCATATTGTATATGCAGCGTTAAACAGAGGCCCAAAGCATTACTTTAACCACATATTAAGCGTTGGACTGCCCCATGTTGTTGAACACCTAATATTCCAAAAATGTCCGTTACAGCCAAACTATTAGAGACACAGTGTTCATATTGTACATGCAGGGTTTTACAGAGGGCCAAAGCATTAATATAGTCACTTATTAAGCATTGGACTGCAACATGTGGCCGAACACCTAATATTCCAAAAATGTCCGTTACAGCCAAACTATTAGAGACACAGTGTTCATATTGTACATGCAGGGTTTTACAAAGTGCCAAAGCATTAATATAGTCACTTATTAAGCGTTGGACTGCAACATGTGGTCGAACACCTAATATTCCAAAAATGTTCGTTACAGCCAAATTATTAGAGACACAGTGTTCATATTGTACATGCAGGGTTTTACAGAGAGCCAAAGCATTAATATAGTCACTTATTAAGCGTTGGACTGCAACATGTGGTCGAACACCTAATATTCCAAAAATGTCAGTTACAGCCAAACTATAAGAGACACAGTGTTCATATTTTATATGCAGGGTTTTACAGAGGGCCAAAGCATTAATATAGTCACTTATTAAGCGATGGACTGCAACATGTGGCCGAACACCTAATATTCCAAAAATGTCCGTTACAGCCAAACTATAAGAGGCATAAAGTTCATATTGTATATGCAGCGTTTTACAGAGGCCCAAAGCATTAATATAGTCACTTATTAAGCGTTGGACTGCCCTATGTGGTTGAACACCTAATACTCCAAAAATGTCCGTTACAGCCAAACTATTATAGACACAGTGTTCATATTGTATATGCAGCGTTTTTCAAAGGCCCAAAGCATTAATATAGTCTCTTATTAAGCGTTGGACTGCAACATGTGGACGAACACCTAATATTACAAAAATGTCAGTTACAGCCAAACTATTAGAGACACAGATTTCATTTTGTATAAGCAGCGTTATACAGAGTCCCAAAACATTACTATAATCATATGTTAAACGATGGACTGCAACATGTAGCTGAACACCTAATATTCTAAAAGTGTCAGTTACAGCCAAGCCATAAGAGGCACAGAGTTCATACTGTATATGCAGCGTTATACAGAGTCCCAAAGCATTACTTTAACCACATATTAAGCTTTGCACTGATCCATGTGGTTTAACACCTAATATTCCAAAAATGTCCGTTACAGTTAAACTATTAGATACACAGTGTTCATATTTTATATGCAGGGTTTTACAGAGGCCCAAAGCATTAACATAGTCACTTATTAAGCGATGGACTGCAACATGTGGCCGAACACCTAATATTCCAAAAATGTCCGTTACAGCCAAACTATTACAGACACAGTGTTCATATTGTACATGCAGGGTTTTACAGAGGGCCAAAGCATTAATATAGTCACTTATTAAGCGTTGGACTGCCCTATGTGGTTGAACACCTAATATTCCAAAAATGTCCGTTACAGCCAACTATTAGAGACACAGTGTTCATATTGTACATGCAGGGTTTTACAGAGGGCCAAAGCATTAATTTAGTCACTTATTAAGCGTTGGACTGCCCTATGTGGTTGAACACCTAATATTCCAAAAATGTCCGATACAGCCAAACTATTAGCGTTGGACTGCAACATGTGGTCGAACACCTAATATTCCAAAAATGTCCGTTACAGCCAAACTATTATAAACACAGTGTTCATATTGTATATGCAGCGTTTTACAGAGGCCCAAAGCATTAATTTAGTCACTTATTAAGCGTTGGACTGCCCTATGTGGTTGAACACCTAATATTCCAAAAATGTCCGTTACAGCCAAACTATTAGCGTTGGACTGCAACATGTGGTCGAACACCTAATATTCCAAAAATGTCCGTTACAGCCAAACTATAAGAGACACAGTGTTCATATTTTAAATGCAGGGTTTTACAGAGGCCCAAAGCATTAATATAGTCACTTATTAAGCGATGGACTGCAACATGTGGCCTAACACCTAATATTCCAAAAATGTCCGTTACAGCCAACTATTAGAGACACAGTGTTCATATTGTACATGCAGGGTTTTACAGAGGGCCAAAGCATTAATATAGTCACTTATTAAGCGTTGGACTGCAACATGTAGTCAAACACCTAATATTCCAAAAATGTCCGTTACAGCCAAACTATTAGAGACACAGTGTTCATATTGTACATGCAGGGTTTTACAGAGGGCCAAAGCATTAATATAGTCACTTATTAAGCGATAGACTGCAACATGTGGCCGAACACCTAATATTCCAAAAATGTCCGTTACTGCCAAACTATTAGAGACACAGTGTTCATATGGTACATGCAGGGTTTTACAAAGGCCCAAAGCATTAATATAGTCTCTTATTAAGCGTTGGACTGCAACATGTGGTCGAACACCTAATATTACAAAAGTGTCAGTTACAGCCAAACAATTATAGACACAGTGTTCATATTTTATATGCAGGGTTTTGCAGAGGCCCAAAGCATTACTTTAACCACATATTAAGCGTTGGACTGCCCCATGTTGTTGAACACCTAATATTCCAAAAATGTCCGTTACAGCCAAACTATTAGAGACACAGTGTTCATATTGTACATGCAGGGTTTTACAGAGGCCCAAAGCATTAATATAGTCACTTATTAAGCATTGGACTGCAACATGTGGCCGAACACCTAATATTCCAAAAATGTCCGTTACAGCCAAACTATTAGAGACACAGTGTTCATATTGTACATGCAGGGTTTTACAGAGAGCCAAAGCATTAATATAGTCACTTATTAAGCGTTGGACGGCAACATGTGGTCGAACACCTAATATTCCAAAAATGTCCGTTACAGCAAAACTATTAGAGACACAGTGTTCATATTGTACATGCAGGGTTTTACAGAGGGCCAAAGCACTAATATAGTCACTTATTAAGCGATGGACTGCAACATGTGGCTGAACACCTAATATTCCAAAAATGTCCGTTACAGCCAAACTATTAGAGACACAGTGTTGATATTGTACATGCAGGGTTTTACAGAGGCCCAAAGCATTAATATAGTCTCTTATTAAGCGATGGACTGCAACATGTGGCCGAACACCTAATATTCCAAAAATGTCCGTTACAGCCAAACTATTAGAGACACAGGGTTCATATTGTACATGCAGGGTTTTACAGAGTGCCAAAGCATTAATATAGTCACTTATTAAGCGTTGGACTGCAACATGTGGTCGAACACCTAATATTCCAAAAATGTCAGTTACAGCCAAACTATAAGAGACACAGTGTTCATATTTTATATGCAGGGTTTTACAGAGGCCCAAAGCATTACTTTAACCACATATTAAGCGTTGGACTGCCCCATGTTGTTGAACACCTAATATTCCAAAAATGTCCGTTACAGCCAAACTATTAGAGACACAGTGTTCATATTGTACATGCAGGGTTTTACAGAGGCCCAAAGCATTAATATAGTCACTTATTAAGCGATGGACTGCAACATGTGGTCGAACACCTAATATTCCAAAAATGTTCGTTACAGCCAAATTATTAGAGACACAGTGTTCATATTGTACATGCAGGGTTTTACAGAGAGCCAAAGCATTAATATAGTCACTTATTAAGCGTTGGACTGCAACATGTGGTCGAACACCTAATATTCCAAAAATGTCAGTTACAGCCAAACTATAAGAGACACAGTGTTCATATTTTATATGCAGGGTTTTACAGAGGGCCAAAGCATTAATATAGTCACTTATTAAGCGATGGACTGCAACATGTGGCCGAACACCTAATATTCCAAAAATGTCCGTTACAGCCAAACTATAAGAGGCATAAAGTTCATATTGTATATGCAGCGTTTTACAGAGGCCCAAAGCATTAATATAGTCACTTATTAAGCGTTGGACTGCCCTATGTGGTTGAACACCTAATACTCCAAAAATGTCCGTTACAGCCAAACTATTATAGACACAGTGTTCATATTGTATATGCAGCGTTTTTCAAAGGCCCAAAGCATTAATATAGTCTCTTATTAAGCGTTGGACTGCAACATGTGGACGAACACCTAATATTACAAAAATGTCAGTTACAGCCAAACTATTAGAGACACAGATTTCATTTTGTATAAGCAGCGTTATACAGAGTCCCAAAACATTACTATAATCATATGTTAAACGATGGACTGCAACATGTAGCTGAACACCTAATATTCTAAAAGTGTCAGTTACAGCCAAGCCATAAGAGGCACAGAGTTCATACTGTATATGCAGCGTTATACAGAGTCCCAAAGCATTACTTTAACCACATATTAAGCTTTGCACTGATCCATGTGGTTTAACACCTAATATTCCAAAAATGTCCGTTACAGTTAAACTATTAGATACACAGTGTTCATATTTTATATGCAGGGTTTTACAGAGGCCCAAAGCATTAACATAGTCACTTATTAAGCGATGGACTGCAACATGTGGCCGAACACCTAATATTCCAAAAATGTCCGTTACAGCCAAACTATTACAGACACAGTGTTCATATTGTACATGCAGGGTTTTACAGAGGGCCAAAGCATTAATATAGTCACTTATTAAGCGTTGGACTGCCCTATGTGGTTGAACACCTAATATTCCAAAAATGTCCGTTACAGCCAACTATTAGAGACACAGTGTTCATATTGTACATGCAGGGTTTTACAGAGGGCCAAAGCATTAATTTAGTCACTTATTAAGCGTTGGACTGCCCTATGTGGTTGAACACCTAATATTCCAAAAATGTCCGTTACAGCCAAACTATTAGCGTTGGACTGCAACATGTGGTCGAACACCTAATATTCCAAAAATGTCCGTTACAGCCAAACTATAAGAGACACAGTGTTCATATTTTATATGCAGGGTTTTACAGAGGCCCAAAGCATTAATATAGTCACTTATTAAGCGATGGACTGCAACATGTGGCCTAACACCTAATATTCCAAAAATGTCCGTTACAGCCAACTATTAGAGACACAGTGTTCATATTGTACATGCAGGGTTTTACAGAGGGCCAAAGCATTAATATAGTCACTTATTAAGCGTTGGACTGCAACATGTAGTCAAACACCTAATATTCCAAAAATGTCCGTTACAGCCAAACTATTAGAGACACAGTGTTCATATTGTACATGCAGGGTTTTACAGAGGGCCAAAGCATTAATATAGTCACGTATTAAGCGATAGACTGCAACATGTGGCCGAACACCTAATATTCCAAAAATGTCCGTTACTGCCAAACTATTAGAGACACAGTGTTCATATGGTACATGCAGGGTTTTACAAAGGCCCAAAGCATTAATATAGTCTCTTATTAAGCGTTGGACTGCAACATGTGGTCGAACACCTAATATTACAAAAGTGTCAGTTACAGCCAAACTATTATAGACACAGTGTTCATATTTTATATGCAGGGTTTTGCAGAGGCCCAAAGCATTACTTTAACCACATATTAAGCGTTGGACTGCCCCATGTTGTTGAACACCTAATATTCCAAAAATGTCCGTTACAGCCAAACTATTAGAGACACAGTGTTCATATTGTACATGCAGGGTTTTACAGAGGCCCAAAGCATTAATATAGTCACTTATTAAGCATTGGACTGCAACATGTGGCCGAACACCTAATATTCCAAAAATGTCCGTTACAGCCAAACTATTAGAGACACAGTGTTCATATTGTACATGCAGGGTTTTACAGAGAGCCAAAGCATTAATATAGTCACTTATTAAGCGTTGGACGGCAACATGTGGTCGAACACCTAATATTCCAAAAATGTCCGTTACAGCAAAACTATTAGAGACACAGTGTTCATATTGTACATGCAGGGTTTTACAGAGGGCCAAAGCACTAATATAGTCACTTATTAAGCGATGGACTGCAACATGTGGCTGAACACCTAATATCCCAAAAATTTCCGTTACAGCCAAACTATTAGAGACACAGTGTTGATATTGTACATGCAGGGTTTTACAGAGGCCCAAAGCATTAATATAGTCACTTATTAAGCGATGGACTGCAACATGTGGCCGAACACCTAATATTCCAAAAATGTCCGTTACAGCCAAACTATTAGAGACACAGGGTTCATATTGTACATGCAGGGTTTTACAGAGTGCCAAAGCATTAATATAGTCACTTATTAAGCGTTGGACTGCAACATGTGGTCGAACACCTAATATTCCAAAAATGTTCGTTACAGCCAAACTATTAGAGACACAGTGTTCATATTGTACATGCAGGGTTTTACAGAGAGCCAAAGCATTAATATAGTCACTTATTAAGCGTTGGACTGCAACATGTGGTCGAACACCTAATATTCCAAAAATGTCAGTTACAGCCAAACTATAAGAGACACAGTGTTCATATTTTATATGCAGGGTTTTACAGAGGGCCAAAGCATTAATATAGTCACTTATTAAGCGATGGACTGCAACATGTGGCCGAACACCTAATATTCCAAAAATGTCCGTTACAGCCAAACTATAAGAGGCATAAAGTTCATATTGTATATGCAGCGTTTTACAGAGGCCCAAAGCATTAATATAGTCACTTATTAAGCGTTGGACTGCAACATGTAGTCAAACACCTAATATTCCAAAAATGTCCGTTACAGCCAAACTATTAGAGACACAGTGTTCATATTGTACATGCAGGGTTTTACAGAGGGCCAAAGCATTAATATAGTCACTTATTAAACGATGGACTGCAACATGTGGCCGAACACCTAATATTCCAAAAATGTCCGTTACAGCCAAACTATTAGAGACACAGTGTTCATATTTTATATGCAGGGTTTTACAGAGGCCCAAAGCATTAATATAGTCACTGATTAAGCGATGGACTGCCCTATGTGGTTGAACACCTAATATTCCAAAAATGTCCGTTACAGCCAAACTATTAGAGACACAGTGTTCATATTTTACATGCAGGGTTTTACAGAGGGCCAAAGCACTAATATAGTCACTTATTAAGCGTTGGACTGCCCTATGTGGTTGAACACCTAATATTCCAAAAATGTCCGTTACAGCCAAACTATTAGAGACACAGTGTTCATATTGTACATGCAGGGTTTCACAGAGGGCCAAAGCATTAATATAGTCACTTACTAAGCGATGGACTGCAACATGTGGCCGAACACCTAATATTCCAAAAATGTCCGTTACAGCCAAACTATAAAAGGCATAAAGTTCATATTGTATATGCAGCGTTAAACAGAGGCCCAAAGCATTACTTTAACCACATATTAAGCGTTGGACTTTTCATGTGGTTGAACACCTAATATTCCAAAAATGTCCGTTACAGCCAAACTATTAGAGACACAGTGTTCATATTGTGTATGCAGCGTTATACAGAGGCCCAAAGCATTAATATAGTCACTTATTAAGCGTTGGACTGCCCTATGTGGTTAAACACCTAATATTCCAAAAATGTCCGTTACAGCCAAACTATAAGAGGCATAAAGTTCATATTGTATATGCAGCGTTAAACAGAAGCCCAAAGCATTACTTTAACCATTGGACTGCCCCATGTGGTTGAACACCTAATATTCCAAAAATGTCCGTTACAGCCAAACTATTATAGACACAGTGTTCATATTGTATATGCAGCGTTTTTCAAAGGCCCAAAGCATTAATATAGTCTCTTATTAAGCGATGGACTGCAACATGTGGTCGAACACCTAATATTACAAAAGTGTCAGTTACAGCCAAGCTATAAGAGGCACAGAGTTCATACTGTATATGCAGCGTTATACAGAGTCCCAAAGCATTACTTTAACCACATATTAAGCTTTGCACTGCCCCATGTGGTTGAACACCTAATATTCCAAAAATGTCCGTTACAGTTAAACTATTAGAGACACAGTGTTCATATTTTATATGCAGGGTTTTACAGAGGCCCAAAGCATTAACATAGTCACTTATTAAGCGTTGGACTGCCCTATGTGGTTGAACACCTAATATTCCAAAAATATCCGTTACAGCCAAACTATTAGAGACACAGTGTTCATATTGTACATCAGGGTTTCACAGAGGGCCAAAGCATTAATATAGTCACTTATTAAGCGATGGACTGCAACATGTGGTCGAACACCTAATATTCCAAAAATGTCAGTTACAGCCAAACTATAAGAGACACAGTGTTCATATTTTATATGCAGGGTTTTACAGAGGCCCAAAGCTTTAATATAGTCACTTATTAAGCGATGGACTGCAACATGTGGCCGAACACCTAATATTCCAAAAATGTCCGTTACAGCCAAACTATTAGCGTTGGACTGCAACATGTGGTCGAACACCTAATATTCCAAAAATGTCCGTTACAGCCAAACTATAAGAGACACAGTGTTCATATTTTATATGCAGGGTTTTACAGAGGCCCAAAGCATTAATATAGTCACTTATTAAGCGATGGACTGCAACATGTGGCCTAACACCTAATATTCCAAAAATGTCCGTTACAGCCAACTATTAGAGACACAGTGTTCATATTGTACATGCAGGGTTTTACAGAGGGCCAAAGCATTAATATAGTCACTTATTAAGCGTTGGACTGCAACATGTAGTCAAACACCTAATATTCCAAAAATGTCCGTTACAGCCAAACTATTAGAGACACAGTGTTCATATTGTACATGCAGGGTTTTACAGAGGGCCAAAGCATTAATATAGTCACTTATTAAGCGATAGACTGCAACATGTGGCCGAACACCTAATATTCCAAAAATGTCCGTTACTGCCAAACTATTAGAGACACAGTGTTCATATGGTACATGCAGGGTTTTACAAAGGCCCAAAGCATTAATATAGTCTCTTATTAAGCGTTGGACTGCAACATGTGGTCGAACACCTAATATTCCAAAAATGTCCGTTACAGCCAAACTATAAGAGACACAGTGTTCATATTTTATATGCAGGGTTTTACAGAGGCCCAAAGCATTAATATAGTCACTTATTAAGCGATGGACTGCAACATGTGGCCTAACACCTAATATTCCAAAAATGTCCGTTACAGCCAAACTATTAGAGACACAGTGTTCATATTGTACATGCAGGGTTTCACAGAGGGCCAAAGCATTAATATAGTCACTTACTAAGCGATGGACTGCAACATGTGGCCGAACACCTAATATTCCAAAAATGTCCGTTACAGCCAAACTATAAAAGGCATAAAGTTCATATTGTATATGCAGCGTTAAACAGAGGCCCAAAGCATTACTTTAACCACATATTAAGCGTTGGACTTTTCATGTGGTTGAACACCTAATATTCCAAAAATGTCCGTTACAGCCAAACTATTAGAGACACAGTGTTCATATTGTGTATGCAGCGTTATACAGAGGCCCAAAGCATTAATATAGTCACTTATTAAGCGTTGGACTGCCCTATGTGGTTAAACACCTAATATTCCAAAAATGTCCGTTACAGCCAAACTATAAGAGGCATAAAGTTCATATTGTATATGCAGCGTTAAACAGAAGCCCAAAGCATTACTTTAACCATTGGACTGCCCCATGTGGTTGAACACCTAATATTCCAAAAATGTCCGTTACAGCCAAACTATTATAGACACAGTGTTCATATTGTATATGCAGCGTTTTTCAAAGGCCCAATGCATTAATATAGTCTCTTATTAAGCGATGGACTGCAACATGTGGTCGAACACCTAATATTACAAAAGTGTCAGTTACAGCCAAGCTATAAGAGGCACAGAGTTCATACTGTATATGCAGCGTTATACAGAGTCCCAAAGCATTACTTTAACCACATATTAAGCTTTGCACTGCCCCATGTGGTTGAACACCTAATATTCCAAAAATGTCCGTTACAGTTAAACTATTAGAGACACAGTGTTCATATTTTATATGCAGGGTTTTACAGAGGCCCAAAGCATTAACATAGTCACTTATTAAGCGTTGGACTGCCCTATGTGGTTGAACACCTAATATTCCAAAAATATCCGTTACAGCCAAACTATTAGAGACACAGTGTTCATATTGTACATCAGGGTTTCACAGAGGGCCAAAGCATTAATATAGTCACTTATTAAGCGATGGACTGCAACATGTGGTCGAACACCTAATATTCCAAAAATGTCAGTTACAGCCAAACTATAAGAGACACAGTGTTCATATTTTATATGCAGGGTTTTACAGAGGCCCAAAGCTTTAATATAGTCACTTATTAAGCGATGGACTGCAACATGTGGCCGAACACCTAATATTCCAAAAATGTCCGTTACAGCCAAACTATTAGCGTTGGACTGCAACATGTGGTCGAACACCTAATATTCCAAAAATGTCCGTTACAGCCAAACTATAAGAGACACAGTGTTCATATTTTATATGCAGGGTTTTACAGAGGCCCAAAGCATTAATATAGTCACTTATTAAGCGATGGACTGCAACATGTGGCCTAACACCTAATATTCCAAAAATGTCCGTTACAGCCAACTATTAGAGACACAGTGTTCATATTGTACATGCAGGGTTTTACAGAGGGCCAAAGCATTAATATAGTCACTTATTAAGCGTTGGACTGCAACATGTAGTCAAACACCTAATATTCCAAAAATGTCCGTTACAGCCAAACTATTAGAGACACAGTGTTCATATTGTACATGCAGGGTTTTACAGAGGGCCAAAGCATTAATATAGTCACTTATTAAGCGATAGACTGCAACATGTGGCCGAACACCTAATATTCCAAAAATGTCCGTTACTGCCAAACTATTAGAGACACAGTGTTCATATGGTACATGCAGGGTTTTACAAAGGCCCAAAGCATTAATATAGTCTCTTATTAAGCGTTGGACTGCAACATGTGGTCGAACACCTAATATTACAAAAGTGTCAGTTACAGCCAAACTATTATAGACACAGTGTTCATATTTTATATGCAGGGTTTTGCAGAGGCCCAAAGCATTACTTTAACCACATATTAAGCGTTGGACTGCCCCATGTTGTTGAACACCTAATATTCCAAAAATGTCCGTTACAGCCAAACTATTAGAGACACAGTGTTCATATTGTACATGCAGGGTTTTACAGAGGCCCAAAGCATTAATATAGTCACTTATTAAGCATTGGACTGCAACATGTGGCCGAACACCTAATATTCCAAAAATGTCCGTTACAGCCAAACTATTAGAGACACAGTGTTCATATTGTACATGCAGGGTTTTACAGAGAGCCAAAGCATTAATATAGTCACTTATTAAGCGTTGGACGGCAACATGTGGTCGAACACCTAATATTCCAAAAATGTCCGTTACAGCAAAACTATTAGAGACACAGTGTTCATATTGTACATGCAGGGTTTTACAGAGGGCCAAAGCACTAATATAGTCACTTATTAAGCGATGGACTGCAACATGTGGCTGAACACCTAATATTCCAAAAATGTCCGTTACAGCCAAACTATTAGAGACACAGTGTTGATATTGTACATGCAGGGTTTTACAGAGGCCCAAAGCATTAATATAGTCTCTTATTAAGCGATGGACTGCAACATGTGGCCGAACACCTAATATTCCAAAAATGTCCGTTACAGCCAAACTATTAGAGACACAGGGTTCATATTGTACATGCAGGGTTTTACAGAGTGCCAAAGCATTAATATAGTCACTTATTAAGCGTTGGACTGCAACATGTGGTCGAACACCTAATATTCCAAAAATGTCAGTTACAGCCAAACTATAAGAGACACAGTGTTCATATTTTATATGCAGGGTTTTACAGAGGCCCAAAGCATTACTTTAACCACATATTAAGCGTTGGACTGCCCCATGTTGTTGAACACCTAATATTCCAAAAATGTCCGTTACAGCCAAACTATTAGAGACACAGTGTTCATATTGTACATGCAGGGTTTTACAGAGGCCCAAAGCATTAATATAGTCACTTATTAAGCGATGGACTGCAACATGTGGTCGAACACCTAATATTCCAAAAATGTTCGTTACAGCCAAATTATTAGAGACACAGTGTTCATATTGTACATGCAGGGTTTTACAGAGAGCCAAAGCATTAATATAGTCACTTATTAAGCGTTGGACTGCAACATGTGGTCGAACACCTAATATTCCAAAAATGTCAGTTACAGCCAAACTATAAGAGACACAGTGTTCATATTTTATATGCAGGGTTTTACAGAGGGCCAAAGCATTAATATAGTCACTTATTAAGCGATGGACTGCAACATGTGGCCGAACACCTAATATTCCAAAAATGTCCGTTACAGCCAAACTATAAGAGGCATAAAGTTCATATTGTATATGCAGCGTTTTACAGAGGCCCAAAGCATTAATATAGTCACTTATTAAGCGTTGGACTGCCCTATGTGGTTGAACACCTAATACTCCAAAAATGTCCGTTACAGCCAAACTATTATAGACACAGTGTTCATATTGTATATGCAGCGTTTTTCAAAGGCCCAAAGCATTAATATAGTCTCTTATTAAGCGTTGGACTGCAACATGTGGACGAACACCTAATATTACAAAAATGTCAGTTACAGCCAAACTATTAGAGACACAGATTTCATTTTGTATAAGCAGCGTTATACAGAGTCCCAAAACATTACTATAATCATATGTTAAACGATGGACTACAACATGTAGCTGAACACCTAATATTCTAAAAGTGTCAGTTACAGCCAAGCCATAAGAGGCACAGAGTTCATACTGTATATGCAGCGTTATACAGAGTCCCAAAGCATTACTTTAACCACATATTAAGCTTTGCACTGATCCATGTGGTTTAACACCTAATATTCCAAAAATGTCCGTTACAGTTAAACTATTAGATACACAGTGTTCATATTTTATATGCAGGGTTTTACAGAGGCCCAAAGCATTAACATAGTCACTTATTAAGCGATGGACTGCAACATGTGGCCGAACACCTAATATTCCAAAAATGTCCGTTACAGCCAAACTATTACAGACACAGTGTTCATATTGTACATGCAGGGTTTTACAGAGGGCCAAAGCATTAATATAGTCACTTATTAAGCGTTGGACTGCCCTATGTGGTTGAACACCTAATATTCCAAAAATGTCCGTTACAGCCAACTATTAGAGACACAGTGTTCATATTGTACATGCAGGGTTTTACAGAGGGCCAAAGCATTAATTTAGTCACTTATTAAGCGTTGGACTGCCCTATGTGGTTGAACACCTAATATTCCAAAAATGTCCGATACAGCCAAACTATTAGCGTTGGACTGCAACATGTGGTCGAACACCTAATATTCCAAAAATGTCCGTTACAGCCAAACTATTATAAACACAGTGTTCATATTGTATATGCAGCGTTTTACAGAGGCCCAAAGCATTAATTTAGTCACTTATTAAGCGTTGGACTGCCCTATGTGGTTGAACACCTAATATTCCAAAAATGTCCGTTACAGCCAAACTATTAGCGTTGGACTGCAACATGTGGTCGAACACCTAATATTCCAAAAATGTCCGTTACAGCCAAACTATAAGAGACACAGTGTTCATATTTTATATGCAGGGTTTTACAGAGGCCCAAAGCATTAATATAGTCACTTATTAAGCGATGGACTGCAACATGTGGCCTAACACCTAATATTCCAAAAATGTCCGTTACAGCCAACTATTAGAGACACAGTGTTCATATTGTACATGCAGGGTTTTACAGAGGGCCAAAGCATTAATATAGTCACTTATTAAGCGTTGGACTGCAACATGTAGTCAAACACCTAATATTCCAAAAATGTCCGTTACAGCCAAACTATTAGAGACACAGTGTTCATATTGTACATGCAGGGTTTTACAGAGGGCCAAAGCATTAATATAGTCACTTATTAAGCGATAGACTGCAACATGTGGCCGAACACCTAATATTCCAAAAATGTCCGTTACTGCCAAACTATTAGAGACACAGTGTTCATATGGTACATGCAGGGTTTTACAAAGGCCCAAAGCATTAATATAGTCTCTTATTAAGCGTTGGACTGCAACATGTGGTCGAACACCTAATATTACAAAAGTGTCAGTTACAGCCAAACTATTATAGACACAGTGTTCATATTTTATATGCAGGGTTTTGCAGAGGCCCAAAGCATTACTTTAACCACATATTAAGCGTTGGACTGCCCCATGTTGTTGAACACCTAATATTCCAAAAATGTCCGTTACAGCCAAACTATTAGAGACACAGTGTTCATATTGTACATGCAGGGTTTTACAGAGGCCCAAAGCATTAATATAGTCACTTATTAAGCATTGGACTGCAACATGTGGCCGAACACCTAATATTCCAAAAATGTCCGTTACAGCCAAACTATTAGAGACACAGTGTTCATATTGTACATGCAGGGTTTTACAGAGAGCCAAAGCATTAATATAGTCACTTATTAAGCGTTGGACGGCAACATGTGGTCGAACACCTAATATTCCAAAAATGTCCGTTACAGCAAAACTATTAGAGACACAGTGTTCATATTGTACATGCAGGGTTTTACAGAGGGCCAAAGCACTAATATAGTCACTTATTAAGCGATGGACTGCAACATGTGGCTGAACACCTAATATTCCAAAAATTTCCGTTACAGCCAAACTATTAGAGACACAGTGTTGATATTGTACATGCAGGGTTTTACAGAGGCCCAAAGCATTAATATAGTCACTTATTAAGCGATGGACTGCAACATGTGGCCGAACACCTAATATTCCAAAAATGTCCGTTACAGCCAAACTATTAGAGACACAGGGTTCATATTGTACATGCAGGGTTTTACAGAGTGCCAAAGCATTAATATAGTCACTTATTAAGCGTTGGACTGCAACATGTGGTCGAACACCTAATATTCCAAAAATGTTCGTTACAGCCAAACTATTAGAGACACAGTGTTCATATTGTACATGCAGGGTTTTACAGAGAGCCAAAGCATTAATATAGTCACTTATTAAGCGTTGGACTGCAACATGTGGTCGAACACCTAATATTCCAAAAATGTCAGTTACAGCCAAACTATAAGAGACACAGTGTTCATATTTTATATGCAGGGTTTTACAGAGGGCCAAAGCATTAATATAGTCACTTATTAAGCGATGGACTGCAACATGTGGCCGAACACCTAATATTCCAAAAATGTCCGTTACAGCCAAACTATAAGAGGCATAAAGTTCATATTGTATATGCAGCGTTTTACAGAGGCCCAAAGCATTAATATAGTCACTTATTAAGCGTTGGACTGCAACATGTAGTCAAACACCTAATATTCCAAAAATGTCCGTTACAGCCAAACTATTAGAGACACAGTGTTCATATTGTACATGCAGGGTTTTACAGAGGGCCAAAGCATTAATATAGTCACTTATTAAACGATGGACTGCAACATGTGGCCGAACACCTAATATTCCAAAAATGTCCGTTACAGCCAAACTATTAGAGACACAGTGTTCATATTTTATATGCAGGGTTTTACAGAGGCCCAAAGCATTAATATAGTCACTGATTAAGCGATGGACTGCCCTATGTGGTTGAACACCTAATATTCCAAAAATGTCCGTTACAGCCAAACTATTAGAGACACAGTGTTCATATTTTACATGCAGGGTTTTACAGAGGGCCAAAGCACTAATATAGTCACTTATTAAGCGTTGGACTGCCCTATGTGGTTGAACACCTAATATTCCAAAAATGTCCGTTACAGCCAAACTATTAGAGACACAGTGTTCATATTGTACATGCAGGGTTTCACAGAGGGCCAAAGCATTAATATAGTCACTTACTAAGCGATGGACTGCAACATGTGGCCGAACACCTAATATTCCAAAAATGTCCGTTACAGCCAAACTATAAAAGGCATAAAGTTCATATTGTATATGCAGCGTTAAACAGAGGCCCAAAGCATTACTTTAACCACATATTAAGCGTTGGACTTTTCATGTGGTTGAACACCTAATATTCCAAAAATGTCCGTTACAGCCAAACTATTAGAGACACAGTGTTCATATTGTGTATGCAGCGTTATACAGAGGCCCAAAGCATTAATATAGTCACTTATTAAGCGTTGGACTGCCCTATGTGGTTAAACACCTAATATTCCAAAAATGTCCGTTACAGCCAAACTATAAGAGGCATAAAGTTCATATTGTATATGCAGCGTTAAACAGAAGCCCAAAGCATTACTTTAACCATTGGACTGCCCCATGTGGTTGAACACCTAATATTCCAAAAATGTCCGTTACAGCCAAACTATTATAGACACAGTGTTCATATTGTATATGCAGCGTTTTTCAAAGGCCCAATGCATTAATATAGTCTCTTATTAAGCGATGGACTGCAACATGTGGTCGAACACCTAATATTACAAAAGTGTCAGTTACAGCCAAGCTATAAGAGGCACAGAGTTCATACTGTATATGCAGCGTTATACAGAGTCCCAAAGCATTACTTTAACCACATATTAAGCTTTGCACTGCCCCATGTAGTTGAACACCTAATATTCCAAAAATGTCCGTTACAGTTAAACTATTAGAGACACAGTGTTCATATTTTATATGCAGGGTTTTACAGAGGCCCAAAGCATTAACATAGTCACTTATTAAGCGTTGGACTGCCCTATGTGGTTGAACACCTAATATTCCAAAAATATCCGTTACAGCCAAACTATTAGAGACACAGTGTTCATATTGTACATCAGGGTTTCACAGAGGGCCAAAGCATTAATATAGTCACTTATTAAGCGATGGACTGCAACATGTGGTCGAACACCTAATATTCCAAAAATGTCAGTTACAGCCAAACTATAAGAGACACAGTGTTCATATTTTATATGCAGGGTTTTACAGAGGCCCAAAGCTTTAATATAGTCACTTATTAAGCGATGGACTGCAACATGTGGCCGAACACCTAATATTCCAAAAATGTCCGTTACAGCCAAACTATTAGCGTTGGACTGCAACATGTGGTCGAACACCTAATATTCCAAAAATGTCCGTTACAGCCAAACTATAAGAGACACAGTGTTCATATTTTATATGCAGGGTTTTACAGAGGCCCAAAGCATTAATATAGTCACTTATTAAGCGATGGACTGCAACATGTGGCCTAACACCTAATATTCCAAAAATGTCCGTTACAGCCAACTATTAGAGACACAGTGTTCATATTGTACATGCAGGGTTTTACAGAGGGCCAAAGCATTAATATAGTCACTTATTAAGCGTTGGACTGCAACATGTAGTCAAACACCTAATATTCCAAAAATGTCCGTTACAGCCAAACTATTAGAGACACAGTGTTCATATTGTACATGCAGGGTTTTACAGAGGGCCAAAGCATTAATATAGTCACTTATTAAGCGATAGACTGCAACATGTGGCCGAACACCTAATATTCCAAAAATGTCCGTTACTGCCAAACTATTAGAGACACAGTGTTCATATGGTACATGCAGGGTTTTACAAAGGCCCAAAGCATTAATATAGTCTCTTATTAAGCGTTGGACTGCAACATGTGGTCGAACACCTAATATTCCAAAAATGTCCGTTACAGCCAAACTATAAGAGACACAGTGTTCATATTTTATATGCAGGGTTTTACAGAGGCCCAAAGCATTAATATAGTCACTTATTAAGCGATGGACTGCAACATGTGGCCTAACACCTAATATTCCAAAAATGTCCGTTACAGCCAAACTATTAGAGACACAGTGTTCATATTGTACATGCAGGGTTTCACAGAGGGCCAAAGCATTAATATAGTCACTTACTAAGCGATGGACTGCAACATGTGGCCGAACACCTAATATTCCAAAAATGTCCGTTACAGCCAAACTATAAAAGGCATAAAGTTCATATTGTATATGCAGCGTTAAACAGAGGCCCAAAGCATTACTTTAACCACATATTAAGCGTTGGACTTTTCATGTGGTTGAACACCTAATATTCCAAAAATGTCCGTTACAGCCAAACTATTAGAGACACAGTGTTCATATTGTGTATGCAGCGTTATACAGAGGCCCAAAGCATTAATATAGTCACTTATTAAGCGTTGGACTGCCCTATGTGGTTAAACACCTAATATTCCAAAAATGTCCGTTACAGCCAAACTATAAGAGGCATAAAGTTCATATTGTATATGCAGCGTTAAACAGAAGCCCAAAGCATTACTTTAACCATTGGACTGCCCCATGTGGTTGAACACCTAATATTCCAAAAATGTCCGTTACAGCCAAACTATTATAGACACAGTGTTCATATTGTATATGCAGCGTTTTTCAAAGGCCCAATGCATTAATATAGTCTCTTATTAAGCGATGGACTGCAACATGTGGTCGAACACCTAATATTACAAAAGTGTCAGTTACAGCCAAGCTATAAGAGGCACAGAGTTCATACTGTATATGCAGCGTTATACAGAGTCCCAAAGCATTACTTTAACCACATATTAAGCTTTGCACTGCCCCATGTGGTTGAACACCTAATATTCCAAAAATGTCCGTTACAGTTAAACTATTAGAGACACAGTGTTCATATTTTATATGCAGGGTTTTACAGAGGCCCAAAGCATTAACATAGTCACTTATTAAGCGTTGGACTGCCCTATGTGGTTGAACACCTAATATTCCAAAAATATCCGTTACAGCCAAACTATTAGAGACACAGTGTTCATATTGTACATCAGGGTTTCACAGAGGGCCAAAGCATTAATATAGTCACTTATTAAGCGATGGACTGCAACATGTGGTCGAACACCTAATATTCCAAAAATGTCAGTTACAGCCAAACTATAAGAGACACAGTGTTCATATTTTATATGCAGGGTTTTACAGAGGCCCAAAGCTTTAATATAGTCACTTATTAAGCGATGGACTGCAACATGTGGCCGAACACCTAATATTCCAAAAATGTCCGTTACAGCCAAACTATTAGCGTTGGACTGCAACATGTGGTCGAACACCTAATATTCCAAAAATGTCCGTTACAGCCAAACTATAAGAGACACAGTGTTCATATTTTATATGCAGGGTTTTACAGAGGCCCAAAGCATTAATATAGTCACTTATTAAGCGATGGACTGCAACATGTGGCCTAACACCTAATATTCCAAAAATGTCCGTTACAGCCAACTATTAGAGACACAGTGTTCATATTGTACATGCAGGGTTTTACAGAGGGCCAAAGCATTAATATAGTCACTTATTAAGCGTTGGACTGCAACATGTAGTCAAACACCTAATATTCCAAAAATGTCCGTTACAGCCAAACTATTAGAGACACAGTGTTCATATTGTACATGCAGGGTTTTACAGAGGGCCAAAGCATTAATATAGTCACTTATTAAGCGATAGACTGCAACATGTGGCCGAACACCTAATATTCCAAAAATGTCCGTTACTGCCAAACTATTAGAGACACAGTGTTCATATGGTACATGCAGGGTTTTACAAAGGCCCAAAGCATTAATATAGTCTCTTATTAAGCGTTGGACTGCAACATGTGGTCGAACACCTAATATTACAAAAGTGTCAGTTACAGCCAAACTATTATAGACACAGTGTTCATATTTTATATGCAGGGTTTTGCAGAGGCCCAAAGCATTACTTTAACCACATATTAAGCGTTGGACTGCCCCATGTTGTTGAACACCTAATATTCCAAAAATGTCCGTTACAGCCAAACTATTAGAGACACAGTGTTCATATTGTACATGCAGGGTTTTACAGAGGCCCAAAGCATTAATATAGTCACTTATTAAGCATTGGACTGCAACATGTGGCCGAACACCTAATATTCCAAAAATGTCCGTTACAGCCAAACTATTAGAGACACAGTGTTCATATTGTACATGCAGGGTTTTACAGAGAGCCAAAGCATTAATATAGTCACTTATTAAGCGTTGGACGGCAACATGTGGTCGAACACCTAATATTCGAAAAATGTCCGTTACAGCAAAACTATTAGAGACACAGTGTTCATATTGTACATGCAGCGTTTTACAGAGGGCCAAAGCACTAATATAGTCACTTATTAAGCGATGGACTGCAACATGTGGCTGAACACCTAATATTCCAAAAATTTCCGTTACAGCCAAACTATTAGAGACACAGTGTTGATATTGTACATGCAGGGTTTTACAGAGGCCCAAAGCATTAATATAGTCACTTATTAAGCGATGGACTGCAACATGTGGCCGAACACCTAATATTCCAAAAATGTCCGTTACAGCCAAACTATTAGAGACACAGGGTTCATATTGTACATGCAGGGTTTTACAGAGTGCCAAAGCATTAATATAGTCACTTATTAAGCGTTGGACTGCAACATGTGGTCGAACACCTAATATTCCAAAAATGTTCGTTACAGCCAAACTATTAGAGACACAGTGTTCATATTGTACATGCAGGGTTTTACAGAGAGCCAAAGCATTAATATAGTCACTTATTAAGCGTTGGACTGCAACATGTAGTCAAACACCTAATATTCCAAAAATGTCCGTTACAGCCAAACTATTAGAGACACAGTGTTCATATTGTACATGCAGGGTTTTACAGAGGGCCAAAGCATTAATATAGTCACTTATTAAGCGATGGACTGCAACATGTGGCCGAACACCTAATATTCCAAAAATGTCCGTTACAGCCAAACTATTAGAGACACAGTGTTCATATTTTATATGCAGGGTTTTACAGAGGCCCAAAGCATTAATATAGTCACTTATTAAGCGATGGACTGCCCTATGTGGTTGAACACCTAATATTCCAAAAATGTCCGTTACAGCCAAACTATTAGAGACACAGTGTTCATATTTTACATGCAGGGTTTTACAGAGGGCCAAAGCACTAATATAGTCACTTATTAAGCGTTGGACTGCCCTATGTGGTTGAACACCTAATATTCCAAAAATGTCCGTTACAGCCAAACTATTAGAGACACAGTGTTCATATTGTACATGCAGGGTTTCACAGAGGGCCAAAGCATTAATATAGTCACTTACTAAGCGATGGACTGCAACATGTGGCCGAACACCTAATATTCCAAAAATGTCCGTTACAGCCAAACTATAAAAGGCATAAAGTTCATATTGTATATGCAGCGTTAAACAGAGGCCCAAAGCATTACTTTAACCACATATTAAGCGTTGGACTTTTCATGTGGTTGAACACCTAATATTCCAAAAATGTCCGTTACAGCCAAACTATTAGAGACACAGTGTTCATATTGTGTATGCAGCGTTATACAGAGGCCCAAAGCATTAATATAGTCACTTATTAAGCGTTGGACTGCCCTATGTGGTTAAACACCTAATATTCCAAAAATGTCCGTTACAGCCAAACTATAAGAGGCATAAAGTTCATATTGTATATGCAGCGTTAAACAGAAGCCCAAAGCATTACTTTAACCATTGGACTGCCCCATGTGGTTGAACACCTAATATTCCAAAAATGTCCGTTACAGCCAAACTATTATAGACACAGTGTTCATATTGTATATGCAGCGTTTTTCAAAGGCCCAATGCATTAATATAGTCTCTTATTAAGCGATGGACTGCAACATGTGGTCGAACACCTAATATTACAAAAGTGTCAGTTACAGCCAAGCTATAAGAGGCACAGAGTTCATACTGTATATGCAGCGTTATACAGAGTCCCAAAGCATTACTTTAACCACATATTAAGCTTTGCACTGCCCCATGTGGTTGAACACCTAATATTCCAAAAATGTCCGTTACAGTTAAACTATTAGAGACACAGTGTTCATATTTTATATGCAGGGTTTTACAGAGGCCCAAAGCATTAACATAGTCACTTATTAAGCGTTGGACTGCCCTATGTGGTTGAACACCTAATATTCCAAAAATATCCGTTACAGCCAAACTATTAGAGACACAGTGTTCATATTGTACATCAGGGTTTCACAGAGGGCCAAAGCATTAATATAGTCACTTATTAAGCGATGGACTGCAACATGTGGTCGAACACCTAATATTCCAAAAATGTCAGTTACAGCCAAACTATAAGAGACACAGTGTTCATATTTTATATGCAGGGTTTTACAGAGGCCCAAAGCTTTAATATAGTCACTTATTAAGCGATGGACTGCAACATGTGGCCGAACACCTAATATTCCAAAAATGTCCGTTACAGCCAAACTATTAGATACACAGTGTTCATATTGTACATGCAGGGTTTCACAGAGGGCCAAAGCATTAATATAGTCACTTACTAAGCGATGGACTGCAACATGTGGCCGAACACCTAATATTCCAAAAATGTCCGTTACAGCCAAACTATAAAAGGCATAAAGTTCATATTGTATATGCAGCGTTAAACAGAGGCCCAAAGCATTACTTTAACCACATATTAAGCGTTGGACTTTTCATGTGGTTGAACACCTAATATTCCAAAAATGTCCGTTACAGCCAAACTATTAGAGACACAGTGTTCATATTGTGTATGCAGCGTTATACAGAGGCCCAAAGCATTAATATAGTCACTTATTAAGCGTTGGACTGCCCTATGTGGTTAAACACCTAATATTCCAAAAATGTCCGTTACAGCCAAACTATAAGAGGCATAAAGTTCATATTGTATATGCAGCGTTAAACAGAAGCCCAAAGCATTACTTTAACCATTGGACTGCCCCATGTGGTTGAACACCTAATATTCCAAAAATGTCCGTTACAGCCAAACTATTATAGACACAGTGTTCATATTGTATATGCAGCGTTTTTCAAAGGCCCAAAGCATTAATATAGTCTCTTATTAAGCGTTGGACTGCAACATGTGGACGAACACCTAATATTACAAAAATGTCAGTTACAGCCAAACTATTAGAGACACAGATTTCATTTTGTATAAGCAGCGTTATACAGAGTCCCAAAACATTACTATAATCACATGTTAAACGATGGACTGCAACATGTAGCTGAACACCTAATATTCCAAAAGTGTCAGTTACAGCCAAGCCATAAGAGGCACAGAGTTCATACTGTATATGCAGCGTTATACAGAGTCCCAAAGCATTACTTTAACCACATATTAAGCTTTGCACTGATCCATGTGGTTTAACACCTAATATTCCAAAAATGTCCGTTACAGTTAAACTATTAGATACACAGTGTTCATATTTTATATGCATTGTTTTACAGAGGCCCAAAGCATTAACATAGTCACTTATTAAGCGATGGACTGCAACATGTGGCCGAACACCTAATATTCCAAAAATGTCCGTTACAGCCAAACTATTAGAGACACAGTGTTCATATTGTACATGCAGGGTTTTACAGAGGGCCAAAGCATTAATATAGTCACTTATTAAGCGTTGGACTGCCCTATGTGGTTGAACACCTAATATTCCAAAAATGTCCGTTACAGCCAAACTATTAGCGTTGGACTGCAACATGTGGTCGAACACCTAATATTCCAAAAATGTCCGTTACAGCCAAACTATTATAAACACAGTGTTCATATTGTATATGCAGCGTTTTACAGAGGCCCAAAGCATTAATATAGTCACTTATTAAGCGTTGGACTGCCCTATGTGGTTGAACACCTAATATTCCAAAAATGTCCGTTACAGCCAAACTATTAGCGTTGGACTGCAACATGTGGTCGAACACCTAATATTCCAAAAATGTCAGTTACAGCCAAACTATAAGAGACACAGTGTTCATATTTTATATGCAGGGTTTTACAGAGGCCCAAAGCATTAATATAGTCACTTATTAAGCGATGGACTGCAACATGTGGTCGAACACCTAATATTCCAAAAATGTCCGTTACAGCCAAACTATTAGAGACACAGTGTTCATATTGTACATGCAGGGTTTTACAGAGGGCCAAAGCATTAATATAGTCACTTATTAAGCGTTGGACTGCAACATGTAGTCAAACACCTAATATTCCAAAAATGTCCGTTACAGCCAAACTATAAAAGGCATAAAGTTCATATTGTACATGCAGGGTTTTACAGAGGGCCAAAGCATTAATATAGTCACTTATTAAGCGATGGACTGCAACATGTGGTCGAACACCTAATATTCCAAAAATGTCCGTTACAGCCAAACTATTAGAGACACAGTGTTCATATTGTACATGCAGGGTTTTACAGAGGCCCAAAGCATTAATATAGTCACTTATTAAGCGATGGACTGCAACATGTAGTTGAACACCTAATATTCCAAAAGTGTCAGTTACAGCCAAACTATAAGAGGCATAAAGTTCATATTGTATATGCAGCGTTAAACAGAGGCCCAAAGCATTAATATAGTCACTTATTAAGCGTTGGACTGCCCTATGTGGTTGAACACCTAATATTCCAAAAATGTCCGTTACAGCCAAACTATTAGAGACACAGTGTTCATATTTTATATGCAGCGTTTTTCAAAGGCCCAATGCATTAATATAGTCACTTATTAAGCGTTGGACTGCAACATGTGGTCGAACATCTAATATTCCAAAAATGTCCGTTACAGCCAACTATTAGAGACACAGTGTTCATATTGTACATGCAGGGTTTTACAGAGGGCCAAAGCATTAATATAGTCACTTATTAAGCGTTGGACTGCAACATGTAGTCAAACACCTAATATTCCAAAAATGTCCGTTACAGCCAAACTATTAGAGACACAGTGTTCATATTGTACATGCAGGGTTTTACAGAGGGCCAAAGCATTAATATAGTCACTTATTAAGCGATAGACTGCAACATGTGGCCGAACACCTAATATTCCAAAAATGTCCGTTACTGCCAAACTATTAGAGACACAGTGTTCATATGGTACATGCAGGGTTTTACAAAGGCCCAAAGCATTAATATAGTCTCTTATTAAGCGTTGGACTGCAACATGTGGTCGAACACCTAATATTACAAAAGTGTCAGTTACAGCCAAACTATTATAGACACAGTGTTCATATTTTATATGCAGGGTTTTGCAGAGGCCCAATGCATTACTTTAACCACATATTAAGCGTTGGACTGCCCCATGTTGTTGAACACCTAATATTCCAAAAATGTCCGTTACAGCCAAACTATTAGAGACACAGTGTTCATATTGTACATGCAGGGTTTTACAGAGGCCCAAAGCATTAATATAGTCACTTATTAAGCATTGGACTGCAACATGTGGCCGAACACCTAATATTCCAAAAATGTCCGTTACAGCCAAACTATTAGAGACACAGTGTTCATATTGTACATGCAGGGTTTTACAGAGAGCCAAAGCATTAATATAGTCACTTATTAAGCGTTGGACGGCAACATGTGGTCGAACACCTAATATTCCAAAAATGTCCGTTACAGCAAAACTATTAGAGACACAGTGTTCATATTGTACATGCAGGGTTTTACAGAGGGCCAAAGCATTAATATAGTCACTTATTAAGCGTTGGACTGCCCTATGTGGTTGAACACCTAATATTCCAAAAATGTCCGTTACAGCCAAACTATTAGCGTTGGACTGCAACATGTGGTCGAACACCTAATATTCCAAAAATGTCCGTTACAGCCAAACTATTATAAACACAGTGTTCATATTGTATATGCAGCGTTTTACAGAGGCCCAAAGCATTAATATAGTCACTTATTAAGCGTTGGACTGCCCTATGTGGTTGAACACCTAATATTCCAAAAATGTCCGTTACAGCCAAACTATTAGCGTTGGACTGCAACATGTGGTCGAACACCTAATATTCCAAAAATGTCAGTTACAGCCAAACTATAAGAGACACAGTGTTCATATTTTATATGCAGGGTTTTACAGAGGCCCAAAGCATTAATATAGTCACTTATTAAGCGATGGACTGCAACATGTGGTCGAACACCTAATATTCCAAAAATGTCCGTTACAGCCAAACTATTAGAGACACAGTGTTCATATTGTACATGCAGGGTTTTACAGAGGGCCAAAGCATTAATATAGTCACTTATTAAGCGTTGGACTGCAACATGTAGTCAAACACCTAATATTCCAAAAATGTCCGTTACAGCCAAACTATAAAAGGCATAAAGTTCATATTGTACATGCAGGGTTTTACAGAGGGCCAAAGCATTAATATAGTCACTTATTAAGCGATGGACTGCAACATGTGGTCGAACACCTAATATTCCAAAAATGTCCGTTACAGCCAAACTATTAGAGACACAGTGTTCATATTGTACATGCAGGGTTTTACAGAGGCCCAAAGCATTAATATAGTCACTTATTAAGCGATGGACTGCAACATGTAGTTGAACACCTAATATTCCAAAAGTGTCAGTTACAGCCAAACTATAAGAGGCATAAAGTTCATATTGTATATGCAGCGTTAAACAGAGGCCCAAAGCATTAATATAGTCACTTATTAAGCGTTGGACTGCCCTATGTGGTTGAACACCTAATATTCCAAAAATGTCCGTTACAGCCAAACTATTAGAGACACAGTGTTCATATTTTATATGCAGCGTTTTTCAAAGGCCCAATGCATTAATATAGTCACTTATTAAGCGTTGGACTGCAACATGTGGTCGAACATCTAATATTCCAAAAATGTCCGTTACAGCCAACTATTAGAGACACAGTGTTCATATTGTACATGCAGGGTTTTACAGAGGGCCAAAGCATTAATATAGTCACTTATTAAGCGTTGGACTGCAACATGTAGTCAAACACCTAATATTCCAAAAATGTCCGTTACAGCCAAACTATTAGAGACACAGTGTTCATATTGTACATGCAGGGTTTTACAGAGGGCCAAAGCATTAATATAGTCACTTATTAAGCGATAGACTGCAACATGTGGCCGAACACCTAATATTCCAAAAATGTCCGTTACTGCCAAACTATTAGAGACACAGTGTTCATATGGTACATGCAGGGTTTTACAAAGGCCCAAAGCATTAATATAGTCTCTTATTAAGCGTTGGACTGCAACATGTGGTCGAACACCTAATATTACAAAAGTGTCCGTTACAGCCAAACTATAAGAGACACAGTGTTCATATTGTACATGCAGGGTTTTACAGAGGCCCAAAGCATTAATATAGTCACTTATTAAGCGATGGACTGCAACATGTAGTTGAACACCTAATATTCCAAAAGTGTCCGTTACAGCCAAACTATAAGAGACACAGGGTTCATATTGTACATGCAGGGTTTTACAGAGTGCCAAAGCATTAATATAGTCACTTATTAAGCGTTGGACTGCAACATGTGGTCGAACACCTAATATTCCAAAAATGTTCGTTACAGCCAAACTATTAGAGACACAGTGTTCATATTGTACATGCAGGGTTTTACAGAGAGCCAAAGCATTAATATAGTCACTTATTAAGCGTTGGACTGCAACATGTGGTCGAACACCTAATATTCCAAAAATGTCAGTTACAGCCAAACTATAAGAGACACAGTGTTCATATTTTATATGCAGGGTTTTACAGAGGGCCAAAGCATTAATATAGTCACTTATTAAGCGATGGACTGCAACATGTGGCCGAACACCTAATATTCCAAAAATGTCCGTTACAGCCAAACTATAAGAGGCATAAAGTTCATATTGTATATGCAGCGTTTTACAGAGGCCCAAAGCATTAATATAGTCACTTATTAAGCGTTGGACTGCAACATGTAGTCAAACACCTAATATTCCAAAAATGTCCGTTACAGCCAAACTATTAGAGATACAGTGTTCATATTGTACATGCAGGGTTTTACAGAGGGCCAAAGCATTAATATAGTCACTTATTAAGCGATGGACTGCAACATGTGGCCGAACACCTAATATTCCAAAAATGTCCGTTACAGCCAAACTATTAGAGACACAGTGTTCATATTTTATATGCAGGGTTTTACAGAGGCCCAAAGCATTAATATAGTCACTTATTAAGCGATGGACTGCCCTATGTGGTTGAACACCTAATATTCCAAAAATGTCCGTTACAGCCAAACTATTAGAGACACAGTGTTCATATTTTACATGCAGGGTTTTACAGAGGGCCAAAGCACTAATATAGTCACTTATTAAGCGTTGGACTGCCCTATGTGGTTGAACACCTAATATTCCAAAAATGTCCGTTACAGCCAAACTATTAGAGACACAGTGTTCATATTGTACATCAGGGTTTTACAGAGGGCCAAAGCACTAATATAGTCACTTATTAAACGTTGGACTGCAACATGTGGCCGAACACCTAATATTCCAAAAATGTCCGTTACAGCCAAACTATTAGAGACACAGTGTTCATATTGTATATGCAGCGTTTTACAGAGGCCCAAAGCATTAATATAGTCACTTATTAAGCGTTGGACTGCCCTATGTGGTTGAACACCTAATATTCCAAAAATGTCCGTTACAGCCAAACTATTAGAGACACAGTGTTCATATTTTATATGCAGCGTTTTTCAAAGGCCCAATGCATTAATATAGTCACTTATTAAGCGTTGGACTGCAACATGTGGTCGAACATCTAATATTCCAAAAATGTCCGTTACAGCCAAACTATTAGAGACACAGTGTTCATATTGTACATGCAGGGTTTTACAGAGGCCCAAAGCACTAATATAGTCACTTATTAAACGTTGGACTGCAACATGTGGTGGAACACCTAATATTCCAAAAATGTCAGTTACAGCCAAACTATTAGAGACACAGTGTTCATATTTTATATGCAGGGTTTTGCAGAGGCCCAAAGCATTAATATAGTCACTTATTAAGCGATGGACTGCAACATGTGGCCGAACACCTAATATTCCAAAAATGTCCGTTACAGCCAAACTATTAAAGACAGTGTTCATATTATATATGCAGCGTTTTACAGAGGCCCAAAGCATTAATATAGTCACTTATTAAGCGTTGGACTGCCCTATGTGGTTGAACACCTAATATTCCAAAAATGTCCGTTACAGCCAAACTATTAGAGACACAGTGTTCATATTTTATATGCAGCGTTTTTCAAAGGCCCAATGCATTAATATAGTCTCTTATTAAGCGATGGACTGCAACATGTGGTCGAACACCTAATATTACAAAAGTGTCAGTTACAGCCAAGCTATAAGAGGCACAGAGTTCATACTGTATATGCAGCGTTATACAGAGTCCCAAAGCATTACTTTAACCACATATTAAGCTTTGCACTGCCCCATGTGGTTGAACACCTAATATTCCAAAAATGTCCGTTACAGTTAAACTATTAGAGACACAGTGTTCATATTTTATATGCAGGGTTTTACAGAGGCCCAAAGCATTAACATAGTCACTTATTAAGCGTTGGACTGCCCTATGTGGTTGAACACCTAATATTCCAAAAATATCCGTTACAGCCAAACTATTAGAGACACAGTGTTCATATTGTACATCAGGGTTTCACAGAGGGCCAAAGCATTAATATAGTCACTTATTAAGCGATGGACTGCAACATGTGGTCGAACACCTAATATTCCAAAAATGTCAGTTACAGCCAAACTATAAGAGACACAGTGTTCATATTTTATATGCAGGGTTTTACAGAGGCCCAAAGCTTTAATATAGTCACTTATTAAGCGATGGACTGCAACATGTGGCCGAACACCTAATATTCCAAAAATGTCCGTTACAGCCAAACTATTAGATACACAGTGTTCATATTGTACATGCAGGGTTTCACAGAGGGCCAAAGCATTAATATAGTCACTTACTAAGCGATGGACTGCAACATGTGGCCGAACACCTAATATTCCAAAAATGTCCGTTACAGCCAAACTATAAAAGGCATAAAGTTCATATTGTATATGCAGCGTTAAACAGAGGCCCAAAGCATTAATTTAACCACATATTAAGCGTTGGACTTTTCATGTGGTTGAACACCTAATATTCCAAAAATGTCCGTTACAGCCAAACTATTAGAGACACAGTGTTCATATTGTGTATGCAGCGTTATACAGAGGCCCAAAGCATTAATATAGTCAATTATTAAGCGTTGGACTGCCCTATGTGGTTAAACACCTAATATTCCAAAAATGTCCGTTACAGCCAAACTATAAGAGGCATAAAGTTCATATTGTATATGCAGCGTGAAACAGAAGCCCAAAGCATTACTTTAACCATTGGACTGCCCCATGTGGTTGAACACCTAATATTCCAAAAATGTCCGTTACAGCCAAACTATTATAGACACAGTGTTCATATTGTATATGCAGCGTTTTTCAAAGGCCCAAAGCATTAATATAGTCTCTTATTAAGCGTTGGACTGCAACATGTGGACGAACACCTAATATTACAAAAATGTCAGTTACAGCCAAACTATTAGAGACACAGATTTCATTTTGTATAAGCAGCGTTATACAGAGTCCCAAAACATTACTATAATCACATGTTAAACGATGGACTGCAACATGTAGCTGAACACCTAATATTCCAAAAGTGTCAGTTACAGCCAAGCCATAAGAGGCACAGAGTTCATACTGTATATGCAGCGTTATACAGAGTCCCAAAGCATTACTGTAACCACATATTAAGCTTTGCACTGATCCATGTGGTTTAACACCTAATATTCCAAAAATGTCCGTTACAGTTAAACTATTAGATACACAGTGTTCATATTTTATATGCATTGTTTTACAGAGGCCCAAAGCATTAACATAGTCACTTATTAAGCGATGGACTGCAACATGTGGCCGAACACCTAATATTCCAAAAATGTCCGTTACAGCCAAACTATTAGAGACACAGTGTTCATATTGTACATGCAGGGTTTTACAGAGGGCCAAAGCATTAATATAGTCACTTATTAAGCGTTGGACTGCCCTATGTGGTTGAACACCTAATATTCCAAAAATGTCCGTTACAGCCAAACTATTAGCGTTGGACTGCAACATGTGGTCGAACACCTAATATTCCAAAAATGTCCGTTACAGCCAAACTATTATAAACACAGTGTTCATATTGTATATGCAGCGTTTTACAGAGGCCCAAAGCATTAATATAGTCACTTATTAAGCGTTGGACTGCCCTATGTGGTTGAACACCTAATATTCCAAAAATGTCCGTTACAGCCAAACTATTAGCGTTGGACTGCAACATGTGGTCGAACACCTAATATTCCAAAAATGTCAGTTACAGCCAAACTATAAGAGACACAGTGTTCATATTTTATATGCAGGGTTTTACAGAGGCCCAAAGCATTAATATAGTCACTTATTAAGCGATGGACTGCAACATGTGGTCGAACACCTAATATTCCAAAAATGTCCGTTACAGCCAAACTATTAGAGACACAGTGTTCATATTGTACATGCAGGGTTTTACAGAGGGCCAAAGCATTAATATAGTCACTTATTAAGCGTTGGACTGCAACATGTAGTCAAACACCTAATATTCCAAAAATGTCCGTTACAGCCAAACTATAAAAGGCATAAAGTTCATATTGTACATGCAGGGTTTTACAGAGGGCCAAAGCATTAATATAGTCACTTATTAAGCGATGGACTGCAACATGTGGTCGAACACCTAATATTCCAAAAATGTCCGTTACAGCCAAACTATTAGAGACACAGTGTTCATATTGTACATGCAGGGTTTTACAGAGGCCCAAAGCATTAATATAGTCACTTATTAAGCGATGGACTGCAACATGTAGTTGAACACCTAATATTCCAAAAGTGTCAGTTACAGCCAAACTATAAGAGGCATAAAGTTCATATTGTATATGCAGCGTTAAACAGAGGCCCAAAGCATTAATATAGTCACTTATTAAGCGTTGGACTGCCCTATGTGGTTGAACACCTAATATTCCAAAAATGTCCGTTACAGCCAAACTATTAGAGACACAGTGTTCATATTTTATATGCAGCGTTTTTCAAAGGCCCAATGCATTAATATAGTCACTTATTAAGCGTTGGACTGCAACATGTGGTCGAACATCTAATATTCCAAAAATGTCCGTTACAGCCAAACTATTAGAGACACAGTGTTCATATTGTACATGCAGGGTTTTACAGAGGGCCAAAGAATTAATATAGTCACTTATTAAGCGTTGGACTGCAACATGTGGTCGAACACCTAATATTCCAAAAATGCCTGTTACAGCCAAACTATTGGAGACACAGTGTTCATATTGTATATGCAGCGTTTTACAGAGGCCCAAAGCATTAATATAGTAACTTATTAAGCGTTGGACTGCAACATGTGGTCGAACACCTAATATTCCAAAAATGTCCGTTACAGCCAAACTATTAGAGACACAGTGTTCATATTGTACATGCAGGGTTTCACAGAGGGCCAAAGCATTAATATAGTCACTTATTAAGCGATGGACTGCAACATGTGGTCGAACACCTAATATTCCAAAAATGTCAGTTACAGCCAAACTATAAGAGACACAGTGTTCATATTTTATATGCAGGGTTTTACAGAGGGCCAAAGCATTAATATAGTCACTTATTAAGCGATGGACTGCAACATGTGGCCGAACACCTAATATTCAAAAAATGTCCGTTACAGCCAAACTATTAGAGACACAGTGTTCATATTGTACATGCAGGGTTTTACAGAGGCCCAAAGCATTAATATAGTCACTTATTAAGCGATGGACTGCAACATGTGGCCGAACACCTAATATTCCAAAAATGTCCGTTACAGCCAAACTATTAGAGACACAGTGTTCATATTGTACATGCAGGGTTTTACAGAGGGCCAAAGCATTAATATAGTCACTTATTAAGCGTTGGACTGCAACATGTGGTCGAACACCTAATATTCCAAAAATGTTCGTTACAGCCAAACTATTAGAGACACAGTGTTCATATTGTACATGCAGGGTTTTACAGAGAGCCAAAGCATTAATATAGTCACTTATTAAGCGTTGGACTGCAACATGTGGTCGAACACCTAATATTCCAAAAATGTCAGTTACAGCCAAACTATAAGAGACACAGTGTTCATATTTTATATGCAGGGTTTTACAGAGGGCCAAAGCATTAATATAGTCACTTATTAAGCGATGGACTGCAACATGTGGCCGAACACCTAATATTCCAAAAATGTCCGTTACAGCCAAACTATAAGAGGCATAAAGTTCATATTGTATATGCAGCGTTTTACAGAGGCCCAAAGCATTAATATAGTCACTTATTAAGCGTTGGACTGCAACATGTAGTCAAACACCTAATATTCCAAAAATGTCCGTTACAGCCAAACTATTAGAGACACAGTGTTCATATTGTACATGCAGGGTTTTACAGAGGGCCAAAGCATTAATATAGTCACTTATTAAGCGATGGACTGCAACATGTGGCCGAACACCTAATATTCCAAAAATGTCCGTTACAGCCAAACTATTAGAGACACAGTGTTCATATTTTATATGCAGGGTTTTACAGAGGCCCAAAGCATTAATATAGTCACTTATTAAGCGATGGACTGCCCTATGTGGTTGAACACCTAATATTCCAAAAATGTCCGTTACAGCCAAACTATTAGAGACACAGTGTTCATATTTTACATGCAGGGTTTTACAGAGGGCCAAAGCACTAATATAGTCACTTATTAAGCGTTGGACTGCCCTATGTGGTTGAACACCTAATATTCCAAAAATGTCCGTTACAGCCAAACTATTAGAGACACAGTGTTCATATTGTACATCAGGGTTTTACAGAGGGCCAAAGCACTAATATAGTCACTTATTATACGTTGGACTGCAACATGTGGCCGAACACCTAATATTCCAAAAATGTCCGTTACAGCCAAACTATTAGAGACACAGTGTTCATATTGTATATGCAGCGTTTTACAGAGGCCCAAAGCATTAATATAGTCACTTATTAAGCGTTGGACTGCCCTATGTGGTTGAACACCTAATATTCCAAAAATGTCCGTTACAGCCAAACTATTAGAGACACAGTGTTCATATTTTATATGCAGCGTTTTTCAAAGGCCCAATGCATTAATATAGTCACTTATTAAGCGTTGGACTGCAACATGTGGTCGAACATCTAATATTCCAAAAATGTCCGTTACAGCCAAACTATTAGAGACACAGTGTTCATATTGTACATGCAGGGTTTTACAGAGGCCCAAAGCACTAATATAGTCACTTATTAAACGTTGGACTGCAACATGTGGTGGAACACCTAATATTCCAAAAATGTCAGTTACAGCCAAACTATTAGAGACACAGTGTTCATATTTTATATGCAGGGTTTTGCAGAGGCCCAAAGCATTAATATAGTCACTTATTAAGCGTTGGACTGCCCTATGTGGTTGAACACCTAATATTCCAAAAATGTCCGTTACAGCCAAACTATTAGAGACACAGTGTTCATATTTTATATGCAGCGTTTTACAGAGGCCCAAAGCATTAATATAGTCACTTATTAAGCGTTGGACTGCCCTATGTGGTTAAACACCTAATATTCCAAAAATGTCCGTTACAGCCAAACTATTAGAGACACAGTCTTCATATTGTACATGCAGGGTTTCACAGAGGGCCAAAGCATTAATATAGTCACTTATTAAGCGATGGACTGCAACATGTGGCCGAACACCTAATATTCCAAAAATGTCCGTTACAGCCAAACTATTAGAGACACAGTGTTCATATTGTACCTGCAGGGTTTTACAGAGGGCCAAAGCATTAATATAGTCACTTATTAAGCATTGGACTGCAACATGTGGCCGAACACCTAATATTCCAAAAATGTCCGTTACAGCCAAACTATTAGAGACACAGTGTTCATATTGTACATGCAGGGTTTTACAGAGAGCCAAAGCATTAATATAGTCACTTATTAAGCGTTGGACTGCAACATGTGGTCGAACACCTAATATTCCAAAAATGTCCGTTACAGCAAAACTATTAGAGACACAGTGTTCATATTGTACATGCAGGGTTTTACAGAGGGCCAAAGCACTAATATAGTCACTTATTAAGCGTTGGACTGCCTTATGTGGTTGAACACCTAATACTCCAAAAATGTCCGTTACAGCCAAACTATTATAGACACAGTGTTCATATTGTATATGCAGCGTTTTACAGAGGCCCAAAGCATTAATATAGTCACTTATTAAGCGTTGGACTGCCCCATGTGGTTGAACACCTAATATTCCAAAAATGACCGTTACAGCAAAACTATTAGAGACACAGTGTTCATATTGTACATGCAGGGTTTTACAGAGAGCCAAAGCATTAATATAGTCACTTATTAAGCGATGGACTGCAACATGTGGCCGAACACCTAATATTCCAAAAATGTCCGTTACAGCCAAACTATAAGAGGCATAAAGTTCATATTGTATATGCAGCGTTTTACAGAGGCCCAAAGCATTAATATAGTCACTTATTAAGCGTTGGACTGCCCCATGTGGTTGAACACCTAATATTCCAAAAATGTCCGTCACAGCCAAACTATTATAGACACAGTGTTCATATTGTATATGCAGCGTTTTTCAAAGGCCCAAAGCATTAATATAGTCTCTTATTAAGCGTTGGACTGCAACATGTGGACGAACACCTAATATTACAAAAATGTCAGTTACAGCCAAACTATTAGAGACACAGATTTCATTTTGTATAAGCAGCGTTATACAGAGTCCCAAAACATTACTATAATCACATGTTAAACGATGGACTGCAACATGTAGCTGAACACCTAATATTCAAAAAGTGTCAGTTACAGCCAAGCCATAAGAGGCACAGAGTTCATTCTGTATATGCAGCGTTATACAGAGTCCCAAAGCATTACTTTAACCACATATTAAGCTTTGCACTGATCCATGTGGTTTAACACCTAATATTCCAAAAATGTCCGTTACAGTTAAACTATTAGATACACAGTGTTCATATTTTATATGCAGGGTTTTACAGAGGCCCAAAGCATTAACATAGTCACTTATTAAGCGATGGACTGCAACATGTGGCCGAACACCTAATATTCCAAAAATGTCCGTTACAGCCAAACTATTACAGACACAGTGTTCATATTGTACATGCAGGGTTTTACAGAGGGCCAAAGCATTAATATAGTCACTTATTAAGCGTTGGACTGCCCTATGTGGTTGAACACCTAATATTCCAAAAATGTCCGTTACAGCCAAACTATTAGCGTTGGACTGCAACATGTGGTCGAACACCTAATATTCCAAAAATGTCCGTTACAGCCAAACTATTATAAACACAGTGTTCATATTGTATATGCAGCGTTTTACAGAGGCCCAAAGCATTAATATAGTCACTTATTAAGCGTTGGACTGCCCTATGTGGTTGAACACCTAATATTCCAAAAATGTCCGTTACAGCCAAACTATTAGCGTTGGACTGCAACATGTGGTCGAACAACTTATATTCCAAAAATGTCAGTTACAGCCAAACTATAAGAGACACAGTGTTCATATTTTATATGCAGGGTTTTACAGAGGCCCAAAGCATTAATATAGTCACTTATTAAGCGATGGACTGCAACATGTGGCCGAACACCTAATATTCCAAAAATGTCCGTTACAGCCAAACTATTAGAGACACAGTGTTCATATTGTACATGCAGGGTTTTACAGAGGGCCAAAGCATTAATATAGTCACTTATTAAGCGTTGGACTGCAACATGTAGTCAAACACCTAATATTCCAAAATTGTCCGTTACAGCCAAACTATTAGAGACACAGTGTTCATATTGTACATGCAGGGTTTTACAGAGGGCCAAAGCATTAATATAGTCACTTATTAAGCGTTGGACTGCCCTATGTGGTTGAACACCTAATATTCCAAAAATGTCCGTTACAGCCAAACTATTAGAGACACAGTGTTCATATTGTACATCAGGGTTTTACAGAGGGCCAAAGCACTAATATAGTCACTTATTAAACGTTGGACTGCAACATGTGGTGGAACACCTAATATTCCAAAAATGTCAGTTACAGCCAAACTATTAGAGACACAGTGTTCATATTTTATATGCAGGGTTTTGCAGAGGCCCAAAGCATTAATATAGTCACTTATTAAGCGATGGACTGCAACATGTGGCCGAACACCTAATATTCCAAAAATGTCCGTTACAGCCAAACTATTAGGGACACAGTGTTCATATTGTATATGCAGCGTTTTACAGAGGGCCAAAGCATTAATATAGTCACTTATTAAGCGTTGGACTGCCCTATGTGGTTGAACACCTAATATTCCAAAAATGTCCGTTACAGCCAAACTATTAGAGACACAGTGTTCATATTTTATATGCAGCGTTTTTCAAAGGCCCAATGCATTAATATAGTCTCTTATTAAGCGATGGACTGCAACATGTGGTCGAACACCTAATATTACAAAAGTGTCAGTTACAGCCAAGCTATAAGAGGCACAGAGTTCATACTGTATATGCAGCGTTATACAGAGTCCCAAAGCATTACTTTAACCACATATTAAGCTTTGCACTGCCCCATGTGGTTGAACACCTAATATTCCAAAAATGTCCGTTACAGTTAAACTATTAGAGACACAGTGTTCATATTTTACATGCAGGGTTTTACAGAGGCCCAAAGCATTAACATAGTTACTTATTAAGCGTTGGACTGCCCTATGTGGTTGAACACCTAATATTCCAAAAATATTCGTTACAGCCAAACTATTAGAGACACAGTGTTCATATTGTACATCAGGGTTTCACAGAGGGCCAAAGCATTAATATAGTCACTTATTAAGCGATGGACTGCAACATGTGGTCGAACACCTAATATTCCAAAAATGTCAGTTACAGCCAAACTATAAGAGACACAGTGTTCATATTTTATATGCAGGGTTTTACAGAGGCCCAAAGCATTAATATAGTCACTTATTAAGCGATGGACTGCAACATGTGGCCGAACACCTAATATTCCAAAAATGTCCGTTACAGCCAAACTATAAAAGGCATAAAGTTCATATTGTACATGCAGGGTTTTACAGAGGGCCAAAGCATTAATATAGTCACTTATTAAGCGATGGACTGCAACATGTGGTCGAACACCTAATATTCCAAAAATGTCCGTTACAGCCAAACTATTAGAGACACAGTGTTCATATTGTACATGCAGGGTTTTACAGAGGCCCAAAGCATTAATATAGTCACTTATTAAGCGATGGACTGCAACATGTAGTTGAACACCTAATATTCCAAAAGTGTCAGTTACAGCCAAACTATAAGAGGCATAAAGTTCATATTGTATATGCAGCGTTAAACAGAGGCCCAAAGCATTAATATAGTCACTTATTAAGCGTTGGACTGCCTTATGTGGTTGAACACCTAATATTCCAAAAATGTCAGTTACAGCCAAACTATAAGAGGCATAAAGTTCATATTGTATATGCAGCGTTAAACAGAGGCCCAAAGCATTACTTTAACCACATATTAAGCGTTGGACTGCCCCATGTGGTTGAACACCTAATATTCCAAAAATGTCCGATACAGCCAAACTATTATAGACACAGTGTTCATATTGTATATGCAGCGTTTTACAGAGGGCCAAAGCATTAATATAGTCACTTATTAAGCGTTGGACTGCCCTATGTGGTTGAACACCTAATATTCCAAAAATGTCCGTTACAGCCAAACTATTAGATACACAGTGTTCATATTGTACATGCAGGGTTTCACAGAGGGCCAAAGCATTAATATAGTCACTTACTAAGCGATGGACTGCAACATGTGGCCGAACACCTAATATTCCAAAAATGTCCGTTACAGCAAAACTATAAAAGGCATAAAGTTCATATTGTATATGCAGCGTTAAACAGAGGCCCAAAGCATTACTTTAACCACATATTAAGCGTTGGACTTTTCATGTGGTTGAACACCTAATATTCCAAAAATGTCCGTTACAGCCAAACTATTAGAGACACAGTGTTCATATTGTGTATGCAGCGTTATACAGAGGCCCAAAGCATTAATATAGTCACTTATTAAGCGTTGGACTGCCCTATGTGGTTAAACACCTAATATTCCAAAAATGTCCGTTACAGCCAAACTATAAGAGGCATAAAGTTCATATTGTATATGCAGCGTTAAACAGAAGCCCAAAGCATTACTTTAACCATTGGACTGCCCCATGTGGTTGAACACCTAATATTCCAAAAATGTCCGTTACAGCCACACTATTATAGACACAGTGTTCATATTGTATATGCAGCGTTTTTCAAAGGCCCAAAGCATTAATATAGTCTCTTATTAAGCGTTGGACTGCAACATGTGGACGAACACCTAATATTACAAAAATGTCAGTTACAGCCAAACTATTAGAGACACAGATTTCATTTTGTATAAGCAGCGTTATACAGAGTCCCAAAGCATTACTTTAACCACATATTAAGCTTTGCACTGATCCATGTGGTTTAACACCTAATATTCCAAAAATGTCCGTTACAGTTAAACTATTAGATACACAGTGTTCATATTTTATATGCAGGGTTTTACAGAGGCCCAAAGCATTAACATAGTCACTTATTAAGCGATGGACTGCAACATGTGGCCGAACACCTAATATTCCAAAAATGTCCGTTACAGCCAAACTATTACAGACACAGTGTTCATATTGTACATGCAGGGTTTTACAGAGGGCCAAAGCATTAATATAGTCACTTATTAAGCATTGGACTGCAACATGTGGCCGAACACCTAATATTCCAAAAATGTCCGTTACAGCCAAACTATTAGAGACACAGTGTTCATATTGTACATGCAGGGTTTTACAGAGGGCCAAAGCATTAATATAGTCACTTATTAAGCGATGGACTGCAACATGTGGCCGAGCACTTAATATTCCAAAAGTGTCAGTTACAGCCAAACTATAAGAGGCATAAAGTTCAAATTGTATATGCAGCGTTTTACAGAGGCCCAAAGCATTAATATAGTCACTTATTAAGCGTTGGACTGCCCTATGTGGTTAAACACCTAATATTCCAAAAATGTCCGTTACAGTTAAACTATTAGATACACAGTGTTCATATTTTATATGCAGGGTTTTACAGAGGCCCAAAGCATTAACATAGTCACTTATTAAGCGATGGACTGCAACATGTGGCCGAACACCTAATATTCCAAAAATGTCCGTTACAGCCAAACTATTACAGACACAGTGTTCATATTGTACATGCAGGGTTTTACAGAGGGCCAAAGCATTAATATAGTCACTTATTAAGCGTTGGACTGCCCTATGTGGTTGAACACCTAATATTCCAAAAATGTCCGTTACAGCCAAACTATTAGCGTTGGACTGCAACATGTGGTCGAACACCTAATATTCCAAAAATGTCCGTTACAGCCAAACTATTATAAACACAGTGTTCATATTGTATATGCAGCGTTTTACAGAGGCCCAAAGCATTAATATAGTCACTTATTAAGCGTTGGACTGCCCTATGTGGTTGAACACCTAATATTCCAAAAATGTCCGTTACAGCCAAACTATTAGCGTTGGACTGCAACATGTGGTCGAACAACTTATATTCCAAAAATGTCAGTTACAGCCAAACTATAAGAGACACAGTGTTCATATTTTATATGCAGGGTTTTACAGAGGCCCAAAGCATTAATATAGTCACTTATTAAGCGATGGACTGCAACATGTGGCCGAACACCTAATATTCCAAAAATGTCCGTTACAGCCAAACTATTAGAGACACAGTGTTCATATTGTACATGCAGGGTTTTACAGAGGGCCAAAGCATTAATATAGTCACTTATTAAGCGTTGGACTGCAACATGTAGTCAAACACCTAATATTCCAAAATTGTCCGTTACAGCCAAACTATTAGAGACACAGTGTTCATATTGTACATGCAGGGTTTTACAGAGGGCCAAAGCATTAATATAGTCACTTATTAAGCGTTGGACTGCCCTATGTGGTTGAACACCTAATATTCCAAAAATGTCCGTTACAGCCAAACTATTAGAGACACAGTGTTCATATTGTACATCAGGGTTTTACAGAGGGCCAAAGCACTAATATAGTCACTTATTAAACGTTGGACTGCAACATGTGGTGGAACACCTAATATTCCAAAAATGTCAGTTACAGCCAAACTATTAGAGACACAGTGTTCATATTTTATATGCAGGGTTTTGCAGAGGCCCAAAGCATTAATATAGTCACTTATTAAGCGATGGACTGCAACATGTGGCCGAACACCTAATATTCCAAAAATGTCCGTTACAGCCAAACTATTAGGGACACAGTGTTCATATTGTATATGCAGCGTTTTACAGAGGGCCAAAGCATTAATATAGTCACTTATTAAGCGTTGGACTGCCCTATGTGGTTGAACACCTAATATTCCAAAAATGTCCGTTACAGCCAAACTATTAGAGACACAGTGTTCATATTTTATATGCAGCGTTTTTCAAAGGCCCAATGCATTAATATAGTCTCTTATTAAGCGATGGACTGCCCTATGTGGTCGAACACCTAATATTACAAAAGTGTCAGTTACAGCCAAGCTATAAGAGGCACAGAGTTCATACTGTATATGCAGCGTTATACAGAGTCCCAAAGCATTACTTTAACCACATATTAAGCTTTGCACTGCCCCATGTGGTTGAACACCTAATATTCCAAAAATGTCCGTTACAGCCAAACTATTAGAGACACAGTGTTCATATTGTACATGCAGGGTTTTACAGAGGCCCAAAGCATTAACATAGTTACTTATTAAGCGATGGACTGCAACATGTGGCCGAACACCTAATATTCCAAAAATGTCCGTTACAGCCAAACTATTAGAGACACAGTGTTCATATTTTATATGCAGGGTTTTACAGAGGCCCAAAGCATTAATATAGTCACTTATTAAGCGATGGACTGCAACATGTGGCCGAACACCTAATATTCCAAAAATGTCCGTTACAGCCAAACTATTAGAGACACAGTGTTCATATGGTACATGCAGGGTTTTACAAAGGCCCAAAGCATTAATATATTCTCTTATTAAGCGTTGGACTGCAACATGTGGTCGAACACCTAATATTCCAAAAATGTCCGTTACAGCCAAACTATTATAAACACAGTGTTCATATTGTATATGCAGCGTTTTACAGAGGCCCAAAGCATTAATATAGTCACTTATTAAGCGTTGGACAGCCCTATGTGGTTGAACACCTAATATTCCAAAAATGTCAGTTACAGCCAAACTATAAGAGGCATAAAGTTCATATTGTATATGCAGCGTTAAACAGAGGCCCAAAGCATTACTTTAACCACATATTAAGCGTTGGACTGCCCCATGTGGTTGAACACCTAATATTCCAAAAATGTCCGATACAGCCAAACTATTATAGACACAGTGTTCATATTGTATATGCAGCGTTTTACAGAGGGCCAAAGCATTAATATAGTCACTTATTAAGCGTTGGACTGCCCTATGTGGTTGAACACCTAATATTCCAAAAATGTCCGTTACAGCCAAACTATTAGATACACAGTGTTCATATTGTACATGCAGGGTTTCACAGAGGGCCAAAGCATTAATATAGTCACTTACTAAGCGATGGACTGCAACATGTGGCCGAACACCTAATATTCCAAAAATGTCCGTTACAGCCAAACTATAAAAGGCATAAAGTTCATATTGTATATGCAGCGTTAAACAGAGGCCCAAAGCATTACTTTAACCACATATCAAGCGTTGGACTTTTCATGTGGTTGAACACCTAATATTCCAAAAATGTCCGTTACAGCCAAACTATTAGAGACACAGTGTTCATATTGTGTATGCAGCGTTATACAGAGGCCCAAAGCATTAATATAGTCACTTATTAAGCGTTGGACTGCCCTATGTGGTTAAACACCTAATATTCCAAAAATGTCCGTTACAGCCAAACTATAAGAGGCATAAAGTTCATATTGTATATGCAGCGTTAAACAGAAGCCCAAAGCATTACTTTAACCATTGGACTGCCCCATGTGGTTGAACACCTAATATTCCAAAAATGTCCGTTACAGCCACACTATTATAGACACAGTGTTCATATTGTATATGCAGCGTTTTTCAAAGGCCCAAAGCATTAATATAGTCTCTTATTAAGCGATGGACTGCAACATGTGGCCGAACACCTAATATTCCAAAAATGTCCGTTACAGCCAAACTATTAGAGACACAGTGTTCATATTGTACATGCAGGGTTTTACAGAGGGCCAAAGCATTAATATAGTCACTTATTAAGCGATGGACTGCAACATGTGGCCGAGCACTTAATATTCCAAAAGTGTCAGTTACAGCCAAACTATAAGAGGCATAAAGTTCAAATTGTATATGCAGCGTTTTACAGAGGCCCAAAGCATTAATATAGTCACTTATTAAGCGTTGGACTGCCCTATGTGGTTAAACACCTAATATTCCAAAAATGTCCGTTACAGTTAAACTATTAGATACACAGTGTTCATATTTTATATGCAGGGTTTTACAGAGGCCCAAAGCATTAACATAGTCACTTATTAAGCGATGGACTGCAACATGTGGCCGAACACCTAATATTCCAAAAATGTCCGTTACAGCCAAACTATTACAGACACAGTGTTCATATTGTACATGCAGGGTTTTACAGAGGGCCAAAGCATTAATATAGTCACTTATTAAGCGTTGGACTGCCCTATGTGGTTGAACACCTAATATTCCAAAAATGTCCGTTACAGCCAAACTATTAGCGTTGGACTGCAACATGTGGTCGAACACCTAATATTCCAAAAATGTCCGTTACAGCCAAACTATTATAAACACAGTGTTCATATTGTATATGCAGCGTTTTACAGAGGCCCAAAGCATTAATATAGTCACTTATTAAGCGTTGGACTGCCCTATGTGGTTGAACACCTAATATTCCAAAAATGTCCGTTACAGCCAAACTATTAGCGTTGGACTGCAACATGTGGTCGAACAACTTATATTCCAAAAATGTCAGTTACAGCCAAACTATAAGAGACACAGTGTTCATATTTTATATGCAGGGTTTTACAGAGGCCCAAAGCATTAATATAGTCACTTATTAAGCGATGGACTGCAACATGTGGCCGAACACCTAATATTCCAAAAATGTCCGTTACAGCCAAACTATTAGAGACACAGTGTTCATATTGTACATGCAGGGTTTTACAGAGGGCCAAAGCATTAATATAGTCACTTATTAAGCGTTGGACTGCAACATGTAGTCAAACACCTAATATTCCAAAATTGTCCGTTACAGCCAAACTATTAGAGACACAGTGTTCATATTGTACATGCAGGGTTTTACAGAGGGCCAAAGCATTAATATAGTCACTTATTAAGCGTTGGACTGCCCTATGTGGTTGAACACCTAATATTCCAAAAATGTCCGTTACAGCCAAACTATTAGAGACACAGTGTTCATATTGTACATCAGGGTTTTACAGAGGGCCAAAGCACTAATATAGTCACTTATTAAACGTTGGACTGCAACATGTGGTGGAACACCTAATATTCCAAAAATGTCAGTTACAGCCAAACTATTAGAGACACAGTGTTCATATTTTATATGCAGGGTTTTGCAGAGGCCCAAAGCATTAATATAGTCACTTATTAAGCGATGGACTGCAACATGTGGCCGAACACCTAATATTCCAAAAATGTCCGTTACAGCCAAACTATTAGGGACACAGTGTTCATATTGTATATGCAGCGTTTTACAGAGGGCCAAAGCATTAATATAGTCACTTATTAAGCGTTGGACTGCCCTATGTGGTTGAACACCTAATATTCCAAAAATGTCCGTTACAGCCAAACTATTAGAGACACAGTGTTCATATTTTATATGCAGCGTTTTTCAAAGGCCCAATGCATTAATATAGTCTCTTATTAAGCGATGGACTGCCCTATGTGGTCGAACACCTAATATTACAAAAGTGTCAGTTACAGCCAAGCTATAAGAGGCACAGAGTTCATACTGTATATGCAGCGTTATACAGAGTCCCAAAGCATTACTTTAACCACATATTAAGCTTTGCACTGCCCCATGTGGTTGAACACCTAATATTCCAAAAATGTCCGTTACAGCCAAACTATTAGAGACACAGTGTTCATATTGTACATGCAGGGTTTTACAGAGGCCCAAAGCATTAACATAGTTACTTATTAAGCGATGGACTGCAACATGTGGCCGAACACCTAATATTCCAAAAATGTCCGTTACAGCCAAACTATTAGAGACACAGTGTTCATATTTTATATGCAGGGTTTTACAGAGGCCCAAAGCATTAATATAGTCACTTATTAAGCGATGGACTGCAACATGTGGCCGAACACCTAATATTCCAAAAATGTCCGTTACAGCCAAACTATTAGAGACACAGTGTTCATATGGTACATGCAGGGTTTTACAAAGGCCCAAAGCATTAATATATTCTCTTATTAAGCGTTGGACTGCAACATGTGGTCGAACACCTAATATTCCAAAAATGTCCGTTACAGCCAAACTATTATAAACACAGTGTTCATATTGTATATGCAGCGTTTTACAGAGGCCCAAAGCATTAATATAGTCACTTATTAAGCGTTGGACAGCCCTATGTGGTTGAACACCTAATATTCCAAAAATGTCAGTTACAGCCAAACTATAAGAGGCATAAAGTTCATATTGTATATGCAGCGTTAAACAGAGGCCCAAAGCATTACTTTAACCACATATTAAGCGTTGGACTGCCCCATGTGGTTGAACACCTAATATTCCAAAAATGTCCGATACAGCCAAACTATTATAGACACAGTGTTCATATTGTATATGCAGCGTTTTACAGAGGGCCAAAGCATTAATATAGTCACTTATTAAGCGTTGGACTGCCCTATGTGGTTGAACACCTAATATTCCAAAAATGTCCGTTACAGCCAAACTATTAGATACACAGTGTTCATATTGTACATGCAGGGTTTCACAGAGGGCCAAAGCATTAATATAGTCACTTACTAAGCGATGGACTGCAACATGTGGCCGAACACCTAATATTCCAAAAATGTCCGTTACAGCCAAACTATAAAAGGCATAAAGTTCATATTGTATATGCAGCGTTAAACAGAGGCCCAAAGCATTACTTTAACCACATATCAAGCGTTGGACTTTTCATGTGGTTGAACACCTAATATTCCAAAAATGTCCGTTACAGCCAAACTATTAGAGACACAGTGTTCATATTGTGTATGCAGCGTTATACAGAGGCCCAAAGCATTAATATAGTCACTTATTAAGCGTTGGACTGCCCTATGTGGTTAAACACCTAATATTCCAAAAATGTCCGTTACAGCCAAACTATAAGAGGCATAAAGTTCATATTGTATATGCAGCGTTAAACAGAAGCCCAAAGCATTACTTTAACCATTGGACTGCCCCATGTGGTTGAACACCTAATATTCCAAAAATGTCCGTTACAGCCACACTATTATAGACACAGTGTTCATATTGTATATGCAGCGTTTTTCAAAGGCCCAAAGCATTAATATAGTCTCTTATTAAGCGATGGACTGCAACATGTGGCCGAACACCTAATATTCCAAAAATGTCCGTTACAGCCAAACTATTAGAGACACAGTGTTGATATTGTACATGCAGGGTTTTACAGAGGCCCAAAGCATTAATATAGTTACTTATTAAGCGATGGATTGCAACATGTGGCCGAACACCTAATATTCCAAAAATGTCCGTTACAGCCAAACTATTAGAGACACAGTGTTCATATTGTACATGCAGGGTTTTACAGAGGCCCAAAGCATTAATATAGTCACTTATTAAGCGATGGACTGCAACATGTGGCCGAACACCTAATATTCCAAAAATGTCCGTTACAGCCAAACTATTAGAGACACAGTGTTCATATTGTACATGCAGGGTTTTACAGAGGCCCAAAGCATTAATATAGTCACTTATTAAGCGATGGACTGCAACATGTGGCCGAACACCTAATATTCCAAAAATGTCCGTTACAGCCAAACTATTAGAGACACAGTGTTCATATTGTACATGCAGGGTTTTACAGAGGGCCAAAGCATTAATATAGTCACTTATTAAGCGTTGGACTGCAACATGTGGTCGAACACCTAATATTCCAAAAATGTCCGTTACAGCCAATTTATTGGAGGCACAGTGTTCATATTGTATATGCAGCGTTTTACAGAGGCCCAAGGCATTAATATAGTCACTTATTAAGCGTTTTACTGCCCTATGTGGTTAAACACCTAATATTCCAAAAATGTCCGTTACAGCCAAACTATTAGAGACACAGTCTTCATATTGTACATGTAGGGTTTCACAGAGGGCCAAAGCATTAATATAGTCACTTATTAAGCGATGGACTGCAACATGTGGCCGAACACCTAATATTCCAAAAATGTCCGTTACAGCCAAACTATAAGAGGCATAAAGTTCATATTGTATATGCAGCGTTAAACAGAGGCCCAAAGCATTACTTTAACCACATATTAAGCGTTGGACTGCCCCATGTTGTTGAACACCTAATATTCCAAAAATGTCCGTTACAGCCAAACTATTAGAGACACAGTGTTCATATTGTACATGCAGGGTTTTACAGAAAACCAAAGCATTAATATAGTCACTTATTAAGCATTGGACTGCAACATGTGGCCGAACACCTAATATTCCAAAAATGTCCGTTACAGCCAAACTATTAGAGACACAGTGTTCATATTGTACATGCAGGGTTTTACAGAGAGCCAAAGCATTAATATAGTCACTTATTAAGCGTTGGACGGCAACATGTGGTCGAACACCTAATATTCCAAAAATGTCCGTTACAGCAAAACTATTAGAGACACAGTGTTCATATTGTACATGCAGGGTTTTACAGAGGGCCAAAGCACTAATATAGTCACTTATTAAGCGATGGACTGCAACATGTGGCTGAACACCTAATATTCCAAAAATGTCCGTTACAGCCAAACTATTAGAGACACAGTGTTGATATTGTACATGCAGGGTTTTACAGAGGCCCAAAGCATTAATATAGTCACTTATTAAGCGATGGACTGCAACATGTGGCCGAACACCTAATATTCCAAAAATGTCCGTTACAGCCAAACTATTAGAGACACAGTGTTCATATTGTACATGCAGGGTTTTACAGAGAGCCAAAGCATTAATATAGTCACTTATTAAGCGATGGACTGCAACATGTGGCCGAACACCTAATATTCCAAAAATGTCCGTTACAGCAAAACTATTAGAGACACAGCGTTCATATTGTACATGCAGGGTTTTACAGAGGGCCAAAGCACTAATATAGTCACTTATTAAGCGATGGACTGCAACATGTGGCTGAACACCTAATATTCCAAAAATGTCCGTTACAGCCAAACTATTAGAGACACAGTGTTGATATTGTACATGCAGGGTTTTACAGAGGCCCAAAGCATTAATATAGTCACTTATTAAGCGATGGACTGCAACATGTGGCCGAACACCTAATATTCCAAAAATGTCCGTTACAGCCAAACTATTAGAGACACAGTGTTCATATTGTACATGCAGGGTTTTACAGAGGGCCAAAGCATTAATATAGTCACTTATTAAGCATTGGACTGCAACATGTGGCCGAACACCTAATATTCCAAAAATGTCCGTTACAGCCAAACTATGAGAGACACAGTGTTCATATTGTACATGCAGGGTTTTACAGAGTGCCAAAGCATTAATATATTCACTTATTAAGCGTTGGACTGCAACATGTGGTCGAACACCTAATATTCCAAAAATGTTCGTTACAGCCAAACTATTAGAGACACAGTGTTCATATTTTATATGCAGGGTTTTACAGAGGGCCAAAGCATTAATATAGTCACTTATTAAGCGATGGACTGCAACATGTGGCCGAACACCTAATATTCCAAAAATGTCCGTTACAGCCAAACTATAAGAGGCATAAAGTTCATATTGTATATGCAGCGTTTTACAGAGGCCCAAAGCATTAATATAGTCACTTATTAAGCGTTGGACTGCCCTATGTGGTTGAACACCTAATACTCCAAAAATGTCCGTTACAGCCAAACTATTATAGACACAGTGTTCATATTGTATATGCAGCGTTTTTCAAAGGCCCAAAGCATTAATATAGTCTCTTATTAAGCGTTGGACTGCAACATGTGGACGAACACCTAATATTACAAAAATGTCAGTTACAGCCAAACTATTAGAGACACAGATTTCATTTTGTATAAGCAGCGTTATACAGAGTCCCAAAACATTACTATAATCATATGTTAAACGATGGACTGCAACATGTAGCTGAACACCTAATATTCCAAAAGTGTCAGTTACAGCCAAGCCATAAGAGGCACAGAGTTCATACTGTATATGCAGCGTTATACAGAGTCCCAAAGCATTACTTTAACCACATATTAAGCTTTGCACTGATCCATGTGGTTTAACACCTAATATTCCAAAAATGTCCGGTACAGTTAAACTATTAGATACACAGTGTTCATATTTTATATGCACTGTTTTACAGAGGCCCAAAGCATTAACAGAGTCACTTATTAAGCGATGGACTGCAACATGTGGCCGAACACCTAATATTCCATAAATGTCCGTTACAGCCAAACTATTACAGACACAGTGTTCATATTGTACATGCAGGGTTTTACAGAGGGCCAAAGCATTAATATAGTCACTTATTAAGCGTTGGACTGCCCTATGTGGTTGAACACCTAATATTCCAAAAATGTCCGTTACAGCCAAACTATTAGCGTTGGACTGCAACATGTGGCCGAACACCTAATATTCCAAAAATGTCCGTTACAGCCAAACTATTATAAACACAGTGTTCATATTGTATATGCAGCGTTTTACAGAGGCCCAAAGCATTAATATAGTCACTTATTAAGCGATGGACTGCAACATGTGGCCGAACACCTAATATTCCAAAAATGTCCGTTACAGCCAAACTATTAGAGACACAGTGTTCATATGGTACATGCAGGGTTTTACAAAGGCCCAAAGCATTAATATAGTCTCTTATTAAGCGTTGGACTGCAACATGTGGTCGAACACCTAATATTCCAAAAATGTCCGTTACAGCCAAACTATTATAAACACAGTGTTCATATTGTATATGCAGCGTTTTACAGAGGCCCAAAGCATTAATATAGTCACTTATTAAGCGTTGGACAGCCCTATGTGGTTGAACACCTAATATTCCAAAAATGTCAGTTACAGCCAAACTATAAGAGACACAGTGTTCATATTGTACATGCAGGGTTTTACAGAGGGCCAAAGCATTAATATAGTCACTTATTAAGCGATGGACTGCAACATGTGGCCGAACACCTAATATTCCAAAAATGTCCGTTACTGCCAAACTATTAGAGACACAGTGTTCATATTGTATATGCAGCGTTTTACAGAGGCCCAAAGCATTAATATAGTCACTTATTAAGCGTTGGACTGCCCTATGTGGTTGAACACCTAATATTCCAAAAATGTCCGTTACAGCCAAACTATTAGAGACACAGTGTTCATATTGTACATGCAGGGTTTTACAGAGGCCCAAAGCATTAACATAGTCACTTATTAAGCGATGGACTGCAACATGTGGCCGAACACCTAATATTCCAAAAATGTCCGTTACAGCCAAACTATTAGAGACACAGTGTTCATATTTTATATGCAGGGTTTTACAGAGGCCCAAAGCATTAATATAGTCACTTATTAAGCGATGGACTGCAACATGTGGCCGAACACCTAATATTCCAAAAATGTCCGTTACAGCCAAACTATTAGAGACACAGTGTTCATATTGTATATGCAGCGTTTTACAGAGGCCCAAAGCATTAATATAGTCACTTATTAAGCGTTGGACTGCCCTATGAGGTTGAACACCTAATATTCCAAAAATGTCCGTTACAGCCAAACTATTAGAGACACAGTGTTTATATTGTAAATGCAGCGTTTTTCAAAGGCCCAATGCATTAATATAGTCTCTTATTAAGCGTTGGACTGCAACATGTTTTCGAACACCTAATATTACAAAAATGTCAGTTACAGCCAAACTATTAGAGACACAGATTTCATTTTGTATAAGCAGCGTTATACAGAGTCCCAAAACATTACTATATTCACATGTTAAGCGATGGACTGCAACATGTAGCTGAACACCTAATATTCCAAAAGTGTCAGTTACAGCCAAGCCATAAGAGGCACAGAGTTCATACTGTATATGCAGCGTTATACAGAGTCCCAAAGCATTACTTTAACCACATATTAAGCTTTGAACTGCCCCATGTGGTTGAACACCTAATATTCCAAAAATGTCCGTTACAGTTAAACTATTAGAGACACAGTGTTCATATTTTATATGCAGGGTTTTACAGAGGCCCAAAGCATTAACATAGTCACTTATTAAGCGATGGACTGCAACATGTGGCCGAACACCTAATATTCCAAAAATGTCCGTTACAGCCAAACTATTAGAGACACAGTGTTCATATTGTACATGCAGGGTTTCACAGAGGGCCAAAGCATTAATATAGTCACTTATTAAGCGTTGGACTGCCCTATGTGGTTGAACACCTAATATTCCAAAAATGTCCGTTACAGCCAAACTATTAGAGACACAGTGTTCATATTGTACATGCAGGGTTTCACAGAGGGCCAAAGCATTAATATAGTCACTTATTAAGCGATGGACTGCAACATGTGGTCGAACACCTAATATTCCAAAAATGTCAGTTACAGCCAAACTATAAGAGACACAGTGTTCATATTTTATATGCAGGGTTTTACAGAGGCCCAAAGCATTAATATAGTCACTTATTAAGCGTTGGACTGCAACATGTGGTCGAACACCTAATATTCCAAAAATGTCCGTTACAGCCAAACTATTAGAGACACAGTGTTCATATTGTACATGCAGGGTTTTACAGAGGGCCAATGCATTAATATAGTCACTTATTAAGCGTTGGACTGCCCTATGTGGTTGAACACCTAATATTCCAAAAATGTCCGTTACAGCAAAACTATTAGAGACACAGTGTTCATATTGTACATGCAGGGTTTTACAGAGGGCCAAAGCATTAATATAGTCACTTATTAAGCGTTGGACTGCAACATGTGGTCGAACACCTAATATTCCAAAAATGTCCGTTACAGCCAAACTATTAGAGACACAGTGTTCATATTGTACATGCAGGGTTTTACAGAGGCCCAAAGCATTAATATAGTCACTTATTAAGCGTTGGACTGCCCGATGTGGTTAAACACCTAATAATCCAAAAATGTCCGTTACAGCCAAACTATTAGAGACACTGTGTTCATATTGTACATGCAGTGTTTCACAGAGGGCCAAAGCATTAATATAGTCACTTATTAAGCGATGGACTGCAACATGTGGTCGAACACCTAATATTCCAAAAATGTCAGTTGCAGCCAAACTATAAGAGACACAGTGTTCATATTTTATATGCAGGGTTTAACAGAGGCCCAAAGCATTAATATAGTCACTTATTAAGCGTTGGACTGCCCTATGTGGTTGAACACCTAATACTCCAAAAATGTCCGTTACAGCCAAACTATTATAGACACAGTGTTCATATTGTATATGCAGCGTTTTTCAAAGGCCCAAAGCATTAATATAGTCTCTTATTAAGCGTTGGACTGCAACATGTGGACGAACACCTAATATTACAAAAATGTCAGTTACCGCCAAACTATTAGAGACACAGATTTCATTTTGTATAAGCAGCGTTATACAGAGTCCCAAAACATTACTATAATCATATGTTAAACGATGGACTGCAACATGTAGCTGAACACCTAATATTCTAAAAGTGTCAGTTACAGCCAAGCCATAAGAGGCACAGAGTTCATACTGTATATGCAGCGTTATACAGAGTCCCAAAGCATTACTTTAACCACATATTAAGCTTTGCACTGATCCATGTGGTTTAACACCTAATATTCCAAAAATGTCCGTTACAGTTAAACTATTAGATACACAGTGTTCATATTTTATATGCAGGGTTTTACAGAGGCCCAAAGCATTAACATAGTCACTTATTAAGCGATGGACTGCAACATGTGGCCGAACACCTAATATTCCAAAAATGTCCGTTACAGCCAAACTATTACAGACACAGTGTTCATATTGTACATGCAGGGTTTTACAGAGGGCCAAAGCATTAATATAGTCACTTATTAAGCGTTGGACTGCCCTATGTGGTTGAACACCTAATATTCCAAAAATGTCCGTTACAGCCAAACTATTAGCGTTGGACTGCAACATGTGGTCGAACACCTAATATTCCAAAAATGTCCGTTACAGCCAAACTATTATAAACACAGTGTTCATATTGTATATGCAGCGTTTTACAGAGGCCCAAAGCATTAATATAGTCACTTATTAAGCGTTGGACTGCCCTATGTGGTTGAACACCTAATATTCCAAAAATGTCCGTTACAGCCAAACTATTAGCGTTGGACTGCAACATGTGGTCGAACACCTAATATTCCAAAAATGTCAGTTACAGCCAAACTATAAGAGACACAGTGTTCATATTTTATATGCAGGGTTTTACAGAGGCCCAAAGCATTAATATAGTCACTTATTAAGCGATGGACTGCAACATGTGGCCTAACACCTAATATTCCAAAAATGTCCGTTACAGCCAACTATTAGAGACACAGTGTTCATATTGTACATGCAGGGTTTTACAGAAGGCCAAAGCATTAATATAGTCACTTATTAAGCGTTGGACTGCAACATGTAGTCAAACACCTAATATTCCAAAAATGTCCGTTACAGCCAAACTATTAGAGACACAGTGTTCATATTGTACATGCAGGGTTTTACAGAGGGCCAAAGCATTAATATAGTCACTTATTTAGCGATAGACTGCAACATGTGGCCGAACACCTAATATTCCAAAAATGTCCGTTACTGCCAAACTATTAGAGACACAGTGTTCATATGGTACATGCAGGGTTTTACAAAGGCCCAAAGCATTAATATAGTCTTATTAAGCGTTGGACTGCAACATGTGGTCGAACACCTAATATTACAAAAGTGTCAGTTACAGCCAAACTATTATAGACACAGTGTTCATATTTTATATGCAGGGTTTTGCAGAGGCCCAAAGCATTAATATAGTCACTTATTAAGCGATGGACTGCAACATGTGGCCGAACACCTAATATTCCAAAAATGTCCGTTACAGCCATACTATAAGAGGCATAAAGTTCATATTGTATATGCAGCGTTAAACAGAGGCCCAAAGCATTACTTTAACCACATATTAAGCGTTGGACTGCCCCATGTTGTTGAACACCTAATATTCCAAAAATGTCCGTTACAGCCAAACTATTAGAGACACAGTGTTCATATTGTACATGCAGGGTTTTACAAAAAACCAAAGCATTAATATAGTCACTTATTAAGCATTGGACTGCAACATGTGGCCGAACACCTAATATTCCAAAAATGACCGTTACAGTCAAACTATTAGAGACACAGTGTTCATATTGTACATGCAGGGTTTTACAGAGAGCCAAAGCATTAATATAGTCACTTATTAAGCGTTGGACGGCAACATGTGGTCGAACACCTAATATTCCAAAAATGTCCGTTACAGCAAAACTATTAGAGACACAGTGTTCATATTGTACATGCAGGGTTTTACAGAGGGCCAAAGCACTAATATAGTCACTTATTAAGCGATGGACTGCAACATGTGGCTGAACACCTAATATTCCAAAAATGTCCGTTACAGCCAAACTATTAGAGACACAGTGTTGATATTGTACATGCAGGGTTTTACAGAGGCCCAAAGCATTAACATAGTCACTTATTAAGCGATGGACTGCAACATGTGGCCGAACACCTAATATTCCAAAAATGTCCGTTACAGCCAAACTATTACAGACACAGTGTTCATATTGTACATGCAGGGTTTTACAGAGGGCCAAAGCATTAATACAGTCACTTATTAAGCGTTGGACTGCCCTATGTGGTTGAACACCTAATATTCCAAAAATGTCCGTTACAGCCAAACTATTAGCGTTGGACTGCAACATGTGGTCGAACACCTAATATTCCAAAAATGTCCGTTACAGCCAAACTATTATAAACACAGTGTTCATATTGTATATGCAGCGTTTTACAGAGGCCCAAAGCATTAATATAGTCACTTATTAAGCGTTGGACTGCCCTATGTGGTTGAACACCTAATATTCCAAAAATGTCCGTTACAGCCAAACTATTAGCGTTATACTGCAACATGTGGTCGAACACCTAATATTCCAAAAATGTCAGTTACAGCCAAACTATAAGAGACACAGTGTTCATATTTTATATGCAGGGTTTTACAGAGGCCCAAAGCATTAATATAGTCACTTATTAAGCGATGGACTGCAACATGTGGCCTAACACCTAATATTCCAAAAATGTCCGTTACAGCCAACTATTAGAGACACAGTGTTCATATTGTACATGCAGGGTTTTACAGAAGGCCAAAGCATTAATATAGTCACTTATTAAGCGTTGGACTGCAACATGTAGTCAAACACCTAATATTCCAAAAATGTCCGTTACAGCCAAACTATTAGAGACACAGTGTTCATATTGTACATGCAGGGTTTTACAGAGGGCCAAAGCATTAATATAGTCACTTATTTAGCGATAGACTGCAACATGTGGCCGAACACCTAATATTCCAAAAATGTCCGTTACTGCCAAACTATTAGAGACACAGTGTTCATATGGTACATGCAGGGTTTTACAAAGGCCCAAAGCATTAATATAGTCTTATTAAGCGTTGGACTGCAACATGTGGTCGAACACCTAATATTACAAAAGTGTCAGTTACAGCCAAACTATTATAGACACAGTGTTCATATTTTATATGCAGGGTTTTGCAGAGGCCCAAAGCATTAATATAGTCACTTATTAAGCGATGGACTGCAACATGTGGCCGAACACCTAATATTCCAAAAATGTCCGTTACAGCCATACTATAAGAGGCATAAAGTTCATATTGTATATGCAGCGTTAAACAGAGGCCCAAAGCATTACTTTAACCACATATTAAGCGTTGGACTGCCCCATGTTGTTGAACACCTAATATTCCAAAAATGTCCGTTACAGCCAAACTATTAGAGACACAGTGTTCATATTGTACATGCAGGGTTTTACAGAAAACCAAAGCATTAATATAGTCACTTATTAAGCATTGGACTGCAACATGTGGCCGAACACCTAATATTCCAAAAATGACCGTTACAGTCAAACTATTAGAGACACAGTGTTCATATTGTACATGCAGGGTTTTACAGAGAGCCAAAGCATTAATATAGTCACTTATTAAGCGTTGGACGGCAACATGTGGTCGAACACCTAATATTCCAAAAATGTCCGTTACAGCAAAACTATTAGAGACACAGTGTTCATATTGTACATGCAGGGTTTTACAGAGGGCCAAAGCACTAATATAGTCACTTATTAAGCGATGGACTGCAACATGTGGCTGAACACCTAATATTCCAAAAATGTCCGTTACAGCCAAACTATTAGAGACACAGTGTTGATATTGTACATGCAGGGTTTTACAGAGGCCCAAAGCATTAATATAGTCACTTATTAAGCGATGGACTGCAACATGTGGCCGAACACCTAATATTCCAAAAATGTCCGTTACAGCCAAACTATTAGAGACACAGTGTTCATATTGTACATGCAGGGTTTTACAGAGGGCCAAAGCATTAATATAGTCACTTATTAAGCATTGGACTGCAACATGTGGCCGAACACCTAATATTCCAAAAATGTCCGTTACAGCCAAACTATTAGAGACACAGTGTTCATATTGTACATGCAGGTTTTACAGAGTGCCAAAGCATTAATATAGTCACTTATTAAGCGTTGGACTGCAACATGTGGTCGAACACCTAATATTCCAAAAATGTTCGTTACAGCCAAACTATTAGAGACACAGTGTTCATATTGTACATGCAGGGTTTTACAGAGAGCCAAAGCATTAATATAGTCACTTATTAAGCGTTGGACTGCAACATGTGGTCGAACACCTAATATTCCAAAAATGTCAGTTACAGCCAAACTATAAGAGACACAGTGTTCATATTTTATATGCAGGGTTTTACAGAGGGCCAAAGCATTAATATAGTCACTTATTAAGCGATGGACTGCAACATGTGGCCGAACACCTAATATTCCAAAAATGTCCGTTACAGCCAAACTATAAGGCATAAAGTTCATATTGTATATGCAGCGTTTTACAGAGGCCCAAAGCATTAATATAGTCACTTATTAAGCGTTGGACGGCCCTATGTGGTTGAACACCTAATACTCCAAAAATGTCCGTTACAGCCAAACTATTATAGACACAGTGTTCATATTGTATATGCAGCGTTTTTCAATGGCCCAAAGCATTAATATAGTCTCTTATTAAGCGTTGGACTGCAACATGTGGACGAACACCTAATATTACAAAAATGTCAGTTACAGCCAAACTATTAGAGACATAGATTTCATTTTGTATAAGCAGCGTTATACAGAGTCCCAAAACATTACTATAATCATATGTTAAACGATGGACTGCAACATGTAGCTGAACACCTAATATTCCAAAAGTGTCAGTTACAGCCAAGCCATAAGAGGCACAGAGTTCATACTGTATATGCAGCGTTATACAGAGTCCCAAAGCATTACTTTAACCACATATTAAGCTTTGCACTGATCCATGTGGTTTAACACCTAATATTCCAAAAATGTCCGTTACAGTTAAACTATTAGATACACAGTGTTCATATTTTATATGCAGGGTTTTACAGAGGCCCAAAGCATTAACATAGTCACTTATTAAGCGATGGACTGCAACATGTGGCCGAACACCTAATATTCCATAAATGTCCGTTACAGCCAAACTATTACAGACACAGTGTTCATATTGTACATGCAGGGATTTACAGAGGGCCAAAGCATTAATATAGTCACTTATTAAGCGATGGACTGCAACATGTGGCCGAACACCTAATATTCCATAAATGTCCGTTACAGCCAAACTATTACAGACACAGTGTTCATATTGTACATGCAGGGATTTACAGAGGCCCAAAGCATTAATATAGTCACTTATTAAGCGATGGACTGCAACATGTGGCCTAACACCTAATATTCCAAAAATGTCCGTTACAGCCAACTATTAGAGACACAGTGTTCATATTGTACATGCAGGGTTTTACAGAAGGCCAAAGCATTAATATAGTCACTTATTAAGCGTTGGACTGCAACATGTAGTCAAACACCTAATATTCCAAAAATGTCCGTTACAGCCAAACTATTAGAGACACAGTGTTCATATTGTACATGCAGGGTTTTACAGAGGGCCAAAGCATTAATATAGTCACTTATTTAGCGATAGACTGCAACATGTGGCCGAACACCTAATATTCCAAAAATGTCCGTTACTGCCAAACTATTAGAGACACAGTGTTCATATGGTACATGCAGGGTTTTACAAAGGCCCAAAGCATTAATATAGTCTTATTAAGCGTTGGACTGCAACATGTGGTCGAACACCTAATATTACAAAAGTGTCAGTTACAGCCAAACTATTATAGACACAGTGTTCATATTTTATATGCAGGGTTTTGCAGAGGCCCAAAGCATTAATATAGTCACTTATTAAGCGATGGACTGCAACATGTGGCCGAACACCTAATATTCCAAAAATGTCCGTTACAGCCATACTATAAGAGGCATAAAGTTCATATTGTATATGCAGCGTTAAACAGAGGCCCAAAGCATTACTTTAACCACATATTAAGCGTTGGACTGCCCCATGTTGTTGAACACCTAATATTCCAAAAATGTCCGTTACAGCCAAACTATTAGAGACACAGTGTTCATATTGTACATGCAGGGTTTTACAGAAAACCAAAGCATTAATATAGTCACTTATTAAGCATTGGACTGCAACATGTGGCCGAACACCTAATATTCCAAAAATGACCGTTACAGTCAAACTATTAGAGACACAGTGTTCATATTGTACATGCAGGGTTTTACAGAGAGCCAAAGCATTAATATAGTCACTTATTAAGCGTTGGACGGCAACATGTGGTCGAACACCTAATATTCCAAAAATGTCCGTTACAGCAAAACTATTAGAGACACAGTGTTCATATTGTACATGCAGGGTTTTACAGAGGGCCAAAGCACTAATATAGTCACTTATTAAGCGATGGACTGCAACATGTGGCTGAACACCTAATATTCCAAAAATGTCCGTTACAGCCAAACTATTAGAGACACAGTGTTGATATTGTACATGCAGGGTTTTACAGAGGCCCAAAGCATTAATATAGTCACTTATTAAGCGATGGACTGCAACATGTGGCCGAACACCTAATATTCCAAAAATGTCCGTTACAGCCAAACTATTAGAGACACAGTGTTCATATTGTACATGCAGGGTTTTACAGAGGGCCAAAGCATTAATATAGTCACTTATTAAGCATTGGACTGCAACATGTGGCCGAACACCTAATATTCCAAAAATGTCCGTTACAGCCAAACTATTAGAGACACAGTGTTCATATTGTACATGCAGGTTTTACAGAGTGCCAAAGCATTAATATAGTCTCTTATTAAGCGTTGGACTGCAACATGTGGACGAACACCTAATATTACAAAAATGTCAGTTACAGCCAAACTATTAGAGACATAGATTTCATTTTGTATAAGCAGCGTTATACAGAGTCCCAAAACATTACTATAATCATATGTTAAACGATGGACTGCAACATGTAGCTGAACACCTAATATTCCAAAAGTGTCAGTTACAGCCAAGCCATAAGAGGCACAGAGTTCATACTGTATATGCAGCGTTATACAGAGTCCCAAAGCATTACTTTAACCACATATTAAGCTTTGCACTGATCCATGTGGTTTAACACCTAATATTCCAAAAATGTCCGTTACAGTTAAACTATTAGATACACAGTGTTCATATTTTATATGCAGGGTTTTACAGAGGCCCAAAGCATTAACATAGTCACTTATTAAGCGATGGACTGCAACATGTGGCCTAACACCTAATATTCCAAAAATGTTCGTTACAGCCAAACTATTAGAGACACAGTGTTCATATTGTACATGCAGGGTTTTACAGAGAGCCAAAGCATTAATATAGTCACTTATTAAGCGTTGGACTGCAACATGTGGTCGAACACCTAATATTCCAAAAATGTCAGTTACAGCCAAACTATTAGAGACACAGTGTTCATATTGTACATGCAGGGTTTTACAGAGGGCCAAAGCATTAATATAGTCACTTATTTAGCGATAGACTGCAACATGTGGCCGAACACCTAATATTCCAAAAATGTCCGTTACTGCCAAACTATTAGAGACACAGTGTTCATATGGTACATGCAGGGTTTTACAAAGGCCCAAAGCATTAATATAGTCTTATTAAGCGTTGGACTGCAACATGTGGTCGAACACCTAATATTACAAAAGTGTCAGTTACAGCCAAACTATTATAGACACAGTGTTCATATTTTATATGCAGGGTTTTGCAGAGGCCCAAAGCATTAATATAGTCACTTATTAAGCGATGGACTGCAACATGTGGCCGAACACCTAATATTCCAAAAATGTCCGTTACAGCCATACTATAAGAGGCATAAAGTTCATATTGTATATGCAGCGTTAAACAGAGGCCCAAAGCATTACTTTAACCACATATTAAGCGTTGGACTGCCCCATGTTGTTGAACACCTAATATTCCAAAAATGTCCGTTACAGCCAAACTATTAGAGACACAGTGTTCATATTGTACATGCAGGGTTTTACAGAAAACCAAAGCATTAATATAGTCACTTATTAAGCATTGGACTGCAACATGTGGCCGAACACCTAATATTCCAAAAATGACCGTTACAGTCAAACTATTAGAGACACAGTGTTCATATTGTACATGCAGGGTTTTACAGAGAGCCAAAGCATTAATATAGTCACTTATTAAGCGTTGGACGGCAACATGTGGTCGAACACCTAATATTCCAAAAATGTCCGTTACAGCAAAACTATTAGAGACACAGTGTTCATATTGTACATGCAGGGTTTTACAGAGGGCCAAAGCACTAATATAGTCACTTATTAAGCGATGGACTGCAACATGTGGCTGAACACCTAATATTCCAAAAATGTCCGTTACAGCCAAACTATTAGAGACACAGTGTTGATATTGTACATGCAGGGTTTTACAGAGGCCCAAAGCATTAATATAGTCACTTATTAAGCGATGGACTGCAACATGTGGCCGAACACCTAATATTCCAAAAATGTCCGTTACAGCCAAACTATAAGAGGCATAAAGTTCATATTGTATATGCAGCGTTTTACAGAGGCCCAAAGCATTAATATAGTCACTTATTAAGCGTTGGACGGCCCTATGTTTTTGGACACCTAATACTCCAAAAATGTCCGTTACAGCCAAACTATTATAGACACAGTGTTCATATTGTATATGCAGCGTTTTTCAATGGCCCAAAGCATTAATATAGTCTCTTATTAAGCGTTGGACTGCAACATGTGGACGAACACCTAATATTACAAAAATGTCAGTTACAGCCAAACTATTAGAGACATAGATTTCATTTTGTATAAGCAGCGTTATACAGAGTCCCAAAACATTACTATAATCATATGTTAAACGATGGACTGCAACATGTAGCTGAACACCTAATATTCCAAAAGTGTCAGTTACAGCCAAGCCATAAGAGGCACAGAGTTCATACTGTATATGCAGCGTTATACAGAGTCCCAAAGCATTACTTTAACCACATATTAAGCTTTGCACTGATCCATGTGGTTTAACACCTAATATTCCAAAAATGTCCGTTACAGTTAAACTATTAGATACACAGTGTTCATATTGTACATGCAGGGATTTACAGAGGGCCAAAGCATTAATATAGTCACTTATTAAGCGTTGGACTGCCCTATGTGGTTGAACACCTAATATTCCAAAAATGTCCGTTACAGCCAAACTATTAGCGTTGGACTGCAACATGTGGTCGAACACCTAATATTCCAAAAATGTCCGTTACAGCCAAACTATTATAAACACAGTGTTCATATTGTATATGCAGCGTTTTACAGAGGCCCAAAGCATTAATATAGTCACTTATTAAGCGTTGGACTGCCCTATGTGGTTGAACACCTAATATTCCAAAAATGTCCGTTACAGCCAAACTATTAGCGTTGGACTGCAACATGTGGTCGAACACCTAATATTCCAAAAATGTCAGTTACAGCCAAACTATAAGAGACACAGTGTTCATATTTTATATGCAGGGTTTTACAGAGGCCCAAAGCATTAATATAGTCACTTATTAAGCGATGGACTGCAACATGTGGCCTAACACCTAATATTCCAAAAATGTCCGTTACAGCCAACTATTAGAGACACAGTGTTCATATTGTACATGCAGGGTTTTACAGAGGGCCAAAGCATTAATATAGTCACTTATTAAGCGTTGGACTGCAACATGTAGTCAAACACCTAATATTCCAAAAATGTCCGTTACAGCCAAACTATTAGAGACACAGTGTTCATATTGTACATGCAGGGTTTTACAGAGGGCCAAAGCATTAATATAGTCACTTATTAAGCGATGGACTGCAACATGAGGCCGAACACCTAATATTCCAAAAATGTCCGTTACTGCCAAACTATTAGAGACACAGTGTTCATATTGTATATGCAGCGTTTTACAGAGGCCCAAAGCATTAATATAGTCACTTATTAAGCGTTGGACTGCCCTATGTGGTTGAACACCTAATATTCCAAAAATGTCCGTTACAGCCAAACTATTAGAGACACAGTGTTCATATTGTACATGCAGGGTTTTACAGAGGCCCAAAGCATTAACATAGTCACTTATTAAGCGATGGACTGCAACATGTGGCCGAACACCTAATATTCCAAAAATGTCCGTTACAGCCAAACTATTAGAGACACAGTGTTCATATTTTATATGCAGGGTTTTACAGAGGCCCAAAGCATTAATATAGTCACTTATTAAGCGATGGACTGCAACATGTGGCCGAACACCTAATATTCCAAAAATGTCCGTTACAGCCAAACTATTGGAGACACAGTGTTCATATTGTACATGCAGGGTTTTACAAAGGCCCAAAGCATTAATATAGTCACTTATTAAGCGTTGGACTGCCCTATGTGGTTGAACACCTAATATTCCAAAAATGTCAGTTACAGCGAAACTATAAGAGACACAGTGTTCATATTGTACATGCAGGGTTTTACAGAGGGACAAAGCATTAATATAGTCACTTATTAAGCGATGGACTGCAACATGTGGCCGAACACCTAATATTCCAAAAATGTCCGTTACTGCCAAACTATTAGAGACACAGTGTTCATATTGTATATGCAGCGTTTTACAGAGGCCCAAAGCATTAATATAGTCACTTATTAAGCGTTGGACTGCCCTATGTGGTTGAACACCTAATATTCCAAAAATGTCCGTTACAGCCAAACTATTAGAGACACAGTGTTCATATTGTACATGCAGGGTTTTACAGAGGCCCAAAGCATTAACATAGTCACTTATTAAGCGATGGACTGCAACATGTGGCCGAACACCTAATATTCCAAAAATGTCCGTTACAGCCAAACTATTAGAGACACAGTGTTCATATTTTATATGCAGGGTTTTACAGAGGCCCAAAGCATTAATATAGTCACTTATTAAGCGATGGACTGCAACATGTGGCCGAACACCTAATATTCCAAAAATGTCCGTTACAGCCAAACTATTAGAGACACAGTGTTCATATGGTACATGCAGGGTTTTACAAAGGCCCAAAGCATTAATATAGTCTCTTATTAAGCGTTGGACTGCAACATGTGGTCGAACACCTAATATTCCAAGAATGTCCGTTACAGCCAAACTATTATAAACACAGTGTTCATATTGTATATGCAGCGTTTTACAGAGGCCCAAAGCATTAATATAGTCACTTATTAAACGTTGGACAGCCCTATGTGGTTGAACACCTAATATTCCAAAAATGTCAGTTACAGCCAAACTATAAGAGACACAGTGTTCATATTGTACATGCAGGGTTTTACAGAGGGCCAAAGCATTAATATAGTCACTTATTAAGCGATGGACTGCAACATGTGGCCGAACACCTAATATTCAAAAAATGTCCGTTACTGCCAAACTATTAGAGACACAGTGTTCATATTGTATATGCAGCGTTTTACAGAGGCCCAAAGCATTAATATAGTCACTTATTAAGCGTTGGACTGCCCTATGTGGTTGAACACCTAATATTCCAAAAATGTCCGTTACAGCCAAACTATTAGAGACACAGTGTTCATATTGTACATGCAGGGTTTTACAGAGGCCCAAAGCATTAACATAGTCACTTATTAAGCGATGGACTGCAACATGTGGCCGAACACCTAATATTCCAAAAATGTCCGTTACAGCCAAACTATTAGAGACACAGTGTTCATATTTTATATGCAGGGTTTTACAGAGGCCCAAAGCATTAATATAGTCACTTATTAAGCGATGGACTGCAACATGTGGCCGAACACCTAATATTCCAAAAATGTCCGTTACAGCCAAACTATTAGAGACACAGTGTTCATATTGTATATGCAGCGTTTTACAGAGGCCCAAAGCATTAATATAGTCACTTATTAAGCGTTGGACTGCCCTATGAGGTTGAACACCTAATATTCCAAAAATGTCCGTTACAGCCAAACTATTAGAGACACAGTGTTTAAATTGTAAATGCAGCGTTTTTCAAAGGCCCAATGCATTAATATAGTCTCTTATTAAGCGTTGGACTGCAACATGTTTTCGAACACCTAATATTACAAAAATATCAGTTACAGCCAAACTATTAGAGACACAGATTTCATTTTGTATAAGCAGCGTTATACAGAGTCCCAAAACGTTACTATATTCACATGTTAAGCGATGGACTGCAACATGTAGCTGAACACCTAATATTCCAAAAGTGTCAGTTACAGCCAAGCCATAAGAGGCACAGAGTTCATACTGTATATGCAGCGTTATACAGAGTCCCAAAGCATTACTTTAACCACATATTAAGCTTTGCACTGCCCCATGTGGTTGAACACCTAATATTCCAAAAATGTCCGTTACAGTTAAACTATTAGAGACACAGTGTTCATATTTTATATGCAGGGTTTTACAGAGGCCCAAAGCATTAACATAGTCACTTATTAAGCGATGGACTGCAACATGTGGCCGAACACCTAATATTCCAAAAATGTCCGTTACAGCCAAACTATTAGAGACTCAGTGTTCATATTGTACATGCAGGGTTTTACAGAATGCCAAAGCATTAATATAGTCACTTATTAAGCGTTGGACTGCCCCATGTGGTTGAACACCTAATATTCCAAATATGTCCGTTACAGCCAAACTATTTTAGACACAGTGTTCATATTGTATATGCAGCGTTTTACAGAGGCCCAAAGCATTAATATAGTCACTTATTAAGCGTTGGACTGCCCTATGTGGTTGAACACCTAATATTCAAAAAATGTCCGTTACAGCCAAACTATTAGAGACACAGTGTTCATATTGTACATGCAGGGTTTCACAGAGGGCCAAAGCATTAATATAGTCACTTATTAAGCGTTGGACTGCAACACGTAGTCAAACACCTAATATTCCAAAAATGTCCGTTACAGCCAAACTATTAGAGACACAGTGTTCATATTGTACATGCAGGGTTTTACAGAGGGCCAAAGCATTAATATAGTCACTTATTAAGCGATAGACTGCAACATGTGGCCGAACACCTAATATTCCAAAAATGTCCGTTACAGCCAAACTATTAGAGACACAGTGTTCATATGGTACATGCAGGGTTTTACAAAGGCCCAAAGCATTAATATAGTCTCTTATTAAGCGTTGGACTGCAACATGTGGCCGAACACCTAATATTCCAAAAATGTCCGTTACAGCCAAACTATTAGAGACACAGTGTTCATATGGTACATGCAGGGTTTTACAAAGGCCCAAAGCATTAATATAGTCTCTTATTAAGCGTTGGACTGCAACATGTGGTCGAACACCTAATATTACAAAAGTGTCAGTTACAGCCAAACTATTATAGACACAGTGTTCATATTTTATATGCAGGGTTTTGCAGAGGCCCAAAGCATTAATATAGTCACTTATTAAGCGATGGACTGCAACATGTGGCCGAACACCTAATATTCAAAAAATGTCCGTTACAGCCATACTATAAGAGGCATAAAGTTCATATTGTATATGCAGCGTTAAACAGAGGCCCAAAGCATTACTTTAACCACATACTAAGCGTTGGACTGCCCCATGTGGTTGAACACCTAATATTCCAAAAATGTCCGTTACTGCCAAACTATTAGAGACACAGTGTTCATATGGTACATGCAGGGTTTTACAAAGGCCCAAAGCATTAATATAGTCACTTATTAAGCGTTGGACTGCCCTATGTGGTTGAACACCTAATATTCCAAAAATGTCAGTTACAGCCAAACTATAAGAGACACAGTGTTCATATTGTACATGCAGGGTTTTACAGAGGGACAAAGCATTAATATAGTCACTTATTAAGCGATGGACTGCAACATGTGGCCGAACACCTAATATTCCAAAAATGTCCGTTACAGCCAAACTATTAGAGACACAGTGTTCATATTGTACATGCAGGGTTTTACAGAGGGCCAAAGCATTAATATAGTCACTTATTAAGCGTTGGACTGCAACATGTGGTCGAACACCTAATATTCCAAAAATGTCCGTTACAGCCAAACTATTATAGACACAGTGTTCATATTGTATATGCAGCGTTTTACAGAGGCCCAAAGCTTTAATATAGTCACTTATTAAGCGTTGGACTGCAACTTGTGGTCGAACACCTAATATTCCAAAAATGTCCGTTACAGCCAAACTATTAGAGACACAGTGTTCATATTTTATATGCAGGGTTTTACAGAGGCCCAAAGCATTAATATAGTCACTTATTAAGCGATGGACTGCAACATGTGGTCGAACACCTAATATTCCAAAAATGTCCGTTACAGCCAAACTATTAGAGACACAGTGTTCATATTGTACATGCAGGGTTTCACAGAGGGCCAAAACATTAATATAGTCACTTATTAAGCGATGGACTGCAACTTGTGGCCGAACACCTAATATTCAAAAAATGTCCGTTACAGCCAAACTATAAGAGGCATAAAGTTCATATTGTATATGCAGCGTTAAACAGAGGCCCAAAGCATTACTTTAACCACTTATTAAGCGTTGGACTGCCCTCTGTGGTTGAACACCTAATACTCCAAAAAAGTCCGTTACAGCCAAACTATTAGAGACACAGTGTTCATATTGTATATGCAGCGTTTTACAGAGGCCCAAAGCATTAATATAGTCACTTATTAAGCGTTGGACTGCCCTATGTGGTTAAACACCTTATATTCCAAAAATGTCCGTTACAGCCAAACTATTAGAGACACAGTGTTCATATTGTACATGCAGGGTTTTACAGAGGGCCAAAGCATTAACATAGTCACTTATTAAGCGATGGACTGCAACATGTGGCCGAACACCTAACATTCCAAAAATGTCCGTTACAGCCAAACTATTAGAGACACAGTGTTCATATTGTACATGCAGGGTTTCACAGAGGGCCAAAACATTAATATAGTCACTTATTAAGCGATGGACTGCAACTTGTGGCCGAACACCTAATATTCTAAAAATGTCCGTTACAGCCAAACTATAAGAGGCATAAAGTTCATATTGTATATGCAGCGTTAAACAGAGGCCCAAAGCATTACTTTAACCACTTATTAAGCGTTGGACTGCCCTCTGTGGTTGAACACCTAATACTCCAAAAAAGTCCGTTACAGCCAAACTATTAGAGACACAGTGTTCATATTGTATATGCAGCGTTTTACAGAGGCCCAAAGCATTAATATAGTCACTTATTAAGCGATGGACTGCAACATGTGGCCGAACACCTAATATTCCATAAATGTCCGTTACAGCCAAACTATTATAGACACAGTGTTCATATTGTATATGCAGCGTTTTACAGAGGCCCAAAGCATTAATATAGTCACTTATTAAGCGTTGGACTGCCCTTTGTGGTTGAACACCTAATATTCCAAAAATGTCTGTTACAGCCAAACTATAAGAGACACAGTGTTCATATTTTATATGCAGGGTTTTACAGAGGCCCAAAGCATTAATATAGTCACTTATTAAGCGTTGGACTGCCCCATGTGGTTGAACATCTAATATTCCAAAAGTGTCCGTTACAGCCAAACTATTAGAGGCACAAAGTTCATATCGAATATGCAGAGTTTTACAGAGGCCCAAAGCATTACTTTAACCACATATTAAGCGTTAGACTGCCCCATGTGGTTGAACACCTAATATTCCAAAAATGTCCGTTACAGCCAAACTATTATAGACACAGTGTTCATATTGTATATGCAGCGTTTTACAGAGGCCCAAAGCAATAATATAGTCACTTATTAAGCGTTGGACTGCCCTATGTGGTTGAACATCTAATATTTCAAAAATGTCCGTTACAGCCAAACTATTAGAGACACAGTGTTCATATTGTACATGCAGGGTTTTACAGAGGCCCAAAGCATTAATATAGTCACTTATTAAGCGTTGGACTGCCCTATGTGGTTGAACACCTAATATTCCAAAAATGTCCGTTACAGCCAAACTATTAGAGACACAGTGTTCATATTGTACATGCAGGGTTTTACAGAGGGCCAAAGCATTAATATAGTCACTTATTAAGCGTTGGACTGCAACATGTGGTTGAACACCTAATATTCCAAAAATGTCCGTTACAGCCAAACTATTATAGACACAGTGTTCATATTGTATATGCAGCGTTTTTCAAAGGCCCAAAGCATTAATATAGTCTCTTATTAAGCGTTGGACTGCCCTATGTGGTTGAACACCTAATATTCCAAAAATGTCCGTTACAGCCAAACTATTAGAGACACAGTGTTCATATTGTACATGCAGGGTTTCACAGAGGGCCAAGGCATTAATATAGTCACTTATTAAGCGATGGACTGCAACATGTGGTCGAACACCTAATATTCCAAAATTGTCAGTTACAGCCAAACTATAAGAGACACAGTGTTCATATTTTATATGCAGGGTTTAACAGAGGCCCAAAGCATTAATATAGTCACTTATTAAGCGATGGACTGCAACTTGTGGCCGAACACTTAATATTCAAAAAATGTCCGTTACAGCCAAACTATAAGAGGCATAAAGTTCATATTGTATATGCAGCGTTAAACAGAGGCCCAAAGCATTACTTTAACCACTTATTAAGCGTTGGACTGCCCTCTATGGTTGAACACCTAATACTCCAAAAAAGTCCGTTACAGCCAAACTATTAGAGACACAGTGTTCATATTGTATATGCAGCGTTTTACAGAGGCCCAAAGCATTAATATAGTCACTTATTAAGCGTTGGACTGCCCTATGTGGTTAAACACCTTATATTCCATAAATGTCCGTTACAGCCAAACTATTAGAGACACAGTGTTCATATTGTACATGCAGGGTTTCACAGAGGGCCAAAACATTAATATAGTCACTTATTAAGCGATGGACTGCAACATGTGGCCGAACACCTAATATTCCAAAAATGTCCGTTACAGCCAAACTATTAGAGACACAGTATTCATATTGTACATGCAGGGTTTTACAGAGGCCCAAAGCATTAATATAGTAACTTATTAAGCGATGGACTGCAACATGTGGCCGAACACCTAATATTCCAAAAATGTCCGTTACAGCCAAACTATTAGAGACACAGTGTTCATATTGTACATGCAGGGTTTTACAGAGGGCCAAAGCATTAATATAGTCACTTATTAAGCGATGGACAGCAACATGTATCTGAACAACTAATATTCCAAAAATGTTCGTTACAGCCAAACTATTAGAGACACAGTGTTCATATTGTACATGCAGGGTTTTACAGAGGCCCAAAGCATTAATATAGTCACTTATTAAGCGTTGGACTGCAACATGTGGACGAACACCTAATATTGCAAAAGTGTCAGTTACAGAAAAACTAGAAGAGGCATTAAGTTCATATTGTATATGCAGCGTTTTACAGAGGCCCTAAGCATTACTATAATCACATGTTACGCGTTGGACTGCAACATGTAGTTGAACACCTAATATTCCAAAAGTTTCAGTTACAGCCAAACTATGAGAGGCATAAAGTTCATATTGTATATGCAGCGTTAAACAGAGGCCCAAAGCATTAATATAGTCACTTATTAAGCGTTGGACTGCCCTATGTGGTTGAACACCTAATATTCCAAAAATGTCCGTTACAGCCAAACTATTAGAGACACAGTGTTCATATTGTGTATGCAGCGTTTTACAGAGGCCCAAAGCATTAATATAGTCACTTATTAAGCGATGGACTGCAACATGTGGTCGAACACCTAATATTCCAAAAATGTCAGTTACAGCCAAACTATAAGAGACACAGTGTTCATATTGTACATGCAGGGTTTTACAGAGGGCCAAAGCATTAATATAGTCACTTATTAAGCGTTGGACTGCAACATGTGGTCGAACACCTAATATTCCAAAAATGTCCGTTACAGCCAAACTATTAGAGACACAGTGTTCATATTGTACATGCAGGGTTTTACAGAGGCCCAAAGCATTAATATAGTCACTTATTAAGCGTTGGACTGCCCTATGTGGTTAAACACCTAATATTCCAAAAATGTCCGTTACAGCCAAACTATTAGAGACACAGTGTTCATATTGTACATGCAGGGTTTCACAGAGGGCCAAAGCATTAATATAGTCACTTATTAAGCGATGGACAGCAACATGTGGCCGAACAACTAATATTCCAAAAATGTTCGTTACAGCCAAACTATTAGAGACACAGTGTTCATATTGTACATGCAGGGTTTTACAGAGGCCCAAAGCATTAATATAGTCACTTATTAAGCGTTGGACTGCAACATGTTGTCGAACACCTAATATTGCAAAAGTGTCAGTTACAGCCAAACTATAAGAGGCATAAAGTTCATATTGTATATGCAGCGTTAAACAGAGGCCCAAAGCATTACTTTAACCACATATTAAGCGTTGGACTTTTCATGTGGTTGAACACCTAATATTCCAAAAATGTCCGATACAGCCAAACTATTATAGACACAGTGTTCATATTGTATATGCAGCGTTTTACAGAGGGCCAAAGCATTAATATAGTCACTTATTAAGCGTTGGACTTCCCTATGTGGTTGAACACCTAATACTCCAAAAATGTCCGTTACAGCCAAACTATTAGAGACACAGTGTTCATATTGTATATGCAGCGTTTTACAGAGGCCCAAAGCATTAATATAGTCACTTATTAAGCGATGGACTGCAACATGTGGCCGAACACCTAATATTCCAAAAATGTCCGTTACAGCCAAACTATTAGAGACACAGTGTTCATATTGTACATGCAGGGTTTTACAGAGGGCCAAAGCATTAATATAGTCACTTATTAAGCGATGGACAGCAACATGTGGCCGAACAACTAATATTCCAAAAATGTTCGTTACAGCCAAACTATTAGAGACACAGTGTTCATATTGTACATGCAGGGTTTTACAGAGGCCCAAAGCATTAATATAGTCACTTATTAAGCGTTGGACTGCCCTATGTGGTTAAACACCTTATATTCCAAAAATGTCCGTTACAGCCAAACTATTAGAGACACAGTGTTCATATTGTACATGCAGGGTTTCACAGAGGGCCAAAACATTAATATAGTCACTTATTAAGCGTTGGACTGCCCAATGTGGTTGAACACCTAATACTCCAAAAATGTCCGTTACAGCCAAACTATTAGAGACACAGTGTTCATATTGTATATGCAGCGTTTTACAGAGGCCCAAAGCATTAATATAGTCACTTATTAAGCGATGGACTGCAACATGTGGCCGAACACCTAATATTCCAAAAATGTCCGTTACAGCCAAACTATTAGAGACACAGTGTTCATATTGTACATGCAGGGTTTTACAGAGGGCCAAAGCATTAATATAGTCACTTATTAAGCGATGGACAGCAACATGTGGCCGAACAACTAATATTCCAAAAATGTTCGTTACAGCCAAACTATTAGAGGCACAGTGTTCATATTGTACATGCAGGGTTTTACAGAGGCCCAAAGCATTAATATAGTCACTTATTAAGCGTTGGACTGCAACATGTGGTCGAACACCTAATATTGCAAAAGTGTCAGTTACAGAAAAACTAGAAGAGGCATTAAGTTCATATTGTATATGCAGCGTTATACAGAGGCCCTAAGCATTACTATAATCACATGTTACGCGTTGGACTGCAACATGTAGTTGAACACCTAATATTCCAAAAGTTTCAGTTACAGCCAAACTATAAGAGGCATAAAGTTCATATTGTATATGCAGCGTTAAACAGAGGCCCAAAGCATTAATATAGTCACTTATTATGCGTTGGACTGCCCTATGTGGTTGAACACCTAATATTCCAAAAATGTCCGTTACAGCCAAACTATTAGAGACACAGCGTTCATATTGTGTATGCAGCGTTTTACAGAGGCCCAAAGCATTAATATAGTCACTTATTAAGCGTTGGACTGCCCTATGTGGTTGAACACCAAATATTCCAAAAATGTCAGTTACATCCAAACTATTAGAGACACAGTGTTCATATTTTATATGCAGGGTTTTACAGAGGCCCAAAGCATTAATATAGTCACTTATAAGGCGATGGACTGCAACATGTGGTCGAACACCTAATATTCCAAAAATGTCCGTTACAGCCAAACTATTAGAGACACAGTGTTCATATTGTACATGCAGGGTTTCACAGAGGGCCAAAACATTAATATAGTCACTTATTAAGCGATGGACTGCAACTTGTGGCCGAACACCTAATATTCAAAAAATGTCCGTTACAGCCAAACTATAAGAGGCATAAAGTTCATATTGTATATGCAGCGTTAAACAGAGGCCCAAAGCATTACTTTAACCACATATTAAGCGTTGGACTTTTCATGTGGTTGAACACCTAATATTCCAAAAATGTCCGATACAGCCAAACTATTATAGACACAGTGTTCATATTGTATATGCAGCGTTTTACAGAGGGCCAAAGCATTAATATAGTCACTTATTAAGCGTTGGACTGCCCTATGTGGTTGAACACCTAATACTCCAAAAATGTCCGTTACAGCCAAACTATTAGAGACACAGTGTTCATATTGTATATGCAGCGTTTTACAGAGGCCCAAAGCATTAATATAGTCACTTATTAAGCGATGGACTGCAACATGTGGCCGAACACCTAATATTCCAAAAATGTCCGTTACAGCCAAACTATTAGAGACACAGTGTTCATATTGTACATGCAGGGTTTTACAGAGGGCCAAAGCATTAATATAGTCACTTATTAAGCGATGGACAGCAACATGTGGCCGAACAACTAATATTCCAAAAATGTTCGTTACAGCCAAACTATTAGAGACACAGTGTTCATATTGTACATGCAGGGTTTTACAGAGGCCCAAAGCATTAATATAGTCACTTATTAAGCGTTGGACTGCAACATGTGGTCGAACACCTAATATTGCAAAAGTGTCAGTTACAGAAAAACTAGAAGAGGCATTAAGTTCATATTGTATATGCAGCGTTATACAGAGGCCCTAAGCATTACTATAATCACATGTTACGCGTTGGACTGCAACATGTAGTTGAACACCTAATATTCCAAAAGTTTCAGTTACAGCCAAACTATAAGAGGCATAAAGTTCATATTGTATATGCAGCGTTAAACAGAGGCCCAAAGCATTAATATAGTCACTTATTAAGCGTTGGACTGCCCTATGTGGTTGAACACCTAATATTCCAAAAATGTCCGTTACAGCCAAACTATTAGAGACACAGCGTTCATATTGTGTATGCAGCGTTTTACAGAGGCCCAAAGCATTAATATAGTCACTTATTAAGCGTTGGACTGCCCTATGTGGTTGAACACCAAATATTCCAAAAATGTCAGTTACAGCCAAACTATTAGAGACACAGTGTTCATATTGTATATGCAGCGTTTTACAGAGGCCCAAAGCATTAATATAGTCACTTATTAAGCGTTGGACTGCCCTATGTGGTTAAACACCTAATATTCCAAAAATGTCCGTTACAGCCAAACTATTAGAGACACAGTGTTCATATTGTACATGCAGGGTTTCACAGAGGGCCAAAACATTAATATAGTCACTTATTAAGCGATGGACTGCAACTTGTGGCCGAACACCTAATATTCAAAAAATGTCCGTTACAGCCAAACTATAAGAGGCATAAAGTTCATATTGTATATGCAGCGTTAAACAGAGGCCCAAAGCATTACTTTAACCACTTATTAAGCGTTGGACTGCCCTCTGTGGTTGAACACCTAATACTCCAAAAAAGTCCGTTACAGCCAAACTATTAGAGACACAGTGTTCATATTGTATATGCAGCGTTTTACAGAGGCCCAAAGCATTAATATAGTCACTTATTAAGCGTTGGACTGCCCTATGTGGTTAAACACCTTATATTCCAAAAATGTCCGTTACAGCCAAACTATTAGAGACACAGTGTTCATATTGTACATGCAGGGTTTTACAGAGGGCCAAAGCATTAACATAGTCACTTATTAAGCGATGGACTGCAACATGTGGCCGAACACCTAACATTCCAAAAATGTCCGTTACAGCCAAACTATTAGAGACACAGTGTTCATATTGTACATGCAGGGTTTCACAGAGGGCCAAAACATTAATATAGTCACTTATTAAGCGATGGACTGCAACTTGTGGCCGAACACCTAATATTCAAAAAATGTCCGTTACAGCCAAACTATAAGAGGCATAAAGTTCATATTGTATATGCAGCGTTAAACAGAGGCCCAAAGCATTACTTTAACCACTTATTAAGCGTTGGACTGCCCTCTGTGGTTGAACACCTAATACTCCAAAAAAGTCCGTTACAGCCAAACTATTAGAGACACAGTGTTCATATTGTATATGCAGCGTTTTACAGAGGCCCAAAGCATTAATATAGTCACTTATTAAGCGTTGGACTGCCCTATGTGGTTAAACACCTTATATTCCAAAAATGTCCGTTACAGCCAAACTATTAGAGACACAGTGTTCATATTGTACATGCAGGGTTTTACAGAGGGCCAAAGCATTAACATAGTCACTTATTAAGCGATGGACTGCAACATGTGGCCGAACACCTAACATTCCAAAAATGTCCGTTACAGCCAAACTATTAGAGACACAGTGTTCATATTGTACATGCAGGGTTTCACAGAGGGCCAAAACATTAATATAGTCACTTATTAAGCGATGGACTGCAACTTGTGGCCGAACACCTAATATTCTAAAAATGTCCGTTACAGCCAAACTATAAGAGGCATAAAGTTCATATTGTATATGCAGCGTTAAACAGAGGCCCAAAGCATTACTTTAACCACTTATTAAGCGTTGGACTGCCCTCTGTGGTTGAACACCTAATACTCCAAAAAAGTCCGTTACAGCCAAACTATTAGAGACACAGTGTTCATATTGTATATGCAGCGTTTTACAGAGGCCCAAAGCATTAATATAGTCACTTATTAAGCGATGGACTGCAACATGTGGCCGAACACCTAATATTCCAAAAATGTCCGTTACAGCCAAACTATTAGAGACACAGTGTTCATATTGTACATGCAGGGTTTTACAGAGGGCCAAAGCATTAATATAGTCACTTATTAAGCGATGGACAGCAACATGTGGCCGAACAACTAATATTCCAAAAATGTTCGTTACAGCCAAACTATTAGAGACACAGTGTTCATATTGTACATGCAGGGTTTTACAGAGGCCCAAAGCATTAATATAGTCACTTATTAAGCGTTGGACTGTAACATGTGGTCGAACACCTAATATTGCAAAAGTGTCAGTTACAGAAAAACTAGAAGAGGCATTAAGTTCATATTGTATATGCAGCGTTATACAGAGGCCCTAAGCATTACTATAATCACATGTTACGCGTTGGACTGCAACATGTAGTTGAACACCTAATATTCCAAAAGTTTCAGTTACAGCCAAACTATAAGAGGCATAAAGTTCATATTGTATATGCAGCGTTAAACAGAGGCCCAAAGCATTAATATAGTCACTTATTATGCGTTGGACTGCCCTATGTGGTTGAACACCTAATATTCCAAAAATGTCCGTTACAGCCAAACTATTAGAGACACAGCGTTCATATTGTGTATGCAGCGTTTTACAGAGGCCCAAAGCATTAATATAGTCACTTATTAAGCGTTGGACTGCCCTATGTGGTTGAACACCAAATATTCCAAAAATGTCAGTTACATCCAAACTATTAGAGACACAGTGTTCATATTTTATATGCAGGGTTTTACAGAGGCCCAAAGCATTAATATAGTCACTTATAAGGCGATGGACTGCAACATGTGGTCGAACACCTAATATTCCAAAAATGTCCGTTACAGCCAAACTATTAGAGACACAGTGTTCATATTGTACATGCAGGGTTTCACAGAGGGCCAAAACATTAATATAGTCACTTATTAAGCGATGGACTGCAACTTGTGGCCGAACACCTAATATTCAAAAAATGTCCGTTACAGCCAAACCATAAGAGGCATAAAGTTCATATTGTATATGCAGCGTTAAACAGAGGCCCAAAGCATTACTTTAACCACTTATTAAGCGTTGGACTGCCCTCTGTGGTTGAACACCTAATACTCCAAAAAAGTCCGTTACAGCCAAACTATTAGAGACACAGTGTTCATATTGTATATGCAGCGTTTTACAGAAGCCCAAAGCATTAATATAGTCACTTATTAAGCGTTGGACTGCCCTATGTGGTTAAACACCTTATATTCCAAAAATGTCCGTTACAGCCAAACTATTAGAGACACAGTGTTCATATTGTACATGCAGGGTTTCACAGAGGGCCAAAACATTAATATAGTCACTTATTAAGCGTTGGACTGCCCAATGTGGTTGAACACCTAATACTCCAAAAATGTCCGTTACAGCCAAACTATTAGAGACACAGTGTTCATATTGTATATGCAGCGTTTTACAGAGGCCCAAAGCATTAATATAGTCACTTATTAAGCGATGGACTGCAACATGTGGCCGAACACCTAATATTCCAAAAATGTCCGTTACAGCCAAACTATTAGAGACACAGTGTTCATATTGTACATGCAGGGTTTTACAGAGGGCCAAAGCATTAATATAGTCACTTATTAAGCGATGGACAGCAACATGTGGCCGAACAACTAATATTCCAAAAATGTTCGTTACAGCCAAACTATTAGAGACACAGTGTTCATATTGTACATGCAGGGTTTTACAGAGGCCCAAAGCATTAATATAGTCACTTATTAAGCGTTGGACTGCAACATGTGGTCGAACACCTAATATTGCAAAAGTGTCAGTTACAGAAAAACTAGAAGAGGCATTAAGTTCATATTGTATATGCAGCGTTATACAGAGGCCCTAAGCATTACTATAATCACATGTTACGCGTTGGACTGCAACATGTAGTTGAACACCTAATATTCCAAAAGTTTCAGTTACAGCCAAACTATAAGAGGCATAAAGTTCATATTGTATATGCAGCGTTAAACAGAGGCCCAAAGCATTAATATAGTCACTTATTATGCGTTGGACTGCCCTATGTGGTTGAACACCTAATATTCCAAAAATGTCCGTTACAGCCAAACTATTAGAGACACAGCGTTCATATTGTGTATGCAGCGTTTTACAGAGGCCCAAAGCATTAATATAGTCACTTATTAAGCGTTGGACTGCCCTATGTGGTTGAACACCAAATATTCCAAAAATGTCAGTTACATCCAAACTATTAGAGACACAGTGTTCATATTTTATATGCAGGGTTTTACAGAGGCCCAAAGCATTAATATAGTCACTTATAAGGCGATGGACTGCAACATGTGGTCGAACACCTAATATTCCAAAAATGTCCGTTACAGCCAAACTATTAGAGACACAGTGTTCATATTGTACATGCAGGGTTTCACAGAGGGCCAAAACATTAATATAGTCACTTATTAAGCGATGGACTGCAACTTGTGGCCGAACACCTAATATTCAAAAAATGTCCGTTACAGCCAAACTATAAGAGGCATAAAGTTCATATTGTATATGCAGCGTTAAACAGAGGCCCAAAGCATTACTTTAACCACATATTAAGCGTTGGACTGCCCCATGTTGTTGAACACCTAATATTCCAAAAATGTCCGTTACAGCCAAACTATTAGAGACACAGTGTTCATATTGTACATGCAGGGTTTTACAGAAAACCAAAGCATTAATATAGTCACTTATTAAGCATTGGACTGCAACATGTGGCCGAACACCTAATATTCCAAAAATGTTCGTTACAGCCAAACTATTAGAGACACAGTGTTCATATTGTACATGCAGGGTTTTACAGAGAGCCAAAGCATTAATATAGTCACTTATTAAGCGTTGGACTGCAACATGTGGTCGAACACCTAATATTCCAAAAATGTCAGTTACAGCCAAACTATAAGAGACACAGTGTTCATATTTTATATGCAGGGTTTTACAGAGGGCCAAAGCATTAATATAGTCACTTATTAAGCGATGGACTGCAACATGTGGCCGAACACCTAATATTCCAAAAATGTCCGTTACAGCCAAACTATAAGAGGCATAAAGTTCATATTGTATATGCAGCGTTTTACAGAGGCCCAAAGCATTAATATAGTCACTTATTAAGCGTTGGACGGCCCTATGTGGTTGAACACCTAATACTCCAAAAATGTCCGTTACAGCCAAACTATTATAGACACAGTGTTCATATTGTATATGCAGCGTTTTTCAATGGCCCAAAGCATTAATATAGTCTCTTATTAAGCGTTGGACTGCAACATGTGGACGAACACCTAATATTACAAAAATGTCAGTTACAGCCAAACTATTAGAGACATAGATTTCATTTTGTATAAGCAGCGTTATACAGAGTCCCAAAACATTACTATAATCATATGTTAAACGATGGACTGCAACATGTAGCTGAACACCTAATATTCCAAAAGTGTCAGTTACAGCCAAGCCATAAGAGGCACAGAGTTCATACTGTATATGCAGCGTTATACAGAGTCCCAAAGCATTACTTTAACCACATATTAAGCTTTGCACTGATCCATGTGGTTTAACACCTAATATTCCAAAAATGTCCGTTACAGTTAAACTATTAGATACACAGTGTTCATATTTTATATGCAGGGTTTTACAGAGGCCCAAAGCATTAACATAGTCACTTATTAAGCGATGGACTGCAACATGTGGCCGAACACCTAATATTCCATAAATGTCCGTTACAGCCAAACTATTACAGACACAGTGTTCATATTGTACATGCAGGGATTTACAGAGGGCCAAAGCATTAATATAGTCACTTATTAAGCGTTGGACTGCCCTATGTGGTTGAACACCTAATATTCCAAAAATGTCCGTTACAGCCAAACTATTAGCGTTGGACTGCAACATGTGGTCGAACACCTAATATTCCAAAAATGTCCGTTACAGCCAAACTATTATAAACACAGTGTTCATATTGTATATGCAGCGTTTTACAGAGGCCCAAAGCATTAATATAGTCACTTATTAAGCGTTGGACTGCCCTATGTGGTTGAACACCTAATATTCCAAAAATGTCCGTTACAGCCAAACTATTAGCGTTGGACTGCAACATGTGGTCGAACACCTAATATTCCAAAAATGTCAGTTACAGCCAAACTATAAGAGACACAGTGTTCATATTTTATATGCAGGGTTTTACAGAGGCCCAAAGCATTAATATAGTCACTTATTAAGCGATGGACTGCAACATGTGGCCTAACACCTAATATTCCAAAAATGTCCGTTACAGCCAACTATTAGAGACACAGTGTTCATATTGTACATGCAGGGTTTTACAGAGGGCCAAAGCATTAATATAGTCACTTATTAAGCGTTGGACTGCCCTATGTGGTTGAACACCTAATATTCCAAAAATGTCCGTTACAGCCAAACTATTAGCGTTGGACTGCAACATGTGGTTGAACACCTAATACTCCAAAAATGTCCGTTACAGCCAAACTATTAGAGACACAGTGTTCATATTGTATATGCAGCGTTTTACAGAGGCCCAAAGCATTAATATAGTCACTTATTAAGCGATGGACTGCAACATGTGGCCGAACACCTAATATTCCAAAAATGTCCGTTACAGCCAAACTATTAGAGACACAGTGTTCATATTGTACATGCAGGGTTTTACAGAGGGCCAAAGCATTAATATAGTCACTTATTAAGCGATGGACAGCAACATGTGGCCGAACAACTAATATTCCAAAAATGTTCGTTACAGCCAAACTATTAGAGGCACAGTGTTCATATTGTACATGCAGGGTTTTACAGAGGCCCAAAGCATTAATATAGTCACTTATTAAGCGTTGGACTGCAACATGTGGTCGAACACCTAATATTGCAAAAGTGTCAGTTACAGAAAAACTAGAAGAGGCATTAAGTTCATATTGTATATGCAGCGTTATACAGAGGCCCTAAGCATTACTATAATCACATGTTACGCGTTGGACTGCAACATGTAGTTGAACACCTAATATTCCAAAAGTTTCAGTTACAGCCAAACTATAAGAGGCATAAAGTTCATATTGTATATGCAGCGTTAAACAGAGGCCCAAAGCATTAATATAGTCACTTATTATGCGTTGGACTGCCCTATGTGGTTGAACACCTAATATTCCAAAAATGTCCGTTACAGCCAAACTATTAGAGACACAGCGTTCATATTGTGTATGCAGCGTTTTACAGAGGCCCAAAGCATTAATATAGTCACTTATTAAGCGTTGGACTGCCCTATGTGGTTGAACACCAAATATTCCAAAAATGTCAGTTACATCCAAACTATTAGAGACACAGTGTTCATATTTTATATGCAGGGTTTTACAGAGGCCCAAAGCATTAATATAGTCACTTATAAGGCGATGGACTGCAACATGTGGTCGAACACCTAATATTCCAAAAATGTCCGTTACAGCCAAACTATTAGAGACACAGTGTTCATATTGTACATGCAGGGTTTCACAGAGGGCCAAAACATTAATATAGTCACTTATTAAGCGATGGACTGCAACTTGTGGCCGAACACCTAATATTCAAAAAATGTCCGTTACAGCCAAACTATAAGAGGCATAAAGTTCATATTGTATATGCAGCGTTAAACAGAGGCCCAAAGCATTACTTTAACCACTTATTAAGCGTTGGACTGCCCTCTGTGGTTGAACACCTAATACTCCAAAAAAGTCCGTTACAGCCAAACTATTAGAGACACAGTGTTCATATTGTATATGCAGCGTTTTACAGAGGCCCAAAGCATTAATATAGTCACTTATTAAGCGTTGGACTGCCCTATGTGGTTAAACACCTTATATTCCAAAAATGTCCGTTACAGCCAAACTATTAGAGACACAGTGTTCATATTGTACATGCAGGGTTTCACAGAGGGCCAAAACATTAATATAGTCACTTATTAAGCGTTGGACTGCCCAATGTGGTTGAACACCTAATACTCCAAAAATGTCCGTTACAGCCAAACTATTAGAGACACAGTGTTCATATTGTATATGCAGCGTTTTACAGAGGCCCAAAGCATTAATATAGTCACTTATTAAGCGATGGACTGCAACATGTGGCCGAACACCTAATATTCCAAAAATGTCCGTTACAGCCAAACTATTAGAGACACAGTGTTCATATTGTACATGCAGGGTTTTACAGAGGGCCAAAGCATTAATATAGTCACTTATTAAGCGATGGACAGCAACATGTGGCCGAACAACTAATATTCCAAAAATGTTCGTTACAGCCAAACTATTAGAGACACAGTGTTCATATTGTACATGCAGGGTTTCACAGAGGGCCAAAACATTAATATAGTCACTTATTAAGCGATGGACTGCAACTTGTGGCCGAACACCTAATATTCCAAAAATGTCCGTTACAGCCAAACTATTAGAGACACAGTGTTCATATTGTACATGCAGGGTTTCACAGAGGGCCAAAACATTAATATAGTCACTTATTAAGCGATGGACTGCAACTTGTGGCCGAACACCTAATATTCAAAAAATGTCCGTTACAGCCAAACTATAAGAGGCATAAAGTTCATATTGTATATGCAGCGTTAAACAGAGGCCCAAAGCATTACTTTAACCACTTATTAAGCGTTGGACTGCCCTCTGTGGTTGAACACCTAATACTCCAAAAAAGTCCGTTACAGCCAAACTATTAGAGACACAGTGTTCATATTGTATATGCAGCGTTTTACAGAGGCCCAAAGCATTAATATAGTCACTTATTAAGCGTTGGACTGCCCTATGTGGTTAAACACCTTATATTCCATAAATGTCCGTTACAGCCAAACTATTAGAGACACAGTGTTCATATTGTACATGCAGGGTTTCACAGAGGGCCAAAACATTAATATAGTCACTTATTAAGCGATGGACTGCAACATGTGGCCGAACACCTAATATTCCAAAAATGTCCGTTACAGCCAAACTATTAGAGACACAGTATTCATATTGTACATGCAGGGTTTTACAGAGGCCCAAAGCATTAATATAGTAACTTATTAAGCGATGGACTGCAACATGTGGCCGAACACCTAATATTCCAAAAATGTCCGTTACAGCCAAACTATTAGAGACACAGTGTTCATATTGTACATGCAGGGTTTTACAGAGGGCCAAAGCATTAATATAGTCACTTATTAAGCGATGGACAGCAACATGTATCTGAACAACTAATATTCCAAAAATGTTCGTTACAGCCAAACTATTAGAGACACAGTGTTCATATTGTACATGCAGGGTTTTACAGAGGCCCAAAGCATTAATATAGTCACTTATTAATCGTTGGACTGCAACATGTGGACGAACACCTAATATTGCAAAAGTGTCAGTTACAGAAAAACTAGAAGAGGCATTAAGTTCATATTGTATATGCAGCGTTTTACAGAGGCCCTAAGCATTACTATAATCACATGTTACGCGTTGGACTGCAACATGTAGTTGAACACCTAATATTCCAAAAGTTTCAGTTACAGCCAAACTATGAGAGGCATAAAGTTCATATTGTATATGCAGCGTTAAACAGAGGCCCAAAGCATTAATATAGTCACTTATTAAGCGTTGGACTGCCCTATGTGGTTGAACACCTAATATTCCAAAAATGTCCGTTACAGCCAAACTATTAGAGACACAGTGTTCATATTGTGTATGCAGCGTTTTACAGAGGCCCAAAGCATTAATATAGTCACTTATTAAGCGATGGACTGCAACATGTGGTCGAACACCTAATATTCCAAAAATGTCAGTTACAGCCAAACTATAAGAGACACAGTGTTCATATTTTATATGCAGGGTTTTACAGAGGCCCAAAGCATTAATATAGTCACTTATTAAGCGTTGGACTGCAACATGTGGTCGAACACCTAATATTCCAAAAATGTCCGTTACAGCCAAACTATTAGAGACACAGTGTTCATATTGTACATGCAGGGTTTTACAGAGGGCCAAAGCATTAATATAGTCACTTATTAAGCGTTGGACTGCAACATGTGGTCGAACACCTAATATTCCAAAAATGTCCGTTACAGCCAAACTATTAGAGACACAGTGTTCATATTGTACATGCAGGGTTTTACAGAGGGCCAAAGCATTAATATAGTCACTTATTAAGCGTTGGACTGCCCTATGTGGTTGAACACCTAATATTCCAAAAATGTCCGTTACAGCCAAACTATTAGAGACACAGTGTTCATATTGTACATGCAGGGTTTTACAGAGGGCCAAAGCATTAATATAGTCACTTATTAAGCGTTGGACTGCAACATGTGGTCGAACACCTAATATTCCAAAAATGTCCGTTACAGCCAAACTATTAGAGACACAGTGTTCATATTGTACATGCAGGGTTTTACAGAGGCCCAAAGCATTAATATAGTCACTTATTAAGCGTTGGACTGCCCTATGTGGTTAAACACCTAATATTCCAAAAATGTCCGTTACAGCCAAACTATTAGAGACACAGTGTTCATATTGTACATGCAGGGTTTCACAGAGGGCCAAAGCATTAATATAGTCACTTATTAAGCGATGGACAGCAACATGTGGCCGAACAACTAATATTCCAAAAATGTTCGTTACAGCCAAACTATTAGAGACACAGTGTTCATATTGTACATGCAGGGTTTTACAGAGGCCCAAAGCATTAATATAGTCACTTATTAAGCGTTGGACTGCAACATGTGGTCGAACACCTAATATTGCAAAAGTGTCAGTTACAGCCAAACTATAAGAGGCATAAAGTTCATATTGTATATGCAGCGTTAAACAGAGGCCCAAAGCATTACTTTAACCACATATTAAGCGTTGGACTTTTCATGTGGTTGAACACCTAATATTCCAAAAATGTCCGATACAGCCAAACTATTATAGACACAGTGTTCATATTGTATATGCAGCGTTTTACAGAGGGCCAAAGCATTAATATAGTCACTTATTAAGCGTTGGACTGCCCTATGTGGTTGAACACCTAATACTCCAAAAATGTCCGTTACAGCCAAACTATTAGAGACACAGTGTTCATATTGTATATGCAGCGTTTTACAGAGGCCCAAAGCATTAATATAGTCACTTATTAAGCGATGGACTGCAACATGTGGCCGAACACCTAATATTCCAAAAATGTCCGTTACAGCCAAACTATTAGAGACACAGTGTTCATATTGTACATGCAGGGTTTTACAGAGGGCCAAAGCATTAATATAGTCACTTATTAAGCGATGGACAGCAACATGTGGCCGAACAACTAATATTCCAAAAATGTTCGTTACAGCCAAACTATTAGAGACACAGTGTTCATATTGTACATGCAGGGTTTTACAGAGGCCCAAAGCATTAATATAGTCACTTATTAAGCGTTGGACTGCAACATGTGGTCGAACACCTAATATTGCAAAAGTGTCAGTTACAGAAAAACTAGAAGAGGCATTAAGTTCATATTGTATATGCAGCGTTATACAGAGGTCCTAAGCATTACTATAATCACATGTTACGCGTTGGACTGCAACATGTAGTTGAACACCTAATATTCCAAAAGTTTCAGTTACAGCCAAACTATAAGAGGCATAAAGTTCATATTGTATATGCAGCGTTAAACAGAGGCCCAAAGCATTAATATAGTCACTTATTATGCGTTGGACTGCCCTATGTGGTTGAACACCTAATATTCCAAAAATGTCCGTTACAGCCAAACTATTAGAGACACAGCGTTCATATTGTGTATGCAGCGTTTTACAGAGGCCCAAAGCATTAATATAGTCACTTATTAAGCGTTGGACTGCCCTATGTGGTTGAACACCAAATATTCCAAAAATGTCAGTTACATCCAAACTATTAGAGACACAGTGTTCATATTTTATATGCAGGGTTTTACAGAGGCCCAAAGCATTAATATAGTCACTTATAAGGCGATGGACTGCAACATGTGGTCGAAGACCTAATATTCCAAAAATGTCCGTTACAGCCAAACTATTAGAGACACAGTGTTCATATTGTACATGCAGGGTTTCACAGAGGGCCAAAACATTAATATAGTCACTTATTAAGCGATGGACTGCAACTTGTGGCCGAACACCTAATATTCAAAAAATGTCCGTTACAGCCAAACTATAAGAGGCATAAAGTTCATATTGTATATGCAGCGTTAAACAGAGGCCCAAAGCATTACTTTAACCACTTATTAAGCGTTGGACTGCCCTCTGTGGTTGAACACCTAATACTCCAAAAAAGTCCGTTACAGCCAAACTATTAGAGACACAGTGTTCATATTGTATATGCAGCGTTTTACAGAGGCCCAAAGCATTAATATAGTCACTTATTAAGCGTTGGACTGCCCTATGTGGTTAAACACCTTATATTCCAAAAATGTCCGTTACAGCCAAACTATTAGAGACACAGTGTTCATATTGTACATGCAGGGTTTCACAGAGGGCCAAAACATTAATATAGTCACTTATTAAGCGATGGACTGCAACTTGTGGCCGAACACCTAATATTCCAAAAATGTCCGTTACAGCCAAACTATTAGAGACACAGTGTTCATATTGTACATGCAGGGTTTTACAGAGGGCCAAAGCATTAACATAGTCACTTATTAAGCGATGGACTGCAACATGTGGCCGAACACCTAATATTCCAAAAATGTCCGTTACAGCCAAACTATTAGAGACACAGTATTCATATTGTACATGCAGGGTTTTACAGAGGCCCAAAGCATTAATATAGTAACTTATTAAGCGATGGACTGCAACATGTGGCCGAACACCTAATATTCCAAAAATGTCCGTTACAGCCAAACTATTAGAGACACAGTGTTCATATTGTATATGCAGCGTTTTTCAAAGGCCCAAAGCATTAATATAGTCTCTTATTAAGCGTTGGACTGCAACATGTGGTCGAACACCTAATATTACAAAAATGTCCGTTACAGCCAAACTATTAGAGACACAGTGTTCATATTGTATATGCAGCGTTTTACAGAGGCCCAAAGCATTAATATAGTCACTTATTAAGCGTTGGACTGCCCCATGTGGTTGAACACCTAATATTCCAAAAATGTCCGTTACAGCCAAACTATTATAGACACAGTGTTCATATTGTATATGCAGCGTTTTACAGAGGCCCAAAGCATTAATATAGTCACTTATTAAGCGTTGGACTGCCCCATATGGTTGAACCCCTAAAATTCCAAAAATGTCCGTTACAGCCAAACTATTATAGACACAGTGTTTATATTGTATATGCAGCGTTTTTCAAAGGCCCAAAGCATTAATATAGTCTCTCATTAAGCGTTGGACTGCCCTATGTGGTTGAACACCTAATACTCCAAAAATGTCCGTTACAGCCAAACTATTAGAGACACAGTGTTCATATTGTATATGCAGCGTTTTACAGAGGCCCAAAGCATTAATATAGTCACTTATTAAGCGTTGGACTGCCCTATGTGGTTAAACACCTAATATTCCAAAAATGTCCGTTACAGCCAAACTATTAGAGACACAGTGTTCATATTGTACATGCAGGGTTTCACAGAGGGCCAAAACATTAATATAGTCACTTATTAAGCGATGGACTGCAACTTGTGGCCGAACACCTAATATTCTAAAAATGTCCGTTACAGCCAAACTATAAGAGGCATAAAGTTCATATTGTATATGCAGCGTTAAACAGAGGCCCAAAGCATTACTTTAACCACTTATTAAGCGTTGGACTGCCCTCTGTGGTTGAACACCTAATACTCCAAAAAAGTCCGTTACAGCCAAACTATTAGAGACACAGTGTTCATATTGTATATGCAGCGTTTTACAGAGGCCCAAAGCATTAATATAGTCACTTATTAAGCGTTGGACTGCCCTATGTGGTTAAACACCTTATATTCCAAAAATGTCCGTTACAGCCAAACTATTAGAGACACAGTGTTCATATTGTACATGCAGGGTTTTACAGAGGGCCAAAGCATTAACATAGTCACTTATTAAGCGATGGACTGCAACATGTGGCCGAACACCTAACATTCCAAAAATGTCCGTTACAGCCAAACTATTAGAGACACAGCGTTCATATTGTGTATGCAGCGTTTTACAGAGGCCCAAAGCATTAATATAGTCACTTATTAAGCGTTGGACTGCCCTATGTGGTTGAACACCAAATATTCCAAAAATGTCAGTTACATCCAAACTATTAGAGACACAGTGTTCATATTTTATATGCAGGGTTTTACAGAGGCCCAAAGCATTAATATAGTCACTTATAAGGCGATGGACTGCAACATGTGGTCGAACACCTAATATTCCAAAAATGTCCGTTACAGCCAAACTATTAGAGACACAGTGTTCATATTGTACATGCAGGGTTTCACAGAGGGCCAAAACATTAATATAGTCACTTATTAAGCGATGGACTGCAACTTGTGGCCGAACACCTAATATTCAAAAAATGTCCGTTACAGCCAAACTATAAGAGGCATAAAGTTCATATTGTATATGCAGCGTTAAACAGAGGCCCAAAGCATTACTTTAACCACTTATTAAGCGTTGGACTGCCCTCTGTGGTTGAACACCTAATACTCCAAAAAAGTCCGTTACAGCCAAACTATTAGAGACACAGTGTTCATATTGTATATGCAGCGTTTTACAGAGGCCCAAAGCATTAATATAGTCACTTATTAAGCGTTGGACTGCCCTATGTGGTTAAACACCTTATATTCCAAAAATGTCCGTTACAGCCAAACTATTAGAGACACAGTGTTCATATTGTACATGCAGGGTTTCACAGAGGGCCAAAACATTAATATAGTCACTTATTAAGCGTTGGACTGCCCAATGTGGTTGAACACCTAATACTCCAAAAATGTCCGTTACAGCCAAACTATTAGAGACACAGTGTTCATATTGTATATGCAGCGTTTTACAGAGGCCCAAAGCATTAATATAGTCACTTATTAAGCGATGGACTGCAACATGTGGCCGAACACCTAATATTCCAAAAATGTCCGTTACAGCCAAACTATTAGAGACACAGTGTTCATATTGTACATGCAGGGTTTTACAGAGGGCCAAAGCATTAATATAGTCACTTATTAAGCGATGGACAGCAACATGTGGCCGAACAACTAATATTCCAAAAATGTTCGTTACAGCCAAACTATTAGAGACACAGTGTTCATATTGTACATGCAGGGTTTTACAGAGGCCCAAAGCATTAATATAGTCACTTATTAAGCGTTGGACTGCAACATGTGGTCGAACACCTAATATTGCAAAAGTGTCAGTTACAGAAAAACTAGAAGAGGCATTAAGTTCATATTGTATATGCAGCGTTATACAGAGGCCCTAAGCATTACTATAATCACATGTTACGCGTTGGACTGCAACATGTAGTTGAACACCTAATATTCCAAAAGTTTCAGTTACAGCCAAACTATAAGAGGCATAAAGTTCATATTGTATATGCAGCGTTAAACAGAGGCCCAAAGCATTAATATAGTCACTTATTAAGCGTTGGACTGCCCTATGTGGTTGAACACCTAATATTCCAAAAATGTCCGTTACAGCCAAACTATTAGAGACACAGCGTTCATATTGTGTATGCAGCGTTTTACAGAGGCCCAAAGCATTAATATAGTCACTTATTAAGCGTTGGACTGCCCTATGTGGTTGAACACCAAATATTCCAAAAATGTCAGTTACATCCAAACTATTAGAGACACAGTGTTCATATTTTATATGCAGGGTTTTACAGAGGCCCAAAGCATTAATATAGTCACTTATTAAGCGATGGACTGCAACATGTGGTCGAACACCTAATATTCCAAAAATGTCCGTTACAGCCAAACTATTAGAGACACAGTGTTCATATTGTACATGCAGGGTTTCACAGAGGGCCAAAACATTAATATAGTCACTTATTAAGCGATGGACTGCAACTTGTGGCCGAACACCTAATATTCAAAAAATGTCCGTTACAGCCAAACTATAAGAGGCATAAAGTTCATATTGTATATGCAGCGTTAAACAGAGGCCCAAAGCATTACTTTAACCACTTATTAAGCGTTGGACTGCCCTCTGTGGTTGAACACCTAATACTCCAAAAAAGTCCGTTACAGCCAAACTATTAGAGACACAGTGTTCATATTGTATATGCAGCGTTTTACAGAGGCCCAAAGCATTAATATAGTCACTTATTAAGCGTTGGACTGCCCTATGTGGTTAAACACCTTATATTCCATAAATGTCCGTTACAGCCAAACTATTAGAGACACAGTGTTCATATTGTACATGCAGGGTTTCACAGAGGGCCAAAACATTAATATAGTCACTTATTAAGCGATGGACTGCAACATGTGGCCGAACACCTAATATTCCAAAAATGTCCGTTACAGCCAAACTATTAGAGACACAGTATTCATATTGTACATGCAGGGTTTTACAGAGGCCCAAAGCATTAATATAGTAACTTATTAAGCGATGGACTGCAACATGTGGCCGAACACCTAATATTCCAAAAATGTCCGTTACAGCCAAACTATTAGAGACACAGTGTTCATATTGTACATGCAGGGTTTTACAGAGGGCCAAAGCATTAATATAGTCACTTATTAAGCGATGGACAGCAACATGTATCTGAACAACTAATATTCCAAAAATGTTCGTTACAGCCAAACTATTAGAGACACAGTGTTCATATTGTACATGCAGGGTTTTACAGAGGCCCAAAGCATTAATATAGTCACTTATTAATCGTTGGACTGCAACATGTGGACGAACACCTAATATTGCAAAAGTGTCAGTTACAGAAAAACTAGAAGAGGCATTAAGTTCATATTGTATATGCAGCGTTTTACAGAGGCCCTAAGCATTACTATAATCACATGTTACGCGTTGGACTGCAACATGTAGTTGAACACCTAATATTCCAAAAGTTTCAGTTACAGCCAAACTATGAGAGGCATAAAGTTCATATTGTATATGCAGCGTTAAACAGAGGCCCAAAGCATTAATATAGTCACTTATTAAGCGTTGGACTGCCCTATGTGGTTGAACACCTAATATTCCAAAAATGTCCGTTACAGCCAAACTATTAGAGACACAGTGTTCATATTGTGTATGCAGCGTTTTACAGAGGCCCAAAGCATTAATATAGTCACTTATTAAGCGATGGACTGCAACATGTGGTCGAACACCTAATATTCCAAAAATGTCAGTTACAGCCAAACTATAAGAGACACAGTGTTCATATTTTATATGCAGGGTTTTACAGAGGCCCAAAGCATTAATATAGTCACTTATTAAGCGTTGGACTGCAACATGTGGTCGAACACCTAATATTCCAAAAATGTCCGTTACAGCCAAACTATTAGAGACACAGTGTTCATATTGTACATGCAGGGTTTTACAGAGGGCCAAAGCATTAATATAGTCACTTATTAAGCGTTGGACTGCAACATGTGGTCGAACACCTAATATTCCAAAAATGTCCGTTACAGCCAAACTATTAGAGACACAGTGTTCATATTGTACATGCAGGGTTTTACAGAGGGCCAAAGCATTAATATAGTCACTTATTAAGCGTTGGACTGCCCTATGTGGTTGAACACCTAATATTCCAAAAATGTCCGTTACAGCCAAACTATTAGAGACACAGTGTTCATATTGTACATGCAGGGTTTTACAGAGGGCCAAAGCATTAATATAGTCACTTATTAAGCGTTGGACTGCAACATGTGGTCGAACACCTAATATTCCAAAAATGTCCGTTACAGCCAAACTATTAGAGACACAGTGTTCATATTGTACATGCAGGGTTTTACAGAGGCCCAAAGCATTAATATAGTCACTTATTAAGCGTTGGACTGCCCTATGTGGTTAAACACCTAATATTCCAAAAATGTCCGTTACAGCCAAACTATTAGAGACACAGTGTTCATATTGTACATGCAGGGTTTCACAGAGGGCCAAAGCATTAATATAGTCACTTATTAAGCGATGGACAGCAACATGTGGCCGAACAACTAATATTCCAAAAATGTTCGTTACAGCCAAACTATTAGAGACACAGTGTTCATATTGTACATGCAGGGTTTTACAGAGGCCCAAAGCATTAATATAGTCACTTATTAAGCGTTGGACTGCAACATGTGGTCGAACACCTAATATTGCAAAAGTGTCAGTTACAGCCAAACTATAAGAGGCATAAAGTTCATATTGTATATGCAGCGTTAAACAGAGGCCCAAAGCATTACTTTAACCACATATTAAGCGTTGGACTTTTCATGTGGTTGAACACCTAATATTCCAAAAATGTCCGATACAGCCAAACTATTATAGACACAGTGTTCATATTGTATATGCAGCGTTTTACAGAGGGCCAAAGCATTAATATAGTCACTTATTAAGCGTTGGACTGCCCTATGTGGTTGAACACCTAATACTCCAAAAATGTCCGTTACAGCCAAACTATTAGAGACACAGTGTTCATATTGTATATGCAGCGTTTTACAGAGGCCCAAAGCATTAATATAGTCACTTATTAAGCGATGGACTGCAACATGTGGCCGAACACCTAATATTCCAAAAATGTCCGTTACAGCCAAACTATTAGAGACACAGTGTTCATATTGTACATGCAGGGTTTTACAGAGGGCCAAAGCATTAATATAGTCACTTATTAAGCGATGGACAGCAACATGTGGCCGAACAACTAATATTCCAAAAATGTTCGTTACAGCCAAACTATTAGAGACACAGTGTTCATATTGTACATGCAGGGTTTTACAGAGGCCCAAAGCATTAATATAGTCACTTATTAAGCGTTGGACTGCAACATGTGGTCGAACACCTAATATTGCAAAAGTGTCAGTTACAGAAAAACTAGAAGAGGCATTAAGTTCATATTGTATATGCAGCGTTATACAGAGGTCCTAAGCATTACTATAATCACATGTTACGCGTTGGACTGCAACATGTAGTTGAACACCTAATATTCCAAAAGTTTCAGTTACAGCCAAACTATAAGAGGCATAAAGTTCATATTGTATATGCAGCGTTAAACAGAGGCCCAAAGCATTAATATAGTCACTTATTATGCGTTGGACTGCCCTATGTGGTTGAACACCTAATATTCCAAAAATGTCCGTTACAGCCAAACTATTAGAGACACAGCGTTCATATTGTGTATGCAGCGTTTTACAGAGGCCCAAAGCATTAATATAGTCACTTATTAAGCGTTGGACTGCCCTATGTGGTTGAACACCAAATATTCCAAAAATGTCAGTTACATCCAAACTATTAGAGACACAGTGTTCATATTTTATATGCAGGGTTTTACAGAGGCCCAAAGCATTAATATAGTCACTTATAAGGCGATGGACTGCAACATGTGGTCGAAGACCTAATATTCCAAAAATGTCCGTTACAGCCAAACTATTAGAGACACAGTGTTCATATTGTACATGCAGGGTTTCACAGAGGGCCAAAACATTAATATAGTCACTTATTAAGCGATGGACTGCAACTTGTGGCCGAACACCTAATATTCAAAAAATGTCCGTTACAGCCAAACTATAAGAGGCATAAAGTTCATATTGTATATGCAGCGTTAAACAGAGGCCCAAAGCATTACTTTAACCACTTATTAAGCGTTGGACTGCCCTCTGTGGTTGAACACCTAATACTCCAAAAAAGTCCGTTACAGCCAAACTATTAGAGACACAGTGTTCATATTGTATATGCAGCGTTTTACAGAGGCCCAAAGCATTAATATAGTCACTTATTAAGCGTTGGACTGCCCTATGTGGTTAAACACCTTATATTCCAAAAATGTCCGTTACAGCCAAACTATTAGAGACACAGTGTTCATATTGTACATGCAGGGTTTCACAGAGGGCCAAAACATTAATATAGTCACTTATTAAGCGATGGACTGCAACTTGTGGCCGAACACCTAATATTCCAAAAATGTCCGTTACAGCCAAACTATTAGAGACACAGTGTTCATATTGTACATGCAGGGTTTTACAGAGGGCCAAAGCATTAACATAGTCACTTATTAAGCGATGGACTGCAACATGTGGCCGAACACCTAATATTCCAAAAATGTCCGATACAGCCAAACTATTAGAGACACAGTATTCATATTGTACATGCAGGGTTTTACAGAGGCCCAAAGCATTAATATAGTAACTTATTAAGCGATGGACTGCAACATGTGGCCGAACACCTAATATTCCAAAAATGTCCGTTACAGCCAAACTATTAGAGACACAGTGTTCATATTGTATATGCAGCGTTTTTCAAAGGCCCAAAGCATTAATATAGTCTCTTATTAAGCGTTGGACTGCAACATGTGGTCGAACACCTAATATTACAAAAATGTCCGTTACAGCCAAACTATTAGAGACACAGTGTTCATATTGTATATGCAGCGTTTTACAGAGGCCCAAAGCATTAATATAGTCACTTATTAAGCGTTGGACTGCCCCATGTGGTTGAACACCTAATATTCCAAAAATGTCCGTTACAGCCAAACTATTATAGACACAGTGTTCATATTGTATATGCAGCGTTTTACAGAGGCCCAAAGCATTAATATAGTCACTTATTAAGCGTTGGACTGCCCCATATGGTTGAACCCCTAAAATTCCAAAAATGTCCGTTACAGCCAAACTATTATAGACACAGTGTTTATATTGTATATGCAGCGTTTTTCAAAGGCCCAAAGCATTAATATAGTCTCTCATTAAGCGTTGGACTGCCCTATGTGGTTGAACACCTAATACTCCAAAAATGTCCGTTACAGCCAAACTATTAGAGACACAGTGTTCATATTGTATATGCAGCGTTTTACAGAGGCCCAAAGCATTAATATAGTCACTTATTAAGCGTTGGACTGCCCTATGTGGTTAAACACCTAATATTCCAAAAATGTCCGTTACAGCCAAACTATTAGAGACACAGTGTTCATATTGTACATGCAGGGTTTTACAGAGGCCCAAAGCATTAATATAGTCACTTATTAAGCGTTGGACTGCCCTATGTGGTTAAACACCTAATATTCCAAAAATGTCCGTTACAGCCAAACTATTAGAGACACAGTGTTCATATTGTACATGCAGGGTTTCACAGAGGGCCAAAGCATTAATATAGTCACTTATTAAGCGATGGACAGCAACATGTGGCCGAACAACTAATATTCCAAAAATGTTCGTTACAGCCAAACTATTAGAGACACAGTGTTCATATTGTACATGCAGGGTTTTACAGAGGCCCAAAGCATTAATATAGTCACTTATTAAGCGTTGGACTGCAACATGTGGTCGAACACCTAATATTGCAAAAGTGTCAGTTACAGCCAAACTATAAGAGGCATAAAGTTCATATTGTATATGCAGCGTTAAACAGAGGCCCAAAGCATTACTTTAACCACATATTAAGCGTTGGACTTTTCATGTGGTTGAACACCTAATATTCCAAAAATGTCCGATACAGCCAAACTATTATAGACACAGTGTTCATATTGTATATGCAGCGTTTTACAGAGGGCCAAAGCATTAATATAGTCACTTATTAAGCGTTGGACTGCCCTATGTGGTTGAACACCTAATACTCCAAAAATGTCCGTTACAGCCAAACTATTAGAGACACAGTGTTCATATTGTATATGCAGCGTTTTACAGAGGCCCAAAGCATTAATATAGTCACTTATTAAGCGATGGACTGCAACATGTGGCCGAACACCTAATATTCCAAAAATGTCCGTTACAGCCAAACTATTAGAGACACAGTGTTCATATTGTACATGCAGGGTTTTACAGAGGGCCAAAGCATTAATATAGTCACTTATTAAGCGATGGACAGCAACATGTGGCCGAACAACTAATATTCCAAAAATGTTCGTTACAGCCAAACTATTAGAGACACAGTGTTCATATTGTACATGCAGGGTTTTACAGAGGCCCAAAGCATTAATATAGTCACTTATTAAGCGTTGGACTGCAACATGTGGTCGAACACCTAATATTGCAAAAGTGTCAGTTACAGAAAAACTAGAAGAGGCATTAAGTTCATATTGTATATGCAGCGTTATACAGAGGTCCTAAGCATTACTATAATCACATGTTACGCGTTGGACTGCAACATGTAGTTGAACACCTAATATTCCAAAAGTTTCAGTTACAGCCAAACTATAAGAGGCATAAAGTTCATATTGTATATGCAGCGTTAAACAGAGGCCCAAAGCATTAATATAGTCACTTATTATGCGTTGGACTGCCCTATGTGGTTGAACACCTAATATTCCAAAAATGTCCGTTACAGCCAAACTATTAGAGACACAGCGTTCATATTGTGTATGCAGCGTTTTACAGAGGCCCAAAGCATTAATATAGTCACTTATTAAGCGTTGGACTGCCCTATGTGGTTGAACACCAAATATTCCAAAAATGTCAGTTACATCCAAACTATTAGAGACACAGTGTTCATATTTTATATGCAGGGTTTTACAGAGGCCCAAAGCATTAATATAGTCACTTATAAGGCGATGGACTGCAACATGTGGTCGAAGACCTAATATTCCAAAAATGTCCGTTACAGCCAAACTATTAGAGACACAGTGTTCATATTGTACATGCAGGGTTTCACAGAGGGCCAAAACATTAATATAGTCACTTATTAAGCGATGGACTGCAACTTGTGGCCGAACACCTAATATTCAAAAAATGTCCGTTACAGCCAAACTATAAGAGGCATAAAGTTCATATTGTATATGCAGCGTTAAACAGAGGCCCAAAGCATTACTTTAACCACTTATTAAGCGTTGGACTGCCCTCTGTGGTTGAACACCTAATACTCCAAAAAAGTCCGTTACAGCCAAACTATTAGAGACACAGTGTTCATATTGTATATGCAGCGTTTTACAGAGGCCCAAAGCATTAATATAGTCACTTATTAAGCGTTGGACTGCCCTATGTGGTTAAACACCTTATATTCCAAAAATGTCCGTTACAGCCAAACTATTAGAGACACAGTGTTCATATTGTACATGCAGGGTTTCACAGAGGGCCAAAACATTAATATAGTCACTTATTAAGCGATGGACTGCAACTTGTGGCCGAACACCTAATATTCCAAAAATGTCCGTTACAGCCAAACTATTAGAGACACAGTGTTCATATTGTACATGCAGGGTTTTACAGAGGGCCAAAGCATTAACATAGTCACTTATTAAGCGATGGACTGCAACATGTGGCCGAACACCTAATATTCCAAAAATGTCCGATACAGCCAAACTATTAGAGACACAGTATTCATATTGTACATGCAGGGTTTTACAGAGGCCCAAAGCATTAATATAGTAACTTATTAAGCGATGGACTGCAACATGTGGCCGAACACCTAATATTCCAAAAATGTCCGTTACAGCCAAACTATTAGAGACACAGTGTTCATATTGTATATGCAGCGTTTTTCAAAGGCCCAAAGCATTAATATAGTCTCTTATTAAGCGTTGGACTGCAACATGTGGTCGAACACCTAATATTACAAAAATGTCCGTTACAGCCAAACTATTAGAGACACAGTGTTCATATTGTATATGCAGCGTTTTACAGAGGCCCAAAGCATTAATATAGTCACTTATTAAGCGTTGGACTGCCCCATGTGGTTGAACACCTAATATTCCAAAAATGTCCGTTACAGCCAAACTATTATAGACACAGTGTTCATATTGTATATGCAGCGTTTTACAGAGGCCCAAAGCATTAATATAGTCACTTATTAAGCGTTGGACTGCCCCATATGGTTGAACCCCTAAAATTCCAAAAATGTCCGTTACAGCCAAACTATTATAGACACAGTGTTTATATTGTATATGCAGCGTTTTTCAAAGGCCCAAAGCATTAATATAGTCTCTCATTAAGCGTTGGACTGCCCTATGTGGTTGAACACCTAATACTCCAAAAATGTCCGTTACAGCCAAACTATTAGAGACACAGTGTTCATATTGTATATGCAGCGTTTTACAGAGGCCCAAAGCATTAATATAGTCACTTATTAAGCGTTGGACTGCCCTATGTGGTTAAACACCTAATATTCCAAAAATGTCCGTTACAGCCAAACTATTAGAGACACAGTGTTCATATTGTACATGCAGGGTTTCACAGAGGGCCAAAACATTAATATAGTCACTTATTAAGCGATGGACTGCAACTTGTGGCCGAACACCTAATATTCTAAAAATGTCCGTTACAGCCAAACTATAAGAGGCATAAAGTTCATATTGTATATGCAGCGTTAAACAGAGGCCCAAAGCATTACTTTAACCACTTATTAAGCGTTGGACTGCCCTCTGTGGTTGAACACCTAATACTCCAAAAAAGTCCGTTACAGCCAAACTATTAGAGACACAGTGTTCATATTGTATATGCAGCGTTTTACAGAGGCCCAAAGCATTAATATAGTCACTTATTAAGCGTTGGACTGCCCTATGTGGTTAAACACCTTATATTCCAAAAATGTCCGTTACAGCCAAACTATTAGAGACACAGTGTTCATATTGTACATGCAGGGTTTTACAGAGGGCCAAAGCATTAACATAGTCACTTATTAAGCGATGGACTGCAACATGTGGCCGAACACCTAACATTCCAAAAATGTCCGTTACAGCCAAACTATTAGAGACACAGTGTTCATATTGTACATGCAGGGTTTCACAGAGGGCCAAAACATTAATATAGTCACTTATTAAGCGATGGACTGCAACTTGTGGCCGAACACCTAATATTCTAAAAATGTCCGTTACAGCCAAACTATAAGAGGCATAAAGTTCATATTGTATATGCAGCGTTAAACAGAGGCCCAAAGCATTACTTTAACCACTTATTAAGCGTTGGACTGCCCTCTGTGGTTGAACACCTAATACTCCAAAAAAGTCCGTTACAGCCAAACTATTAGAGACACAGTGTTCATATTGTATATGCAGCGTTTTACAGAGGCCCAAAGCATTAATATAGTCACTTATTAAGCGATGGACTGCAACATGTGGCCGAACACCTAATATTCCAAAAATGTCCGTTACAGCCAAACTATTAGAGACACAGTGTTCATATTGTACATGCAGGGTTTTACAGAGGGCCAAAGCATTAATATAGTCACTTATTAAGCGATGGACAGCAACATGTGGCCGAACAACTAATATTCCAAAAATGTTCGTTACAGCCAAACTATTAGAGACACAGTGTTCATATTGTACATGCAGGGTTTTACAGAGGCCCAAAGCATTAATATAGTCACTTATTAAGCGTTGGACTGCAACATGTGGTCGAACACCTAATATTGCAAAAGTGTCAGTTACAGAAAAACTAGAAGAGGCATTAAGTTCATATTGTATATGCAGCGTTATACAGAGGCCCTAAGCATTACTATAATCACATGTTACGCGTTGGACTGCAACATGTAGTTGAACACCTAATATTCCAAAAGTTTCAGTTACAGCCAAACTATAAGAGGCATAAAGTTCATATTGTATATGCAGCGTTAAACAGAGGCCCAAAGCATTAATATAGTCACTTATTATGCGTTGGACTGCCCTATGTGGTTGAACACCTAATATTCCAAAAATGTCCGTTACAGCCAAACTATTAGAGACACAGCGTTCATATTGTGTATGCAGCGTTTTACAGAGGCCCAAAGCATTAATATAGTCACTTATTAAGCGTTGGACTGCCCTATGTGGTTGAACACCAAATATTCCAAAAATGTCAGTTACATCCAAACTATTAGAGACACAGTGTTCATATTTTATATGCAGGGTTTTACAGAGGCCCAAAGCATTAATATAGTCACTTATAAGGCGATGGACTGCAACATGTGGTCGAACACCTAATATTCCAAAAATGTCCGTTACAGCCAAACTATTAGAGACACAGTGTTCATATTGTACATGCAGGGTTTCACAGAGGGCCAAAACATTAATATAGTCACTTATTAAGCGATGGACTGCAACTTGTGGCCGAACACCTAATATTCAAAAAATGTCCGTTACAGCCAAACCATAAGAGGCATAAAGTTCATATTGTATATGCAGCGTTAAACAGAGGCCCAAAGCATTACTTTAACCACTTATTAAGCGTTGGACTGCCCTCTGTGGTTGAACACCTAATACTCCAAAAAAGTCCGTTACAGCCAAACTATTAGAGACACAGTGTTCATATTGTATATGCAGCGTTTTACAGAAGCCCAAAGCATTAATATAGTCACTTATTAAGCGTTGGACTGCCCTATGTGGTTAAACACCTTATATTCCAAAAATGTCCGTTACAGCCAAACTATTAGAGACACAGTGTTCATATTGTACATGCAGGGTTTCACAGAGGGCCAAAACATTAATATAGTCACTTATTAAGCGTTGGACTGCCCAATGTGGTTGAACACCTAATACTCCAAAAATGTCCGTTACAGCCAAACTATTAGAGACACAGTGTTCATATTGTATATGCAGCGTTTTACAGAGGCCCAAAGCATTAATATAGTCACTTATTAAGCGATGGACTGCAACATGTGGCCGAACACCTAATATTCCAAAAATGTCCGTTACAGCCAAACTATTAGAGACACAGTGTTCATATTGTACATGCAGGGTTTTACAGAGGGCCAAAGCATTAATATAGTCACTTATTAAGCGATGGACAGCAACATGTGGCCGAACAACTAATATTCCAAAAATGTTCGTTACAGCCAAACTATTAGAGACACAGTGTTCATATTGTACATGCAGGGTTTTACAGAGGCCCAAAGCATTAATATAGTCACTTATTAAGCGTTGGACTGCAACATGTGGTCGAACACCTAATATTGCAAAAGTGTCAGTTACAGAAAAACTAGAAGAGGCATTAAGTTCATATTGTATATGCAGCGTTATACAGAGGCCCTAAGCATTACTATAATCACATGTTACGCGTTGGACTGCAACATGTAGTTGAACACCTAATATTCCAAAAGTTTCAGTTACAGCCAAACTATAAGAGGCATAAAGTTCATATTGTATATGCAGCGTTAAACAGAGGCCCAAAGCATTAATATAGTCACTTATTATGCGTTGGACTGCCCTATGTGGTTGAACACCTAATATTCCAAAAATGTCCGTTACAGCCAAACTATTAGAGACACAGCGTTCATATTGTGTATGCAGCGTTTTACAGAGGCCCAAAGCATTAATATAGTCACTTATTAAGCGTTGGACTGCCCTATGTGGTTGAACACCAAATATTCCAAAAATGTCAGTTACATCCAAACTATTAGAGACACAGTGTTCATATTTTATATGCAGGGTTTTACAGAGGCCCAAAGCATTAATATAGTCACTTATAAGGCGATGGACTGCAACATGTGGTCGAACACCTAATATTCCAAAAATGTCCGTTACAGCCAAACTATTAGAGACACAGTGTTCATATTGTACATGCAGGGTTTCACAGAGGGCCAAAACATTAATATAGTCACTTATTAAGCGATGGACTGCAACTTGTGGCCGAACACCTAATATTCAAAAAATGTCCGTTACAGCCAAACTATAAGAGGCATAAAGTTCATATTGTATATGCAGCGTTAAACAGAGGCCCAAAGCATTACTTTAACCACTTATTAAGCGTTGGACTGCCCTCTGTGGTTGAACACCTAATACTCCAAAAAAGTCCGTTACAGCCAAACTATTAGAGACACAGTGTTCATATTGTATATGCAGCGTTTTACAGAGGCCCAAAGCATTAATATAGTCACTTATTAAGCGTTGGACTGCCCTATGTGGTTAAACACCTTATATTCCAAAAATGTCCGTTACAGCCAAACTATTAGAGACACAGTGTTCATATTGTACATGCAGGGTTTCACAGAGGGCCAAAACATTAATATAGTCACTTATTAAGCGTTGGACTGCCCAATGTGGTTGAACACCTAATACTCCAAAAATGTCCGTTACAGCCAAACTATTAGAGACACAGTGTTCATATTGTATATGCAGCGTTTTACAGAGGCCCAAAGCATTAATATAGTCACTTATTAAGCGATGGACTGCAACATGTGGCCGAACACCTAATATTCCAAAAATGTCCGTTACAGCCAAACTATTAGAGACACAGTGTTCATATTGTACATGCAGGGTTTTACAGAGGGCCAAAGCATTAATATAGTCACTTATTAAGCGATGGACAGCAACATGTGGCCGAACAACTAATATTCCAAAAATGTTCGTTACAGCCAAACTATTAGAGACACAGTGTTCATATTGTACATGCAGGGTTTTACAGAGGCCCAAAGCATTAATATAGTCACTTATTAAGCGTTGGACTGCAACATGTGGTCGAACACCTAATATTGCAAAAGTGTCAGTTACAGAAAAACTAGAAGAGGCATTAAGTTCATATTGTATATGCAGCGTTATACAGAGGCCCTAAGCATTACTATAATCACATGTTACGCGTTGGACTGCAACATGTAGTTGAACACCTAATATTCCAAAAGTTTCAGTTACAGCCAAACTATAAGAGGCATAAAGTTCATATTGTATATGCAGCGTTAAACAGAGGCCCAAAGCATTAATATAGTCACTTATTAAGCGTTGGACTGCCCTATGTGGTTGAACACCTAATATTCCAAAAATGTCCGTTACAGCCAAACTATTAGAGACACAGCGTTCATATTGTGTATGCAGCGTTTTACAGAGGCCCAAAGCATTAATATAGTCACTTATTAAGCGTTGGACTGCCCTATGTGGTTGAACACCAAATATTCCAAAAATGTCAGTTACATCCAAACTATTAGAGACACAGTGTTCATATTTTATATGCAGGGTTTTACAGAGGCCCAAAGCATTAATATAGTCACTTATTAAGCGATGGACTGCAACATGTGGTCGAACACCTAATATTCCAAAAATGTCCGTTACAGCCAAACTATTAGAGACACAGTGTTCATATTGTACATGCAGGGTTTCACAGAGGGCCAAAACATTAATATAGTCACTTATTAAGCGATGGACTGCAACTTGTGGCCGAACACCTAATATTCAAAAAATGTCCGTTACAGCCAAACTATAAGAGGCATAAAGTTCATATTGTATATGCAGCGTTAAACAGAGGCCCAAAGCATTACTTTAACCACTTATTAAGCGTTGGACTGCCCTCTGTGGTTGAACACCTAATACTCCAAAAAAGTCCGTTACAGCCAAACTATTAGAGACACAGTGTTCATATTGTATATGCAGCGTTTTACAGAGGCCCAAAGCATTAATATAGTCACTTATTAAGCGTTGGACTGCCCTATGTGGTTAAACACCTTATATTCCATAAATGTCCGTTACAGCCAAACTATTAGAGACACAGTGTTCATATTGTACATGCAGGGTTTCACAGAGGGCCAAAACATTAATATAGTCACTTATTAAGCGATGGACTGCAACATGTGGCCGAACACCTAATATTCCAAAAATGTCCGTTACAGCCAAACTATTAGAGACACAGTATTCATATTGTACATGCAGGGTTTTACAGAGGCCCAAAGCATTAATATAGTAACTTATTAAGCGATGGACTGCAACATGTGGCCGAACACCTAATATTCCAAAAATGTCCGTTACAGCCAAACTATTAGAGACACAGTGTTCATATTGTACATGCAGGGTTTTACAGAGGGCCAAAGCATTAATATAGTCACTTATTAAGCGATGGACAGCAACATGTATCTGAACAACTAATATTCCAAAAATGTTCGTTACAGCCAAACTATTAGAGACACAGTGTTCATATTGTACATGCAGGGTTTTACAGAGGCCCAAAGCATTAATATAGTCACTTATTAATCGTTGGACTGCAACATGTGGACGAACACCTAATATTGCAAAAGTGTCAGTTACAGAAAAACTAGAAGAGGCATTAAGTTCATATTGTATATGCAGCGTTTTACAGAGGCCCTAAGCATTACTATAATCACATGTTACGCGTTGGACTGCAACATGTAGTTGAACACCTAATATTCCAAAAGTTTCAGTTACAGCCAAACTATGAGAGGCATAAAGTTCATATTGTATATGCAGCGTTAAACAGAGGCCCAAAGCATTAATATAGTCACTTATTAAGCGTTGGACTGCCCTATGTGGTTGAACACCTAATATTCCAAAAATGTCCGTTACAGCCAAACTATTAGAGACACAGTGTTCATATTGTGTATGCAGCGTTTTACAGAGGCCCAAAGCATTAATATAGTCACTTATTAAGCGATGGACTGCAACATGTGGTCGAACACCTAATATTCCAAAAATGTCAGTTACAGCCAAACTATAAGAGACACAGTGTTCATATTTTATATGCAGGGTTTTACAGAGGCCCAAAGCATTAATATAGTCACTTATTAAGCGTTGGACTGCAACATGTGGTCGAACACCTAATATTCCAAAAATGTCCGTTACAGCCAAACTATTAGAGACACAGTGTTCATATTGTACATGCAGGGTTTTACAGAGGGCCAAAGCATTAATATAGTCACTTATTAAGCGTTGGACTGCAACATGTGGTCGAACACCTAATATTCCAAAAATGTCCGTTACAGCCAAACTATTAGAGACACAGTGTTCATATTGTACATGCAGGGTTTTACAGAGGGCCAAAGCATTAATATAGTCACTTATTAAGCGTTGGACTGCCCTATGTGGTTGAACACCTAATATTCCAAAAATGTCCGTTACAGCCAAACTATTAGAGACACAGTGTTCATATTGTACATGCAGGGTTTTACAGAGGGCCAAAGCATTAATATAGTCACTTATTAAGCGTTGGACTGCAACATGTGGTCGAACACCTAATATTCCAAAAATGTCCGTTACAGCCAAACTATTAGAGACACAGTGTTCATATTGTACATGCAGGGTTTTACAGAGGCCCAAAGCATTAATATAGTCACTTATTAAGCGTTGGACTGCCCTATGTGGTTAAACACCTAATATTCCAAAAATGTCCGTTACAGCCAAACTATTAGAGACACAGTGTTCATATTGTACATGCAGGGTTTCACAGAGGGCCAAAGCATTAATATAGTCACTTATTAAGCGATGGACAGCAACATGTGGCCGAACAACTAATATTCCAAAAATGTTCGTTACAGCCAAACTATTAGAGACACAGTGTTCATATTGTACATGCAGGGTTTTACAGAGGCCCAAAGCATTAATATAGTCACTTATTAAGCGTTGGACTGCAACATGTGGTCGAACACCTAATATTGCAAAAGTGTCAGTTACAGCCAAACTATAAGAGGCATAAAGTTCATATTGTATATGCAGCGTTAAACAGAGGCCCAAAGCATTACTTTAACCACATATTAAGCGTTGGACTTTTCATGTGGTTGAACACCTAATATTCCAAAAATGTCCGATACAGCCAAACTATTATAGACACAGTGTTCATATTGTATATGCAGCGTTTTACAGAGGGCCAAAGCATTAATATAGTCACTTATTAAGCGTTGGACTGCCCTATGTGGTTGAACACCTAATACTCCAAAAATGTCCGTTACAGCCAAACTATTAGAGACACAGTGTTCATATTGTATATGCAGCGTTTTACAGAGGCCCAAAGCATTAATATAGTCACTTATTAAGCGATGGACTGCAACATGTGGCCGAACACCTAATATTCCAAAAATGTCCGTTACAGCCAAACTATTAGAGACACAGTGTTCATATTGTACATGCAGGGTTTTACAGAGGGCCAAAGCATTAATATAGTCACTTATTAAGCGATGGACAGCAACATGTGGCCGAACAACTAATATTCCAAAAATGTTCGTTACAGCCAAACTATTAGAGACACAGTGTTCATATTGTACATGCAGGGTTTTACAGAGGCCCAAAGCATTAATATAGTCACTTATTAAGCGTTGGACTGCAACATGTGGTCGAACACCTAATATTGCAAAAGTGTCAGTTACAGAAAAACTAGAAGAGGCATTAAGTTCATATTGTATATGCAGCGTTATACAGAGGTCCTAAGCATTACTATAATCACATGTTACGCGTTGGACTGCAACATGTAGTTGAACACCTAATATTCCAAAAGTTTCAGTTACAGCCAAACTATAAGAGGCATAAAGTTCATATTGTATATGCAGCGTTAAACAGAGGCCCAAAGCATTAATATAGTCACTTATTATGCGTTGGACTGCCCTATGTGGTTGAACACCTAATATTCCAAAAATGTCCGTTACAGCCAAACTATTAGAGACACAGCGTTCATATTGTGTATGCAGCGTTTTACAGAGGCCCAAAGCATTAATATAGTCACTTATTAAGCGTTGGACTGCCCTATGTGGTTGAACACCAAATATTCCAAAAATGTCAGTTACATCCAAACTATTAGAGACACAGTGTTCATATTTTATATGCAGGGTTTTACAGAGGCCCAAAGCATTAATATAGTCACTTATAAGGCGATGGACTGCAACATGTGGTCGAACACCTAATATTCCAAAAATGTCCGTTACAGCCAAACTATTAGAGACACAGTGTTCATATTGTACATGCAGGGTTTCACAGAGGGCCAAAACATTAATATAGTCACTTATTAAGCGATGGACTGCAACTTGTGGCCGAACACCTAATATTCAAAAAATGTCCGTTACAGCCAAACTATAAGAGGCATAAAGTTCATATTGTATATGCAGCGTTAAACAGAGGCCCAAAGCATTACTTTAACCACTTATTAAGCGTTGGACTGCCCTCTGTGGTTGAACACCTAATACTCCAAAAAAGTCCGTTACAGCCAAACTATTAGAGACACAGTGTTCATATTGTATATGCAGCGTTTTACAGAGGCCCAAAGCATTAATATAGTCACTTATTAAGCGTTGGACTGCCCTATGTGGTTAAACACCTTATATTCCAAAAATGTCCGTTACAGCCAAACTATTAGAGACACAGTGTTCATATTGTACATGCAGGGTTTCACAGAGGGCCAAAACATTAATATAGTCACTTATTAAGCGATGGACTGCAACTTGTGGCCGAACACCTAATATTCCAAAAATGTCCGTTACAGCCAAACTATTAGAGACACAGTGTTCATATTGTATATGCAGCGTTTTTCAAAGGCCCAAAGCATTAATATAGTCTCTTATTAAGCGTTGGACTGCAACATGTGGTCGAACACCTAATATTACAAAAATGTCCGTTACAGCCAAACTATTAGAGACACAGTGTTCATATTGTATATGCAGCGTTTTACAGAGGCCCAAAGCATTAATATAGTCACTTATTAAGCGTTGGACTGCCCCATGTGGTTGAACACCTAATATTCCAAAAATGTCCGTTACAGCCAAACTATTATAGACACAGTGTTCATATTGTATATGCAGCGTTTTACAGAGGCCCAAAGCATTAATATAGTCACTTATTAAGCGTTGGACTGCCCCATATGGTTGAACCCCTAAAATTCCAAAAATGTCCGTTACAGCCAAACTATTATAGACACAGTGTTTATATTGTATATGCAGCGTTTTTCAAAGGCCCAAAGCATTAATATAGTCTCTCATTAAGCGTTGGACTGCCCTATGTGGTTGAACACCTAATACTCCAAAAATGTCCGTTACAGCCAAACTATTAGAGACACAGTGTTCATATTGTATATGCAGCGTTTTACAGAGGCCCAAAGCATTAATATAGTCACTTATTAAGCGTTGGACTGCCCTATGTGGTTAAACACCTAATATTCCAAAAATGTCCGTTACAGCCAAACTATTAGAGACACAGTGTTCATATTGTACATGCAGGGTTTCACAGAGGGCCAAAACATTAATATAGTCACTTATTAAGCGATGGACTGCAACTTGTGGCCGAACACCTAATATTCTAAAAATGTCCGTTACAGCCAAACTATAAGAGGCATAAAGTTCATATTGTATATGCAGCGTTAAACAGAGGCCCAAAGCATTACTTTAACCACTTATTAAGCGTTGGACTGCCCTCTGTGGTTGAACACCTAATACTCCAAAAAAGTCCGTTACAGCCAAACTATTAGAGACACAGTGTTCATATTGTATATGCAGCGTTTTACAGAGGCCCAAAGCATTAATATAGTCACTTATTAAGCGTTGGACTGCCCTATGTGGTTAAACACCTTATATTCCAAAAATGTCCGTTACAGCCAAACTATTAGAGACACAGTGTTCATATTGTACATGCAGGGTTTTACAGAGGGCCAAAGCATTAACATAGTCACTTATTAAGCGATGGACTGCAACATGTGGCCGAACACCTAACATTCCAAAAATGTCCGTTACAGCCAAACTATTAGAGACACAGTGTTCATATTGTACATGCAGGGTTTCACAGAGGGCCAAAACATTAATATAGTCACTTATTAAGCGATGGACTGCAACTTGTGGCCGAACACCTAATATTCTAAAAATGTCCGTTACAGCCAAACTATAAGAGGCATAAAGTTCATATTGTATATGCAGCGTTAAACAGAGGCCCAAAGCATTACTTTAACCACTTATTAAGCGTTGGACTGCCCTCTGTGGTTGAACACCTAATACTCCAAAAAAGTCCGTTACAGCCAAACTATTAGAGACACAGTGTTCATATTGTATATGCAGCGTTTTACAGAGGCCCAAAGCATTAATATAGTCACTTATTAAGCGTTGGACTGCCCTATGTGGTTAAACACCTTATATTCCAAAAATGTCCGTTACAGCCAAACTATTAGAGACACAGTGTTCATATTGTACATGCAGGGTTTCACAGAGGGCCAAAACATTAATATAGTCACTTATTAAGCGATGGACTGCAACTTGTGGCCGAACACCTAATATTCCAAAAATGTCCGTTACAGCCAAACTATTAGAGACACAGTGTTCATATTGTACATGCAGGGTTTTACAGAGGCCCAAAGCATTAATATAGTAACTTATTAAGCGATGGACTGCAACATGTGGCCGAACACCTAATATTCCAAAAATGTCCGTTACAGCCAAACTATTAGAGACACAGTGTTCATATTGTACATGCAGGGTTTTACAGAGGGCCAAAGCATTAATATAGTCACTTATTAAGCGATGGACAGCAACATGTGGCCGAACAACTAATATTCCAAAAATGTTCGTTACAGCCAAACTATTAGAGACACAGTGTTCATATTGTACATGCAGCGTTTTACAGTGGCCCAAAGCAATAATATGGTCACTTATTAAGCGTTGGACTGCCCTATGTGGTTGAACACCTAATATTCCAAAAATGTCAGTTACAGCCAAACTATAAGAGGCATAAAGTTCATATTGTATATGCAGCGTTAAACAGAGGCCCAAAGCATTACTTTAACCACATATTAAGCGTTGGACTGCCCCATGTGGTTGAACACCTAATATTCCAAAAATGTCCGTTACAGCCAAACTATTATAGACACAGTGTTCATATTGTATATGCAGCGTTTTACAGAGGCCCAAAGCATTAATATAGTCACTTATTAAGCGTTGGACTGCCCTATGTGGTTGAACACCTAATATTCCAAAAATGTTCGTTACAGCCAAACTATTAGAGACACAGTGTTCATATTGTACATGCAGCGTTTTACAGTGGCCCAAAGCAATAATATGGTCACTTATTAAGCGTTGGACTGCCCTATGTGGTTGAACACCTAATATTCCAAAAATGTCAGTTACAGCCAAACTATAAGAGGCATAAAGTTCATATTGTATATGCAGCGTTAAACAGAGGCCCAAAGCATTACTTTAACCACATATTAAGCGTTGGACTGCCCCATGTGGTTGAACACCTAATATTCCAAAAATGTCCGTTACAGCCAAACTATTATAGACACAGTGTTCATATTGTATATGCAGCGTTTTACAGAGGCCCAAAGCATTAATATAGTCACTTATTAAGCGTTGGACTGCCCTATGTGGTTGAACACCTAATATTCCAAAAATGTCCGTTACAGCCAAACTATTATAGACACAGTGTTCATATTGTATATGCAGCGTTTTACAGAGGCCCAAAGCATTAAAATAGTCTCTTATTAAGCGTTGGACTGCCCTATGTGGTTGAACACCTAATATTCCAAAAATGTCCGTTACAGCCAAACTATTAGAGACACAGTGTTCATATTGTACATGCAGGGTTTCACAGAGGGCCAAAACATTAATATAGTCACTTATTAAGCGATGGACTGCAACTTGTGGCCGAACACCTAATATTCTAAAAATGTCCGTTACAGCCAAACTATAAGAGGCATAAAGTTCATATTGTATATGCAGCGTTAAACAGAGGCCCAAAGCATTACTTTAACCACTTATTAAGCGTTGGACTGCCCTCTGTGGTTGAACACCTAATACTCCAAAAAAGTCCGTTACAGCCAAACTATTAGAGACACAGTGTTCATATTGTATATGCAGCGTTTTACAGAGGCCCAAAGCATTAATATAGTCACTTATTAAGCGTTGGACTGCCCTATGTGGTTAAACACCTTATATTCCAAAAATGTCCGTTACAGCCAAACTATTAGAGACACAGTGTTCATATTGTGCATTCAGGGTTTCACAGAGGGCCAAAACATTAATATAGTCACTTATTAAGCGATGGACTGCAACTTGTGGCCGAACACCTAATATTCCAAAAATGTCCGTTACAGCCAAACTATTAGAGACACAGTGTTCATATTGTACATGCAGGGTTTTACAGAGGGCCAAAGCATTAACATAGTCACTTATTAAGCGATGGACTGCAACATGTGGCCGAACACCTAACATTCCAAAAATGTCCGTTACAGCCAAACTATTAGAGACACAGTGTTCATATTGTACATGCAGGGTTTCACAGAGATCCAAAGCATTAATATAGTCACTTATTAAGCGATGGACTGCAACATGTGGTCGAACACCTAATATTCCAAAAATGTCAGTTACAGCCAAACTATAAGAGACACAGTGTTCATATTTTATATGCAGGGTTTAACAGAGGCCCAAAGCATTAATATAGTCACTTATTAAGCGATGGACTGCAACATGTGGCCGAACACCTAATATTCCAAAAATGTCCGTTACAGCCAAACTATTAGAGACACAGTGTTCATATTGTACATGCAGGGTTTTACAGAGGGCCAAAGCATTAATATAGTCACTTATTAAGCGATGGACTGCAACATGTGGCCGAACACCTAATATTCCAAAAATGTCCGTTACAGCCAAACTATTAGAGACACAGTGTTCATATTGTACATGCAGGGTTTAACAGAGGCCCAAAGCATTAATATAGTCACTTATTAAGCGATGGACTGCAACATGTAGTTGAACACCTAATATTCCAAAAGTGTCAGTTACAGCCAAACTATAAGAGGCATAAAGTTCATATTGTATATGCATCGTTTAACAGAGGCCCAAAGCATTAATATAGTCACTTATTAAGCGTTGGACTGCCCTCTGTGGTTGAACAACTAATACTCCAAAAATGTCCGTTACAGCCAAACTACTAGAGACACAGTGTTCATATTGTGTATGCAGCGTTTTACAGTGGCCCAAAGCATTAATATAGTCACTTATTAAGCGTTGGACTGCCCCATGTGGTTGAACACCTAATATTCCAAAAATGTCCGTTACAGCCAAACTATAATAGACACAGTGTTCATATTGTATATGCAGCGTTTTTCAAAGGCCCAAAGCATTAATATAGTCTCTTATTAAGCGTTGGACTGCAACATGTGGTCGAACACCTAATATTACAAAAATGTCCGTTACAGCCAAACTATTAGAGACACAGTGTTCATATTGTATATGCAGCGTTTTACAGAGGCCCAAAGCATTAATATAGTCTCTTATTAAGCGTTGGACTGCCCCATGTGGTTGAACACCTAATATTCCAAAAATGTCCGTTACAGCCAAACTATTATAGACACAGTGTTCATATTGTATATGCAGCGTTTTACAGAGGCCCAAAGCATTAATATAGTCACTTATTAAGCGTTGGACTGCCCCATGTGGTTGAACACCTAATATTCCAAAAATGTCCGTTACAGCCAAACTATTATAGACACAGTGTTTATATTGTATATGCAGCGTTTTTCAAAGGCCCAAAGCATTAATATAGTCACTTATTAAGCGTTGGACTGCCCTCTGTGGTTGAACAACTAATACTCCAAAAATGTCCGTTACAGCCAAACTACTAGAGACACAGTGTTCATATTGTGTATGCAGCGTTTTACAGTGGCCCAAAGCATTAATATAGTCACTTATTAAGCGTTGGACTGCCCCATGTGGTTGAACACCTAATATTCCAAAAATGTCCGTTACAGCCAAACTATTATAGACACAGTGTTCATATTGTATATGCAGCGTTTTTCAAAGGCCCAAAGCATTAATATAGTCTCTTATTAAGCGTTGGACTGCAACATGTGGTCGAACACCTAATATTACAAAAATGTCCGTTACAGCCAAACTATTAGAGACACAGTGTTCATATTGTATATGCAGCGTTTTACAGAGGCCCAAAGCATTAATATAGTCTCTTATTAAGCGTTGGACTGCCCCATGTGGTTGAACACCTAATATTCCAAAAATGTCCGTTACAGCCAAACTATTATAGACACAGTGTTCATATTGTATATGCAGCGTTTTACAGAGGCCCAAAGCATTAATATAGTCACTTATTAAGCGTTGGACTGCCCCATGTGGTTGAACACCTAATATTCCAAAAATGTCCGTTACAGCCAAACTATTATAGACACAGTGTTTATATTGTATATGCAGCGTTTTTCAAAGGCCCAAAGCATTAATATAGTCACTTATTAAGCGTTGGACTGCCCTCTGTGGTTGAACAACTAATACTCCAAAAATGTCCGTTACAGCCAAACTACTAGAGACACAGTGTTCATATTGTGTATGCAGCGTTTTACAGTGGCCCAAAGCATTAATATAGTCTCTTATTAAGCGTTGGACTGCCCCATGTGGTTGAACACCTAATATTCCAAAAATGTCCGTTACAGCCAAACTATTAGAGACACAGTGTTCATATTGTATATGCAGCGTTTTACAGAGGCCCAAAGCATTAATATAGTCACTTATTAAGCGTTGGACTGCCCTATGTGGTTAAACACCTAATATTCCAAAAATGTCCGTTACAGCCAAACTATTAGAGACACAGTGTTCATATTGTACATGCAGGGTTTCACAGAGGGCCAAAACATTAATATAGTCACTTATTAAGCGATGGACTGCAACTTGTGGCCGAACACCTAATATTCTAAAAATGTCCGTTACAGCCAAACTATAAGAGGCATAAAGTTCATATTGTATATGCAGCGTTAAACAGAGGCCCAAAGCATTACTTTAACCACTTATTAAGCGTTGGACTGCCCTCTGTGGTTGAACACCTAATACTCCAAAAAAGTCCGTTACAGCCAAACTATTAGAGACACAGTGTTCATATTGTACATGCAGGGTTTCACAGAGGGCCAAAACATTAATATAGTCACTTATTAAGCGATGGACTGCAACTTGTGGCCGAACACCTAATATTCTAAAAATGTCCGTTACAGCCAAACTATAAGAGGCATAAAGTTCATATTGTATATGCAGCGTTAAACAGAGGCCCAAAGCATTACTTTAACCACTTATTAAGCGTTGGACTGCCCTCTGTGGTTGAACACCTAATACTCCAAAAAAGTCCGTTACAGCCAAACTATTAGAGACACAGTGTTCATATTGTATATGCAGCGTTTTACAGAGGCCCAAAGCATTAATATAGTCACTTATTAAGCGTTGGACTGCCCTATGTGGTTAAACACCTTATATTCCAAAAATGTCCGTTACAGCCAAACTATTAGAGACACAGTGTTCATATTGTACATGCAGGGTTTTACAGAGGGCCAAAGCATTAACATAGTCACTTATTAAGCGATGGACTGCAACATGTGGCCGAACACCTAATATTCCAAAAATGTCCGTTACAGCCAAACTATTAGAGACACAGTGTTCATATTGTACATGCAGAATTTCACAGAGGGCCAAAACATTAATATAGTCACTTATTAAGCGATGGACTGCAACTTGTGGCCGAACACCTAATATTCTAAAAATGTCCGTTACAGCCAAACTATTATAGACACAGTGTTTATATTGTATATGCAGCGTTTTTCAAAGGCCCAAAGCATTAATATAGTCTCTCATTAAGCGTTGGACTGCCCTATGTGGTTGAACACCTAATACTCCAAAAATGTCCGTTACAGCCAAACTATTAGAGACACAGTGTTCATATTGTATATGCAGCGTTTTACAGAGGCCCAAAGCATTAATATAGTCACTTATTAAGCGTTGGACTGCCCTATGTGGTTAAACACCTAATATTCCAAAAATGTCCGTTACAGCCAAACTATTAGAGACACAGTGTTCATATTGTACATGCAGGGTTTCACAGAGGGCCAAAACATTAATATAGTCACTTATTAAGCGATGGACTGCAACTTGTGGCCGAACACCTAATATTCTAAAAATGTCCGTTACAGCCAAACTATAAGAGGCATAAAGTTCATATTGTATAAGCAGCGTTAAACAGAGGCCCAAAGCATTACTTTAACCACTTATTAAGCGTTGGACTGCCCTCTGTGGTTGAACACCTAATATTCCAAAAATGTCCGTTACAACCAAACTATTAGAGACACAATGTTCATATTGTGTATGCAGCGTTATACAGAGGCCCAAAGCATTAATATAGTCACTTATTAAGCGTTGGACTGCCCTTTGTGGTTGAAAACCTAATATTCCAAAAATGTCAGTTACAGCCAAACTATAAGAGACACAGTGTTCATATTGTGTATGCAGCGTTTTACAGTGGCCCAAAGCAATAATATGGTCACTTATTAAGCGTTGAACTGCCCTATGTGGTTGAACACCTAATATTCCAAAAATGTCAGTTACAGCCAAACTATAAGAGGCATAAAGTTCATATTGTATATGCAGCGTTAAACAGAGGCCCAAAGCATTACTTTAACCACATATTAAGCGTTGGACTGCCCCATGTGGTTGAACACCTAATATTCCAAAAATGTCCGTTACAGCCAAACTATTATAGACACAGTGTTCATATTGTATATGCAGCGTTTTACAGAGGCCCAAAGCATTAATATAGTCACTTATTAAGCGTTGGACTGCCCTATGTGGTTGAACACCTAATACTCCAAAAATGTCCGTTACAGCCAAACTATTAGAGACACAGTGTTCATATTGTATATGCAGCGTTTTACGGAGGCCCAAAGCATTAATATAGTCACTTATTAAGCGATGGACTGCAACATGTGGCCGAACACCTAATATTCCAAAAATGTCCGTTACAGCCAAACTATTAGAGACACAGTGTTCATATTGTACATGCAGGGTTTTACAGAGGCCCAAAGCATTAATATAGTCACTTATTAAGCGTTGGACTGCAACATGTGGTCGAACACCTAATATTGCAAAAGTGTCAGTTACAGAAAAACTAGAAGAGGCATTAAGTTCATATTGTATATGCAGCGTTATACAGAGGCCCTAAGCATTACTATAATCACATGTTACGCGTTGGACTGCAACATGTAGTTGAACACCTAATATTCCAAAAGTTTCAGTTACACCCAACTATAAGAGGCATAAAGTTCATATTGTATATGCAGCGTTAAACAGAGGCCCAAAGCATTAATATAGTCACTTATTAAGCGTTGGACTGCCCTATGTGGTTAAACACCTAATATTCCAAAAATGTCCGTTACAGCCAAACTATTAGAGACACAGTGTTCATATTGTGTATGCAGCGTTTTACAGAGGCCCAAAGCATTAATATAGTCACTTATTAAGCGTTGGACTGCCCTATGTGGTTAAACACCTTATATTCCAAAAATGTCCGTTACAGCCAAACTATTAGAGACACAGTGTTCATATTGTATATGCAGCGTTTTTCAAAGGCCCAAAGCATTAATATAGTCTCTTATTAAGCGTTGGACTGCAACATGTGGTCGAACACCTAATATTACAAAAATGTCCGTTACAGCCAAACTATTAGAGACACAGTGTTCATATTGTATATGCAGCGTTTTACAGAGGCCCAAAGCATTAATATAGTCACTTATTAAGCGTTGGACTGCCCCATGTGGTTGAACACCTAATATTCCAAAAATGTCCGTTACAGCCAAACTATTATAGACACAGTGTTCATATTGTATATGCAGCGTTTTACAGAGGCCCAAAGCATTAATATAGTCACTTATTAAGCGTTGGACTGCCCCATATGGTTGAACACCTAATATTCCAAAAATGTCCGTTACAGCCAAACTATTATAGACACAGTGTTTATATTGTATATGCAGCGTTTTTCAAAGGCCCAAAGCATTAATATAGTCTCTCATTAAGCGTTGGACTGCCCTATGTGGTTGAACACCTAATACTCCAAAAATGTCCGTTACAGCCAAACTATTAGAGACACAGTGTTCATATTGTATATGCAGCGTTTTACAGAGGCCCAAAGCATTAATATAGTCACTTATTAAGCGTTGGACTGCCCTATGTGGTTAAACACCTAATATTCCAAAAATGTCCGTTACAGCCAAACTATTAGAGACACAGTGTTCATATTGTACATGCAGGGTTTCACAGAGGGCCAAAACATTAATATAGTCACTTATTAAGCGATGGACTGCAACTTGTGGCCGAACACCTAATATTCTAAAAATGTCCGTTACAGCCAAACTATAAGAGGCATAAAGTTCATATTGTATATGCAGCGTTAAACAGAGGCCCAAAGCATTACTTTAACCACTTATTAAGCGTTGGACTGCCCTCTGTGGTTGAACACCTAATACTCCAAAAAAGTCCGTTACAGCCAAACTATGAGAGACACAGTGTTCATATTGTATATGCAGCGTTTTACAGAGGCCCAAAGCATTAATATAGTCACTTATTAAGCGTTGGACTGCCCTATGTGGTTAAACACCTTATATTCCAAAAATGTCCGTTACAGCCAAACTATTAGAGACACAGTGTTCATATTGTACATGCAGGGTTTTACAGAGGGCCAAAGCATTAACATAGTCACTTATTAAGCGATGGACTGCAACATGTGGCCGAACACCTAACATTCCAAAAATGTCCGTTACAGCCAAACTATTAGAGACACAGTGTTCATATTGTACATGCAGGGTTTCACAGAGGGCCAAAACATTAATATAGTCACTTATTAAGCGATGGACTGCAACTTGTGGCCGAACACCTAATATTCTAAAAATGTCCGTTACAGCCAAACTATAAGAGGCATAAAGTTCATATTGTATATGCAGCGTTAAACAGAGGCCCAAAGCATTACTTTAACCACTTATTAAGCGTTGGACTGCTCTCTGTGGTTGAACACCTAATACTCCAAAAAAGTCCGTTACAGCCAAACTATTAGAGACACAGTGTTCATATTGTATATGCAGCGTTTTACAGAGGCCCAAAGCATTAATATAGTCACTTATTAAGCGTTGGACTGCCCTATGTGGTTAAACACCTTATATTCCAAAAATGTCCGTTACAGCCAAACTATTAGAGACACAGTGTTCATATTGTACATGCAGGGTTTCACAGAGGGCCAAAACATTAATTTAGTCACTTATTAAGCGATGGACTGCAACTTGTGGCCGAACACCTAATATTCCAAAAATGTCCGTTACAGCCAAACTATTAGAGACACAGTGTTCATATTGTACATGCAGGGTTTCACAGAGGGCCAAAACATTAATATAGTCACTTATTAAGCGTTGGACTGCCCAATGTGGTTGAACACCTAATACTCCAAAAATGTCCGTTACAGCCAAACTATTAGAGACACAGTGTTCATATTGTATATGCAGCGTTTTACAGAGGCCCAAAGCATTAATATAGTCACTTATTAAGCGATGGACTGCAACATGTGGCCGAACACCTAATATTCCAAAAATGTCCGTTACAGCCAAACTATTAGAGACACAGTGTTCATATTGTACATGCAGGGTTTTACAGAGGGCCAAAGCATTAATATAGTCACTTATTAAGCGATGGACAGCAACATGTGGCCGAACAACTAATATTCCAAAAATGTTCGTTACAGCCAAACTATTAGAGACACAGTGTTCATATTGTACATGCAGGGTTTTACAGAGGCCCAAAGCATTAATATAGTCACTTATTAAGCGTTGGACTGCAACATGTGGTCGAACACCTAATATTGCAAAAGTGTCAGTTACAGAAAAACTAGAAGAGGCATTAAGTTCATATTGTATATGCAGCGTTATACAGAGGCCCTAAGCATTACTATAATCACATGTTACGCGTTGGACTGCAACATGTAGTTGAACACCTAATATTCCAAAAGTTTCAGTTACAGCCAAACTATAAGAGGCATAAAGTTCATATTGTATATGCAGCGTTAAACGGAGGCCCAAAGCATTAATATAGTCACTTATTATGCGTTGGACTGCCCTATGTGGTTGAACACCTAATATTCCAAAAATGTCCGTTACAGCCAAACTATTAGAGACACAGCGTTCATATTGTGTATGCAGCGTTTTACAGAGGCCCAAAGCATTAATATAGTCACTTATTAAGCGTTGGACTGCCCTATGTGGTTGAACACCAAATATTCCAAAAATGTCAGTTACATCCAAACTATTAGAGACACAGTGTTCATATTTTATATGCAGGGTTTTACAGAGGCCCAAAGCATTAATATAGTCACTTATAAGGCGATGGACTGCAACATGTGGTCGAACACCTAATATTCCAAAAATGACCGTTACAGCCAAACTATTAGAGACACAGTGTTCATATTGTACATGCAGGGTTTCACAGAGGGCCAAAACATTAATATAGTCACTTATTAAGCGATGGACTGCAACTTGTGGCCGAACACCTAATATTCAAAAAATGTCCGTTACAGCCAAACTATAAGAGGCATAAAGTTCATATTGTATATGCAGCGTTAAACAGAGGCCCAAAGCATTACTTTAACCACTTATTAAGCGTTGGACTGCCCCATGTGGTTGAACACCTAATATTCCAAAAATGTCCGTTACAGCCAAACTATTAGAGACACAGTGTTCATATTGTATATGCAGCGTTTTACAGAGGCCCAAAGCATTAATATAGTCACTTATTAAGCGTTGGACTGCCCTATGTGGTTAAACACCTAATATTCCAAAAATGTCCGTTACAGCCAAACTATTAGAGACACAGTGTTCATATTGTACATGCAGGGTTTCACAGAGGGCCAAAACATTAATATAGTCACTTATTAAGCGATGGACTGCAACTTGTGGCCGAACACCTAATATTCTAAAAATGTCCGTTACAGCCAAACTATAAGAGGCATAAAGTTCATATTGTATATGCAGCGTTAAACAGAGGCCCAAAGCATTACTTTAACCACTTATTAAGCGTTGGACTGTGCTCTGTGGTTGAACACCTAATACTCCAAAAAAGTCCGTTACAGCCAAACTATTAGAGACACAGTGTTCATATTGTACATGCAGGGTTTCACAGAGGGCCAAAACATTAATATAGTCACTTATTAAGCGATGGACTGCAACTTGTGGCCGAACACCTAATATTCTAAAAATGTCCGTTACAGCCAAACTATAAGAGGCATAAAGTTCATATTGTATATGCAGCGTTAAACAGAGGCCCAAAGCATTACTTTAACCACTTATTAAGCGTTGGACTGCCCTCTGTGGTTGAACACCTAAAACTCCAAAAAAGTCCGTTACAGCCAAACTATTAGAGACACAGTGTTCATATTGTATATGCAGCGTTTTACAGAGGCCCAAAGCATTAATATAGTCACTTATTAAGCGTTGGACTGCCCTATGTGGTTAAACACCTTATATTCCAAAAATGTCCGTTACAGCCAAACTATTAGAGACACAGTGTTCATATTGTACATGCAGGGTTTTACAGAGGGCCAAAGCATTAACATAGTCACTTATTAAGCGATGGACTGCAACATGTGGCCGAACACCTAATATTCCAAAAATGTCCGTTACAGCCAAACTATTAGAGACACAGTGTTCATATTGTACATGCAGGGTTTCACAGAGGGCCAAAACATTAATATAGTCACTTATTAAGCGATGGACTGCAACTTGTGGCCGAACACCTAATATTCTAAAAATGTCCGTTACAGCCAAACTATTATAGACACAGTGTTTATATTGTATATGCAGCGTTTTTCAAAGGCCCAAAGCATTAATATAGTCTCTCATTAAGCGTTGGACTGCCCTATGTGGTTGAACACCTAATACTCCAAAAATGTCCGTTACAGCCAAACTATTAGAGACACAGTGTTCATATTGTATATGCAGCGTTTTACAGAGGCCCAAAGCATTAATATAGTCACTTATTAAGCGTTGGACTGCCCTATGTGGTTAAACACCTAATATTCCAAAAATGTCCGTTACAGCCAAACTATTAGAGACACAGTGTTCATATTGTACATGCAGGGTTTCACAGAGGGCCAAAACATTAATATAGTCACTTATTAAGCGATGGACTGCAACTTGTGGCCGAACACCTAATATTCTAAAAATGTCCGTTACAGCCAAACTATAAGAGGCATAAAGTTCATATTGTATAAGCAGCGTTAAACAGAGGCCCAAAGCATTACTTTAACCACTTATTAAGCGTTGGACTGCCCTCTGTGGTTGAACACCTAATATTCCAAAAATGTCCGTTACAACCAAACTATTAGAGACACAATGTTCATATTGTGTATGCAGCGTTATACAGAGGCCCAAAGCATTAATATAGTCACTTATTAAGCGTTGGACTGCCCTTTGTGGTTGAAAACCTAATATTCCAAAAATGTCAGTTACAGCCAAACTATAAGAGACACAGTGTTCATATTGTGTATGCAGCGTTTTACAGTGGCCCAAAGCAATAATATGGTCACTTATTAAGCGTTGAACTGCCCTATGTGGTTGAACACCTAATATTCCAAAAATGTCAGTTACAGCCAAACTATAAGAGGCATAAAGTTCATATTGTATATGCAGCGTTAAACAGAGGCCCAAAGCATTACTTTAACCACATATTAAGCGTTGGACTGCCCCATGTGGTTGAACACCTAATATTCCAAAAATGTCCGTTACAGCCAAACTATTATAGACACAGTGTTCATATTGTATATGCAGCGTTTTACAGAGGCCCAAAGCATTAATATAGTCACTTATTAAGCGATGGACTGCAACATGTGGCCGAACACCTAATACTCCAAAAATGTCCGTTACAGCCAAACTATTAGAGACACAGTGTTCATATTGTACATGCAGGGTTTTACAGAGGGCCAAAGCATTAATATAGTCACTTATTAAGCGATGGACAGCAACATGTGGCCGAACAACTAATATTCCAAAAATGTTCGTTACAGCCAAACTATTAGAGACACAGTGTTCATATTGTACATGCAGGGTTTTACAGAGGCCCAAAGCATTAATATAGTCACTTATTAAGCGTTGGACTGCAACATGTGGTCGAACACCTAATATTGCAAAAGTGTCAGTTACAGAAAAACTAGAAGAGGCATTAAGTTCATATTGTATATGCAGCGTTATACAGAGGCCCTAAGCATTACTATAATCACATGTTACGCGTTGGACTGCAACATGTAGTTGAACACCTAATATTCCAAAAGTTTCAGTTACAGCCAAACTATAAGAGGCATAAAGTTCATATTGTATATGCAGCGTTAAACGGAGGCCCAAAGCATTAATATAGTCACTTATTATGCGTTGGACTGCCCTATGTGGTTGAACACCTAATATTCCAAAAATGTCCGTTACAGCCAAACTATTAGAGACACAGCGTTCATATTGTGTATGCAGCGTTTTACAGAGGCCCAAAGCATTAATATAGTCACTTATTAAGCGTTGGACTGCCCTATGTGGTTAAACACCTTATATTCCAAAAATGTCCGTTACAGCCAAACTATTAGAGACACAGTGTTCATATTGTATATGCAGCGTTTTTCAAAGGCCCAAAGCATTAATATAGTCTCTTATTAAGCGTTGGACTGCAACATGTGGTCGAACACCTAATATTACAAAAATGTCCGTTACAGCCAAACTATTAGAGACACAGTGTTCATATTGTATATGCAGCGTTTTACAGAGGCCCAAAGCATTAATATAGTCACTTATTAAGCGTTGGACTGCCCCATGTGGTTGAACACCTAATATTCCAAAAATGTCTGTTACAGCCAAACTATTATAGACACAGTGTTCATATTGTATATGCAGCGTTTTACAGAGGCCCAAAGCATTAATATATTCACTTATTAAGCGTTGGACTGCCCCATATGGTTGAACACCTAATATTCCAAAAATGTCCGTTACAGCCAAACTATTATAGACACAGTGTTTATATTGTATATGCAGCGTTTTTCAAAGGCCCAAAGCATTAATATAGTCTCTCATTAAGCGTTGGACTGCCCTATGTGGTTGAACACCTAATACTCCAAAAATGTCCGTTACAGCCAAACTATTAGAGACACAGTGTTCATATTGTATATGCAGCGTTTTACAGAGGCCCAAAGCATTAATATAGTCACTTATTAAGCGTTGGACTGCCCTATGTGGTTAAACACCTAATATTCCAAAAATGTCCGTTACAGCCAAACTATTAGAGACACAGTGTTCATATTGTACATGCAGGGTTTCACAGAGGGCCAAAACATTAATATAGTCACTTATTAAGCGATGGACTGCAACTTGTGGCCGAACACCTAATATTCTAAAAATGTCCGTTACAGCCAAACTATAAGAGGCATAAAGTTCATATTGTATATGCAGCGTTAAACAGAGGCCCAAAGCATTACTTTAACCACTTATTAAGCGTTGGACTGCCCCATGTGGTTGAACACCTAATATTCCAAAAATGTCCGTTACAGCCAAACTATTAGAGACACAGTGTTCATATTGTATATGCAGCGTTTTACAGAGGCCCAAAGCATTAATATAGTCACTTATTAAGCGTTGGACTGCCCTATGTGGTTAAACACCTAATATTCCAAAAATGTCCGTTACAGCCAAACTATTAGAGACACAGTGTTCATATTGTACATGCAGGGTTTCACAGAGGGCCAAAACATTAATATAGTCACTTATTAAGCGATGGACTGCAACTTGTGGCCGAACACCTAATATTCTAAAAATGTCCGTTACAGCCAAACTATAAGAGGCATAAAGTTCATATTGTATATGCAGCGTTAAACAGAGGCCCAAAGCATTACTTTAACCACTTATTAAGCGTTGGACTGCCCTCTGTGGTTGAACACCTAATACTCCAAAAAAGTCCGTTACAGCCAAACTATTAGAGACACAGTGTTCATATTGTACATGCAGGGTTTCACAGAGGGCCAAAACATTAATATAGTCACTTATTAAGCGATGGACTGCAACTTGTGGCCGAACACCTAATATTCTAAAAATGTCCGTTACAGCCAAACTATAAGAGGCATAAAGTTCATATTGTATATGCAGCGTTAAACAGAGGCCCAAAGCATTACTTTAACCACTTATTAAGCGTTGGACTGCCCTCTGTGGTTGAACACCTAAAACTCCAAAAAAGTCCGTTACAGCCAAACTATTAGAGACACAGTGTTCATATTGTATATGCAGCGTTTTACAGAGGCCCAAAGCATTAATATAGTCACTTATTAAGCGTTGGACTGCCCTATGTGGTTAAACACCTTATATTCCAAAAATGTCCGTTACAGCCAAACTATTAGAGACACAGTGTTCATATTGTACATGCAGGGTTTTACAGAGGGCCAAAGCATTAACATAGTCACTTATTAAGCGATGGACTGCAACATGTGGCCGAACACCTAATATTCCAAAAATGTCCGTTACAGCCAAACTATTAGAGACACAGTGTTCATATTGTACATGCAGGGTTTCACAGAGGGCCAAAACATTAATATAGTCACTTATTAAGCGATGGACTGCAACTTGTGGCCGAACACCTAATATTCTAAAAATGTCCGTTACAGCCAAACTATTATAGACACAGTGTTTATATTGTATATGCAGCGTTTTTCAAAGGCCCAAAGCATTAATATAGTCTCTCATTAAGCGTTGGACTGCCCTATGTGGTTGAACACCTAATACTCCAAAAATGTCCGTTACAGCCAAACTATTAGAGACACAGTGTTCATATTGTATATGCAGCGTTTTACAGAGGCCCAAAGCATTAATATAGTCACTTATTAAGCGTTGGACTGCCCTATGTGGTTAAACACCTAATATTCCAAAAATGTCCGTTACAGCCAAACTATTAGAGACACAGTGTTCATATTGTACATGCAGGGTTTCACAGAGGGCCAAAACATTAATATAGTCACTTATTAAGCGATGGACTGCAACTTGTGGCCGAACACCTAATATTCTAAAAATGTCCGTTACAGCCAAACTATAAGAGGCATAAAGTTCATATTGTATAAGCAGCGTTAAACAGAGGCCCAAAGCATTACTTTAACCACTTATTAAGCGTTGGACTGCCCTCTGTGGTTGAACACCTAATATTCCAAAAATGTCCGTTACAACCAAACTATTAGAGACACAATGTTCATATTGTGTATGCAGCGTTATACAGAGGCCCAAAGCATTAATATAGTCACTTATTAAGCGTTGGACTGCCCTTTGTGGTTGAAAACCTAATATTCCAAAAATGTCAGTTACAGCCAAACTATAAGAGACACAGTGTTCATATTGTGTATGCAGCGTTTTACAGTGGCCCAAAGCAATAATATGGTCACTTATTAAGCGTTGAACTGCCCTATGTGGTTGAACACCTAATATTCCAAAAATGTCAGTTACAGCCAAACTATAAGAGGCATAAAGTTCATATTGTATATGCAGCGTTAAACAGAGGCCCAAAGCATTACTTTAACCACATATTAAGCGTTGGACTGCCCCATGTGGTTGAACACCTAATATTCCAAAAATGTCCGTTACAGCCAAACTATTATAGACACAGTGTTCATATTGTATATGCAGCGTTTTACAGAGGCCCAAAGCATTAATATAGTCACTTATTAAGCGTTGGACTGCCCTATGTGGTTGAACACCTAATACTCCAAAAATGTCCGTTACAGCCAAACTATTAGAGACACAGTGTTCATATTGTATATGCAGCGTTTTACGGAGGCCCAAAGCATTAATATAGTCACTTATTAAGCGATGGACTGCAACATGTGGCCGAACACCTAATATTCCAAAAATGTCCGTTACAGCCAAACTATTAGAGACACAGTGTTCATATTGTACATGCAGGGTTTTACAGAGGCCCAAAGCATTAATATAGTCACTTATTAAGCGTTGGACTGCAACATGTGGTCGAACACCTAATATTGCAAAAGTGTCAGTTACAGAAAAACTAGAAGAGGCATTAAGTTCATATTGTATATGCAGCGTTATACAGAGGCCCTAAGCATTACTATAATCACATGTTACGCGTTGGACTGCAACATGTAGTTGAACACCTAATATTCCAAAAGTTTCAGTTACACCCAACTATAAGAGGCATAAAGTTCATATTGTATATGCAGCGTTAAACAGAGGCCCAAAGCATTAATATAGTCACTTATTAAGCGTTGGACTGCCCTATGTGGTTAAACACCTAATATTCCAAAAATGTCCGTTACAGCCAAACTATTAGAGACACAGTGTTCATATTGTGTATGCAGCGTTTTACAGAGGCCCAAAGCATTAATATAGTCACTTATTAAGCGTTGGACTGCCCTATGTGGTTAAACACCTTATATTCCAAAAATGTCCGTTACAGCCAAACTATTAGAGACACAGTGTTCATATTGTATATGCAGCGTTTTTCAAAGGCCCAAAGCATTAATATAGTCTCTTATTAAGCGTTGGACTGCAACATGTGGTCGAACACCTAATATTACAAAAATGTCCGTTACAGCCAAACTATTAGAGACACAGTGTTCATATTGTATATGCAGCGTTTTACAGAGGCCCAAAGCATTAATATAGTCACTTATTAAGCGTTGGACTGCCCCATGTGGTTGAACACCTAATATTCCAAAAATGTCCGTTACAGCCAAACTATTATAGACACAGTGTTCATATTGTATATGCAGCGTTTTACAGAGGCCCAAAGCATTAATATAGTCACTTATTAAGCGTTGGACTGCCCCATATGGTTGAACACCTAATATTCCAAAAATGTCCGTTACAGCCAAACTATTATAGACACAGTGTTTATATTGTATATGCAGCGTTTTTCAAAGGCCCAAAGCATTAATATAGTCTCTCATTAAGCGTTGGACTGCCCTATGTGGTTGAACACCTAATACTCCAAAAATGTCCGTTACAGCCAAACTATTAGAGACACAGTGTTCATATTGTATATGCAGCGTTTTACAGAGGCCCAAAGCATTAATATAGTCACTTATTAAGCGTTGGACTGCCCTATGTGGTTAAACACCTAATATTCCAAAAATGTCCGTTACAGCCAAACTATTAGAGACACAGTGTTCATATTGTACATGCAGGGTTTCACAGAGGGCCAAAACATTAATATAGTCACTTATTAAGCGATGGACTGCAACTTGTGGCCGAACACCTAATATTCTAAAAATGTCCGTTACAGCCAAACTATAAGAGGCATAAAGTTCATATTGTATATGCAGCGTTAAACAGAGGCCCAAAGCATTACTTTAACCACTTATTAAGCGTTGGACTGCCCTCTGTGGTTGAACACCTAATACTCCAAAAAAGTCCGTTACAGCCAAACTATTAGAGACACAGTGTTCATATTGTATATGCAGCGTTTTACAGAGGCCCAAAGCATTAATATAGTCACTTATTAAGCGTTGGACTGCCCTATGTGGTTAAACACCTTATATTCCAAAAATGTCCGTTACAGCCAAACTATTAGAGACACAGTGTTCATATTGTACATGCAGGGTTTTACAGAGGGCCAAAGCATTAACATAGTCACTTATTAAGCGATGGACTGCAACATGTGGCCGAACACCTAACATTCCAAAAATGTCCGTTACAGCCAAACTATTAGAGACACAGTGTTCATATTGTACATGCAGGGTTTCACAGAGGGCCAAAACATTAATATAGTCACTTATTAAGCGATGGACTGCAACTTGTGGCCGAACACCTAATATTCTAAAAATGTCCGTTACAGCCAAACTATAAGAGGCATAAAGTTCATATTGTATATGCAGCGTTAAACAGAGGCCCAAAGCATTACTTTAACCACTTATTAAGCGTTGGACTGCTCTCTGTGGTTGAACACCTAATACTCCAAAAAAGTCCGTTACAGCCAAACTATTAGAGACACAGTGTTCATATTGTATATGCAGCGTTTTACAGAGGCCCAAAGCATTAATATAGTCACTTATTAAGCGTTGGACTGCCCTATGTGGTTAAACACCTTATATTCCAAAAATGTCCGTTACAGCCAAACTATTAGAGACACAGTGTTCATATTGTACATGCAGGGTTTCACAGAGGGCCAAAACATTAATTTAGTCACTTATTAAGCGATGGACTGCAACTTGTGGCCGAACACCTAATATTCCAAAAATGTCCGTTACAGCCAAACTATTAGAGACACAGTGTTCATATTGTACATGCAGGGTTTCACAGAGGGCCAAAACATTAATATAGTCACTTATTAAGCGTTGGACTGCCCAATGTGGTTGAACACCTAATACTCCAAAAATGTCCGTTACAGCCAAACTATTAGAGACACAGTGTTCATATTGTATATGCAGCGTTTTACAGAGGCCCAAAGCATTAATATAGTCACTTATTAAGCGATGGACTGCAACATGTGGCCGAACACCTAATATTCCAAAAATGTCCGTTACAGCCAAACTATTAGAGACACAGTGTTCATATTGTACATGCAGGGTTTTACAGAGGGCCAAAGCATTAATATAGTCACTTATTAAGCGATGGACAGCAACATGTGGCCGAACAACTAATATTCCAAAAATGTTCGTTACAGCCAAACTATTAGAGACACAGTGTTCATATTGTACATGCAGGGTTTTACAGAGGCCCAAAGCATTAATATAGTCACTTATTAAGCGTTGGACTGCAACATGTGGTCGAACACCTAATATTGCAAAAGTGTCAGTTACAGAAAAACTAGAAGAGGCATTAAGTTCATATTGTATATGCAGCGTTATACAGAGGCCCTAAGCATTACTATAATCACATGTTACGCGTTGGACTGCAACATGTAGTTGAACACCTAATATTCCAAAAGTTTCAGTTACAGCCAAACTATAAGAGGCATAAAGTTCATATTGTATATGCAGCGTTAAACAGAGGCCCAAAGCATTAATATAGTCACTTATTATGCGTTGGACTGCCCTATGTGGTTGAACACCTAATATTCCAAAAATGTCCGTTACAGCCAAACTATTAGAGACACAGCGTTCATATTGTGTATGCAGCGTTTTACAGAGGCCCAAAGCATTAATATAGTCACTTATTAAGCGTTGGACTGCCCTATGTGGTTGAACACCAAATATTCCAAAAATGTCAGTTACATCCAAACTATTAGAGACACAGTGTTCATATTTTATATGCAGGGTTTTACAGAGGCCCAAAGCATTAATATAGTCACTTATAAGGCGATGGACTGCAACATGTGGTCGAACACCTAATATTCCAAAAATGACCGTTACAGCCAAACTATTAGAGACACAGTGTTCATATTGTACATGCAGGGTTTCACAGAGGGCCAAAACATTAATATAGTCACTTATTAAGCGATGGACTGCAACTTGTGGCCGAACACCTAATATTCAAAAAATGTCCGTTACAGCCAAACTATAAGAGGCATAAAGTTCATATTGTATATGCAGCGTTAAACAGAGGCCCAAAGCATTACTTTAACCACTTATTAAGCGTTGGACTGCCCTCTGTGGTTGAACACCTAATACTCCAAAAAAGTCCGTTACAGCCAAACTATTAGAGACACAGTGTTCATATTGTATATGCAGCGTTTTACAGAGGCCCAAAGCATTAATATAGTCACTTATTAAGCGTTGGACTGCCCTATGTGGTTAAACACCTTATATTCCAAAAATGTCCGTTACAGCCAAACTATTAGAGACACAGTGTTCATATTGTACATGCAGGGTTTCACAGAGGGCCAAAACATTAATATAGTCACTTATTAAGCGTTGGACTGCCCAATGTGGTTGAACACCTAATACTCCAAAAATGTCCGTTACAGCCAAACTATTAGAGACACAGTGTTCATATTGTATATGCAGCGTTTTACAGAGGCCCAAAGCATTAATATAGTCACTTATTAAGCGATGGACTGCAACATGTGGCCGAACACCTAATATTCCAAAAATGTCCGTTACAGCCAAACTATTAGAGACACAGTGTTCATATTGTACATGCAGGGTTTTACAGAGGGCCAAAGCATTAATATAGTCACTTATTAAGCGATGGACAGCAACATGTGGCCGAACAACTAATATTCCAAAAATGTTCGTTACAGCCAAACTATTAGAGACACAGTGTTCATATTGTACATGCAGGGTTTTACAGAGGCCCAAAGCATTAATATAGTCACTTATTAAGCGTTGGACTGCAACATGTGGTCGAACACCTAATATTGCAAAAGTGTCAGTTACAGAAAAACTAGAAGAGGCATTAAGTTCATATTGTATATGCAGCGTTATACAGAGGCCCTAAGCATTACTATAATCACATGTTACGCGTTGGACTGCAACATGTAGTTGAACACCTAATATTCCAAAAGTTTCAGTTACAGCCAAACTATAAGAGGCATAAAGTTCATATTGTATATGCAGCGTTAAACAGAGGCCCAAAGCATTAATATAGTCACTTATTAAGCGTTGGACTGCCCTATGTGGTTGAACACCTAATATTCCAAAAATGTCCGTTACAGCCAAACTATTAGAGACACAGCGTTCATATTGTGTATGCAGCGTTTTATAGAGGCCCAAAGCATTAATATAGTCACTTATTAAGCGTTGGACTGCCCTATGTGGTTGAACACCAAATATTCCAAAAATGTCAGTTACATCCAAACTATTAGAGACACAGTGTTCATATTTTATATGCAGGGTTTTACAGAGGCCCAAAGCATTAATATAGTCACTTATTAAGCGATGGACTGCAACATGTGGTCGAACACCTAATATTCCAAAAATGTCCGTTACAGCCAAACTATTAGAGACACAGTGTTCATATTGTACATGCAGGGTTTCACAGAGGGCCAAAACATTAATATAGTCACTTATTAAGCGATGGACTGCAACTTGTGGCCGAACACCTAATATTCAAAAAATGTCCGTTACAGCCAAACTATAAGAGGCATAAAGTTCATATTGTATATGCAGCGTTAAACAGAGGCCCAAAGCATTACTTTAACCACTTATTAAGCGTTGGACTGCCCTCTGTGGTTGAACACCTAATACTCCAAAAAAGTCCGTTACAGCCAAACTATTAGAGACACAGTGTTCATATTGTATATGCAGCGTTTTACAGAGGCCCAAAGCATTAATATAGTCACTTATTAAGCGTTGGACTGCCCTATGTGGTTAAACACCTTATATTCCATAAATGTCCGTTACAGCCAAACTATTAGAGACACAGTGTTCATATTGTACATGCAGGGTTTCACAGAGGGCCAAAACATTAATATAGTCACTTATTAAGCGATGGACTGCAACATGTGGCCGAACACCTAATATTCCAAAAATGTCCGTTACAGCCAAACTATTAGAGACACAGTATTCATATTGTACATGCAGGGTTTTACAGAGGCCCAAAGCATTAATATAGTAACTTATTAAGCGATGGACTGCAACATGTGGCCGAACACCTAATATTCCAAAAATGTCCGTTACAGCCAAACTATTAGAGACACAGTGTTCATATTGTACATGCAGGGTTTTACAGAGGGCCAAAGCATTAATATAGTCACTTATTAAGCGATGGACAGCAACATGTATCTGAACAACTAATATTCCAAAAATGTTCGTTACAGCCAAACTATTAGAGACACAGTGTTCATATTGTACATGCAGGGTTTTACAGAGGCCCAAAGCATTAATATAGTCACTTATTAAGCGTTGGACTGCAACATGTGGACGAACACCTAATATTGCAAAAGTGTCAGTTACAGAAAAACTAAAAGAGGCATTAAGTTCATATTGTATATGCAGCGTTTTACAGAGGCCCTAAGCATTACTATAATCACATGTTACGCGTTGGACTGCAACATGTAGTTGAACACCTAAGACACAGTGTTCATATTGTACATGCAGGGTTTCACAGAGGGCCAAAACATTAATATAGTCACTTATTAAGCGATGGACTGCAACTTGTGGCCGAACACCTAATATTCCAAAAATGTCCGTTACAGCCAAACTATTAGAGACACAGTGTTCATATTGTACATGCAGGGTTTCACAGAGGGCCAAAACATTAATATAGTCACTTATTAAGCGTTGGACTGCAACATGTGGTCGAACACCTAATATTCCAAAAATGTCCGTTACAGCCAAACTATTAGAGACACAGTGTTCATATTGTACATGCAGGGTTTTACAGAGGGCCAAAGCATTAATATAGTCACTTATTAAGCGTTGGACTGCCCTATGTGGTTGAACACCTAATATTCCAAAAATGTCCGTTACAGCCAAACTATTAGAGACACAGTGTTCATATTGTACATGCAGGGTTTTACAGAGGGCCAAAGCATTAACATAGTCACTTATTAAGCGATGGACTGCAACATGTGGCCGAACACCTAATATTCCAAAAATGTCCGTTACAGCCAAACTATTAGAGACACAGTATTCATATTGTACATGCAGGGTTTTACAGAGGCCCAAAGCATTAATATAGTAACTTATTAAGCGATGGACTGCAACATGTGGCCGAACACCTAATATTCCAAAAATGTCCGTTACAGCCAAACTATTAGAGACACAGTGTTCATATTGTATATGCAGCGTTTTTCAAAGGCCCAAAGCATTAATATAGTCTCTTATTAAGCGTTGGACTGCAACATGTGGTCGAACACCTAATATTACAAAAATGTCCGTTACAGCCAAACTATTAGAGACACAGTGTTCATATTGTATATGCAGCGTTTTACAGAGGCCCAAAGCATTAATATAGTCACTTATTAAGCGTTGGACTGCCCCATGTGGTTGAACACCTAATATTCCAAAAATGTCCGTTACAGCCAAACTATTATAGACACAGTGTTCATATTGTATATGCAGCGTTTTACAGAGGCCCAAAGCATTAATATAGTCACTTATTAAGCGTTGGACTGCCCCATATGGTTGAACCCCTAATATTCCAAAAATGTCCGTTACAGCCAAACTATTATAGACACAGTGTTTATATTGTATATGCAGCGTTTTTCAAAGGCCCAAAGCATTAATATAGTCTCTCATTAAGCGTTGGACTGCCCTATGTGGTTGAACACCTAATACTCCAAAAATGTCCGTTACAGCCAAACTATTAGAGACACAGTGTTCATATTGTATATGCAGCGTTTTACAGAGGCCCAAAGCATTAATATAGTCACTTATTAAGCGTTGGACTGCCCTATGTGGTTAAACACCTAATATTCCAAAAATGTCCGTTACAGCCAAACTATTAGAGACACAGTGTTCATATTGTACATGCAGGGTTTCACAGAGGGCCAAAACATTAATATAGTCACTTATTAAGCGATGGACTGCAACTTGTGGCCGAACACCTAATATTCTAAAAATGTCCGTTACAGCCAAACTATAAGAGGCATAAAGTTCATATTGTATATGCAGCGTTAAACAGAGGCCCAAAGCATTACTTTAACCACTTATTAAGCGTTGGACTGCCCTCTGTGGTTGAACACCTAATACTCCAAAAAAGTCCGTTACAGCCAAACTATTAGAGACACAGTGTTCATATTGTATATGCAGCGTTTTACAGAGGCCCAAAGCATTAATATAGTCACTTATTAAGCGTTGGACTGCCCTATGTGGTTAAACACCTTATATTCCAAAAATGTCCGTTACAGCCAAACTATTAGAGACACAGTGTTCATATTGTACATGCAGGGTTTTACAGAGGGCCAAAGCATTAACATAGTCACTTATTAAGCGATGGACTGCAACATGTGGCCGAACACCTAACATTCCAAAAATGTCCGTTACAGCCAAACTATTAGAGACACAGTGTTCATATTGTACATGCAGGGTTTCACAGAGATCCAAAGCATTAATATAGTCACTTATTAAGGGATGGACTGCAACATGTGGTCGAACACCTAATATTCCAAAAATGTCAGTTACAGCCAAACTATAAGAGACACAGTGTTCATATTTTATATGCAGGGTTTAACAGAGGCCCAAAGCATTAATATAGTCACTTATTAAGCGATGGACTGCAACATGTGGCCGAACACCTAATATTCCAAAAATGTCCGTTACAGCCAAACTATTAGAGACACAGTGTTCATATTGTACATGCAGGGTTTTACAGAGGGCCAAAGCATTAATATAGTCACTTATTAAGCGATGGACTGCAACATGTGGCCGAACACCTAATATTCCAAAAATGTCCGTTACAGCCAAACTATTAGAGACACAGTGTTCATATTGTACATGCAGGGTTTAACAGAGGCCCAAAGCATTAATATAGTCACTTATTAAGCGATGGACTGCAACATGTAGTTGAACACCTAATATTCCAAAAGTGTCAGTTACAGCCAAACTATAAGAGGCATAAAGTTCATATTGTATATGCATCGTTTAACAGAGGCCCAAAGCATTAATATAGTCACTTATTAAGCGTTGGACTGCCCTCTGTGGTTGAACAACTAATACTCCAAAAATGTCCGTTACAGCCAAACTACTAGAGACACAGTGTTCATATTGTGTATGCAGCGTTTTACAGTGGCCCAAAGCATTAATATAGTCACTTATCAAGCGTTGGACTGCCCCATGTGGTTGAACACCTAATAGTCCAAAAATGTCCGTTATAGCCAAACTATTATAGACACAGTGTTCATATTGTATATGCAGCGTTTTTCAAAGGCCCAAAGCATTAATATAGTCTCTTATTAAGCGTTGGACTGCAACATGTGGTCGAACACCTAATATTACAAAAATGTCCGTTACAGCCAAACTATTAGAGACACAGTGTTCATATTGTATATGCAGCGTTTTACAGAGGCCCAAAGCATTAATATAGTCACTTATTAAGCGTTGGACTGCCCCATGTGGTTGAACACCTAATATTCCAAAAATGTCCGTTACAGCCAAACTATTATAGACACAGTGTTCATATTGTATATGCAGCGTTTTACAGAGGCCCAAAGCATTAATATAGTCACTTATTAAGCGTTGGACTGCCCCATGTGGTTGAACACCTAATATTCCAAAAATGTCCGTTACAGCCAAACTATTATAGACACAGTGTTCATATTGTACATGCAGGGTTTCACAGAGGGCCAAAACATTAATATAGTCACTTATTAAGCGATGGACTGCAACTTGTGGCCGAACACCTAATATTCTAAAAATGTCCGTTACAGCCAAACTATAAGAGGCATAAAGTTCATATTGTATATGCAGCGTTAAACAGAGGCCCAAAGCATTACTTTAACCACTTATTAAGCGTTGGACTGCCCTCTGTGGTTGAACACCTAATACTCCAAAAAAGTCCGTTACAGCCAAACTATTAGAGACACAGTGTTCATATTGTACATGCAGGGTTTCACAGAGGGCCAAAACATTAATATAGTCACTTATTAAGCGATGGACTGCAACTTGTGGCCGAACACCTAATATTCTAAAAATGTCCGTTACAGCCAAACTATAAGAGGCATAAAGTTCATATTGTATATGCAGCGTTAAACAGAGGCCCAAAGCATTACTTTAACCACTTATTAAGCGTTGGACTGCCCTCTGTGGTTGAACACCTAATACTCCAAAAAAGTCCGTTACAGCCAAACTATTAGAGACACAGTGTTCATATTGTATATGCAGCGTTTTACAGAGGCCCAAAGCATTAATATAGTCACTTATTAAGCGTTGGACTGCCCTATGTGGTTAAACACCTTATATTCCAAAAATGTCCGTTACAGCCAAACTATTAGAGACACAGTGTTCATATTGTACATGCAGGGTTTTACAGAGGGCCAAAGCATTAACATAGTCACTTATTAAGCGATGGACTGCAACATGTGGCCGAACACCTAATATTCCAAAAATGTCCGTTACAGCCAAACTATTAGAGACACAGTGTTCATATTGTACATGCAGGGTTTCACAGAGGGCCAAAACATTAATATAGTCACTTATTAAGCGATGGACTGCAACTTGTGGCCGAACACCTAATATTCTAAAAATGTCCGTTACAGCCAAACTATTATAGACACAGTGTTTATATTGTATATGCAGCGTTTTTCAAAGGCCCAAAGCATTAATATAGTCTCTCATTAAGCGTTGGACTGCCCTATGTGGTTGAACACCTAATACTCCAAAAATGTCCGTTACAGCCAAACTATTAGAGACACAGTGTTCATATTGTATATGCAGCGTTTTACAGAGGCCCAAAGCATTAATATAGTCACTTATTAAGCGTTGGACTGCCCTATGTGGTTAAACACCTAATATTCCAAAAATGTCCGTTACAGCCAAACTATTAGAGACACAGTGTTCATATTGTACATGCAGGGTTTCACAGAGGGCCAAAACATTAATATAGTCACTTATTAAGCGATGGACTGCAACTTGTGGCCGAACACCTAATATTCTAAAAATGTCCGTTACAGCCAAACTATAAGAGGCATAAAGTTCATATTGTATATGCAGCGTTAAACAGAGGCCCAAAGCATTACTTTAACCACTTATTAAGCGTTGGACTGCCCTCTGTGGTTGAACACCTAATATTCCAAAAATGTCCGTTACAACCAAACTATTAGAGACACAATGTTCATATTGTGTATGCAGCGTTATACAGAGGCCCAAAGCATTAATATAGTCACTTATTAAGCGTTGGACTGCCCTTTGTGGTTGAAAACCTAATATTCCAAAAATGTCAGTTACAGCCAAACTATAAGAGACACAGTGTTCATATTGTGTATGCAGCGTTTTACAGTGGCCCAAAGCAATAATATGGTCACTTATTAAGCGTTGAACTGCCCTATGTGGTTGAACACCTAATATTCCAAAAATGTCAGTTACAGCCAAACTATAAGAGGCATAAAGTTCATATTGTATATGCAGCGTTAAACAGAGGCCCAAAGCATTACTTTAACCACATATTAAGCGTTGGACTGCCCCATGTGGTTGAACACCTAATATTCCAAAAATGTCCGTTACAGCCAAACTATTATAGACACAGTGTTCATATTGTATATGCAGCGTTTTACAGAGGCCCAAAGCATTAATATAGTCACTTATTAAGCGATGGACTGCAACATGTGGCCGAACACCTAATATTCCAAAAATGTCCGTTACAGCCAAACTATTAGAGACACAGTGTTCATATTGTACATGCAGGGTTTTACAGAGGCCCAAAGCATTAATATAGTCACTTATTAAGCGTTGGACTGCAACATGTGGTCGAACACCTAATATTGCAAAAGTGTCAGTTACAGAAAAACTAGAAGAGGCATTAAGTTCATATTGTATATGCAGCGTTATACAGAGGCCCTAAGCATTACTATTATCACATGTTACGCGTTGGACTGCAACATGTAGTTGAACACCTAATATTCCAAAAGTTTCAGTTACACCCAACTATAAGAGGCATAAAGTTCATATTGTATATGCAGCGTTAAACAGAGGCCCAAAGCATTAATATAGTCACTTATTAAGCGTTGGACTGCCCTATGTGGTTAAACACCTTATATTCCAAAAATGTCCGTTACAGCCAAACTATTAGAGACACAGTGTTCATATTGTATATGCAGCGTATTTCAAAGGCCCAAAGCATTAATATAGTCTCTTATTAAGCGTTGGACTGCAACATGTGGTCGAACACCTAATATTACAAAAATGTCCGTTACAGCCAAACTATTAGAGACACAGTGTTCATATTGTATATGCAGCGTTTTACAGAGGCCCAAAGCATTAATATAGTCACTTATTAAGCGTTGGACTGCCCCATGTGGTTGAACACCTAATATTCCAAAAATGTCCGTTACAGCCAAACTATTATAGACACAGTGTTCATATTGTATATGCAGCGTTTTACAGAGGCCCAAAGCATTAATATAGTCACTTATTAAGCGTTGGACTGCCCCATATGGTTGAACACCTAATATTCCAAAAATGTCCGTTACAGCCAAACTATTATAGACACAGTGTTTATATTGTATATGCAGCGTTTTTCAAAGGCCCAAAGCATTAATATAGTCTCTCATTAAGCGTTGGACTGCCCTATGTGGTTGAACACCTAATACTCCAAAAATGTCCGTTACAGCCAAACTATTAGAGACACAGTGTTCATATTGTATATGCAGCGTTTTACAGAGGCCCAAAGCATTAATATAGTCACTTATTAAGCGTTGGACTGCCCTATGTGGTTAATCACCTAATATTCCAAAAATGTCCGTTACAGCCAAACTATTAGAGACACAGTGTTCATATTGTACATGCAGGGTTTCACAGAGGGCCAAAACATTAATATAGTCACTTATTAAGCGATGGACTGCAACTTGTGGCAGAACACCTAATATTCTAAAAATGTCCGTTACAGCCAAACTATAAGAGGCATAAAGTTCATATTGTATATGCAGCGTTAAACAGAGGCCCAAAGCATTACTTTAACCACTTATTAAGCGTTGGACTGCCCTCTGTGGTTGAACACCTAATACTCCAAAAAAGTCCGTTACAGCCAAACTATTAGAGACACAGTGTTCATATTGTATATGCAGTTGTTGACAGAGGCCCAAAGCATTAATATAGTCACTTATTAAGCGTTGGACTGCCCTATGTGGTTAAACACCTTATATTCCAAAAATGTCCGTTACAGCCAAACTATTAGAGACACAGTGTTCATATTGTACATGCAGGGTTTTACAGAGGGCCAAAGCATTAACATAGTCACTTATTAAGCGATGGACTGCAACATGTGGCCGAACACCTAACATTCCAAAAATGTCCGTTACAGCCAAACTATTAGAGACACAGTGTTCATATTGTACATGCAGGGTTTCACAGAGGGCCAAAACATTAATATAGTCACTTATTAAGCGATGGACTGCAACTTGTGGCCGAACACCTAATATTCTAAAAATGTCCGTTACAGCCAAACTATAAGAGGCATAAAGTTCATATTGTATATGCAGCGTTAAACAGAGGCCCAAAGCATTACTTTAACCACTTATTAAGCGTTGGACTGCTCTCTGTGGTTGAACACCTAATACTCCAAAAAAGTCCGTTACAGCCAAACTATTAGAGACACAGTGTTCATATTGTATATGCAGCGTTTTACAGAGGCCCAAAGCATTAATATAGTCACTTATTAAGCGTTGGACTGCCCTATGTGGTTAAACACCTTATATTCCAAAAATGTCCGTTACAGCCAAACTATTAGAGACACAGTGTTCATATTGTACATGCAGGGTTTCACAGAGGGCCAAAACATTAATTTAGTCACTTATTAAGCGATGGACTGCAACTTGTGGCCGAACACCTAATATTCCAAAAATGTCCGTTACAGCCAAACTATTAGAGACACAGTGTTCATATTGTACATGCAGGGTTTTACAGAGGGCCAAAGCATTAACATAGTCACTTATTAAGCGATGGACTGCAACATGTGGCCGAACACCTAATATTCCAAAAATGTCCGTTACAGCCAAACTATTAGAGACACAGTATTCATATTGTACATGCAGGGTTTTACAGAGGCCCAAAGCATTAATATAGTAACTTATTAAGCGATGGACTGCAACATGTGGCCGAACACCTAATATTCCAAAAATGTCCGTTACAGCCAAACTATTAGAGACACAGTGTTCATATTGTACATGCAGGGTTTTACAGAGGGCCAAAGCATTAATATAGTCACTTATTAAGCGATGGACAGCAACATGTGGCCGAACAACTAATATTCCAAAAATGTTCGTTACAGCCAAACTATTAGAGACACAGTGTTCATATTGTACATGCAGCGTTTTACAGTGGCCCAAAGCAATAATATGGTCACTTATTAAGCGTTGGACTGCCCTATGTGGTTGAACACCTAATATTCCAAAAATGTCAGTTACAGCCAAACTATAAGAGGCATAAAGTTCATATTGTATATGCAGCGTTAAACAGAGGCCCAAAGCATTACTTTAACCACATATTAAGCGTTGGACTGCCCCATGTGGTTGAACACCTAATATTCCAAAAATGTCCGTTACAGCCAAACTATTATAGACACAGTGTTCATATTGTATATGCAGCGTTTTACAGAGGCCCAAAGCATTAATATAGTCACTTATTAAGCGTTGGACTGCCCTATGTGGTTGAACACCTAATATTCCAAAAATGTCCGTTACAGCCAAACTATTATAGACACAGTGTTCATATTGTATATGCAGCGTTTTACAGAGGCCCAAAGCATTAATATAGTCACTTATTAAGCGTTGGACTGCCCCATGTGGTTGAACACCTAATATTCCAAAAATGTCCGTTACAGCCAAACTATTATAGACACAGTGTTCATATTGTATATGCAGCGTTTTTCAAAGGCCCAAAGCATTAAAATAGTCTCTTATTAAGCGTTGGACTGCCCTATGTGGTTGAACACCTAATATTCCAAAAATGTCCGTTACAGCCAAACTATTAGAGACACAGTGTTCATATTGTACATGCAGGGTTTCACAGAGGGCCAAAACATTAATATAGTCACTTATTAAGCGATGGACTGCAACTTGTGGCCGAACACCTAATATTCTAAAAATGTCCGTTACAGCCAAACTATAAGAGGCATAAAGTTCATATTGTATATGCAGCGTTAAACAGAGGCCCAAAGCATTACTTTAACCACTTATTAAGCGTTGGACTGCCCTCTGTGGTTGAACACCTAATACTCCAAAAAAGTCCGTTACAGCCAAACTATTAGAGACACAGTGTTCATATTGTATATGCAGCGTTTTACAGAGGCCCAAAGCATTAATATAGTCACTTATTAAGCGTTGGACTGCCCTATGTGGTTAAACACCTTATATTCCAAAAATGTCCGTTACAGCCAAACTATTAGAGACACAGTGTTCATATTGTGCATTCAGGGTTTCACAGAGGGCCAAAACATTAATATAGTCACTTATTAAGCGATGGACTGCAACTTGTGGCCGAACACCTAATATTCCAAAAATGTCCGTTACAGCCAAACTATTAGAGACACAGTGTTCATATTGTACATGCAGGGTTTTACAGAGGGCCAAAGCATTAACATAGTCACTTATTAAGCGATGGACTGCAACATGTGGCCGAACACCTAACATTCCAAAAATGTCCGTTACAGCCAAACTATTAGAGACACAGTGTTCATATTGTACATGCAGGGTTTCACAGAGATCCAAAGCATTAATATAGTCACTTATTAAGCGATGGACTGCAACATGTGGTCGAACACCTAATATTCCAAAAATGTCAGTTACAGCCAAACTATAAGAGACACAGTGTTCATATTTTATATGCAGGGTTTAACAGAGGCCCAAAGCATTAATATAGTCACTTATTAAGCGATGGACTGCAACATGTGGCCGAACACCTAATATTAAAAAAATGTCCGTTACAGCCAAACTATTAGAGACACAGTGTTCATATTGTACATGCAGGGTTTTACAGAGGGCCAAAGCATTAATATAGTGACTTATTAAGCGATGGACTGCAACATGTGGCCGAACACCTAATATTCCAAAAATGTCCGTTACAGCCAAACTATTAGAGACACAGTGTTCATATTGTACATGCAGGGTTTAACAGAGGCCCAAAGCATTAATATAGTCACTTATTAAGCGATGGACTGCAACATGTAGTTGAACACCTAATATTCCAAAAGTGTCAGTTACAGCCAAACTATAAGAGGCATAAAGTTCATATTGTATATGCATCGTTTAACAGAGGCCCAAAGCATTAATATAGTCACTTATTAAGCGTTGGACTGCCCTCTGTGGTTGAACAACTAATACTCCAAAAATGTCCGTTACAGCCAAACTACTAGAGACACAGTGTTCATATTGTGTATGCAGCGTTTTACAGTGGCCCAAAGCATTAATATAGTCACTTATTAAGCGTTGGACTGCCCCATGTGGTTGAACACCTAATATTCCAAAAATGTCCGTTACAGCCAAACTATTATAGACACAGTGTTCATATTGTATATGCAGCGTTTTTCAAAGGCCCAAAGCATTAATATAGTCTCTTATTAAGCGTTGGACTGCAACATGTGGTCGAACACCTAATATTACAAAAATGTCCGTTACAGCCAAACTATTAGAGACACAGTGTTCATATTGTATATGCAGCGTTTTACAGAGGCCCAAAGCATTAATATAGTCTCTTATTAAGCGTTGGACTGCCCCATGTGGTTGAACACCTAATATTCCAAAAATGTCCGTTACAGCCAAACTATTATAGACACAGTGTTCATATTGTATATGCAGCGTTTTACAGAGGCCCAAAGCATTAATATAGTCACTTATTAAGCGTTGGACTGCCCCATGTGGTTGAACACCTAATATTCCAAAAATGTCCGTTACAGCCAAACTATTATAGACACAGTGTTTATATTGTATATGCAGCGTTTTTCAAAGGCCCAAAGCATTAATATAGTCACTTATTAAGCGTTGGACTGCCCTCTGTGGTTGAACAACTAATACTCCAAAAATGTCCGTTACAGCCAAACTACTAGAGACACAGTGTTCATATTGTGTATGCAGCGTTTTACAGTGGCCCAAAGCATTAATATAGTCACTTATTAAGCGTTGGACTGCCCCATGTGGTTGAACACCTAATATTCCAAAAATGTCCGTTATAGCCAAACTATTATAGACACAGTGTTCATATTGTATATGCAGCGTTTTTCAAAGGCCCAAAGCATTAATATAGTCTCTTATTAAGCGTTGGACTGCAACATGTGGTCGAACACCTAATATTACAAAAATGTCCGTTACAGCCAAACTATTAGAGACACAGTGTTCATATTGTATATGCAGCGTTTTACAGAGGCCCAAAGCATTAATATAGTCACTTATTAAGCGTTGGACTGCCCCATGTGGTTGAACACCTAATATTCCAAAAATGTCCGTTACAGCCAAACTATTATAGACACAGTGTTCATATTGTATATGCAGCGTTTTACAGAGGCCCAAAGCATTAATATAGTCACTTATTAAGCGTTGGACTGCCCCATATGGTTGAACACCTAATATTCCAAAAATGTCCGTTACAGCCAAACTATTATAGACACAGTGTTTATATTGTATATGCAGCGTTTTTCAAAGGCCCAAAGCATTAATATAGTCTCTCATTAAGCGTTGGACTGCCCTATGTGGTTGAACACCTAATACTCCAAAAATGTCCGTTACAGCCAAACTATTAGAGACACAGTGTTCATATTGTATATGCAGCGTTTTACAGAGGCCCAAAGCATTAATATAGTCACTTATTAAGCGTTGGACTGCCCTATGTGGTTAAACACCTAATATTCCAAAAATGTCCGTTACAGCCAAACTATTAGAGACACAGTGTTCATATTGTACATGCAGGGTTTCACAGAGGGCCAAAACATTAATATAGTCACTTATTAAGCGATGGACTGCAACTTGTGGCCGAACACCTAATATTCTAAAAATGTCCGTTACAGCCAAACTATAAGAGGCATAAAGTTCATATTGTATATGCAGCGTTAAACAGAGGCCCAAAGCATTACTTTAACCACTTATTAAGCGTTGGACTGCCCTCTGTGGTTGAACACCTAATACTCCAAAAAAGTCCGTTACAGCCAAACTATTAGAGACACAGTGTTCATATTGTACATGCAGGGTTTCACAGAGGGCCAAAACATTAATATAGTCACTTATTAAGCGATGGACTGCAACTTGTGGCCGAACACCTAATATTCTAAAAATGTCCGTTACAGCCAAACTATAAGAGGCATAAAGTTCATATTGTATATGCAGCGTTAAACAGAGGCCCAAAGCATTACTTTAACCACTTATTAAGCGTTGGACTGCCCTCTGTGGTTGAACACCTAATACTCCAAAAAAGTCCGTTACAGCCAAACTATTAGAGACACAGTGTTCATATTGTATATGCAGCGTTTTACAGAGGCCCAAAGCATTAATATAGTCACTTATTAAGCGTTGGACTGCCCTATGTGGTTAAACACCTTATATTCCAAAAATGTCCGTTACAGCCAAACTATTAGAGACACAGTGTTCATATTGTACATGCAGGGTTTTACAGAGGGCCAAAGCATTAACATAGTCACTTATTAAGCGATGGACTGCAACATGTGGCCGAACACCTAATATTCCAAAAATGTCCGTTACAGCCAAACTATTAGAGACACAGTGTTCATATTGTACATGCAGGGTTTCACAGAGGGCCAAAACATTAATATAGTCACTTATTAAGCGATGGACTGCAACTTGTGGCCGAACACCTAATATTCTAAAAATGTCCGTTACAGCCAAACTATTATAGACACAGTGTTTATATTGTATATGCAGCGTTTTTCAAAGGCCCAAAGCATTAATATAGTCTCTCATTAAGCGTTGGACTGCCCTATGTGGTTGAACACCTAATACTCCAAAAATGTCCGTTACAGCCAAACTATTAGAGACACAGTGTTCATATTGTATATGCAGCGTTTTACAGAGGCCCAAAGCATTAATATAGTCACTTATTAAGCGTTGGACTGCCCTATGTGGTTAAATACCTAATATTCCAAAAATGTCCGTTACAGCCAAACTATTAGAGACACAGTGTTCATATTGTACATGCAGGGTTTCACAGAGGGCCAAAACATTAATATAGTCACTTATTAAGCGATGGACTGCAACTTGTGGCCGAACACCTAATATTCTAAAAATGTCCGTTACAGCCAAACTATAAGAGGCATAAAGTTCATATTGTATATGCAGCGTTAAACAGAGGCCCAAAGCATTACTTTAACCACTTATTAAGCGTTGGACTGCCCTCTGTGGTTGAACACCTAATATTCCAAAAATGTCCGTTACAACCAAACTATTAGAGACACAATGTTCATATTGTGTATGCAGCGTTATACAGAGGCCCAAAGCATTAATATAGTCACTTATTAAGCGTTGGACTGCCCTTTGTGGTTGAAAACCTAATATTCCAAAAATGTCAGTTACAGCCAAACTATAAGAGACACAGTGTTCATATTGTGTATGCAGCGTTTTACAGTGGCCCAAAGCAATAATATGGTCACTTATTAAGCGTTGAACTGCCCTATGTGGTTGAACACCTAATATTCCAAAAATGTCAGTTACAGCCAAACTATAAGAGGCATAAAGTTCATATTGTATATGCAGCGTTAAACAGAGGCCCAAAGCATTACTTTAACCACATATTAAGCGTTGGACTGCCCCATGTGGTTGAACACCTAATATTCCAAAAATGTCCGTTACAGCCAAACTATTATAGACACAGTGTTCATATTGTATATGCAGCGTTTTACAGAGGCCCAAAGCATTAATATAGTCACTTATTAAGCGTTGGACTGCCCTATGTGGTTGAACACCTAATATTCCAAAAATGTCCGTTACAGCCAAACTATTAGAGACACAGTGTTCATATTGTATATGCAGCGTTTTACAGAGGCCCAAAGCATTAATATAGTCACTTATTAAGCGATGGACTGCAACATGTGGCCGAACACCTAATATTCCAAAAATGTCCGTTACAGCCAAACTATTAGAGACACAGTGTTCATATTGTACATGCAGGGTTTTACAGAGGCCCAAAGCATTAATATAGTCACTTACTAAGCGTTGGACTGCAACATGTGGTCGAACACCTAATATTGCAAAAGTGTCAGTTACAGAAAAACTAGAAGAGGCATTAAGTTCATATTGTATATGCAGCGTTATACAGAGGCCCTAAGCATTACTATAATCACATGTTACGCGTTGGACTGCAACATGTAGTTGAACACCTAATATTCCAAAAGTTTCAGTTACAGCCAAACTATAAGAGGCATAAAGTTCATATTGTATATGCAGCGTTAAACAGAGGCCCAAAGGATTAATATAGTCACTTATTAAGCGTTGGACTGCCCTATGTGGTTAAACACCTAATATTCCAAAAATGTCCGTTACAGCCAAACTATTAGAGACACAGTATTCATATTGTGTATGCAGCGTTTTACAGAGGCCCAAAGCATTAATATAGTCACTTATTAAGCGTTGGACTGCCCTATGTGGTTGAACACCAAATATTCCAAAAATGTCAGTTACATCCAAACTATTAGAGACACAGTGTTCATATTTTATATGCAGGGTTTTACAGAGGCCCAAAGCATTAATATAGTCACTTATTAAGCGATGGACTGCAACATGTGGTCGAACACCTAATATTCCAAAAATGTCCGTTACAGCCAAACTATTAGAGACACAGTGTTCATATTGTACATGCAGGGTTTCACAGAGGGCCAAAACATTAATATAGTCACTTATTAAGCGATGGACTGCAACTTGTGGCCGAACACCTAATATTCAAAAAATGTCCGTTACAGCCAAACTATAAAAGGCATAAAGTTCATATTGTATATGCAGCGTTAAACAGAGGCCCAAAGCATTACTTTAACCACTTATTAAGCGTTGGACTGCCCTCTGTGGTTGAACAAATAATACTCCAAAAAAGTCCGTTACAGCCAAACTATTAGAGACACAGTGTTCATATTGTATATGCAGCGTTTTACAGAGGCCCAAAGCATTAATATAGTCACTTATTAAGCGTTGGACTGCCCTATGTGGTTAAACACCTTATATTCCATAAATGTCCGTTACAGCCAAACTATTAGAGACACAGTGTTCATATTGTACATGCAGGGTTTCACAGAGGGCCAAAACATTAATATAGTCACTTATTAAGCGATGGACTGCAACATGTGGCCGAACACCTAATATTCCAAAAATGTCCGTTACAGCCAAACTATTAGAGACACAGTATTCATATTGTACATGCAGGGTTTTACAGAGGCCCAAAGCATTAATATAGTAACTTATTAAGCGATGGACTGCAACATGTGGCCGAACACCTAATATTCCAAAAATGTCCGTTACAGCCAAACTATTAGAGACACAGTGTTCATATTGTACATGCAGGGTTTTACAGAGGGCCAAAGCATTAATATAGTCACTTATTAAGCGATGGACAGCAACATGTATCTGAACAACTAATATTCCAAAAATGTTCGTTACAGCCAAACTATTAGAGACACAGTGTTCATATTGTACATGCAGGGTTTTACAGAGGCCCAAAGCATTAATATAGTCACTTATTAAGCGTTGGACTGCAACATGTGGACGAACACCTAATATTGCAAAAGTGTCAGTTACAGAAAAACTAGAAGAGGCATTAAGTTCATATTGTATATGCAGCGTTTTACAGAGGCCCTAAGCATTACTATAATCACATGTTACGCGTTGGACTGCAACATGTAGTTGAACACCTAATATTCCAAAAGTTTCAGTTACAGCCAAACTATGAGAGGCATAAAGTTCATATTGTATATGCAGCGTTAAACAGAGGCCCAAAGCATTAATATAGTCACTTATTAAGCGTTGGACTGCCCTATGTGGTTGAACACCTAATATTCCAAAAATGTCCGTTACAGCCAAACTATTAGAGACACAGTGTTCATATTGTGTATGCAGCGTTTTACAGAGGCCCAAAGCATTAATATAGTCACTTATTAAGCGATGGACTGCAACATGTGGTCGAACACCTAATATTCCAAAAATGTCAGTTACAGCCAAACTATAAGAGACACAGTGTTCATATTGTACATGCAGGGTTTTACAGAGGGCCAAAGCATTAATATAGTCACTTATTAAGCGTTGGACTGCAACATGTGGTCGAACACCTAATATTCCAAAAATGTCAGTTACAGCCAAACTATAAGAGACACAGTGTTCATATTTTATATGCAGGGTTTTACAGAGGCCCAAAGCATTAATATAGTCACTTATTAAGCGTTGGACTGCAACATGTGGTCGAACACCTAATATTCCAAAAATGTCCGTTACAGCCAAACTATTAGAGACACAGTGTTCATATTGTACATGCAGGGTTTTACAGAGGGCCAAAGCATTAATATAGTCACTTATTAAGCGTTGGACTGCAACATGTGGTCGAACACCTAATATTCCAAAAATGTCCGTTACAGCCAAACTATTAGAGACACAGTGTTCATATTGTACATGCAGGGTTTTACAGAGGGCCAAAGCATTAATATAGTCACTTATTAAGCGTTGGACTGCCCTATGTGGTTGAACACCTAATATTCCAAAAATGTCCGTTACAGCCAAACTATTAGAGACACAGTGTTCATATTGTACATGCAGGGTTTTACAGAGGGCCAAAGCATTAATATAGTCACTTATTAAGCGTTGGACTGCAACATGTGGTCGAACACCTAATATTCCAAAAATGTCCGTTACAGCCAAACTATTAGAGACACAGTGTTCATATTGTACATGCAGGGTTTTACAGAGGCCCAAAGCATTAATATAGTCACTTATTAAGCGTTGGACTGCCCTATGTGGTTAAACACCTAATATTCCAAAAATGTCCGTTACAGCCAAACTATTAGAGACACAGTGTTCATATTGTACATGCAGGGTTTCACAGAGGGCCAAAGCATTAATATAGTCACTTATTAAGCGATGGACAGCAACATGTGGCCGAACAACTAATATTCCAAAAATGTTCGTTACAGCCAAACTATTAGAGACACAGTGTTCATATTGTACATGCAGGGTTTTACAGAGGCCCAAAGCATTAATATAGTCACTTATTAAGCGTTGGACTGCAACATGTGGTCGAACACCTAATATTGCAAAAGTGTCAGTTACAGCCAAACTATAAGAGGCATAAAGTTCATATTGTATATGCAGCGTTAAACAGAGGCCCAAAGCATTACTTTAACCACATATTAAGCGTTGGACTTTTCATGTGGTTGAACACCTAATATTCCAAAAATGTCCGATACAGCCAAACTATTATAGACACAGTGTTCATATTGTATATGCAGCGTTTTACAGAGGGCCAAAGCATTAATATGGTCACTTATTAAGCGTTGGACTGCCCTATGTGGTTGAACACCTAATATTCCAAAAATGTCCGTTACAGCCAAACTATTAGAGACACAGTGTTCATATTGTGTATGCAGCGTTTTACAGAGGCCCAAAGCATTAATATAGTCACTTATTAAGCGATGGACTGCAACATGTGGTCGAACACCTAATATTCCAAAAATGTCAGTTACAGCCAAACTATAAGAGACACAGTGTTCATATTTTATATGCAGGGTTTTACAGAGGCCCAAAGCATTAATATAGTCACTTATTAAGCGTTGGACTGCAACATGTGGTCGAACACCTAATATTCCAAAAATGTCAGTTACAGCCAAACTATAAGAGACACAGTGTTCATATTTTATATGCAGGGTTTTACAGAGGCCCAAAGCATTAATATAGTCACTTATTAAGCGTTGGACTGCAACATGTGGTCGAACACCTAATATTCCAAAAATGTCCGTTACAGCCAAACTATTAGAGACACAGTGTTCATATTGTACATGCAGGGTTTTACAGAGGGCCAAAGCATTAATATAGTCACTTATTAAGCGTTGGACTGCAACATGTGGTCGAACACCTAATATTCCAAAAATGTCCGTTACAGCCAAACTATTAGAGACACAGTGTTCATATTGTACATGCAGGGTTTTACAGAGGGCCAAAGCATTAATATAGTCACTTATTAAGCGTTGGACTGCCCTATGTGGTTGAACACCTAATATCCCAAAAATGTCCGTTACAGCCAAACTATTAGAGACACAGTGTTCATATTGTACATGCAGGGTTTTACAGAGGGCCAAAGCATTAATATAGTCACTTATTAAGCGTTGGACTGCAACATGTGGTCGAACACCTAATATTCCAAAAATGTCCGTTACAGCCAAACTATTAGAGACACAGTGTTCATATTGTACATGCAGGGTTTTACAGAGGCCCAAAGCATTAATATAGTCACTTATTAAGCGTTGGACTGCCCTATGTGGTTAAACACCTAATATTCCAAAAATGTCCGTTACAGCCAAACTATTAGAGACACAGTGTTCATATTGTACATGCAGGGTTTCACAGAGGGCCAAAGCATTAATATAGTCACTTATTAAGCGATGGACAGCAACATGTGGCCGAACAACTAATATTCCAAAAATGTTCGTTACAGCCAAACTATTAGAGACACAGTGTTCATATTGTACATGCAGGGTTTTACAGAGGCCCAAAGCATTAATATAGTCACTTATTAAGCGTTGGACTGCAACATGTGGTCGAACACCTAATATTGCAAAAGTGTCAGTTACAGCCAAACTATAAGAGGCATAAAGTTCATATTGTATATGCAGCGTTAAACAGAGGCCCAAAGCATTACTTTAACCACATATTAAGCGTTGGACTTTTCATGTGGTTGAACACCTAATATTCCAAAAATGTCCGATACAGCCAAACTATTATAGACACAGTGTTCATATTGTATATGCAGCGTTTTACAGAGGGCCAAAGCATTAATATAGTCACTTATTAAGCGTTGGACTGCCCTATGTGGTTGAACACCTAATACTCCAAAAATGTCCGTTACAGCCAAACTATTAGAGACACAGTGTTCATATTGTATATGCAGCGTTTTACAGAGGCCCAAAGCATTAATATAGTCACTTATTAAGCGATGGACTGCAACATGTGGCCGAACACCTAATATTCCAAAAATGTCCGTTACAGCCAAACTATTAGAGACACAGTGTTCATATTGTACATGCAGGGTTTTACAGAGGGCCAAAGCATTAATATAGTCACTTATTAAGCGATGGACAGCAACATGTGGCCGAACAACTAATATTCCAAAAATGTTCGTTACAGCCAAACTATTAGAGACACAGTGTTCATATTGTACATGCAGGGTTTTACAGAGGCCCAAAGCATTAATATAGTCACTTATTAAGCGTTGGACTGCAACATGTGGTCGAACACCTAATATTGCAAAAGTGTCAGTTACAGAAAAACTAGAAGAGGCATTAAGTTCATATTGTATATGCAGCGTTATACAGAGGCCCTAAGCATTACTATAATCACATGTTACGCGTTGGACTGCAACATGTAGTTGAACACCTAATATTCCAAAAGTTTCAGTTACAGCCAAACTATAAGAGGCATAAAGTTCATATTGTATATGCAGCGTTAAACAGAGGCCCAAAGCATTAATATAGTCACTTATTATGCGTTGGACTGAACACCTAATATTCCAAAAATGTCCGTTACAGCCAAACTATTAGAGACACAGCGTTCATATTGTGTATGCAGCGTTTTACAGAGGCCCAAAGCATTAATATAGTCACTTATTAAGCGTTGGACTGCCCTATGTGGTTGAACACCAAATATTCCAAAAATGTCAGTTACATCCAAACTATTAGAGACACAGTGTTCATATTTTATATGCAGGGTTTTACAGAGGCCCAAAGCATTAATATAGTCACTTATAAGGCGATGGACTGCAACATGTGGTCGAACACCTAATATTCCAAAAATGTCCGTTACAGCCAAACTATTAGAGACACAGTGTTCATATTGTACATGCAGGGTTTCACAGAGGGCCAAAACATTAATATAGTCACTTATTAAGCGATGGACTGCAACTTGTGGCCGAACACCTAATATTCAAAAAATGTCCGTTACAGCCAAACTATAAGAGGCATAAAGTTCATATTGTATATGCAGCGTTAAACAGAGGCCCAAAGCATTACTTTAACCACTTATTAAGCGTTGGACTGCCCTCTGTGGTTGAACACCTAATACTCCAAAAAAGTCCGTTACAGCCAAACTATTAGAGACACAGTGTTCATATTGTATATGCAGCGTTTTACAGAGGCCCAAAGCATTAATATAGTCACTTATTAAGCGTTGGACTGCCCTATGTGGTTAAACACCTTATATTCCAAAAATGTCCGTTACAGCCAAACTATTAGAGACACAGTGTTCATATTGTACATGCAGGGTTTCACAGAGGGCCAAAACATTAATATAGTCACTTATTAAGCGATGGACTGGAACTTGTGGCCGAACACCTAATATTCCAAAAATGTCCGTTACAGCCAAACTATTAGAGACACAGTGTTCATATTGTACATGCAGGGTTTCACAGAGGGCCAAAGCATTAATATAGTCACTTATTAAGCGATGGACAGCAACATGTGGCCGAACAACTAATATTCCAAAAATGTTCGTTACAGCCAAACTATTAGAGACACAGTGTTCATATTGTACATGCAGGGTTTTACAGAGGCCCAAAGCATTAATATAGTCACTTGTTAAGCGTTGGACTGCAACATGTGGACGAACACCTAATATTGCAAAAGTGTCAGTTACAGAAAAACTAGAAGAGGCATTAAGTTCATATTGTATATGCAGCGTTATACAGAGGCCCTAAGCATTACTATAATCACATGTTACGCGTTGGACTGCAACATGTAGTTGAACACCTAATATTCCAAAAGTTTCAGTTACAGCCAAACTATGAGAGACACAGTGTTCATATTGTGTATGCAGCGTTTTACAGAGGCCCAAAGCATTAATATAGTCACTTATTAAGCAATGGACTGCAACATGTGGTCGAACACCTAATATTCCAAAAATGTCAGTTACAGCCAAACTATAAGAGACACAGTGTTCATATTGTACATGCAGGGTTTTACAGAGGGCCAAAGCATTAATATAGTCACTTATTAAGCGTTGGACTGCAACATGTGGTCGAACACCTAATATTCCAAAAATGTCAGTTACAGCCAAACTATAAGAGACACAGTGTTCATATTTTATATGCAGGGTTTTACAGAGGCCCAAAGCATTAATATAGTCACTTATTAAGCGTTGGACTGCAACATGTGGTCGAACACCTAATATTCCAAAAATGTCCGTTACAGCCAAACTATTAGAGACACAGTGTTCATATTGTACATGCAGGGTTTTACAGAGGGCCAAAGCATTAATATAGTCACTTATTAAGCGTTGGACTGCAACATGTGGCCGAACACCTAATATTCCAAAAATGTCCGTTACAGCCAAACTATTAGAGACACAGTGTTCATATTGTACATGCAGGGTTTTACAGACTCCCAAAGCATTAATATAGTCACTTATTAAGCGTTGGACTGCCCTATGTGGTTAAACACCTAATATTCCAAAAATGTCCGTTACAGCCAAACTATTAGAGACACAGTGTTCATATTGTACATGCAGGGTTTCACAGAGGGCCAAAGCATTAATATAGTCACTTATTAAGCGATGGACTGCAACATGTGGTCGAACACCTAATATTCCAAAAATGTCCGTTACAGCCAAACTATTAGAGACACAGTGTTCATATTGTACATGCAGGGTTTTACAGAGGGCCAAAGCATTAATATAGTCACTTATTAAGCGATGGACTGCAACATGTGGTCGAACACCTAATATTCCAAAAATGTCCGTTACAGCCAAACTATTAGAGACACAGTGTTCATATTGTACATGCAGGGTTTTACAGAGGGCCAAAGCATAATATAGTCACTTATTAAGCGTTGGACTGCAACATGTGGTCGAACACCTAATATTCCAAAAATGTCCGTTACAGCCAAACTATTAGAGACACAGTGTTCATATTGTACATGCAGGGTTTTACAGAGGGCCAAAGCATTAATATAGTCACTTATTAAGCGATGGACTGCAACATGTGGTCGAACACCTAATATTCCAAAAATGTCCGTTACAGCCAAACTATTAGAGACACAGTGTTCATATTGTACATGCAGGGTTTTACAGAGGGCCAAAGCATAATATAGTCACTTATTAAGCGTTGGACTGCAACATGTGGTCGAACACCTAATATTCCAAAAATGTCCGTTACAGCCAAACTATTAGAGACACAGTGTTCATATTGTACATGCAGGGTTTTACAGAGGGCCAAAGCATTAATATAGTCACTTATTAAGCGTTGGACTGCCCTATGTGGTTGAACACCTAATATTCCAAAAATGTCCGTTACAGCCAAACTATTAGAGACACAGTGTTCATATTGTACATGCAGGGTTTAACAGAGGGCCAAAGCATTAATATAGTCACTTATTAAGCGTTGGACTGCAACATGTGGTCGAACACCTAATATTCCAAAAATGTCCGTTACAGCCAAACTATTAGAGACACAGTGTTCATATTGTACATGCAGGGTTTTACAGAGGCCCAAAGCATTAATATAGTCACTTATTAAGCGTTGGACTGCCCTATGTGGTTAAACACCTAATATTCCAAAAATGTCCGTTACAGCCAAACTATTAGAGACACAGTGTTCATATTGTACATGCATTGTTTCACAGAGGGTCAAAGCATTAATATAGTCACTTATTAAGCGATGGACTGCAACATGTGGTCGAACACCTAATATTCCAAAAGTGTCAGTTACAGCCAAACTATAAGAGGCATAAAGTTCATATTGTATATGCAGCGTTAAACAGAGGCCCAAAGCATTAATATAGTCACTTATTAAGCGTTGGACTGCCCTCTGTGGTTGAACACCTAATACTCCAAAAATGTCCGTTACAGCCAAACTATTAGAGACACAGTGTTCATATTGTGTATGCAGCGTTTTACAGTGGCCCAAAGCATTAATATAGTCACTTATTAAGCGTTGGACTGCCCTATGTGGTTGAACACCTAATATTCCAAAAATGTCAGTTACAGCCAAACTATAAGAGGCATAAAGTTCATATTGTATATGCAGCGTTAAACAGAGGCCCAAAGCATTACTTTAACCACATATTAAGCGTTGGACTGCCCCATGTGGTTGAACACCTAATATTCCAAAAATGTCCGTTACTGCCAAACTATTATAGACACAGTGTTCATATTGTATATGCAGCGTTTTACAGTGGCCCAAAGCATTAATATAGTCACTTATTAAGCGTTGGACTGCCCTATGTGGTTGAACACCTAATATTCCAAAAATGTCCGTTACAGCCAAACTATTAGAGACACAGTGTTCATATTGTACATGCTGGGTTTTACAGAGGGCCAAAGCATTAACATAGTCACTTATTAAGCGATGGACTGCAACATGTGGCCGAACACCTAATATTCCAAAAATGTCCGTTACAGCCAAACTATTAGAGACACAGTGTTCATATTGTACATGCAGGGTTTTGCAGAGGGCCAAAGCATTAACATAGTCACTTATTAAGCGATGGACTGCAACATGTGGCCGAACACCTAATATTCCAAAAATGTCCGTTACAGCCAAACTATTAGAGACACAGTGTTCATATTGTACATGCAGGGTTTTACAGAGGCCCAAAGCATTAATATAGTCACTTATTAAGCGATGGACTGCAACATGTGGCCGAACACCTAATATTCCAAAAATGTCCGTTACAGCCAAACTATTAGAGACACAGTGTTCATATTGTACATGCAGGGTTTTACAGAGGCCCAAAGCATTAATATAGTCACTTATTAAGCGATGGACTGCAACATGTGGCCGAACACCTAATATTCCAAAAATGTCCGTTACAGCCAAACTATTAGAGACACAGTGTTCATATTGTACATGCAGGGTTTTACAGAGGGCCAAAGCATTAACATAGTCACTTATTAAGCGATGGACTGCAACATGTGGCCGAACACCTAATATTCCAAAAATGTCCGTTACAGCCAAACTATTAGAGACACAGTGTTCATATTGTACATGCAGGGTTTTACAGAGGCCCAAAGCATTAATATAGTCACTTATTAAGCGATGGACTGCAACATGTGGCCGAACACCTAATATTCCAAAAATGTCCGTTACAGCCAAACTATTAGAGACACAGTGTTCATATTGTACATGCAGGGTTTTACAGAGGGCCAAAGAATTAATTAATATAGTCACTTATTAAGCGTAAGACTGCAACATGTGGTCGAACACCTAATATTACAAAAATGTCAGTTACAGCCAAACTATTAGAGACACAGTGTTCATATTGTACATGCAGGGTTTCACAGAGGGCCAAAACATTAATATAGTCACTTATTAAGCGATGGACTGCAACTTGTGGCCGAACACCTAATATTCTAAAAATGTCCGTTACAGCCAAACTATAAGAGGCATAAAGTTCATATTGTATATGCAGCGTTAAACAGAGGCCCAAAGCATTACTTTAACCACTTATTAAGCGTTGGACTGCCCTCTGTGGTTGAACACCTAATACTCCAAAAATGTCCGTTACAGCCAAACTATTAGAGACACAGTGTTCATATTGTATATGCAGCGTTTTACAGAGGCCCAAAGCATTAATATAGTCACTTATTAAGCGTTGGACTGCAACATGTGGTCGAACACCTAATATTCCAAAAATGTCCGTTACAGCCAAACTATTAGAGACACAGTGATCATATTGTATATGCAGCGATTTACAGAGGCCCAAAGCATTAATATAGTCACTTATTAAGCGTTGGACTGCCCTATGTGGTTAAACACCTAATATTCCAAAAATGTCCGTTACAGCCAATCTATTAGAGACACAGTGTTCATATTGTACATGCATTGTTTCACAGAGGGTCAAAGCATTAATATAGTCACTTATTAAGCGATGGACTGCAACATGTGGTCGAACACCTAATATTCCAAAAGGGTCAGTTACAGCCAAACTATAAGAGGCATAAAGTTCATATTGTATATGCAGCGTTAAACAGAGGCCCAAAGCATTAATATAGTCACTTATTAAGCGTTGGACTGCCCTCTGTGGTTGAACACCTAATACTCCAAAAATGTCCGTTACAGCCAAACTATTAGAGACACAGTGTTCATATTGTGTATGCAGCGTTTTACAGTGGCCCAAAGCATTAATATAGTCACTTATTAAGCGTTGGACTGCCCTATGTGGTTGAACACCTAATATTCCAAAAATGTCAGTTACAGCCAAACTATAAGAGGCATAAAGTTCATATTGTATATGCAGCGTTAAACAGAGGCCCAAAGCATTACTTTAACCACATATTAAGCGTTGGACTGCCCCATGTGGTTGAACACCTAATATTCCAAAAATGTCCGTTACTGCCAAACTATTATAGACACAGTGTTCATATTGTATATGCAGCGTTTTACAGTGGCCCAAAGCATTAATATAGTCACTTATTAAGCGTTGGACTGCCCTATGTGGTTGAACACCTAATATTCCAAAAATGTCCGTTACAGCCAAACTATTAGAGACACAGTGTTCATATTGTACATGCAGGGTTTTACAGAGGGCCAAAGCATTAACATAGTCACTTATTAAGCGATGGACTGCAACATGTGGCCGAACACCTAATATTCCAAAAATGTCCGTTACAGCCAAACTATTAGAGACACAGTGTTCATATTGTACATGCAGGGTTTTACAGAGGGCCAAAGCATTAACATAGTCACTTATTAAGCGATGGACTGCAACATGTGGCCGAACACCTAATATTCCAAAAATGTCCGTTACAGCCAAACTATTAGAGACACAGTGTTCATATTGTACATGCAGGGTTTTACAGAGGCCCAAAGCATTAATATAGTCACTTATTAAGCGATGGACTGCAACATGTGGCCGAACACCTAATATTCCAAAAATGTCCGTTACAGCCAAACTATTAGAGACACAGTGTTCATATTGTACATGCAGGGTTTTACAGAGGCCCAAAGCATTAATATAGTCACTTATTAAGCGATGGACTGCAACATGTGGCCGAACACCTAATATTCCAAAAATGTCCGTTACAGCCAAACTATTAGAGACACAGTGTTCATATTGTACATGCAGGGTTTTACAGAGGGCCAAAGCATTAACATAGTCACTTATTAAGCGATGGACTGCAACATGTGGCCGAACACCTAATATTCCAAAAATGTCCGTTACAGAAAAACTATTAGAGACACAGTGTTCATATTGTACATGCAGGGTTTTACAGAGGCCCAAAGCATTAATATAGTCACTTATTAAGCGATGGACTGCAACATGTGGCCGAACACCTAATATTCCAAAAATGTCCGTTACAGCCAAACTATTAGAGACACAGTGTTCATATTGTACATGCAGGGTTTTACAGAGGGCCAAAGAATTAATTAATATAGTCACTTATTAAGCGTAAGACTGCAACATGTGGTCGAACACCTAATATTACAAAAATGTCAGTTACAGCCAAACTATTAGAGACACAGTGTTCATATTGTACATGCAGGGTTTCACAGAGGGCCAAAACATTAATATAGTCACTTATTAAGCGATGGACTGCAACTTGTGGCCGAACACCTAATATTCTAAAAATGTCCGTTACAGCCAAACTATAAGAGGCATAAAGTTCATATTGTATATGCAGCGTTAAACAGAGGCCCAAAGCATTACTTTAACCACTTATTAAGCGTTGGACTGCCCTCTGTGGTTGAACACCTAATACTCCAAAAATGTCCGTTACAGCCAAACTATTAGAGACACAGTGTTCATATTGTATATGCAGCGTTTTACAGAGGCCCAAAGCATTAATATAGTCACTTATTAAGCGTTGGACTGCAACATGTGGTCGAACACCTAATATTCCAAAAATGTCCGTTACAGCCAAACTATTAGAGACACAGTGATCATATTGTATATGCAGCGATTTACAGAGGCCCAAAGCATTAATATAGTCACTTATTAAGCGTTGGACTGCCCTATGTGGTTAAACACCTAATATTCCAAAAATGTCCGTTACAGCCAATCTATTAGAGACACAGTGTTCATATTGTACATGCAGGATTTCACAGAGGGCCAAAGCGTTAATATAGTCACTTATTAAGCGATGGACTGCAACATGTGGCCGAACACCTAATATTCCAAAAATGTCCGTTACAGCCAAACTATTAGAGACACAGTGTTCATATTGTGTATGCAGCGTTATACAGAGGCCCAAAGCATTAATATAGTCACTTATTAAGCGTTGGACTGCAACATGTGGCCGAACACCTAATATTCCAAAAATGTCCGTTACAGCCAAACTATTAGAGACACAGTGTTCATATTGTACATGCAGGGTTTTACAGAGGGCCAAAGCATTAACATAGTCACTTATTAAGCGATGGACTGCAACATGTGGCCGAACACCTAATATTCCAAAAATGTCCGTTACAGCCAAACTATTAGAGACACAGTGTTCATATTGTACATGCAGGGTTTTACAGACTCCCAAAGCATTAATATAGTCACTTATTAAGCGTTGGACTGCCCTATGTGGTTAAACACCTAATATTCCAAAAATGTCCGTTACAGCCAAACTATTAGAGACACAGTGTTCATATTGTACATGCAGGGTTTCACAGAGGGCCAAAGCATTAATATAGTCACTTATTAAGCGATGGACTGCAACATGTGGTCGAACACCTAATATTCCAAAAATGTCAGTTACAGCCAAACTATAAGAGACACAGTGTTCATATTTTATATGCAGGGTTTTACAGAGGCCCAAAGCATTAATATAGTCACTTATTAAGCGTTGGACTGCAACATGTGGTCGAACACCTAATATTCCAAAAATGTCCGTTACAGCCAAACTATTAGAGACACAGTGTTCATATTGTACATGCAGGGTTTTACAGAGGGCCAAAGCATAATATAGTCACTTATTAAGCGTTGGACTGCAACATGTGGTCGAACACCTAATATTCCAAAAATGTCCGTTACAGCCAAACTATTAGAGACACAGTGTTCATATTGTACATGCAGGGTTTTACAGAGGGCCAAAGCATTAATATAGTCACTTATTAAGCGTTGGACTGCCCTATGTGGTTGAACACCTAATATTCCAAAAATGTCCGTTACAGCCAAACTATTAGAGACACAGTGTTCATATTGTACATGCAGGGTTTAACAGAGGGCCAAAGCATTAATATAGTCACTTATTAAGCGTTGGACTGCAACATGTGGTCGAACACCTAATATTCCAAAAATGTCCGTTACAGCCAAACTATTAGAGACACAGTGTTCATATTGTACATGCAGGGTTTTACAGAGGCCCAAAGCATTAATATAGTCACTTATTAAGCGTTGGACTGCCCTATGTGGTTAAACACCTAATATTCCAAAAATGTCCGTTACAGCCAAACTATTAGAGACACAGTGTTCATATTGTACATGCATTGTTTCACAGAGGGTCAAAGCATTAATATAGTCACTTATTAAGCGATGGACTGCAACATGTGGTCGAACACCTAATATTCCAAAAGTGTCAGTTACAGCCAAACTATAAGAGGCATAAAGTTCATATTGTATATGCAGCGTTAAACAGAGGCCCAAAGCATTAATATAGTCACTTATTAAGCGTTGGACTGCCCTCTGTGGTTGAACACCTAATACTCCAAAAATGTCCGTTACAGCCAAACTATTAGAGACACAGTGTTCATATTGTGTATGCAGCGTTTTACAGTGGCCCAAAGCATTAATATAGTCACTTATTAAGCGTTGGACTGCCCTATGTGGTTGAACACCTAATATTCCAAAAATGTCAGTTACAGCCAAACTATAAGAGGCATAAAGTTCATATTGTATATGCAGCGTTAAACAGAGGCCCAAAGCATTACTTTAACCACATATTAAGCGTTGGACTGCCCCATGTGGTTGAACACCTAATATTCCAAAAATGTCCGTTACTGCCAAACTATTATAGACACAGTGTTCATATTGTATATGCAGCGTTTTACAGTGGCCCAAAGCATTAATATAGTCACTTATTAAGCGTTGGACTGCCCTATGTGGTTGAACACCTAATATTCCAAAAATGTCCGTTACAGCCAAACTATTAGAGACACAGTGTTCATATTGTACATGCAGGGTTTTACAGAGGGCCAAAGCATTAACATAGTCACTTATTAAGCGATGGACTGCAACATGTGGCCGAACACCTAATATTCCAAAAATGTCCGTTACAGCCAAACTATTAGAGACACAGTGTTCATATTGTACATGCAGGGTTTTACAGAGGGCCAAAGCATTAACATAGTCACTTATTAAGCGATGGACTGCAACATGTGGCCGAACACCTAATATTCCAAAAATGTCCGTTACAGCCAAACTATTAGAGACACAGTGTTCATATTGTACATGCAGGGTTTTACAGAGGCCCAAAGCATTAATATAGTCACTTATTAAGCGATGGACTGCAACATGTGGCCGAACACCTAATATTCCAAAAATGTCCGTTACAGCCAAACTATTAGAGACACAGTGTTCATATTGTACATGCAGGGTTTTACAGAGGCCCAAAGCATTAATATAGTCACTTATTAAGCGATGGACTGCAACATGTGGCCGAACACCTAATATTCCAAAAATGTCCGTTACAGCCAAACTATTAGAGACACAGTGTTCATATTGTACATGCAGGGTTTTACAGAGGGCCAAAGCATTAACATAGTCACTTATTAAGCGATGGACTGCAACATGTGGCCGAACACCTAATATTCCAAAAATGTCCGTTACAGCCAAACTATTAGAGACACAGTGTTCATATTGTACATGCAGGGTTTTACAGAGGCCCAAAGCATTAATATAGTCACTTATTAAGCGATGGACTGCAACATGTGGCCGAACACCTAATATTCCAAAAATGTCCGTTACAGCCAAACTATTAGAGACACAGTGTTCATATTGTACATGCAGGGTTTTACAGAGGGCCAAAGAATTAATTAATATAGTCACTTATTAAGCGATGGACTGCAACATGTGGCCGAACACCTAATATTCTAAAAATGTCCGTTACAGCCAAACTATTAGTGACACAGTGTTCATATTGTACGTGCAGGGTTTAACAGAGGCCCAAAGCATTAATATAGTCACTTATTAAGCGATGGACTGCAACATGTGGCCGAACACCTAATATTCCAAAAATGTCCGTTACAGCCAAACTATTAGAGACACAGTGTTCATATTGTACATGCAGGGTATTACAGAGGCCCAAAGCATTAATACAGTCACTTATTAAGCGATGGACTGCAACATGTGGCCGAACACCTAATATTCCAAAAATGTCCGTTACTGCCAAACTATTAGAGACACAGTGTTCATATTGTACATGCAGGGTTTTACAGAGGGCCAAAGCATTAATATAGTCACTTATTAAGCGATGGACAGCAACATGTGGCCGAACAACTAATATTCCAAAAATGTTCGTTACAGCCAAACTATTAGAGACACAGTGTTCATATTGTACATGCAGGGTTTTACAGAGGCCCAAAGCATTAATATAGTCACATATTAAGCGTTGGACTGCAATAAGTGATCGAACACCTAATATTTCAAAAATGTCAGTAACAGCCAAACTATAGGAGGCACAGAGTACATATTGTACATGCAGGGTTTTACAGAGGGCGAAAGCATTAATATAGTCACTGATTAAGCGTTGGACAGCAATATGTGGCCGAACACCTAATATTCCAAAAATGTCCGTTACAGCCAAACTATTAGAGACACAGTGTTCATATTGTACATGCAGGGTTTCACAGAGGGCCAAAACATTAATATAGTCACTTATTAAGCGATGGACTGCAACTTGTGGCCGAACACCTAATATTCTAAAAATGTCCGTTACAGCCAAACTATAAGAGGCATAAAGTTCATATTGTATATGCAGCGTTAAACAGAGGCCCAAAGCATTACTTTAACCACTTATTAAGCGTTGGACTGCCCTCTGTGGTTGAACACCTAATACTCCAAAAATGTCCGTTACAGCCAAACTATTAGAGACACAGTGTTCATATTGTATATGCAGCGTTTTACAGAGGCCCAAAGCATTAATATAGTCACTTATTAAGCGTTGGACTGCAACATGTGGTCGAACACCTAATATTCCAAAAATGTCCGTTACAGCCAAACTATTAGAGACACAGTGTTCATATTGTATATGCAGCGATTTACAGAGGCCCAAAGCATTAATATAGTCACTTATTAAGCGTTGGACTGCCCTATGTGGTTAAACACCTAATATTCCAAAAATGTCCGTTACAGCCAATCTATTAGAGACACAGTGTTCATATTGTACATGCAGGGTTTTACAGAGGGCCAAAGCATTAATATAGTCACTTATTAAGCGATGGACTGCAACATGTGGTCGAACACCTAATATTCCAAAAGTGTCAGTTACAGCCAAACTATAAGAGGCATAAAGTTCATATTGTATATGCAGCGTTAAACAGAGGCCCAAAGCATTAATATAGTCACTTATTAAGCGTTGGCCTGCCCTCTGTGGTTGAACACCTAATACTCCAAAAATGTCCGTTACAGCCAAACTATTAGAGACACAGTGTTCATATTGTGTATGCAGCGTTTTACAGTGGCCCAAAGCATTAATATAGTCACTTATTAAGCGTTGGACTGCCCTATGTGGTTGAACACCTAATATTCCAAAAATGTCAGTTACAGCCAAACTATAAGAGGCATAAAGTTCATATTGTATATGCAGCGTTAAACAGAGGCCCAAAGCATTACTTTAACCACATATTAAGCGTTGGACTGCCCCATGTGGTTGAACACCTAATATTCCAAAAATGTCCGTTACTGCCAAACTATTATAGACACAGTGTTCATATTGTATATGCAGCGTTTTACAGAGGCCCAAAGCATTAATATAGTCACTTATTAAGCGTTGGACTGCCCTATGTGGTTGAACACCTAATATTCCAAAAATGTCCGTTACAGCCAAACTATTAGAGACACAGTGTTCATATTGTACATGCAGGGTTTTACAGAGGGCCAAAGCATTAATTAATATAGTCACTTATTAAGCGATGGACTGCAACATGTGGCCGAACACCTAATATTCCAAAAATGTCCGTTACAGCCAAACTATAAGAGGCATAAAGTTCATATTGTACATGCAGGGTTTTACAGAGGCCCAAAGCATTAATCTAGTCTTTTATTATGCGTTGGACTGCAACATGTGGTCGAACACCTAATATTCCAAAAATGTCCGTTACAGCCAAACTATTAGAGACACAGTGTTCATATTGTACATGCAGGGTTTTACAGAGGCCCAAAGCATTAATCTAGTCTTTTATTATGCGTTGGACTGCAACATGTGGTCGAACACCTAATATTCCAAAAATGTCCGTTACAGCCAAACTATTAGAGACACAGTGTTCATATTGTACATGCAGGGTTTTACAGAGGGCCAAAGCATTAACATAGTCACTTATTAAGCGATGGACTGCAACATGTGGCCGAACACCTAATATTCCAAAAATGTCCGTTACCGCCAAACTATTAGAGACACAGTGTTCATATTGTACATGCAGGGTTTTACAGAGGCCCAAAGCATTAATATAGTCACTTATTAAGCGATGGACTGCAACATGTGGCCGAACACCTAATATTCCAAAAATGTCCGTTACAGCCAAACTATTAGAGACACAGTGTTCATATTGTACATGCAGGGTTTTACAGAGGGCCAAAGCATTAATATAGTCACTTATTAAGCGTTGGACTGCAACATGTGGTCGAACACCTAATATTCCAAAAGTGTCAGTTACAGAAAAACTAGAAGAGGCATTAAGTTCATATTGTATATGCAGCGTTATACAGAGGCCCAAAGCATTACTATAATCACATGTTAAGCGTTGGACTGCAACATGTAGTTGAACACCTAATATTTCAAAAATGTCCGTTACAGCCAAACTATTAGAGACACAGTGTTCATATTGTACATGCAGGGTTTTACAGAGGGCGAAAGCATTAATATAGTCACTGATTAAGCGTTGGACTGCAACATGTGGTCGAACACCTAATATTCCAAAAATGTCCGTTACAGCCAAACTACTAGAGACACAGTGTTCATATTGTACATGCAGGGTTTTACAGAGGGCCAAAGCATTAATATAGTCACTTATTAAGCGATGGACTGCAACATGTGGCCGAACACCTAATATTCCAAAAATGTCCGTTACAGCCAAACTATTAGAGACACAGTGTTCATATTGTACATGCAGGGTTTTACAGAGGGCCAAAGCATTAATATAGTCACTTATTAAGCGATGGACTGCAATATGTAACCGAACACCTAATATTCCAAAAATGTCCGTTACAGCCAAACTATTAGAGACACAGTGTTCATATTTTATATGCAGGGTTTTACAGATGCCCAAAGCATTAATATAGTCACTTATTAAGCGATGGACTGCAACATGTAACCGAACACCTAATATTCCAAAAATGTCCGTTACAGCCAAACTATTAGAGACACAGTGTTCATATTGTACATGCAGGGTTTTACAGAGGCCCAAAGCATTAATCTAGTCTTTTATTATGCGTTGGACTGCAACATGTGGTCGAACACCTAATATTCCAAAAATGTCCGTTACAGCCAAACTATTAGAGACACAGTGTTCATATTGTACATGCAGGGTTTTACAGAGGGCCAAAGCATTAACATAGTCACTTATTAAGCGATGGACTGCAACATGTGGCCGAACACCTAATATTCCAAAAATGTCCGTTACAGCCAAACTATTAGAGACACAGTGTTCATATTGTACATGCAGGGTTTTACAGAGGCCCAAAGCATTAATATAGTCACTTATTAAGCGATGGACTGCAACATGTGGCCGAACACCTAATATTCCAAAAATGTCCGTTACAGCCAAACTATTAGAGACACAGTGTTCATATTGTACATGCAGGGTTTTACAGAGGGCCAAAGCATTAATTAATATAGTCACTTATTAAGCGATGGACTGCAACATGTGGCCGAACACCTAATATTCCAAAAATGTCCGTTACAGCCAAACTATTAGAGACACAGTGTTCATATTGTACATGCAGGGTTTTGCAGAGGCCCAAAGCATTAATATAGTCACTTATGAAGCGATGGACTGCAACATGTGGCCGAACACCTAATATTCCAAAAATGTCCGTTACAGCCAAACTATTAGAGACACAGGGTTCATATTTTACATGCAGGGTTTTACAGAGGGCCAAAGCATTAATCTAGTCTTTTATTATGCGTTGGACTGCAACATGTGGTCGAACACCTAATATTCCAAAAATGTCCGTTACAGCCAAACTATTAAAGACACAGTGTTCATATTGTACATGCAGGGTTTTACAGAGGGCCAAAGCAATAATATAGTCACTTATTAAGCGTTGGACTGCAACATGTGGTCGAACACCTAATATTCCAAAAATGTCCGTTACAGCCAAACTATTAGAGACACAGTGTTCATATTGTACATGCAGGGTTTTACAGAGGGCCAAAGCATTAACATAGTCACTTATTAAGCGATGGACTGCAACATGTGGCCGAACACCTAATATTCCAAAAATGTCCGTTACAGCCAAACTATTAGAGACACAGTGTTCATATTGTACATGCAGGGTTTTACAGAGGCCCAAAGCATTAATCTAGTCTTTTATTATGCGTTGGACTGCAACATGTGGTCGAACACCTAATATTCCAAAAATGTCCGTTACAGCCAAACTATTAGAGACACAGTGTTCATATTGTACATGCAGGGTTTTACAGAGGGCCAAAGCATTAACATAGTCACTTATTAAGCGATGGACTGCAACATGTGGCCGAACACCTAATATTCCAAAAATGTCCGTTACAGCCAAACTATTAGAGACACAGTGTTCATATTGTACATGCAGGGTTTTACAGAGGGCCAAAGCATTAATATAGTCACTTATTATGCGTTGGACTGCAACATGTGGTCGAACACCTAATATTCCAAAAATGTCCGTAGCCAAACTATTAAAGACACAGTGTTCATATTGTACATGCAGGGTTTTACAGAGGCCCAAAGCATTAATCTAGTCTTTTATTATGCGTTGGACTGCAACATGTGGTCGAACACCTAATATTCCAAAAATGTCCGTTACAGCCAAACAATTAGAGACACAGTGTTCATATTGTACATGCAGGGTTTTACAGAGGGCCAAAGCATTAACATAGTCACTTATTTAGCGATGGACTGCAACATGTGGCCGAACACCTAATATTCCAAAAATGTCCGTTACAGCCAAACTATTAGAGACACAGTGTTCATATTGTACATGCAGGGTTTTACAGAGGGCCAAAGCATTAATATAGTCACTTATTATGCGTTGGACTGCAACATGTGGTCGAACACCTAATATTCCAAAAATGTCCGTTACAGCCAAACTATTAAAGACACAGTGTTCATATTGTACATGCAGGGTTTTACAGAGGGCCAAAGCAATAATATAGTCACTTATTAAGCGTTGGACTGCAACATGTGGTCGAACACCTAATATTCCAAAAATGTCCGTTACAGCCAAACTATTAGAGACACAGTGTTCATATTGTACATGCAGGGTTTTACAGAGGGCCAAAGCATTAACATAGTCACTTATTAAGCGATGGACTGCAACATGTGGCCGAACACCTAATATTCCAAAAATGTCCGTTACAGCCAAACTATTAGAGACACAGTGTTCATATTGTACATGCAGGGTTTTACAGAGGGCCAAAGCATTAATATAGTCACTTATTATGCGTTGGACTGCAACATGTGGTCGAACACCTAATATTCCAAAAATGTCCGTAACAGCCAAACTATTAAAGACACAGTGTTCATATTGTACATGCAGGGTTTTACAGAGGCCCAAAGCATTAATCTAGTCTTTTATTATGCGTTGGACTGCAACATGTGGTCGAACACCTAATATTCCAAAAATGTCCGTTACAGCCAAACTATTAGAGACACAGTGTTCATATTGTACATGCAGGGTTTTACAGAGGGCCAAAGCATTAATATAGTCACTTATTAAGCGATGGACTGCAACATGTGGCCGAACACCTAATATTCCAAAAATGTCCGTTACAGCCAAACTATTAGAGACACAGTGTTCATATTGTACATGCAGGGTTTTACAGATGCCCAAAGCATTAATATAGTCACTTATTAAGCGATGGACTGCAACATATAACCGAACACCTAATATTCCAAAAATGTCCGTTACAGCCAAACTATTAGAGACACAGTGTTCATATTGTACATGCAGGGTTTTACAGAGGCCCAAAGCATTAATTAATATAGTCACTTATTAAGCGATGGACTGCAACATGTGGCCGAACACCTAATATTCCAAAAATGTCCGTTACAGCCAAACTATTAGAGACACAGTGTTCATATTGTACATGCAGGGTTTTACAGAGGGCCAATGCATTAATCAAGTCATTTATTAAGCGTTGGACTGCAACATGTAACCGAACACCTAATATTCCAAAAATGTCCGTTACAGCCAAACTATTAGAGACACAGTGTTCATATTGTACATGCAGGGTTTTACAGAGGGCCAAAGCAATAATATAGTCACTTATTAAGCGTTGGACTGCAACATGTGGTCGAACACCTAATATTCCAAAAATGCCCGTTACAGCCAAACTATTAGAGACACAGTGTTTATATTGTATATGCAGCGTTTTTCAAAGACCCAAAGCATTAATATAGTCTCTTATTAAGCGTTGGACTGCAACATGTGGTCGAACACCTAATATTACAAAAATGTCAGTTACAGCCAAACTATTAGAGACACAGATTTCATTTTGTATAAGCATCGTTATACAGAGTCCCAAAACATTACTATAATCACATGTTAAGCGATGGACTGCAACATGTAGCTGAACACCTAATATTAAAAAAGTGTCAGTTACAGCCAAGCTATAAGAGGCACAGCGTTCATACTGTATATGCAGCGTTATACAGAGTCCCAAAGCATTACTTCAACCACATATTAAGCTTTGCACTGCCCCATGTGGTTGAACACCTAATATTCCAAAAATGTCCGTTACAGCCAAACTATTATAGACACAGTGTTCATATTGTATATGCAGCGTTTTACAGAGGCCCAAAGCATTAATATAGTCACTTATTAAGCGTTGGACTGCCCTAAGTGGTTGAACACCTAATATTCCAAAAATGTCAGTTACAGCCAAACTATAAGAGACAGTGTTCATATTTTATATGCAGGGTTTTACAAAGGCCCAAAGCATTAATATAGTCACTTATTAAGCGATGGACTGCAACATGTGGCCGAACACCTAATATTCCAAAAATGTCCGTTACAGCCAAACTATTATAGACAGTGTTCATATTGTATATGCAGCATTTTACAGAGGCCCAAAGCATTAATATAGTCACTTATTAAGCGTTGGACTGCAACATGTGGCCGAACACCTAATATTCCAAAAATGTCCGTTACAGCCAAACTATTAGAGACACAGTGGTCATATTGTACATGCAGGGTTTTACAGAGGTCCAAAGCATTAATATAGTCACTTATTAAGCGATGAACTGCAACATGTGGCCGAACACCTAATATTCCAAAAATGACAGTAACAGCCAAACAATAAGAGGCAGAGAGTTCATACTGTATATGCAGCGTTTTACAGAGGCCCAAAGCATTAATATAGTCACTTATTAAGCGATGGACTGCAACATGTGGCCGAACACCTAATATTCCATTAATGTCCGTTACAGCCAAACTATTATAGACACAGTGTTCATATTGTATATGCAGCGTTTTACAGAGGCCCAAAGCATTACTTTAACCACATATTAAGCGTTGGACTGCCCCATGTGGTTGAACACCTAATAATCCAAAAATGTCAGTTACAGCCAAACTATTGGAGGCACAAAGTTCATATCCAATATGCAGCGTTTCACAGAGGCCCAAAGCATTAATATAGTCACTTATTAAGCGTTGGACTGCCCCATGTGGTTGAACACCTAATATTCCAAAAATGTCCGTTACAGCCAAACTATTAGAGGCACAAAGTTCATATCCAATATGCAGCGTTTCACAGAGGCCCAAAGCATTAATATAGTCACTTATTAAGCGTTGGACTGCCCTTTGTGGTTGAACACCTAATATTCCAAAAATGTCCGTTACAGCCAAACTATTAGAGACACAGTGTTCATATTGTACATGCAGGGTTTTACAGAGGCCCAAAGCATTAATCTAGTCTTTTATTATGCGTTGGACTGCAACATGTGGTCGAACACCTAATATTCCAAAAATGTCCGTTACAGCCAAACTATTAGAGACACAGTGTTCATATTGTACATGCAGGGTTTTACAGAGGGCCAAAGCATTAACATAGTCACTTATTAAGCGATGGACTGCAACATGTGGCCGAACACCTAATATTCCAAAAATGTCCGTTACAGCCAAACTATTAGAGACACAGTGTTCATATTGTACATGCAGGGTTTTACAGAGGCCCAAAGCATTAAGATAGTCACTTATTAAGCGATGGACTGCAACATGTGGCCGAACACCTAATATTCCAAAAATGTCCGTTACAGCCAAACTATTAGAGACACAGTGTTCATATTGTACATGCAGGGTTTTACAGAGGGCCAAAGCATTAATATAGTCACTTATTAAGCGTTGGACTGCAACATGTGGTCGAACAGCTAATATTCCAAAAATGTCCGTTACAGCCAAACTATTAGAGACACAGTGTTCATATTGTACATGCAGGGTTTTACAGAGGGCCAAAGCATTAATTAATATAGTCACTTATTAAGCGATGGACTGCAACATGTGGCCGAACACCTAATATTCCAAAAATGTCCGTTACAGCCAAACTATTAGAGACACAGTGTTCATATTGTACATGAAGGGTTTTGCAGAGGCCCAAAGCATTAATATAGTCACTTATTAAGCGATGGACTGCAACATGTGGCCGAACACCTAATATTCCAAAAATGTCCGTTACAGCCAAACTATTAGAGACACAGGGTTTATATTGTACATGCAGGGTTTTACAGAGGGCCAAAGCATTAATCTAGTCTTTTATTATGCGTTGGACTGCAACATGTGGTCGAACACCTAATATTCCAAAAATGTCCGTTACAGCCAAACTATTAGAGACACAGTGTTCATATTGTACATGCAGGGTTTTACAGAGTGCCAATGCATTAATATAGTCACTTATTAAGCGTTGGACTGCAACATGTGGTCGAACACCTATTATTCCAAAAATGTCCGTTACAGCCAAACTATTAGAGACACAGTGTTCATATTGTACATGCAGGGTTTTACAGAGGGCCAAAGCATTAATATAGTCACTTATTAAGCGATGGACTGCAACATGTGGCCGAGCACCTAATATTCCAAAAATGTCCGTTACAGCCAAACTATAAGAGGCATAAAGTTCATATTGTATATGCAGCGTTAAACAGAGGCCCAAAGCATTAATATAGTCACTTATTAATCGTTGGACTGCCCTATGTGGTTGAACACCTAATATTCCAAAAATGTCCGTTACAGCCAAACTATTAAAGACACAGTGTTCATATTGTACATTCAGGGTTTTACAGAGGGCCAAAGCAATAATATAGTCACTTATTAAGCGTTGGACTGCAACATGTGGTCGAACACCTAATATTCCAAAAATGTCCGTTACAGCCAAACTATTAGAGACACAGTGTTCATATTGTACATGCAGGGTTTTACAGAGGCCCAAAGCATTAATATAGTCACTTATTAAGCGTTGGACTGCAACATGTGGTCGAACACCTAATATTCCAAAAGTGTCAGTTACAGAAAAACTAGAAGAGGCATTAAGTTCATATTGTATATGCAGCGTTATACAGAGGCCCAAAGCATTACTATAATCACATGTTAAGCGTTGGACTGCAACATGTGGTCGAACACCTAATATTCCAAAAATGTCCGTTACAGCCAAACTATTAGAGACACAGTGTTCATATTGTACATGCAGGGTTTTACAGAGGGCCAAAGCATTAATATAGTCACTTATTAAGCGATGGACTGCAACATGTGGCCGAACACCTAATATTCCAAAAATGTCCGTTACAGCCAAACTATTAGGGACACAGTGTTCATATTGTACATGCAGGGTTCTACAGAGGGCCAAAGCATTAATATAGTCACTTATTAAGCGATGGACTGCAATATGTAACCGAACACCTAATATTCCAAAAATGTCCGTTACAGCCAAACTATTAGGGACACAGTGTTCATATTTTATATGCAGGGTTTTACAGATGCCCAAAGCATTAATATAGTCACTTATTAAGCGTTGGACTGCCTCATGTGGTTGAACACCTAATATTCCAAAAGTGTCCGTTACAGCCAAACTATTAGAGACACAGTGTTCATATTGTACATGCAGGGTTTTACAGAGGCCCAAAGCATTAATTAATATAGTCACTTATTAAGCGATGGACTGCAACATGTGGCCGAACACCTAATATTCCAAAAATGTCCGTTACAGCCAAACTATTAGAGACACAGGGTTCATATTGTACATGCAGGGTTTTACGGAGGGCCAAAGCATTAATATAGTCACTTATTAAGCGTTGGACTGCAACATGTGGTCGAACACCTAATATTCCAAAAATGTCCGTTACAGCCAAACTATTAGAGACACAGTGTTCATATTGTACATGCAGGGTTTTACAGAGGGCCAAAGCATTAATATAGTAACTTATTAAGCGTTGGACTGCCTCATGTGGTTGAACACCTAATATTCCAAAAGTGTCCGTTACAGCCAAACTATTAGAGGCACAAAGTTCATATCGAATATGCAGCGTTTTACAGAGGCGCAAAGCATTAATATAGTCACTTATTAAGCGTTGGACTGCCCTATGTGGTTGAACACCTAATATTCCAAAAATGTCAGTTACAGCCAAACTATAAGAGGCATAAAGTTCATATTGTATATGCAGCGTTAAACAGAGGCCCAAAGCATTACTTTAACCACATATTAAGCGTTGGACTGCCCCATGTGGTTGAACACCTAATATTCCAAAAATGTCTGTTACAGCCAAACTATAAGAGACACAGTGTTCATATTTTATATGCAGGGTTTTACAGAGGCCCAAAGCATTAATATAGTCACTTATTAAGCGTTGGACTGCCCCATGTGGTTGAACACCTAATATTCCAAAAGTGTCCGTTACAGCCAAACTATTAGAGGCACAAAGTTCATATCGAATATGCAGCGTTTTACAGAGGCCCAAAGCATTAATATAGTCACTTATTAAGCGTTGGACTGCCCTTTGTGGTTGAACACCTAATATTCCAAAAATGTCAGTTACAGCCAAACTATAAGAGACAGTGTTCATATTGTGTATGCAGCGTTTTACAGTGGCCCAAAGCATTAATATAGTCACTTATTAAGCGTTGGACTGCCCTATGTGGTTGAACACCTAATATTCCAAAAATGTCAGTTACAGCCAAACTATAAGAGGCATAAAGTTCATATTGTATATGCAGCGTTAAACAGAGGCCCAAAGCATTACTTTAACCACATATTAAGCGTTGGACTGCCCCATGTGGTTGAACACCTAATATTCCAAAAATGCCCGTTACAGCCAAACTATTATATACACAGTGTTCATATTGTATATGCAGCGTTTTACAGAGGCCCAAAGCATTAATATAGTCACTTATTAAGCGTTGGACTGCCTTATGTGGTTGAACACCTAATATTCCAAAAATGTCCGTTACAGCCAAACTATTAGAGACACAGTGTTCATATTGTACATGCAGGGTTTTACAGAGGGCCAAAGCATTAATATAGTCTCTTATTAAGCGTTGGACTGCAACATGTGGTCGAACACCTAATATTCCAAAAATGTCCGTTACAGCCAAACTATTAGAGACACAGTGTTCATATTGAACATGCAGGGTTTTACAGAGGCCCAAAGCATTAATATAGTCACTTATTAAGCGTTGGACTGCCCCATGTGGTTGAACACCTAATATTCCAAAAGTGTCCGTTACAGCCAAACTATTAGAGGCACAAAGTTCATATCGAATATGCAGCGTTTTACAGAGGCCCAAAGCATTAATATAGTCACTTATTAAGCGTTGGACTGCCCTTTGTGGTTGAACACCTAATATTCCAAAAATGTCAGTTACAGCCAAACTATAAGAGACACAGTGTTCATATTGTGTATGCAGCGTTTTACAGTGGCCCAAAGCATTAATATAGTCACTTATTAAGCGTTAAACTGCCCTATGTGGTTGAACACTTAATATTCCAAAAATGTCAGTTACAGCCAAACTATAAGAGGCATAAAGTTCATATTGTATATGCAGCGTTAAACAGAGGCCCAAAGCATTACTTTAACCACATATTAAGCGTTGGACTGCCCCATGTGGTTGAACACCTAATATTCCAAAAATGTCCGTTACAGCCAATCAATTATAGACACAGTGTTCATATTGTATATGCAGCGTTTTACAGAGGGCCAAAGCATTAATATAGTCACTTATTAAGCGTTGGACTGCCCTATGTGGTTGAACACCTAATATTCCAAAAATGTCCGTTACAGCCAAACTATTAGAGACACAGTGTTCATATTGTACATGCAGGGTTTTACGGAGGGCCAAAGCATTAATATAGTCACTTATTAAGCATTAGACTGCAACATGTGGCCGAACACCTAATATTCCAAAAATGTCCGTTACAGCCAAACTATTAGAGACACAGTGTTTATATTGTATATGCAGCGTTTTTCAAAGGCCCAAAGCATTATTATAGTCACTTATTAAGCATTGGACTGCAACATGTGGCCGAACACCTAATATTCCAAAAATGTCCGTTACAGCCAAACTATTAGAGACACAGTGTTCATATTGTACATGCAGGGTTTTACGGAGGGCCAAAGCATTAATATAGTCACTTATTAAGCATTAGACTGCAACATGTGGCCGAACACCTAATATTCCAAAAATGTCCGTTACAGCCAAACTATTAGAGACACAGTGTTCATATTGTACATGCCGGGTTTTACAGAGTGCCAAAGCATTAATATAGTCACTTATTAAGCGTTGGACTGCAACATGTGGTCGAACACCTAATATTCCAAAAATGTCCGTTACAGCCAAACTATTAGAGACACAGTGTTCATATTGTACATGCAGGGTTTTACAGAGGCCCAAAGCATTAATATAGTCACTTATTAAGCGATGGACTGCAACATGTGGCCGAACACCTAATATTCCAAAAATGTCCGTTACAGCCAAACTATTAGAGACACAGTGTTCATATTGTGTATGCAGCGTTATTCAGAGTCCCAAAACATTACTATAATCACATATTAAGCGTTGGACTGCCCCATGTGGTTGAACACCTGATATTCCAAAAATGTCCGTTACAGCCAAACTATTAGAGACACAGTGTTTATATTGTATATGCAGCGTTTTTCAAAGGCCCAAAGCATTAATATAGTCTCTTAATAAGCGATGGACTGCAACATGTGGCCGAACACCTAATATTCCAAAAATGTCCGTAACAGCCAAACTATTAGGGACACAGTGTTCATATTGTACATGCAGGGTTTTACAGAGGGCCAAAGCATTAATATAGTCACTTATTAAGCGATGGACTGCAATATGTAACCGAACACCTAATATTCCAAAAATGTCCGTTACAGCCAAACTATTAGGGACACAGTGTTCATATTTTATATGCAGGGTTTTACAGATGCCCAAAGCATTAATATAGTCACTTATTAAGCGTTGGACTGCCTCATGTGGTTGAACACCTAATATTCCAAAAGTGTCCGTTACAGCCAAACTATTAGAGACACAGTGTTCATATTGTACATGCAGGGTTTTACAGAGGCCCAAAGCATTAATTAATATAGTCACTTATTAAGCGATGGACTGCAACATGTGGCCGAACACCTAATATTCCAAAAATGTCCGTTACAGCCAAACTATTAGAGACACAGGGTTCATATTGTACATGCAGGGTTTTACGGAGGGCCAAAGCATTAATATAGTCACTTATTAAGCGTTGGACTGCAACATGTGGTCGAACACCTAATATTCCAAAAATGTCCGTTACAGCCAAACTATTAGAGACACAGTGTTCATATTGTACATGCAGGGTTTTACGGAGGGCCAAAGCATTAATATAGTCACTTATTAAGCATTAGACTGCAACATGTGGCCGAACACCTAATATTCCAAAAATGTCCGTTACAGCCAAACTATTAGAGACACAGTGTTTATATTGTATATGCAGCGTTTTTCAAAGGCCCAAAGCATTATTATAGTCACTTATTAAGCATTGGACTGCAACATGTGGCCGAACACCTAATATTCCAAAAATGTCCGTTACAGCCAAACTATTAGAGACACAGTGTTCATATTGTACATGCAGGGTTTTACGGAGGGCCAAAGCATTAATATAGTCACTTATTAAGCATTAGACTGCAACATGTGGCCGAACACCTAATATTCCAAAAATGTCCGTTACAGCCAAACTATTAGAGACACAGTGTTCATATTGTACATGCCGGGTTTTACAGAGTGCCAAAGCATTAATATAGTCACTTATTAAGCGTTGGACTGCAACATGTGGTCGAACACCTAATATTCCAAAAATGTCCGTTACAGCCAAACTATTAGAGACACAGTGTTCATATTGTACATGCAGGGTTTTACAGAGGCCCAAAGCATTAATATAGTCACTTATTAAGCGATGGACTGCAACATGTGGCCGAACACCTAATATTCCAAAAATGTCCGTTACAGCCAAACTATTAGAGACACAGTGTTCATATTGTGTATGCAGCGTTATTCAGAGTCCCAAAACATTACTATAATCACATATTAAGCGTTGGACTGCCCCATGTGGTTGAACACCTGATATTCCAAAAATGTCCGATACAGCCAAACTATTAGAGACACAGTGATTATATTGTATATGCAGCGTTTTTCAAAGGCCCAAAGCATTAATATAGTCTCTTAATAAGCGATGGACTGCAACATGTGGCCGAACACCTAATATTCCAAAAATGTCCGTTACAGCCAAACTATTAGGGACACAGTGTTCATATTGTACATGCAGGGTTTTACAGAGGGCCAAAGCATTAATATAGTCACTTATTAAGCGATGGACTGCAATATGTAACCGAACACCTAATATTCCAAAAATGTCCGTTACAGCCAAACTATTAGGGACACAGTGTTCATATTTTATATGCAGGGTTTTACAGATGCCCAAAGCATTAATATAGTCACTTATTAAGCGTTGGACTGCCTCATGTGGTTGAACACCTAATATTCCAAAAGTGTCCGTTACAGCCAAACTATTAGAGACACAGTGTTCATATTGTACATGCAGGGTTTTACAGAGGCCCAAAGCATTAATTAATATAGTCACTTATTAAGCGATGGACTGCAACATGTGGCCGAACACCTAATATTCCAAAAATGTCCGTTACAGCCAAACTATTAGAGACACAGGGTTCATATTGTACATGCAGGGTTTTACGGAGGGCCAAAGCATTAATATAGTCACTTATTAAGCGTTGGACTGCAACATGTGGTCGAACACCTAATATTCCAAAAATGTCCGTTACAGCCAAACTATTAGAGACACAGTGTTCATATTGTACATGCAGGGTTTTACAGAGGGCCAAAGCATTAATATAGTAACTTATTAAGCGTTGGACTGCCTCATGTGGTTGAACACCTAATATTCCAAAAGTGTCCGTTACAGAAAAACTATTAGAGGCACAAAGTTCATATCGAATATGCAGCGTTTTACAGAGGCGCAAAGCATTAATATAGTCACTTATTAAGCGTTGGACTGCCCTATGTGGTTGAACACCTAATATTCCAAAAATGTCAGTTACAGCCAAACTATAAGAGGCATAAAGTTCATATTGTATATGCAGCGTTAAACAGAGGCCCAAAGCATTACTTTAACCACATATTAAGCGTTGGACTGCCCCATGTGGTTGAACACCTAATATTCCAAAAATGTCTGTTACAGCCAAACTATAAGAGACACAGTGTTCATATTTTATATGCAGGGTTTTACAGAGGCCCAAAGCATTAATATAGTCACTTATTAAGCGTTGGACTGCCCCATGTGGTTGAACACCTAATATTCCAAAAGTGTCCGTTACAGCCAAACTATTAGAGGCACAAAGTTCATATCGAATATGCAGCGTTTTACAGAGGCCCAAAGCATTAATATAGTCACTTATTAAGCGTTGGACTGCCCTTTGTGGTTGAACACCTAATATTCCAAAAATGTCAGTTACAGCCAAACTATAAGAGACAGTGTTCATATTGTGTATGCAGCGTTTTACAGTGGCCCAAAGCATTAATATAGTCACTTATTAAGCGTTGGACTGCCCTATGTGGTTGAACACCTAATATTCCAAAAATGTCAGTTACAGCCAAACTATAAGAGGCATAAAGTTCATATTGTATATGCAGCGTTAAACAGAGGCCCAAAGCATTACTTTAACCACATATTAAGCGTTGGACTGCCCCATGTGGTTGAACACCTAATATTCCAAAAATGCCCGTTACAGCCAAACTATTATATACACAGTGTTCATATTGTATATGCAGCGTTTTACAGAGGCCCAAAGCATTAATATAGTCACTTATTAAGCGTTGGACTGCCTTATGTGGTTGAACACCTAATATTCCAAAAATGTCCGTTACAGCCAAACTATTAGAGACACAGTGTTCATATTGTACATGCAGGGTTTTACAGTGGGCCAAAGCATTAATATAGTCTCTTATTAAGCGTTGGACTGCAACATGTGGTCGAACACCTAATATTCCAAAAATGTCCGTTACAGCCAAACTATTAGAGACACAGTGTTCATATTGAACATGCAGGGTTTTACAGAGGCCCAAAGCATTAATATAGCACTTATTAAGCGTTGGACTGCCCCATGTGGTTGAACACCTAATATTCCAAAAGTGTCCGTTACAGCCAAACTATTAGAGGCACAAAGTTCATATCGAATATGCAGCGTTTTACAGAGGCCCAAAGCATTAATATAGTCACTTATTAAGCGTTGGACTGCCCTTTGTGGTTGAACACCTAATATTCCAAAAATGTCAGTTACAGCCAAACTATAAGAGACACAGTGTTCATATTGTGTATGCAGCGTTTTACAGTGGCCCAAAGCATTAATATAGTCACTTATTAAGCGTTAAACTGCCCTATGTGGTTGAACACTTAATATTCCAAAAATGTCAGTTACAGCCAAACTATAAGAGGCATAAAGTTCATATTGTATATGCAGCGTTAAACAGAGGCCCAAAGCATTACTTTAACCACATATTAAGCGTTGGACTGCCCCATGTGGTTGAACACCTAATATTCCAAAAATGTCCGTTACAGCCAATCAATTATAGACACAGTGTTCATATTGTATATGCAGCGTTTTACAGAGGGCCAAAGCATTAATATAGTCACTTATTAAGCGTTGGACTGCCCTATGTGGTTGAACACCTAATATTCCAAAAATGTCCGTTACAGCCAAACTATTAGAGACACAGTGTTCATATTGTACATGCAGGGTTTTACGGAGGGCCAAAGCATTAATATAGTCACTTATTAAGCATTAGACTGCAACATGTGGCCGAACACCTAATATTCCAAAAATGTCCGTTACAGCCAAACTATTAGAGACACAGTGTTTATATTGTATATGCAGCGTTTTTCAAAGGCCCAAAGCATTATTATAGTCACTTATTAAGCATTGGACTGCAACATGTTTCCGAACACCTAATATTCCAAAAATGTCCGTTACAGCCAAACTATTAGAGACACAGTGTTCATATTGTACATGCAGGGTTTTACGGAGGGCCAAAGCATTAATATAGTCACTTATTAAGCATTAGACTGCAACATGTGGCCGAACACCTAATATTCCAAAAATGTCCGTTACAGCCAAACTATTAGAGACACAGTGTTCATATTGTACATGCCGGGTTTTACAGAGTGCCAAAGCATTAATATAGTCACTTATTAAGCGTTGGACTGCAACATGTGGTCGAACACCTAATATTCCAAAAATGTCCGTTACAGCCAAACTATTAGAGACACAGTGTTCATATTGTACATGCAGGGTTTTACAGAGGCCCAAAGCATTAATATAGTCACTTATTAAGCGATGGACTGCAACATGTGGCCGAACACCTAATATTCCAAAAATGTCCGTTACAGCCAAACTATTAGAGACACAGTGTTCATATTGTGTATGCAGCGTTATTCAGAGTCCCAAAACATTACTATAATCACATATTAAGCGTTGGACTGCCCCATGTGGTTGAACACCTGATATTCCAAAAATGTCCGTTACAGCCAAACTATTAGAGACACAGTGTTTATATTGTATATGCAGCGTTTTTCAAAGGCCCAAAGCATTAATATAGTCTCTTAATAAGCGATGGACTGCAACATGTGGCCGAACACCTAATATTCCAAAAATGTCCGTTACAGCCAAACTATTAGAGACACAGTGTTCATATTGTACATGCAGGGTTTTACAGAGGCCCAAAGCATTAATATAGTCACTTATTAAGCGATGGACTGCAACATGTGGCCGAACACCTAATATTCCAAAAATGTCCGTTACAGCCAAACTATTAGAGACACAGTGTTCATATTGTACATGCAGGGTTTTACAGAGGCCCAAAGCATTAATATAGTCACTTATTAAGCGATGGACTGCAACATGTGGCCGAACACCTAATATTCCAAAAATGTCCGTTACAGCCAAACTATTAGAGACACAGTGTTCATATTGTACATGCAGGGTTTTACAGAGTGCCAATGCATTAATATAGTCACTTATTAAGCGTTGGACTGCAACATGTGGTCGAACACCTATTATTCCAAAAATGTCCGTTACAGCCAAACTATAAGAGGCATAAAGTTCATATTGTATATGCAGCGTTAAACAGAGGCCCAAAGCATTAATATAGTCACTTATTAAGCATTGGACTGCAACATGTGGCCGAACACCTAATATTCCAAAAATGTCCGTTACAGCCAAACTATAAGAGGCATAAAGTTCATATTGTATATGCAGCGTTAAACAGAGGCCCAAAGCATTAATATAGTCACTTATTAATCGTTGGACTGCCCTATGTGGTTGAACACCTAATATTCCAAAAATGTCCGTTACAGCCAAACTATTAGAGACACAGTGTTCATATTGTACATGCAGGGTTTTACAGAGTGCCAATGCATTAATATAGTCACTTATTAAGCGTTGGACTGCAACATGTGGTCGAACACCTATTATTCCAAAAATGTCCGTTACAGCCAAACTATTAGAGACACAGTGTTCATATTGTACATGCAGGGTTTTACAGAGGGCCAAAGCATTAATATAGTCACTTATTAAGCGATGGACTGCAACATGTGGCCGAGCACCTAATATTCCAAAAATGTCCGTTACAGCCAAACTATAAGAGGCATAAAGTTCATATTGTATATGCAGCGTTAAACAGAGGCCCAAAGCATTAATATAGTCACTTATTAATCGTTGGACTGCCCTATGTGGTTGAACACCTAATATTCCAAAAATGTCCGTTACAGCCAAACTATTAGAGACACAGTGTTCATATAGTACATGCAGGGTTTTACAGAGAGCCAAAGCATTAATATAGTCACTTATTAAGCATTAGACTGCAACATGTGGCCGAACACCTAATATTCCAAAAATGTCCGTTACAGCCAAACTATTAGAGACACAGTGTTTATATTGTATATGCAGCGTTTTTCAAAGGCCCAAAGCATTATTATAGTCACTTATTAAGCATTGGACTGCAACATGTGGCCGAACACCTAATATTCCAAAAATGTCCGTTACAGCCAAACTATTAGAGACACAGGGTTCATATTGTACATGCAGGGTTTTACGGAGGGCCAAAGCATTAATATAGTCACTTATTAAGCGTTGGACTGCAACATGTGGTCGAACACCTAATATTCCAAAAATGTCCGTTACAGCCAAACTATTAGAGACACAGTGTTCATATTGTACATGCCGGGTTTTACAGAGTGCCAAAGCATTAATATAGTCACTTATTAAGCGTTGGACTGCAACATGTGGTCGAACACCTAATATTCCAAAAATGTCCGTTACAGCCAAACTATTAGAGACACAGTGTTCATATTGTACATGCAGGGTTTTACAGAGGCCCAAAGCATTAATATAGTCACTTATTAAGCGATGGACTGCAACATGTGGCCGAACACCTAATATTCCAAAAATGTCCGTTACAGCCAAACTATTAGAGACACAGTGTTCATATTGTACATGCAGGGTTTTACAGAGGGCCAAAGCATTAATATAGTAACTTATTAAGCGTTGGACTGCCTCATGTGGTTGAACACCTAATATTCCAAAAGTGTCCGTTACAGCCAAACTATTAGAGGCACAAAGTTCATATCGAATATGCAGCGTTTTACAGAGGCGCAAAGCATTAATATAGTCACTTATTAAGCGTTGGACTGCCCTATGTGGTTGAACACCTAATATTCCAAAAATGTCAGTTACAGCCAAACTATAAGAGGCATAAAGTTCATATTGTATATGCAGCGTTAAACAGAGGCCCAAAGCATTACTTTAACCACATATTAAGCGTTGGACTGCCCCATGTGGTTGAACACCTAATATTCCAAAAATGTCTGTTACAGCCAAACTATAAGAGACACAGTGTTCATATTTTATATGCAGGGTTTTACAGAGGCCCAAAGCATTAATATAGTCACTTATTAAGCGTTGGACTGCCCCATGTGGTTGAACACCTAATATTCCAAAAGTGTCCGTTACAGCCAAACTATTAGAGGCACAAAGTTCATATCGAATATGCAGCGTTTTACAGAGGCCCAAAGCATTAATATAGTCACTTATTAAGCGTTGGACTGCCCTTTGTGGTTGAACACCTAATATTCCAAAAATGTCAGTTACAGCCAAACTATAAGAGACAGTGTTCATATTGTGTATGCAGCGTTTTACAGTGGCCCAAAGCATTAATATAGTCACTTATTAAGCGTTGGACTGCCCTATGTGGTTGAACACCTAATATTCCAAAAATGTCAGTTACAGCCAAACTATAAGAGGCATAAAGTTCATATTGTATATGCAGCGTTAAACAGAGGCCCAAAGCATTACTTTAACCACATATTAAGCGTTGGACTGCCCCATGTGGTTGAACACCTAATATTCCAAAAATGCCCGTTACAGCCAAACTATTATATACACAGTGTTCATATTGTATATGCAGCGTTTTACAGAGGCCCAAAGCATTAATATAGTCACTTATTAAGCGTTGGACTGCCTTATGTGGTTGAACACCTAATATTCCAAAAATGTCCGTTACAGCCAAACTATTAGAGACACAGTGTTCATATTGTACATGCAGGGTTTTACAGAGGGCCAAAGCATTAATATAGTCTCTTATTAAGCGTTGGACTGCAACATGTGGTCGAACACCTAATATTCCAAAAATGTCCGTTACAGCCAAACTATTAGAGACACAGTGTTCATATTGAACATGCAGGGTTTTACAGAGGCCCAAAGCATTAATATAGTCACTTATTAAGCGTTGGACTGCCCCATGTGGTTGAACACCTAATATTCCAAAAGTGTCCGTTACAGCCAAACTATTAGAGGCACAAAGTTCATATCGAATATGCAGCGTTTTACAGAGGCCCAAAGCATTAATATAGTCACTTATTAAGCGTTGGACTGCCCTTTGTGGTTGAACACCTAATATTCCAAAAATGTCAGTTACAGCCAAACTATAAGAGACACAGTGTTCATATTGTGTATGCAGCGTTTTACAGTGGCCCAAAGCATTAATATAGTCACTTATTAAGCGTTAAACTGCCCTATGTGGTTGAACACTTAATATTCCAAAAATGTCAGTTACAGCCAAACTATAAGAGGCATAAAGTTCATATTGTATATGCAGCGTTAAACAGAGGCCCAAAGCATTACTTTAACCACATATTAAGCGTTGGACTGCCCCATGTGGTTGAACACCTAATATTCCAAAAATGTCCGTTACAGCCAATCAATTATAGACACAGTGTTCATATTGTATATGCAGCGTTTTACAGAGGGCCAAAGCATTAATATAGTCACTTATTAAGCGTTGGACTGCCCTATGTGGTTGAACACCTAATATTCCAAAAATGTCCGTTACAGCCAAACTATTAGAGACACAGTGTTCATATTGTACATGCAGGGTTTTACGGAGGGCCAAAGCATTAATATAGTCACTTATTAAGCATTAGACTGCAACATGTGGCCGAACACCTAATATTCCAAAAATGTCCGTTACAGCCAAACTATTAGAGACACAGTGTTTATATTGTATATGCAGCGTTTTTCAAAGGCCCAAAGCATTATTATAGTCACTTATTAAGCATTGGACTGCAACATGTGGCCGAACACCTAATATTCCAAAAATGTCCGTTACAGCCAAACTATTAGAGACACAGTGTTCATATTGTACATGCAGGGTTTTACGGAGGGCCAAAGCATTAATATAGTCACTTATTAAGCATTAGACTGCAACATGTGGCCGAACACCTAATATTCCAAAAATGTCCGTTACAGCCAAACTATTAGAGACACAGTGTTCATATTGTACATGCCGGGTTTTACAGAGTGCCAAAGCATTAATATAGTCACTTATTAAGCGTTGGACTGCAACATGTGATCGAACACCTAATATTCCAAAAATGTCCGTTACAGCCAAACTATTAGAGACACAGTGTTCATATTGTACATGCAGGGTTTTACAGAGGCCCAAAGCATTAATATAGTCACTTATTAAGCGATGGACTGCAACATGTGGCCGAACACCTAATATTCCAAAAATGTCCGTTACAGCCAAACTATTAGAGACACAGTGTTCATATTGTGTATGCAGCGTTATTCAGAGTCCCAAAACATTACTATAATCACATATTAAGCGTTGGACTGCCCCATGTGGTTGAACACCTGATATTCCAAAAATGTCCGTTACAGCCAAACTATTAGAGACACAGTGTTTATATTGTATATGCAGCGTTTTTCAAAGGCCCAAAGCATTAATATAGTCTCTTAATAAGCGATGGACTGCAACATGTGGCCGAACACCTAATATTCCAAAAATGTCCGTTACAGCCAAACTATTAGAGACACAGTGTTCATATTGTACATGCAGGGTTTTACAGAGGCCCAAAGCATTAATATAGTCACTTATTAAGCGATGGACTGCAACATGTGGCCGAACACCTAATATTCCAAAAATGTCCGTTACAGCCAAACTATTAGAGACACAGTGTTCATATTGTACATGCAGGGTTTTACAGAGGCCCAAAGCATTAATATAGTCACTTATTAAGCGATGGACTGCAACATGTGGCCGAACACCTAATATTCCAAAAATGTCCGTTACAGCCAAACTATTAGAGACACAGTGTTCATATTGTACATGCAGGGTTTTACAGAGTGCCAATGCATTAATATAGTCACTTATTAAGCGTTGGACTGCAACATGTGGTCGAACACCTATTATTCCAAAAATGTCCGTTACAGCCAAACTATAAGAGGCATAAAGTTCATATTGTATATGCAGCGTTAAACAGAGGCCCAAAGCATTAATATAGTCACTTATTAAGCATTGGACTGCAACATGTGGCCGAACACCTAATATTCCAAAAATGTCCGTTACAGCCAAACTATAAGAGGCATAAAGTTCATATTGTATATGCAGCGTTAAACAGAGGCCCAAAGCATTAATATAGTCACTTATTAATCGTTGGACTGCCCTATGTGGTTGAACACCTAATATTCCAAAAATGTCCGTTACAGCCAAACTATTAGAGACACAGTGTTCATATTGTACATGCAGGGTTTTACAGAGTGCCAATGCATTAATATAGTCACTTATTAAGCGTTGGACTGCAACATGTGGTCGAACACCTATTATTCCAAAAATGTCCGTTACAGCCAAACTATTAGAGACACAGTGTTCATATTGTACATGCAGGGTTTTACAGAGGGCCAAAGCATTAATATAGTCACTTATTAAGCGATGGACTGCAACATGTGGCCGAGCACCTAATATTCCAAAAATGTCCGTTACAGCCAAACTATAAGAGGCATAAAGTTCATATTGTATATGCAGCGTTAAACAGAGGCCCAAAGCATTAATATAGTCACTTATTAATCGTTGGACTGCCCTATGTGGTTGAACACCTAATATTCCAAAAATGTCCGTTACAGCCAAACTATTAGAGACACAGTGTTCATATAGTACATGCAGGGTTTTACAGAGAGCCAAAGCATTAATATAGTCACTTATTAAGCATTAGACTGCAACATGTGGCCGAACACCTAATATTCCAAAAATGTCCGTTACAGCCAAACTATTAGAGACACAGTGTTCATATTGTACATGCCGGGTTTTACAGAGTGCCAAAGCATTAATATAGTCACTTATTAAGCGTTGGACTGCAACATGTGGTCGAACACCTAATATTCCAAAAATGTCCGTTACAGCCAAACTATTAGAGACACAGTGTTCATATTGTACATGCAGGGTTTTACAGAGGCCCAAAGCATTAATATAGTCACTTATTAAGCGATGGACTGCAACATGTGGCCGAACACCTAATATTCCAAAAATGTCCGTTACAGCCAAACTATTAGAGACACAGTGTTCATATTGTGTATGCAGCGTTATTCAGAGTCCCAAAACATTACTATAATCACATATTAAGCGTTGGACTGCCCCATGTGGTTGAACACCTGATATTCCAAAAATGTCCGTTACAGCCAAACTATTAGAGACACAGTGTTTATATTGTATATGCAGCGTTTTTCAAAGGCCCAAAGCATTAATATAGTCTCTTAATAAGCGATGGACTGCAACATGTGGCCGAACACCTAATATTCCAAAAATGTCCGTTACAGCCAAACTATTAGGGACACAGTGTTCATATTGTACATGCAGGGTTTTACAGAGGGCCAAAGCATTAATATAGTCACTTATTAAGCGATGGACTGCAATATGTAACCGAACACCTAATATTCCAAAAATGTCCGTTACAGCCAAACTATTAGGGACACAGTGTTCATATTTTATATGCAGGGTTTTACAGATGCCCAAAGCATTAATATAGTCACTTATTAAGCGTTGGACTGCCTCATGTGGTTGAACACCTAATATTCCAAAAGTGTCCGTTACAGCCAAACTATTAGAGACACAGTGTTCATATTGTACATGCAGGGTTTTACAGAGGCCCAAAGCATTAATTAATATAGTCACTTATTAAGCGATGGACTGCAACATGTGGCCGAACACCTAATATTCCAAAAATGTCCGTTACAGCCAAACTATTAGAGACACAGGGTTCATATTGTACATGCAGGGTTTTACGGAGGGCCAAAGCATTAATATAGTCACTTATTAAGCGTTGGACTGCAACATGTGGTCGAACACCTAATATTCCAAAAATGTCCGTTACAGCCAAACTATTAGAGACACAGTGTTCATATTGTACATGCAGGGTTTTACGGAGGGCCAAAGCATTAATATAGTCACTTATTAAGCATTAGACTGCAACATGTGGCCGAACACCTAATATTCCAAAAATGTCCGTTACAGCCAAACTATTAGAGACACAGTGTTTATATTGTATATGCAGCGTTTTTCAAAGGCCCAAAGCATTATTATAGTCACTTATTAAGCATTGGACTGCAACATGTGGCCGAACACCTAATATTCCAAAAATGTCCGTTACAGCCAAACTATTAGAGACACAGTGTTCATATTGTACATGCAGGGTTTTACGGAGGGCCAAAGCATTAATATAGTCACTTATTAAGCATTAGACTGCAACATGTGGCCGAACACCTAATATTCCAAAAATGTCCGTTACAGCCAAACTATTAGAGACACAGTGTTCATATTGTACATGCCGGGTTTTACAGAGTGCCAAAGCATTAATATAGTCACTTATTAAGCGTTGGACTGCAACATGTGGTCGAACACCTAATATTCCAAAAATGTCCGTTACAGCCAAACTATTAGAGACACAGTGTTCATATTGTACATGCAGGGTTTTACAGAGGCTCAAAGCATTAATATAGTCACTTATTAAGCGATGGACTGCAACATGTGGCCGAACACCTAATATTCCAAAAATGTCCGTTACAGCCAAACTATTAGAGACACAGTGTTCATATTGTACATGCAGGGTTTTACAGAGGGCCAAAGCATTAATATAGTAACTTATTAAGCGTTGGACTGCCTCATGTGGTTGAACACCTAATATTCCAAAAGTGTCCGTTACAGCCAAACTATTAGAGGCACAAAGTTCATATCGAATATGCAGCGTTTTACAGAGGCGCAAAGCATTAATATAGTCACTTATTAAGCGTTGGACTGCCCTATGTGGTTGAACACCTAATATTCCAAAAATGTCAGTTACAGCCAAACTATAAGAGGCATAAAGTTCATATTGTATATGCAGCGTTAAACAGAGGCCCAAAGCATTACTTTAACCACATATTAAGCGTTGGACTGCCCCATGTGGTTGAACACCTAATATTCCAAAAATGTCTGTTACAGCCAAACTATAAGAGACACAGTGTTCATATTTTATATGCAGGGTTTTACAGAGGCCCAAGGCATTAATATAGTCACTTATTAAGCGTTGGACTGCCCCATGTGGTTGAACACCTAATATTCCAAAAGTGTCCGTTACAGCCAAACTATTAGAGGCACAAAGTTCATATCGAATATGCAGCGTTTTACAGAGGCCCAAAGCATTAATATAGTCACTTATTAAGCGTTGGACTGCCCTTTGTGGTTGAACACCTAATATTCCAAAAATGTCAGTTACAGCCAAACTATAAGAGACAGTGTTCATATTGTGTATGCAGCGTTTTACAGTGGCCCAAAGCATTAATATAGTCACTTATTAAGCGTTGGACTGCCCTATGTGGTTGAACACCTAATATTCCAAAAATGTCAGTTACAGCCAAACTATAAGAGGCATAAAGTTCATATTGTATATGCAGCGTTAAACAGAGGCCCAAAGCATTACTTTAACCACATATTAAGCGTTGGACTGCCCCATGTGGTTGAACACCTAATATTCCAAAAATGCCCGTTACAGCCAAACTATTATATACACAGTGTTCATATTGTATATGCAGCGTTTTACAGAGGCCCAAAGCATTAATATAGTCACTTATTAAGCGTTGGACTGCCTTATGTGGTTGAACACCTAATATTCCAAAAATGTCCGTTACAGCCAAACTATTAGAGACACAGTGTTCATATTGTGTATGCAGCGTTATTCAGAGTCCCAAAACATTACTATAATCACATATTAAGCGTTGGACTGCCCCATGTGGTTGAACACCTGATATTCCAAAAATGTCCGTTACAGCCAAACTATTAGAGACACAGTGTTTATATTGTATATGCAGCGTTTTTCAAAGGCCCAAAGCATTAATATAGTCTCTTAATAAGCGATGGACTGCAACATGTGGCCGAACACCTAATATTCCAAAAATGTCCGTTACAGCCAAACTATTAGAGACACAGTGTTCATATTGTACATGCAGGGTTTTACAGAGGCCCAAAGCATTAATATAGTCACTTATTAAGCGATGGACTGCAACATGTGGCCGAACACCTAATATTCCAAAAATGTCCGTTACAGCCAAACTATTAGAGACACAGTGTTCATATTGTACATGCAGGGTTTTACAGAGGCCCAAAGCATTAATATAGTCACTTATTAAGCGATGGACTGCAACATGTGGCCGAACACCTAATATTCCAAAAATGTCCGTTACAGCCAAACTATTAGAGACACAGTGTTCATATTGTACATGCAGGGTTTTACAGAGTGCCAATGCATTAATATAGTCACTTATTAAGCGTTGGACTGCAACATGTGGTCGAACACCTATTATTCCAAAAATGTCCGTTACAGCCAAACTATAAGAGGCATAAAGTTCATATTGTATATGCAGCGTTAAACAGAGGCCCAAAGCATTAATATAGTCACTTATTAAGCATTGGACTGCAACATGTGGCCGAACACCTAATATTCCAAAAATGTCCGTTACAGCCAAACTATAAGAGGCATAAAGTTCATATTGTATATGCAGCGTTAAACAGAGGCCCAAAGCATTAATATAGTCACTTATTAATCGTTGGACTGCCCTATGTGGTTGAACACCTAATATTCCAAAAATGTCCGTTACAGCCAAACTATTAGAGACACAGTGTTCATATTGTACATGCAGGGTTTTACAGAGTGCCAATGCATTAATATAGTCACTTATTAAGCGTTGGACTGCAACATGTGGTCGAACACCTATTATTCCAAAAATGTCCGTTACAGCCAAACTATTAGAGACACAGTGTTCATATTGTACATGCAGGGTTTTACAGAGGGCCAAAGCATTAATATAGTCACTTATTAAGCGATGGACTGCAACATGTGGCCGAGCACCTAATATTCCAAAAATGTCCGTTACAGCCAAACTATAAGAGGCATAAAGTTCATATTGTATATGCAGCGTTAAACAGAGGCCCAAAGCATTAATATAGTCACTTATTAATCGTTGGACTGCCCTATGTGGTTGAACACCTAATATTCCAAAAATGTCCGTTACAGCCAAACTATTAGAGACACAGTGTTCATATAGTACATGCAGGGTTTTACAGAGAGCCAAAGCATTAATATAGTCACTTATTAAGCATTAGACTGCAACATGTGGCCGAACACCTAATATTCCAAAAATGTCCGTTACAGCCAAACTATTAGAGACACAGTGTTCATATTGTACATGCCGGGTTTTACAGAGTGCCAAAGCATTAATATAGTCACTTATTAAGCGTTGGACTGCAACATGTGGTCGAACACCTAATATTCCAAAAATGTCCGTTACAGCCAAACTATTAGAGACACAGTGTTCATATTGTACATGCAGGGTTTTACAGAGGCCCAAAGCATTAATATAGTCACTTATTAAGCGATGGACTGCAACATGTGGCCGAACACCTAATATTCCAAAAATGTCCGTTACAGCCAAACTATTAGAGACACAGTGTTCATATTGTGTATGCAGCGTTATTCAGAGTCCCAAAACATTACTATAATCACATATTAAGCGTTGGACTGCCCCATGTGGTTGAACACCTGATATTCCAAAAATGTCCGTTACAGCCAAACTATTAGAGACACAGTGTTTATATTGTATATGCAGCGTTTTTCAAAGGCCCAAAGCATTAATATAGTCTCTTAATAAGCGATGGACTGCAACATGTGGCCGAACACCTAATATTCCAAAAATGTCCGTTACAGCCAAACTATTAGGGACACAGTGTTCATATTGTACATGCAGGGTTTTACAGAGGGCCAAAGCATTAATATAGTCACTTATTAAGCGATGGACTGCAATATGTAACCGAACACCTAATATTCCAAAAATGTCCGTTACAGCCAAACTATTAGGGACACAGTGTTCATATTTTATATGCAGGGTTTTACAGATGCCCAAAGCATTAATATAGTCACTTATTAAGCGTTGGACTGCCTCATGTGGTTGAACACCTAATATTCCAAAAGTGTCCGTTACAGCCAAACTATTAGAGACACAGTGTTCATATTGTACATGCAGGGTTTTACAGAGGCCCAAAGCATTAATTAATATAGTCACTTATTAAGCGATGGACTGCAACATGTGGCCGAACACCTAATATTCCAAAAATGTCCGTTACAGCCAAACTATTAGAGACACAGGGTTCATATTGTACATGCAGGGTTTTACGGAGGGCCAAAGCATTAATATAGTCACTTATTAAGCGTTGGACTGCAACATGTGGTCGAACACCTAATATTCCAAAAATGTCCGTTACAGCCAAACTATTAGAGACACAGTGTTCATATTGTACATGCAGGGTTTTACGGAGGGCCAAAGCATTAATATAGTCACTTATTAAGCATTAGACTGCAACATGTGGCCGAACACCTAATATTCCAAAAATGTCCGTTACAGCCAAACTATTAGAGACACAGTGTTTATATTGTATATGCAGCGTTTTTCAAAGGCCCAAAGCATTATTATAGTCACTTATTAAGCGTTGGACTGCCCCATGTGGTTGAACACCTAATATTCCAAAAGTGTCCGTTACAGCCAAACTATTAGAGGCACAAAGTTCATATCGAATATGCAGCGTTTTACAGAGGCCCAAAGCATTAATATAGTCACTTATTAAGCGTTGGACTGCCCTTTGTGGTTGAACACCTAATATTCCAAAAATGTCAGTTACAGCCAAACTATAAGAGACAGTGTTCATATTGTGTATGCAGCGTTTTACAGTGGCCCAAAGCATTAATATAGTCACTTATTAAGCGTTGGACTGCCCTATGTGGTTGAACACCTAATATTCCAAAAATGTCAGTTACAGCCAAACTATAAGAGGCATAAAGTTCATATTGTATATGCAGCGTTAAACAGAGGCCCAAAGCATTACTTTAACCACATATTAAGCGTTGGACTGCCCCATGTGGTTGAACACCTAATATTCCAAAAATGCCCGTTACAGCCAAACTATTATATACACAGTGTTCATATTGTATATGCAGCGTTTTACAGAGGCCCAAAGCATTAATATAGTCACTTATTAAGCGTTGGACTGCCTTATGTGGTTGAACACCTAATATTCCAAAAATGTCCGTTACAGCCAAACTATTAGAGACACAGTGTTCATATTGTACATGCAGGGTTTTACAGAGGGCCAAAGCATTAATATAGTCTCTTATTAAGCGTTAGACTGCAACATGTGGTCGAACACCTAATATTCCAAAAATGTCCGTTACAGCCAAACTATTAGAGACACAGTGTTCATATTGAACATGCAGGGTTTTACAGAGGCCCAAAGCATTAATATAGTCACTTATTAAGCGTTGGACTGCCCCATGTGGTTGAACACCTAATATTCCAAAAGTGTCCGTTACAGCCAAACTATTAGAGGCACAAAGTTCATATCGAATATGCAGCGTTTTACAGAGGCCCAAAGCATTAATATAGTCACTTATTAAGCGTTGGACTGCCCTTTGTGGTTGAACACCTAATATTCCAAAAATGTCAGTTACAGCCAAACTATAAGAGACACAGTGTTCATATTGTGTATGCAGCGTTTTACAGTGGCCCAAAGCATTAATATAGTCACTTATTAAGCGTTAAACTGCCCTATGTGGTTGAACACTTAATATTCCAAAAATGTCAGTTACAGCCAAACTATAAGAGGCATAAAGTTCATATTGTATATGCAGCGTTAAACAGAGGCCCAAAGCATTACTTTAACCACATATTAAGCGTTGGACTGCCCCATGTGGTTGAACACCTAATATTCCAAAAATGTCCGTTACAGCCAATCAATTATAGACACAGTGTTCATATTGTATATGCAGCGTTTTACAGAGGGCCAAAGCATTAATATAGTCACTTATTAAGCGTTGGACTGCCCTATGTGGTTGAACACCTAATATTCCAAAAATGTCCGTTACAGCCAAACTATTAGAGACACAGTGTTCATATTGTACATGCAGGGTTTTACGGAGGGCCAAAGCATTAATATAGTCACTTATTAAGCATTAGACTGCAACATGTGGCCGAACACCTAATATTCCAAAAATGTCCGTTACAGCCAAACTATTAGAGACACAGTGTTTATATTGTATATGCAGCGTTTTTCAAAGGCCCAAAGCATTATTATAGTCACTTATTAAGCATTGGACTGCAACAAGTGGCCGAACACCTAATATTCCAAAAATGTCCGTTACAGCCAAACTATTAGAGACACAGTGTTCATATTGTACATGCAGGGTTTTACGGAGGGCCAAATCATTAATATAGTCACTTATTAAGCATTAGACTGCAACATGTGGCCGAACACCTAATATTCCAAAAATGTCCGTTACAGCCAAACTATTAGAGACACAGTGTTCATATTGTACATGCAGGGTTTTACAGAGGCCCAAAGCATTAATATAGTCACTTATTAAGCGATGGACTGCAACATGTGGCCGAACACCTAATATTCCAAAAATGTCCGTTACAGCCAAACTATTAGAGACACAGTGTTCATATTGTGTATGCAGCGTTATTCAGAGTCCCAAAACATTACTATAATCACATATTAAGCGTTGGACTGCCCCATGTGGTTGAACACCTGATATTCCAAAAATGTCCGTTACAGCCAAACTATTAGAGACACAGTGTTTATATTGTATATGCAGCGTTTTTCAAAGGCCCAAAGCATTAATATAGTCTCTTAATAAGCGATGGACTGCAACATGTGGCCGAACACCTAATATTCCAAAAATGTCCGTTACAGCCAAACTATTAGAGACACAGTGTTCATATTGTACATGCAGGGTTTTACAGAGGCCCAAAGCATTAATATAGTCACTTATTAAGCGATGGACTGCAACATGTGGCCGAACACCTAATATTCCAAAAATGTCCGTTACAGCCAAACTATTAGAGACACAGTGTTCATATTGTACATGCAGGGTTTTACAGAGGCCCAAAGCATTAATATAGTCACTTATTAAGCGATGGACTGCAACATGTGGCCGAACACCTAATATTCCAAAAATGTCCGTTACAGCCAAACTATTAGAGACACAGTGTTCATATTGTACATGCAGGGTTTTACAGAGTGCCAATGCATTAATATAGTCACTTATTAAGCGTTGGACTGCAACATGTGGTCGAACACCTATTATTCCAAAAATGTCCGTTACAGCCAAACTATAAGAGGCATAAAGTTCATATTGTATATGCAGCGTTAAACAGAGGCCCAAAGCATTAATATAGTCACTTATTAAGCATTGGACTGCAACATGTGGCCGAACACCTAATATTCCAAAAATGTCCGTTACAGCCAAACTATAAGAGGCATAAAGTTCATATTGTATATGCAGCGTTAAACAGAGGCCCAAAGCATTAATATAGTCACTTATTAATCGTTGGACTGCCCTATGTGGTTGAACACCTAATATTCCAAAAATGTCCGTTACAGCCAAACTATTAGAGACACAGTGTTCATATTGTACATGCAGGGTTTTACAGAGTGCCAATGCATTAATATAGTCACTTATTAAGCGTTGGACTGCAACATGTGGTCGAACACCTATTATTCCAAAAATGTCCGTTACAGCCAAACTATTAGAGACACAGTGTTCATATTGTACATGCAGGGTTTTACAGAGGGCCAAAGCATTAATATAGTCACTTATTAAGCGATGGACTGCAACATGTGGCCGAGCACCTAATATTCCAAAAATGTCCGTTACAGCCAAACTATAAGAGGCATAAAGTTCATATTGTATATGCAGCGTTAAACAGAGGCCCAAAGCATTAATATAGTCACTTATTAATCGTTGGACTGCCCTATGTGGTTGAACACCTAATATTCCAAAAATGTCCGTTACAGCCAAACTATTAGAGACACAGTGTTCATATAGTACATGCAGGGTTTTACAGAGAGCCAAAGCATTAATATAGTCACTTATTAAGCGTTGGACTGCAACATGTGGTCGAACACCTAATATTGCAAAAATGTCCGTTACAGCAAAACTATTAGAGACACAGTGTTCATATTGTACATGCAGGGTTTTACAGAGGGCCAAAGCACTAATATAGTCACTTATTAAGCGATGGACTGCAACATGTGGCCGAACACCTAATATTCCAAAAATGTCCGTTACAGCCAAACTATTAGAGACACAGTGTTCATATTTTACATACAGGGTTTTACAGAGGCCCAAAGCATTAATATAGTCACTTATTAAGCGATGGACTGCAACATGTGGCCGAACACCTAATATTCCAAAAATGTTCGTTACAGCCAAACTATTAGAGACACAGTGTTCATATTGTACATGCAGGGTTTTACAGAGTGCCAAAGCATTAATATAGTCACTTATTAAGCGTTGGACTGCAACATGTGGTCGAACACCTAATATTCCAAAAATGTCCGTTACAGCCAAACTATTAGAGACACAGTGTTCATATTGTACATGCAGGGTTTTACAGAGGGCCAAAGCATTAATATAGTCACTTATTAAGCATTGGACTGCAACATGTGGCCGAACACCTAATATTCCAAAAATGTCCGTTACAGCCAAACTATTAGAGACACAGTGTTCATATTGTACATGCCGGGTTTTACAGAGTGCCAAAGCATTAATATAGTCACATATTAAGCGTTGGACTGCAACATGTGGTCGAACACCTAATATTCCAAAAATGTCCGTTACAGCCAAACTATTAGAGACACAGTGTTCGTATTGTACATGCAGGGTTTTACAGAGGGCCAAAGCATTAATATAGTCACTTATTAAGCATTGGACTGCAACATGTGGCCGAACACCTAATATTCCAAAAATGTCCGTTACAGCCAAACTATTAGAGACACAGTGTTCATATTGTACATGCAGGGTTTTACAGAGTGCCAAAGCATTATTATAGTCACTTATTAAGCGTTGGACTGCAACATCTGGTTGAACACCTAATATTCCAAAAATGTCCGTTACGGATAAACTATTAGAGACACAGTGTTCATATCGTGTATGCAGCGTTATTCAGAGTCCCAAAACATTACTATAATCACATATTAAGCGTTGGACTGCCCCATGTGGTTGAACACCTGATATTCCAAAAATGTCCGTTACAGCCAAACTATTAGAGACACAGTGTTCATATTGTACATGCAGGGTTTTACAGAGTGCCAATGCATTAATATAGTCACTTATTAAGCGTTGGACTGCAACATGTGGTCGAACACCTATTATTCCAAAAATGTCCGTTACAGCCAAACTATTAGAGACACAGTGTTCATATTGTACATGCAGGGCTTTACAAAGGGCCAAAGCATTAATATAGTCACTTATTAAGCGATGGACTGCAACATGTGGCCGAGCACCTAATATTCCAAAAATGTCCGTTACAGCCAAACTATAAGAGGCATAAAGTTCATATTGTATATGCAGCGTTAAACAGAGGCCCAAAGCATTAATATAGTCACTTATTAATCGTTGGACTGCCCTATGTGGTTGAACACCTAATATTCCAAAAATGTCCGTTACAGCCAAACTATTAGAGACACAGTGTTCATATTGTACATGCAGGGTTTTACAGAGGCCCAAAGCATTAATATAGTCACTTATTAAGCGATGGACTGCAACATGTGGCCGAACACCTAATATTCCAAAAATGTCCGTTACAGCCAAACTATTAGAGACACAGTGTTCATATTGTACATGCAGGGTTTTACAGAGTGCCAATGCATTAATATAGTCACTTATTAAGCGTTGGACTGCAACATGTGGTCGAACACCTATTATTCCAAAAATGTCCGTTACAGCCAAACTATAAGAGGCATAAAGTTCATATTGTATATGCAGCGATAAACAGAGGCCCAAAGCATTAATATAGTCACTTATTAATCGTTGGACTGCCCTATGTGGTTGAACACCTAATATTCCAAAAATGTCCGTTACAGCCAAACTATTAGAGACACAGTGTTCATATTGTACATGCAGGGTTTTACAGAGAGCCAAAGCATTAATATAGTCACTTATTAAGCGTTGGACTGCAACATGTGGTCGAACACCTAATATTGCAAAAATGTCCGTTACAGCAAAACTATTAGAGACACAGTGTTCATATTGTACATGCAGGGTTTTACAGAGGGCCAAAGCACTAATATAGTCACTTATTAAGCGATGGACTGCAACATGTGGCCGAACACCTAATATTCCAAAAATGTCCGTTACAGCCAAACTATTAGAGACACAGTGTTCATATTTTACATGCAGGGTTTTACAGAGGCCCAAAGCATTAATATAGTCACTTATTAAGCGATGGACTGCAACATGTGGCCGAACACCTAATATTCCAAAAATGTTCGTTACAGCCAAACTATTAGAGACACAGTGTTCATATTGTACATGCAGGGTTTTACAGAGTGCCAAAGCATTAATATAGTCACTTATTAAGCGTTGGACTGCAACATGTGGTCGAACACCTAATATTCCAAAAATGTCCGTTACAGCCAAACTATTAGAGACACAGTGTTCATATTGTACATGCAGGGTTTTACAGAGGGCCAAAGCATTAATATAGTCACTTATTAAGCATTGGACTGCAACATGTGGCCGAACACCTAATATTCCAAAAATGTCCGTTACAGCCAAACTATTAGAGACACAGTGTTCATATTGTACATGCAGGGTTTTACAGAGGCCCAAAGCATTAATATAGTCACTTATTAAGCGATGGACTGCAACATGTGGCCGAACACCTAATATTCCAAAAATGTTCGTTACAGCCAAACTATTAGAGACACAGTGTTCATATTGTACATGCAGGGTTTTACAGAGTGCCAAAGCATTAATATAGTCACTTATTAAGCGTTGGACTGCAGCATGTGGTCGAACACCTAATATTCCAAAAATGTCCGTTACAGCCAAAATATTAGAGACACAGTGTTCATATTGTACATGCAGGGTTTTACAGAGGGCCAAAGCATTAATATAGTCACTTATTAAGCATTGGACTGCAACATGTGGCCGAACACCTAATATTCCAAAAATGTCCGTTACAGCCAAACTATTAGAGACACAGTGTTCATATCGTGTATGCAGCGTTATTCAGAGTCCCAAAACATTACTATAATCACATATTAAGCGTTGGACTGCCCCATGTGGTTGAACACCTGATATTCCAAAAATGTCCGTTACAGCCAAACTATTAGAGACACAGTGTTCATATTGTACATGCAGGGTTTTACAGAGTGCCAAAGCATTAATATAGTCACTTATTAAGCGTTGGACTGCAACATGTGGTCGAACACCTATTATTCCAAAAATGTCCGTTACAGCCAAACTATTAGAGACACAGTGTTCATATTGTACATGCAGGGTTTTACAGAGGCCCAAAGCATTAATATAGTCACTTATTAAGCGATGGACTGCAACATGTGGCCGAACACCTAATATTCCAAAAATGTTCGTTACAGCCAAACTATTAGAGACACAGTGTTCATATTGTACATGCAGGGTTTTACAGAGTGCCAAAGCATTAATATAGTCACTTATTAAGCGTTGGACTGCAACATGTGGTCGAACACCTAATATTCCAAAAATGTCCGTTACAGCCAAAATATTAGAGACACAGTGTTCATATTGTACATGCAGGGTTTTACAGAGGGCCAAAGCATTAATATAGTCACTTATTAAGCATTGGACTGCAACATGTGGCCGAACACCTAATATTCCAAAAATGTCCGTTACAGCCAAACTATTAGAGACACAGTGTTCATATTGTACATGCAGGGTTTTACAGAGGGCCAAAGCATTAATATAGTCACTTATTAAGCATTGGACTGCAACATGTGGCCGAACACCTAATATTCCAAAAATGTCCGTTACAGCCAAACTATAAGAGGCATAAAGTTCATATTGTATATGCAGCGTTAAACAGAGGCCCAAAGCATTAATATAGTCACTTATTAATCGTTGGACTGCCCTATGTGGTTGAACACCTAATATTCCAAAAATGTCCGTTACAGCCAAACTATTAGAGACACAGTGTTCATATTGTACATGCAGGGTTTAACAGAGGGCCAAAGCACTAATATAGTCACTTATTAAGCGATGGACTGCAACATGTGGCCGAACACCTAATATTCCAAAAATGTCCGTTACAGCCAAACTATTAGAGACACAGTGTTCATATTTTACATGCAGGGTTTTACAGAGGCCCAAAGCATTAATATAGTCACTTATTAAGCGATGGACTGCAACATGTGGCCGAACACCTAATATTCCAAAAATGTTCGTTACAGCCAAACTATTAGAGACACAGTGTTCATATTGTACATGCAGGGTTTTACAGAGTGCCAAAGCATTAATATAGTCACTTATTAAGCGTTGGACTGCAACATGTGGTCGAACACCTAATATTCCAAAAATGTCCGTTACAGCCAAACTATTAGAGACACAGTGTTCATATTGTACATGCAGGGTTTTACAGAGGGCCAAAGCATTAATATAGTCACTTATTAAGCATTGGACTGCAACATGTGGCCGAACACCTAATATTCCAAAAATGTCCGTTACAGCCAAACTATTAGAGACACAGTGTTCATATTGTACATGCAGGGTTTTACAGAGGCCCAAAGCATTAATATAGTCACTTATTAAGCGATGGACTGCAACATGTGGCCGAACACCTAATATTCCAAAAATGTTCGTTACAGCCAAACTATTAGAGACACAGTGTTCATATTGTACATGCAGGGTTTTACAGAGTGCCAAAGCATTAATATAGTCACTTATTAAGCGTTGGACTGCAACATGTGGTCGAACACCTATTATTCCAAAAATGTCCGTTACAGCCAAACTATTAGAGACACAGTGTTCATATTGTACATGCAGGGTTTTACAGAGGCCCAAAGCATTAATATAGTCACTTATTAAGCGATGGACTGCAACATGTGGCCGAACACCTAATATTCCAAAAATGTTCGTTACAGCCAAACTATTAGAGACACAGTGTTCATATTGTACATGCAGGGTTTTACAGAGTGCCAAAGCATTAATATAGTCACTTATTAAGCGTTGGACTGCAACATGTGGTCGAACACCTAATATTCCAAAAATGTCCGTTACAGCCAAAATATTAGAGACACAGTGTTCATATTGTACATGCAGGGTTTTACAGAGGGCCAAAGCATTAATATAGTCACTTATTAAGCATTGGACTGCAACATGTGGCCGAACACCTAATATTCCAAAAATGTCCGTTACAGCCAAACTATTAGAGACACAGTGTTCATATTGTACATGCAGGGTTTTACAGAGGGCCAAAGCATTAATATAGTCACTTATTAAGCATTGGACTGCAACATGTGGCCGAACACCTAATATTCCAAAAATGTCCGTTACAGCCAAACTATAAGAGGCATAAAGTTCATATTGTATATGCAGCGTTAAACAGAGGCCCAAAGCATTAATATAGTCACTTATTAATCGTTGGACTGCCCTATGTGGTTGAACACCTAATATTCCAAAAATGTCCGTTACAGCCAAACTATTAGAGACACAGTGTTCATATTGTACATGCAGGGTTTAACAGAGGGCCAAAGCACTAATATAGTCACTTATTAAGCGATGGACTGCAACATGTGGCCGAACACCTAATATTCCAAAAATGTCCGTTACAGCCAAACTATTAGAGACACAGTGTTCATATTTTACATGCAGGGTTTTACAGAGGCCCAAAGCATTAATATAGTCACTTATTAAGCGTTGGACTGCCCTTTGTGGTTGAACACCTAATATTCCAAAAATGTCCGTTACAGCCAAACTATTAGAGACACAGTGTTCATATTGAACATGCAGGGTTTTACAGAGGCCCAAAGCATTAATATAGTCACTTATTAAGCGTTGGACTGCCCCATGTGGTTGAACACCTAATATTCCAAAAGTGTCCGTTACAGCCAAACTATTAGAGGCACAAAGTTCATATCGAATATGCAGCGTTTTACAGAGGCCCAAAGCATTAATATAGTCACTTATTAAGCGTTGGACTGCCCTTTGTGGTTGAACACCTAATATTCCAAAAATGTCAGTTACAGCCAAACTATAAGAGACACAGTGTTCATATTGTGTATGCAGCGTTTTACAGTGGCCCAAAGCATTAATATAGTCACTTATTAAGCGTTAAACTGCCCTATGTGGTTGAACACTTAATATTCCAAAAATGTCAGTTACAGCCAAACTATAAGAGGCATAAAGTTCATATTGTATATGCAGCGTTAAACAGAGGCCCAAAGCATTACTTTAACCACATATTAAGCGTTGGACTGCCCCATGTGGTTGAACACCTAATATTCCAAAAATGTCCGTTACAGCCAATCAATTATAGACACAGTGTTCATATTGTATATGCAGCGTTTTACAGAGGGCCAAAGCATTAATATAGTCACTTATTAAGCGTTGGACTGCCCTATGTGGTTGAACACCTAATATTCCAAAAATGTCCGTTACAGCCAAACTATTAGAGACACAGTGTTCATATTGTACATGCAGGGTTTTACGGAGGGCCAAAGCATTAATATAGTCACTTATTAAGCATTAGACTGCAACATGTGGCCGAACACCTAATATTCCAAAAATGTCCGTTACAGCCAAACTATTAGAGACACAGTGTTTATATTGTATATGCAGCGTTTTTCAAAGGCCCAAAGCATTATTATAGTCACTTATTAAGCATTGGACTGCAACAAGTGGCCGAACACCTAATATTCCAAAAATGTCCGTTACAGCCAAACTATTAGAGACACAGTGTTCATATTGTACATGCAGGGTTTTACGGAGGGCCAAATCATTAATATAGTCACTTATTAAGCATTAGACTGCAACATGTGGCCGAACACCTAATATTCCAAAAATGTCCGTTACAGCCAAACTATTAGAGACACAGTGTTCATATTGTACATGCAGGGTTTTACAGAGGCCCAAAGCATTAATATAGTCACTTATTAAGCGATGGACTGCAACATGTGGCCGAACACCTAATATTCCAAAAATGTCCGTTACAGCCAAACTATTAGAGACACAGTGTTCATATTGTGTATGCAGCGTTATTCAGAGTCCCAAAACATTACTATAATCACATATTAAGCGTTGGACTGCCCCATGTGGTTGAACACCTGATATTCCAAAAATGTCCGTTACAGCCAAACTATTAGAGACACAGTGTTTATATTGTATATGCAGCGTTTTTCAAAGGCCCAAAGCATTAATATAGTCTCTTAATAAGCGATGGACTGCAACATGTGGCCGAACACCTAATATTCCAAAAATGTCCGTTACAGCCAAACTATTAGAGACACAGTGTTCATATTGTACATGCAGGGTTTTACAGAGGCCCAAAGCATTAATATAGTCACTTATTAAGCGATGGACTGCAACATGTGGCCGAACACCTAATATTCCAAAAATGTCCGTTACAGCCAAACTATTAGAGACACAGTGTTCATATTGTACATGCAGGGTTTTACAGAGGCCCAAAGCATTAATATAGTCACTTATTAAGCGATGGACTGCAACATGTGGCCGAACACCTAATATTCCAAAAATGTCCGTTACAGCCAAACTATTAGAGACACAGTGTTCATATTGTACATGCAGGGTTTTACAGAGTGCCAATGCATTAATATAGTCACTTATTAAGCGTTGGACTGCAACATGTGGTCGAACACCTATTATTCCAAAAATGTCCGTTACAGCCAAACTATAAGAGGCATAAAGTTCATATTGTATATGCAGCGTTAAACAGAGGCCCAAAGCATTAATATAGTCACTTATTAAGCATTGGACTGCAACATGTGGCCGAACACCTAATATTCCAAAAATGTCCGTTACAGCCAAACTATAAGAGGCATAAAGTTCATATTGTATATGCAGCGTTAAACAGAGGCCCAAAGCATTAATATAGTCACTTATTAATCGTTGGACTGCCCTATGTGGTTGAACACCTAATATTCCAAAAATGTCCGTTACAGCCAAACTATTAGAGACACAGTGTTCATATTGTACATGCAGGGTTTTACAGAGTGCCAATGCATTAATATAGTCACTTATTAAGCGTTGGACTGCAACATGTGGTCGAACACCTATTATTCCAAAAATGTCCGTTACAGCCAAACTATTAGAGACACAGTGTTCATATTGTACATGCAGGGTTTTACAGAGGGCCAAAGCATTAATATAGTCACTTATTAAGCGATGGACTGCAACATGTGGCCGAGCACCTAATATTCCAAAAATGTCCGTTACAGCCAAACTATAAGAGGCATAAAGTTCATATTGTATATGCAGCGTTAAACAGAGGCCCAAAGCATTAATATAGTCACTTATTAATCGTTGGACTGCCCTATGTGGTTGAACACCTAATATTCCAAAAATGTCCGTTACAGCCAAACTATTAGAGACACAGTGTTCATATAGTACATGCAGGGTTTTACAGAGAGCCAAAGCATTAATATAGTCACTTATTAAGCGTTGGACTGCAACATGTGGTCGAACACCTAATATTGCAAAAATGTCCGTTACAGCAAAACTATTAGAGACACAGTGTTCATATTGTACATGCAGGGTTTTACAGAGGGCCAAAGCACTAATATAGTCACTTATTAAGCGATGGACTGCAACATGTGGCCGAACACCTAATATTCCAAAAATGTCCGTTACAGCCAAACTATTAGAGACACAGTGTTCATATTTTACATACAGGGTTTTACAGAGGCCCAAAGCATTAATATAGTCACTTATTAAGCGATGGACTGCAACATGTGGCCGAACACCTAATATTCCAAAAATGTTCGTTACAGCCAAACTATTAGAGACACAGTGTTCATATTGTACATGCAGGGTTTTACAGAGTGCCAAAGCATTAATATAGTCACTTATTAAGCGTTGGACTGCAACATGTGGTCGAACACCTAATATTCCAAAAATGTCCGTTACAGCCAAACTATTAGAGACACAGTGTTCATATTGTACATGCAGGGTTTTACAGAGGGCCAAAGCATTAATATAGTCACTTATTAAGCATTGGACTGCAACATGTGGCCGAACACCTAATATTCCAAAAATGTCCGTTACAGCCAAACTATTAGAGACACAGTGTTCATATTGTACATGCCGGGTTTTACAGAGTGCCAAAGCATTAATATAGTCACATATTAAGCGTTGGACTGCAACATGTGGTCGAACACCTAATATTCCAAAAATGTCCGTTACAGCCAAACTATTAGAGACACAGTGTTCGTATTGTACATGCAGGGTTTTACAGAGGGCCAAAGCATTAATATAGTCACTTATTAAGCATTGGACTGCAACATGTGGCCGAACACCTAATATTCCAAAAATGTCCGTTACAGCCAAACTATTAGAGACACAGTGTTCATATTGTACATGCAGGGTTTTACAGAGTGCCAAAGCATTATTATAGTCACTTATTAAGCGTTGGACTGCAACATCTGGTTGAACACCTAATATTCCAAAAATGTCCGTTACGGATAAACTATTAGAGACACAGTGTTCATATCGTGTATGCAGCGTTATTCAGAGTCCCAAAACATTACTATAATCACATATTAAGCGTTGGACTGCCCCATGTGGTTGAACACCTGATATTCCAAAAATGTCCGTTACAGCCAAACTATTAGAGACACAGTGTTCATATTGTACATGCAGGGTTTTACAGAGTGCCAATGCATTAATATAGTCACTTATTAAGCGTTGGACTGCAACATGTGGTCGAACACCTATTATTCCAAAAATGTCCGTTACAGCCAAACTATTAGAGACACAGTGTTCATATTGTACATGCAGGGCTTTACAAAGGGCCAAAGCATTAATATAGTCACTTATTAAGCGATGGACTGCAACATGTGGCCGAGCACCTAATATTCCAAAAATGTCCGTTACAGCCAAACTATAAGAGGCATAAAGTTCATATTGTATATGCAGCGTTAAACAGAGGCCCAAAGCATTAATATAGTCACTTATTAATCGTTGGACTGCCCTATGTGGTTGAACACCTAATATTCCAAAAATGTCCGTTACAGCCAAACTATTAGAGACACAGTGTTCATATTGTACATGCAGGGTTTTACAGAGGCCCAAAGCATTAATATAGTCACTTATTAAGCGATGGACTGCAACATGTGGCCGAACACCTAATATTCCAAAAATGTCCGTTACAGCCAAACTATTAGAGACACAGTGTTCATATTGTACATGCAGGGTTTTACAGAGTGCCAATGCATTAATATAGTCACTTATTAAGCGTTGGACTGCAACATGTGGTCGAACACCTATTATTCCAAAAATGTCCGTTACAGCCAAACTATAAGAGGCATAAAGTTCATATTGTATATGCAGCGATAAACAGAGGCCCAAAGCATTAATATAGTCACTTATTAATCGTTGGACTGCCCTATGTGGTTGAACACCTAATATTCCAAAAATGTCCGTTACAGCCAAACTATTAGAGACACAGTGTTCATATTGTACATGCAGGGTTTTACAGAGAGCCAAAGCATTAATATAGTCACTTATTAAGCGTTGGACTGCAACATGTGGTCGAACACCTAATATTGCAAAAATGTCCGTTACAGCAAAACTATTAGAGACACAGTGTTCATATTGTACATGCAGGGTTTTACAGAGGGCCAAAGCACTAATATAGTCACTTATTAAGCGATGGACTGCAACATGTGGCCGAACACCTAATATTCCAAAAATGTCCGTTACAGCCAAACTATTAGAGACACAGTGTTCATATTTTACATGCAGGGTTTTACAGAGGCCCAAAGCATTAATATAGTCACTTATTAAGCGATGGACTGCAACATGTGGCCGAACACCTAATATTCCAAAAATGTTCGTTACAGCCAAACTATTAGAGACACAGTGTTCATATTGTACATGCAGGGTTTTACAGAGTGCCAAAGCATTAATATAGTCACTTATTAAGCGTTGGACTGCAACATGTGGTCGAACACCTAATATTCCAAAAATGTCCGTTACAGCCAAACTATTAGAGACACAGTGTTCATATTGTACATGCAGGGTTTTACAGAGGGCCAAAGCATTAATATAGTCACTTATTAAGCATTGGACTGCAACATGTGGCCGAACACCTAATATTCCAAAAATGTCCGTTACAGCCAAACTATTAGAGACACAGTGTTCATATTGTACATGCAGGGTTTTACAGAGGCCCAAAGCATTAATATAGTCACTTATTAAGCGATGGACTGCAACATGTGGCCGAACACCTAATATTCCAAAAATGTTCGTTACAGCCAAACTATTAGAGACACAGTGTTCATATTGTACATGCAGGGTTTTACAGAGTGCCAAAGCATTAATATAGTCACTTATTAAGCGTTGGACTGCAGCATGTGGTCGAACACCTAATATTCCAAAAATGTCCGTTACAGCCAAAATATTAGAGACACAGTGTTCATATTGTACATGCAGGGTTTTACAGAGGGCCAAAGCATTAATATAGTCACTTATTAAGCATTGGACTGCAACATGTGGCCGAACACCTAATATTCCAAAAATGTCCGTTACAGCCAAACTATTAGAGACACAGTGTTCATATCGTGTATGCAGCGTTATTCAGAGTCCCAAAACATTACTATAATCACATATTAAGCGTTGGACTGCCCCATGTGGTTGAACACCTGATATTCCAAAAATGTCCGTTACAGCCAAACTATTAGAGACACAGTGTTCATATTGTACATGCAGGGTTTTACAGAGTGCCAAAGCATTAATATAGTCACTTATTAAGCGTTGGACTGCAACATGTGGTCGAACACCTATTATTCCAAAAATGTCCGTTACAGCCAAACTATTAGAGACACAGTGTTCATATTGTACATGCAGGGTTTTACAGAGGCCCAAAGCATTAATATAGTCACTTATTAAGCGATGGACTGCAACATGTGGCCGAACACCTAATATTCCAAAAATGTTCGTTACAGCCAAACTATTAGAGACACAGTGTTCATATTGTACATGCAGGGTTTTACAGAGTGCCAAAGCATTAATATAGTCACTTATTAAGCGTTGGACTGCAACATGTGGTCGAACACCTAATATTCCAAAAATGTCCGTTACAGCCAAAATATTAGAGACACAGTGTTCATATTGTACATGCAGGGTTTTACAGAGGGCCAAAGCATTAATATAGTCACTTATTAAGCATTGGACTGCAACATGTGGCCGAACACCTAATATTCCAAAAATGTCCGTTACAGCCAAACTATTAGAGACACAGTGTTCATATTGTACATGCAGGGTTTTACAGAGGGCCAAAGCATTAATATAGTCACTTATTAAGCATTGGACTGCAACATGTGGCCGAACACCTAATATTCCAAAAATGTCCGTTACAGCCAAACTATAAGAGGCATAAAGTTCATATTGTATATGCAGCGTTAAACAGAGGCCCAAAGCATTAATATAGTCACTTATTAATCGTTGGACTGCCCTATGTGGTTGAACACCTAATATTCCAAAAATGTCCGTTACAGCCAAACTATTAGAGACACAGTGTTCATATTGTACATGCAGGGTTTAACAGAGGGCCAAAGCACTAATATTGTCACTTATTAAGCGATGGACTGCAACATGTGGCCGAACACCTAATATTCCAAAAATGTCCGTTACAGCCAAACTATTAGAGACACAGTGTTCATATTTTACATGCAGGGTTTTACAGAGGCCCAAAGCATTAATATAGTCACTTATTAAGCGATGGACTGCAACATGTGGCCGAACACCTAATATTCCAAAAATGTTCGTTACAGCCAAACTATTAGAGACACAGTGTTCATATTGTACATGCAGGGTTTTACAGAGTGCCAAAGCATTAATATAGTCACTTATTAAGCGTTGGACTGCAACATGTGGTCGAACACCTAATATTCCAAAAATGTCCGTTACAGCCAAACTATTAGAGACACAGTGTTCATATTGTACATGCAGGGTTTTACAGAGGGCCAAAGCATTAATATAGTCACTTATTAAGCATTGGACTGCAACATGTGGCCGAACACCTAATATTCCAAAAATGTCCGTTACAGCCAAACTATTAGAGACACAGTGTTCATATTGTACATGCAGGGTTTTACAGAGGCCCAAAGCATTAATATAGTCACTTATTAAGCGATGGACTGCAACATGTGGCCGAACACCTAATATTCCAAAAATGTTCGTTACAGCCAAACTATTAGAGACACAGTGTTCATATTGTACATGCAGGGTTTTACAGAGTGCCAAAGCATTAATATAGTCACTTATTAAGCGTTGGACTGCAACATGTGGTCGAACACCTATTATTCCAAAAATGTCCGTTACAGCCAAACTATTAGAGACACAGTGTTCATATTGTACATGCAGGGTTTTACAGAGGCCCAAAGCATTAATATAGTCACTTATTAAGCGATGGACTGCAACATGTGGCCGAACACCTAATATTCCAAAAATGTTCGTTACAGCCAAACTATTAGAGACACAGTGTTCATATTGTACATGCAGGGTTTTACAGAGTGCCAAAGCATTAATATAGTCACTTATTAAGCGTTGGACTGCAACATGTGGTCGAACACCTAATATTCCAAAAATGTCCGTTACAGCCAAAATATTAGAGACACAGTGTTCATATTGTACATGCAGGGTTTTACAGAGGGCCAAAGCATTAATATAGTCACTTATTAAGCATTGGACTGCAACATGTGGCCGAACACCTAATATTCCAAAAATGTCCGTTACAGCCAAACTATTAGAGACACAGTGTTCATATTGTACATGCAGGGTTTTACAGAGGGCCAAAGCATTAATATAGTCACTTATTAAGCATTGGACTGCAACATGTGGCCGAACACCTAATATTCCAAAAATGTCCGTTACAGCCAAACTATAAGAGGCATAAAGTTCATATTGTATATGCAGCGTTAAACAGAGGCCCAAAGCATTAATATAGTCACTTATTAATCGTTGGACTGCCCTATGTGGTTGAACACCTAATATTCCAAAAATGTCCGTTACAGCCAAACTATTAGAGACACAGTGTTCATATTGTACATGCAGGGTTTAACAGAGGGCCAAAGCACTAATATAGTCACTTATTAAGCGATGGACTGCAACATGTGGCCGAACACCTAATATTCCAAAAATGTCCGTTACAGCCAAACTATTAGAGACACAGTGTTCATATTTTACATGCAGGGTTTTACAGAGGCCCAAAGCATTAATATAGTCACTTATTAAGCGATGGACTGCAACATGTGGCCGAACACCTAATATTCCAAAAATGTTCGTTACAGCCAAACTATTAGAGACACAGTGTTCATATTGTACATGCAGGGTTTTACAGAGTGCCAAAGCATTAATATAGTCACTTATTAAGCGTTGGACTGCAGCATGTGGTCGAACACCTAATATTCCAAAAATGTCCGTTACAGCCAAAATATTAGAGACACAGTGTTCATATTGTACATGCAGGGTTTTACAGAGGGCCAAAGCATTAATATAGTCACTTATTAAGCATTGGACTGCAACATGTGGCCGAACACCTAATATTCCAAAAATGTCCGTTACAGCCAAACTATTAGAGACACAGTGTTCATATCGTGTATGCAGCGTTATTCAGAGTCCCAAAACATTACTATAATCACATATTAAGCGTTGGACTGCCCCATGTGGTTGAACACCTGATATTCCAAAAATGTCCGTTACAGCCAAACTATAAGAGGCATAAAGTTCATATTGTATATGCAGCGTTAAACAGAGGCCCAAAGCATTAATATAGTCACTTATTAATCGTTGGACTGCCCTATGTGGTTGAACACCTAATATTCCAAAAATGTCCGTTACAGCCAAACTATTAGAGACACAGTGTTCATATAGTACATGCAGGGTTTTACAGAGGGCCAAAGCACTAATATAGTCACTTATTAAGCGATGGACTGCAACATGTGGCCGAACACCTAATATTCCAAAAATGTCCGTTACAGCCAAACTATTAGAGACACAGTGTTCATATTTTACATGCAGGGTTTTACAGAGGCCCAAAGCATTAATATAGTCACTTATTAAGCGATGGACTGCAACATGTGGCCGAACACCTAATATTCCAAAAATGTTCGTTACAGCCAAACTATTAGAGACACAGTGTTCATATTGTACATGCAGGGTTTTACAGAGTGCCAAAGCATTAATATAGTCACTGATTAAGCGATGGACTGCAACATGTGGCCGAACACCTAATATTCCAAAAATGTCCGTTACAGCCAAACTATTAGAGACACAGTGTTCATATTGTACATGCCGGGTTTTACAGAGTGCCAAAGCATTAATATAGTCACATATTAAGCGTTGGACTGCAACATGTGGTCGAACACCTAATATTCCAAAAATGTCCGTTACAGCCAAACTATTAGAGACACAGTGTTCGTATTGTACATGCAGGGTTTTACAGAGGGCCAAAGCATTAATATAGTCACTTATTAAGCATTGGACTGCAACATGTGGCCGAACACCTAATATTCCAAAAATGTCCGTTACAGCCAAACTATTAGAGACACAGTGTTCATATTGTACATGCAGGGTTTTACAGAGTGCCAAAGCATTAATATAGTCACTTATTAAGCGTTGGACTGCAACATCTGGTTGAACACCTAATATTCCAAAAATGTCCGTTACGGATAAACTATTAGAGACACAGTGTTCATATCGTGTATGCAGCGTTATTCAGAGTCCCAAAACATTACTATAATCACATATTAAGCGTTGGACTGCCCCATGTGGTTGAACACCTGATATTCCAAAAATGTCCGTTACAGCCAAACTATTAGAGACACAGTGTTCATATTGTACATGCAGGGTTTTACAGAGTGCCAATGCATTAATATAGTCACTTATTAAGCGTTGGACTGCAACATGTGGTCGAACACCTATTATTCCAAAAATGTCCGTTACAGCCAAACTATTAGAGACACAGTGTTCATATTGTACATGCAGGGTTTTACAAAGGGCCAAAGCATTAATATAGTCACTTATTAAGCGATGGACTGCAACATGTGGCCGAGCACCTAATATTCCAAAAATGTCCGTTACAGCCAAACTATAAGAGGCATAAAGTTCATATTGTATATGCAGCGTTAAACAGAGGCCCAAAGCATTAATATAGTCACTTATTAATCGTTGGACTGCCCTATGTGGTTGAACACCTAATATTCCAAAAATGTCCGTTACAGCCAAACTATTACAGACACAGTGTTCATATTGTACATGCAGGGTTTTACAGAGGGCCAAAGCATTAATATAGTCACTTATTAAGCGTTAGACTGCAACATGTGGCCGAACACCTAATATTTCAAAAATGTCCGTTACAGCCAAACTATTAGAGACACAGTGTTCATATTGTACATGCCGGGTTTTACAGAGTGCCAAAGCATTAATATAGTCACATATTAAGCGTTGGACTGCAACATGTGGTCGAACACCTAATATTCCAAAAATGTCCGTTACAGCCAAACTATTAGAGACACAGTGTTCGTATTGTACATGCAGGGTTTTACAGAGGGCCAAAGCATTAATATAGTCACTTATTAAGAGTTGGACTGCAACAACTGGTTGAACACCTAATATTCCAAAAATGTCCGTTACGGATAAACTATTAGAGACACAGTGTTCATATCGTGTATGCAGCGTTATTCAGAATCCCAAAACATTACTATAATCACATATTAAGCGTTGGACTGCCCCATGTGGTTGAACACCTGATATTCCAAAAATGTCCGTTACAGCCAAACTATTAGAGACACAGTGTTCATATTGTACATGCAGGGTTTTACAGAGTGCCAATGCATTAATATAGTCACTTATTAAGCGTTGGACTGCAACATGTGGTCGAACGCCTATTATTCCAAAAATGTCCGTTACAGCCAAACTATTAGAGACACAGTGTTCATATTGTACATGCAGGGTTTTACAAAGGGCCAAAGCATTAATATAGTCACTTATTAAGCGATGGACTGCAACATGTGGCCGAGCACCTAATATTCCAAAAATGTCCGTTACGGATAAACTATTAGAGACACAGTGTTCATATCGTGTATGCAGCGTTATTCAGAGTCCCAAAACATTACTATAATCACATATTAAGCGTTGGACTGCCCCATGTGGTTGAACACCTAATATTCCAAAAATGTCCGTTACAGCCAAACTATTAGAGACACAGTGTTCATATTGTACATGCCGGGTTTTACAGAGTGCCAAAGCATTAATATAGTCACATATTAAGCGTTGGACTGCAACATGTGGTCGAACACCTAATATTCCAAAAATGTCCGTTACAGCCAAACTATTAGAGACACAGTGTTCGTATTGTACATGCAGGGTTTTACAGAGGGCCAAAGCATTAATATAGTCACTTATTAAGCGTTGGACTGCAACATCTGGTTGAACACCTAATATTCCAAAAATGTCCGTTACAGCCAAACTATTAGAGACACAGTGTTCATATTGTACATGCAGGGTTTGACAGAGGGCCAAAGCATTAATATAGTCACTTATTAAGCGTTGGACTGCCCTATGTGGTTGAACACCTAATATTCCAAAAATGTCCGTTACAGCCAAACTATTAGAGACACAGTGTTCATATTGTACATGCAGGGTTTTACAGAGGGCCAAAGCATTAATATAGTCACTTATTAAGCGTTGGACTGCAACATGTGGTCGAACACCTAATATTCCAAAAATGTCCGTTACAGCCAAACTATTAGAGACACAGTGTTCATATTGTACATGCAGGGTTTTACAGAGGCCCAAAGCATTAATATAGTCACTTATTAAGCGTTGGACTGCCCTATGTGGTTAAACACCTAATATTCCAAAAATGTCCGTTACAGCCAAACTATTAGAGACACAGCGTTCATATTGTACATGCAGGGTTTCACAGAGGGCCAAAGCATTAATATAGTCACTTATTAAGCGATGGACAGCAACATGTGGCCGAACAACTAATATTCCAAAAATGTTCGTTACAGCCAAACTATTAGAGACACAGTGTTCATATTGTACATGCAGGGTTTTACAGAGGCCCAAAGCATTAATATAGTCACTTATTAAGCGTTGGACTGCAACATGTGGTCGAACACCTAATATTGCAAAAGTGTCAGTTACAGCCAAACTATAAGAGGCATAAAGTTCATATTGTATATGCAGCGTTAAACAGAGGCCCAAAGCATTACTTTAACCACATATTAAGCGTTGGACTTTTCATGTGGTTGAACACCTAATATTCCAAAAATGTCCGATACAGCCAAACTATTATAGACACAGTGTTCATATTGTATATGCAGCGTTTTACAGAGGGCCAAAGCATTAATATAGTCACTTATTAAGCGTTGGACTGCCCTATGTGGTTGAACACCAAATATTCCAAAAATGTCCGTTACAGCCAAACTATTATAGACACAGTGTTCATATTGTATATGCAGCGTTTTACAGATTCCCAAAGCATTAATATAGTCACTTAATAAGCGTTGGACTGCCCTATGTGGTTGAACACCAAATATTCCAAAAATGTCCGTTACAGCCAAACTATTATAGACACAGTGTTCATATTGTGTATGCAGCGTTATACAGAGTCCCAAAACATTACTATAATCACATATTAAGCGTTGGACTGCCCCATGTGGTTGAACACCTGATATTCCAAAAATGTCGGTTACAGCCAAACTATTAGAGACACAGTGTTTATATTGTATATGCAGCGTTTTTCAAAGGCCCAAAGCATTAATATAGTCTCTTATTAAGCGTTAGACTGCAACATGTGGTCGAACACCTAATATTACAAAAATGTCAGTTACAGCCAAACTATTAGAGACACAGATTTCATTTTGTATAAGCAGCGTTATACAGAGTCCCAAAAGATTACTGTAATCACATGTTAAACGATGGACTGCAACATGTAGCTGAACACCTAATATTCCAAAAATGTCCGTTACGGATAAACTATTAGAGACACAGTGTTCATATCGTGTATGCAGCGTTATTCAGAGTCCCAAAACATTACTATAATCACATATTAAGCGTTGGACTGCCCCATGTGGTTGAACACCTGATATTCCAAAAATGTCCGTTACAGCCAAACTATTAGAGACACAGTGTTCATATTGTACATGCAGGGTTTTACAGAGTGCCAATGCATTAATATAGTCACTTATTAAGCGTTGGACTGCAACATGTGGTCGAACACCTATTATTCCAAAAATGTCCGTTACAGCCAAACTATTAGAGACACAGTGTTCATATTGTACATGCAGGGCTTTACAAAGGGCCAAAGCATTAATATAGTCACTTATTAAGCGATGGACTGCAACATGTGGCCGAGCACCTAATATTCCAAAAATGTCCGTTACAGCCAAACTATAAGAGGCATAAAGTTCATATTGTATATGCAGCGTTAAACAGAGGCCCAAAGCATTAATATAGTCACTTATTAATCGTTGGACTGCCCTATGTGGTTGAACACCTAATATTCCAAAAATGTCCGTTACAGCCAAACTATTAGAGACACAGTGTTCATATTGTACATGCAGGGTTTTACAGAGGCCCAAAGCATTAATATAGTCACTTATTAAGCGATGGACTGCAACATGTGGCCGAACACCTAATATTCCAAAAATGTCCGTTACAGCCAAACTATTAGAGACACAGTGTTCATATTGTACATGCAGGGTTTTACAGAGTGCCAATGCATTAATATAGTCACTTATTAAGCGTTGGACTGCAACATGTGGTCGAACACCTATTATTCCAAAAATGTCCGTTACAGCCAAACTATAAGAGGCATAAAGTTCATATTGTATATGCAGCGATAAACAGAGGCCCAAAGCATTAATATAGTCACTTATTAATCGTTGGACTGCCCTATGTGGTTGAACACCTAATATTCCAAAAATGTCCGTTACAGCCAAACTATTAGAGACACAGTGTTCATATTGTACATGCAGGGTTTTACAGAGAGCCAAAGCATTAATATAGTCACTTATTAAGCGTTGGACTGCAACATGTGGTCGAACACCTAATATTGCAAAAATGTCCGTTACAGCAAAACTATTAGAGACACAGTGTTCATATTGTACATGCAGGGTTTTACAGAGGGCCAAAGCACTAATATAGTCACTTATTAAGCGATGGACTGCAACATGTGGCCGAACACCTAATATTCCAAAAATGTCCGTTACAGCCAAACTATTAGAGACACAGTGTTCATATTTTACATGCAGGGTTTTACAGAGGCCCAAAGCATTAATATAGTCACTTATTAAGCGATGGACTGCAACATGTGGCCGAACACCTAATATTCCAAAAATGTTCGTTACAGCCAAACTATTAGAGACACAGTGTTCATATTGTACATGCAGGGTTTTACAGAGTGCCAAAGCATTAATATAGTCACTTATTAAGCGTTGGACTGCAACATGTGGTCGAACACCTAATATTCCAAAAATGTCCGTTACAGCCAAACTATTAGAGACACAGTGTTCATATTGTACATGCAGGGTTTTACAGAGGGCCAAAGCATTAATATAGTCACTTATTAAGCATTGGACTGCAACATGTGGCCGAACACCTAATATTCCAAAAATGTCCGTTACAGCCAAACTATTAGAGACACAGTGTTCATATTGTACATGCAGGGTTTTACAGAGGCCCAAAGCATTAATATAGTCACTTATTAAGCGATGGACTGCAACATGTGGCCGAACACCTAATATTCCAAAAATGTTCGTTACAGCCAAACTATTAGAGACACAGTGTTCATATTGTACATGCAGGGTTTTACAGAGTGCCAAAGCATTAATATAGTCACTTATTAAGCGTTGGACTGCAGCATGTGGTCGAACACCTAATATTCCAAAAATGTCCGTTACAGCCAAAATATTAGAGACACAGTGTTCATATTGTACATGCAGGGTTTTACAGAGGGCCAAAGCATTAATATAGTCACTTATTAAGCATTGGACTGCAACATGTGGCCGAACACCTAATATTCCAAAAATGTCCGTTACAGCCAAACTATTAGAGACACAGTGTTCATATCGTGTATGCAGCGTTATTCAGAGTCCCAAAACATTACTATAATCACATATTAAGCGTTGGACTGCCCCATGTGGTTGAACACCTGATATTCCAAAAATGTCCGTTACAGCCAAACTATTAGAGACACAGTGTTCATATTGTACATGCAGGGTTTTACAGAGTGCCAAAGCATTAATATAGTCACTTATTAAGCGTTGGACTGCAACATGTGGTCGAACACCTATTATTCCAAAAATGTCCGTTACAGCCAAACTATTAGAGACACAGTGTTCATATTGTACATGCAGGGTTTTACAGAGGCCCAAAGCATTAATATAGTCACTTATTAAGCGATGGACTGCAACATGTGGCCGAACACCTAATATTCCAAAAATGTTCGTTACAGCCAAACTATTAGAGACACAGTGTTCATATTGTACATGCAGGGTTTTACAGAGTGCCAAAGCATTAATATAGTCACTTATTAAGCGTTGGACTGCAACATGTGGTCGAACACCTAATATTCCAAAAATGTCCGTTACAGCCAAAATATTAGAGACACAGTGTTCATATTGTACATGCAGGGTTTTACAGAGGGCCAAAGCATTAATATAGTCACTTATTAAGCATTGGACTGCAACATGTGGCCGAACACCTAATATTCCAAAAATGTCCGTTACAGCCAAACTATTAGAGACACAGTGTTCATATTGTACATGCAGGGTTTTACAGAGGGCCAAAGCATTAATATAGTCACTTATTAAGCATTGGACTGCAACATGTGGCCGAACACCTAATATTCCAAAAATGTCCGTTACAGCCAAACTATAAGAGGCATAAAGTTCATATTGTATATGCAGCGTTAAACAGAGGCCCAAAGCATTAATATAGTCACTTATTAATCGTTGGACTGCCCTATGTGGTTGAACACCTAATATTCCAAAAATGTCCGTTACAGCCAAACTATTAGAGACACAGTGTTCATATTGTACATGCAGGGTTTAACAGAGGGCCAAAGCACTAATATTGTCACTTATTAAGCGATGGACTGCAACATGTGGCCGAACACCTAATATTCCAAAAATGTCCGTTACAGCCAAACTATTAGAGACACAGTGTTCATATTTTACATGCAGGGTTTTACAGAGGCCCAAAGCATTAATATAGTCACTTATTAAGCGATGGACTGCAACATGTGGCCGAACACCTAATATTCCAAAAATGTTCGTTACAGCCAAACTATTAGAGACACAGTGTTCATATTGTACATGCAGGGTTTTACAGAGTGCCAAAGCATTAATATAGTCACTTATTAAGCGTTGGACTGCAACATGTGGTCGAACACCTAATATTCCAAAAATGTCCGTTACAGCCAAACTATTAGAGACACAGTGTTCATATTGTACATGCAGGGTTTTACAGAGGGCCAAAGCATTAATATAGTCACTTATTAAGCATTGGACTGCAACATGTGGCCGAACACCTAATATTCCAAAAATGTCCGTTACAGCCAAACTATTAGAGACACAGTGTTCATATTGTACATGCAGGGTTTTACAGAGGCCCAAAGCATTAATATAGTCACTTATTAAGCGATGGACTGCAACATGTGGCCGAACACCTAATATTCCAAAAATGTTCGTTACAGCCAAACTATTAGAGACACAGTGTTCATATTGTACATGCAGGGTTTTACAGAGTGCCAAAGCATTAATATAGTCACTTATTAAGCGTTGGACTGCAACATGTGGTCGAACACCTATTATTCCAAAAATGTCCGTTACAGCCAAACTATTAGAGACACAGTGTTCATATTGTACATGCAGGGTTTTACAGAGGCCCAAAGCATTAATATAGTCACTTATTAAGCGATGGACTGCAACATGTGGCCGAACACCTAATATTCCAAAAATGTTCGTTACAGCCAAACTATTAGAGACACAGTGTTCATATTGTACATGCAGGGTTTTTCAGAGTGCCAAAGCATTAATATAGTCACTTATTAAGCGTTGGACTGCAACATGTGGTCGAACACCTAATATTCCAAAAATGTCCGTTACAGCCAAAATATTAGAGACACAGTGTTCATATTGTACATGCAGGGTTTTACAGAGGGCCAAAGCATTAATATAGTCACTTATTAAGCATTGGACTGCAACATGTGGCCGAACACCTAATATTCCAAAAATGTCCGTTACAGCCAAACTATTAGAGACACAGTGTTCATATTGTACATGCAGGGTTTTACAGAGGGCCAAAGCATTAATATAGTCACTTATTAAGCATTGGACTGCAACATGTGGCCGAACACCTAATATTCCAAAAATGTCCGTTACAGCCAAACTATAAGAGGCATAAAGTTCATATTGTATATGCAGCGTTAAACAGAGGCCCAAAGCATTAATATAGTCACTTATTAATCGTTGGACTGCCCTATGTGGTTGAACACCTAATATTCCAAAAATGTCCGTTACAGCCAAACTATTAGAGACACAGTGTTCATATTGTACATGCAGGGTTTAACAGAGGGCCAAAGCACTAATATAGTCACTTATTAAGCGATGGACTGCAACATGTGGCCGAACACCTAATATTCCAAAAATGTCCGTTACAGCCAAACTATTAGAGACACAGTGTTCATATTTTACATGCAGGGTTTTACAGAGGCCCAAAGCATTAATATAGTCACTTATTAAGCGATGGACTGCAACATGTGGCCGAACACCTAATATTCCAAAAATGTTCGTTACAGCCAAACTATTAGAGACACAGTGTTCATATTGTACATGCAGGGTTTTACAGAGTGCCAAAGCATTAATATAGTCACTTATTAAGCGTTGGACTGCAGCATGTGGTCGAACACCTAATATTCCAAAAATGTCCGTTACAGCCAAAATATTAGAGACACAGTGTTCATATTGTACATGCAGGGTTTTACAGAGGGCCAAAGCATTAATATAGTCACTTATTAAGCATTGGACTGCAACATGTGGCCGAACACCTAATATTCCAAAAATGTCCGTTACAGCCAAACTATTAGAGACACAGTGTTCATATCGTGTATGCAGCGTTATTCAGAGTCCCAAAACATTACTATAATCACATATTAAGCGTTGGACTGCCCCATGTGGTTGAACACCTGATATTCCAAAAATGTCCGTTACAGCCAAACTATAAGAGGCATAAAGTTCATATTGTATATGCAGCGTTAAACAGAGGCCCAAAGCATTAATATAGTCACTTATTAATCGTTGGACTGCCCTATGTGGTTGAACACCTAATATTCCAAAAATGTCCGTTACAGCCAAACTATTAGAGACACAGTGTTCATATAGTACATGCAGGGTTTTACAGAGGGCCAAAGCACTAATATAGTCACTTATTAAGCGATGGACTGCAACATGTGGCCGAACACCTAATATTCCAAAAATGTCCGTTACAGCCAAACTATTAGAGACACAGTGTTCATATTTTACATGCAGGGTTTTACAGAGGCCCAAAGCATTAATATAGTCACTTATTAAGCGATGGACTGCAACATGTGGCCGAACACCTAATATTCCAAAAATGTTCGTTACAGCCAAACTATTAGAGACACAGTGTTCATATTGTACATGCAGGGTTTTACAGAGTGCCAAAGCATTAATATAGTCACTGATTAAGCGATGGACTGCAACATGTGGCCGAACACCTAATATTCCAAAAATGTCCGTTACAGCCAAACTATTAGAGACACAGTGTTCATATTGTACATGCCGGGTTTTACAGAGTGCCAAAGCATTAATATAGTCACATATTAAGCGTTGGACTGCAACATGTGGTCGAACACCTAATATTCCAAAAATGTCCGTTACAGCCAAACTATTAGAGACACAGTGTTCGTATTGTACATGCAGGGTTTTACAGAGGGCCAAAGCATTAATATAGTCACTTATTAAGCATTGGACTGCAACATGTGGCCGAACACCTAATATTCCAAAAATGTCCGTTACAGCCAAACTATTAGAGACACAGTGTTCATATTGTACATGCAGGGTTTTACAGAGTGCCAAAGCATTAATATAGTCACTTATTAAGCGTTGGACTGCAACATCTGGTTGAACACCTAATATTCCAAAAATGTCCGTTACGGATAAACTATTAGAGACACAGTGTTCATATCGTGTATGCAGCGTTATTCAGAGTCCCAAAACATTACTATAATCACATATTAAGCGTTGGACTGCCCCATGTGGTTGAACACCTGATATTCCAAAAATGTCCGTTACAGCCAAACTATTAGAGACACAGTGTTCATATTGTACATGCAGGGTTTTACAGAGTGCCAATGCATTAATATAGTCACTTATTAAGCGTTGGACTGCAACATGTGGTCGAACACCTATTATTCCAAAAATGTCCGTTACAGCCAAACTATTAGAGACACAGTGTTCATATTGTACATGCAGGGTTTTACAAAGGGCCAAAGCATTAATATAGTCACTTATTAAGCGATGGACTGCAACATGTGGCCGAGCACCTAATATTCCAAAAATGTCCGTTACAGCCAAACTATAAGAGGCATAAAGTTCATATTGTATATGCAGCGTTAAACAGAGGCCCAAAGCATTAATATAGTCACTTATTAATCGTTGGACTGCCCTATGTGGTTGAACACCTAATATTCCAAAAATGTCCGTTACAGCCAAACTATTACAGACACAGTGTTCATATTGTACATGCAGGGTTTTACAGAGGGCCAAAGCATTAATATAGTCACTTATTAAGCGTTAGACTGCAACATGTGGCCGAACACCTAATATTTCAAAAATGTCCGTTACAGCCAAACTATTAGAGACACAGTGTTCATATTGTACATGCCGGGTTTTACAGAGTGCCAAAGCATTAATATAGTCACATATTAAGCGTTGGACTGCAACATGTGGTCGAACACCTAATATTCCAAAAATGTCCGTTACAGCCAAACTATTAGAGACACAGTGTTCGTATTGTACATGCAGGGTTTTACAGAGGGCCAAAGCATTAATATAGTCACTTATTAAGAGTTGGACTGCAACAACTGGTTGAACACCTAATATTCCAAAAATGTCCGTTACGGATAAACTATTAGAGACACAGTGTTCATATCGTGTATGCAGCGTTATTCAGAATCCCAAAACATTACTATAATCACATATTAAGCGTTGGACTGCCCCATGTGGTTGAACACCTGATATTCCAAAAATGTCCGTTACAGCCAAACTATTAGAGACACAGTGTTCATATTGTACATGCAGGGTTTTACAGAGTGCCAATGCATTAATATAGTCACTTATTAAGCGTTGGACTGCAACATGTGGTCGAACGCCTATTATTCCAAAAATGTCCGTTACAGCCAAACTATTAGAGACACAGTGTTCATATTGTACATGCAGGGTTTTACAAAGGGCCAAAGCATTAATATAGTCACTTATTAAGCGATGGACTGCAACATGTGGCCGAGCACCTAATATTCCAAAAATGTCCGTTACGGATAAACTATTAGAGACACAGTGTTCATATCGTGTATGCAGCGTTATTCAGAGTCCCAAAACATTACTATAATCACATATTAAGCGTTGGACTGCCCCATGTGGTTGAACACCTAATATTCCAAAAATGTCCGTTACAGCCAAACTATTAGAGACACAGTGTTCATATTGTACATGCCGGGTTTTACAGAGTGCCAAAGCATTAATATAGTCACATATTAAGCGTTGGACTGCAACATGTGGTCGAACACCTAATATTCCAAAAATGTCCGTTACAGCCAAACTATTAGAGACACAGTGTTCGTATTGTACATGCAGGGTTTTACAGAGGGCCAAAGCATTAATATAGTCACTTATTAAGCGTTGGACTGCAACATCTGGTTGAACACCTAATATTCCAAAAATGTCCGTTACAGCCAAACTATTAGAGACACAGTGTTCATATTGTACATGCAGGGTTTGACAGAGGGCCAAAGCATTAATATAGTCACTTATTAAGCGTTGGACTGCCCTATGTGGTTGAACACCTAATATTCCAAAAATGTCCGTTACAGCCAAACTATTAGAGACACAGTGTTCATATTGTACATGCAGGGTTTTACAGAGGGCCAAAGCATTAATATAGTCACTTATTAAGCGTTGGACTGCAACATGTGGTCGAACACCTAATATTCCAAAAATGTCCGTTACAGCCAAACTATTAGAGACACAGTGTTCATATTGTACATGCAGGGTTTTACAGAGGCCCAAAGCATTAATATAGTCACTTATTAAGCGTTGGACTGCCCTATGTGGTTAAACACCTAATATTCCAAAAATGTCCGTTACAGCCAAACTATTAGAGACACAGCGTTCATATTGTACATGCAGGGTTTCACAGAGGGCCAAAGCATTAATATAGTCACTTATTAAGCGATGGACAGCAACATGTGGCCGAACAACTAATATTCCAAAAATGTTCGTTACAGCCAAACTATTAGAGACACAGTGTTCATATTGTACATGCAGGGTTTTACAGAGGCCCAAAGCATTAATATAGTCACTTATTAAGCGTTGGACTGCAACATGTGGTCGAACACCTAATATTGCAAAAGTGTCAGTTACAGCCAAACTATAAGAGGCATAAAGTTCATATTGTATATGCAGCGTTAAACAGAGGCCCAAAGCATTACTTTAACCACATATTAAGCGTTGGACTTTTCATGTGGTTGAACACCTAATATTCCAAAAATGTCCGATACAGCCAAACTATTATAGACACAGTGTTCATATTGTATATGCAGCGTTTTACAGAGGGCCAAAGCATTAATATAGTCACTTATTAAGCGTTGGACTGCCCTATGTGGTTGAACACCAAATATTCCAAAAATGTCCGTTACAGCCAAACTATTATAGACACAGTGTTCATATTGTATATGCAGCGTTTTACAGATTCCCAAAGCATTAATATAGTCACTTAATAAGCGTTGGACTGCCCTATGTGGTTGAACACCAAATATTCCAAAAATGTCCGTTACAGCCAAACTATTATAGACACAGTGTTCATATTGTGTATGCAGCGTTATACAGAGTCCCAAAACATTACTATAATCACATATTAAGCGTTGGACTGCCCCATGTGGTTGAACACCTGATATTCCAAAAATGTCGGTTACAGCCAAACTATTAGAGACACAGTGTTTATATTGTATATGCAGCGTTTTTCAAAGGCCCAAAGCATTAATATAGTCTCTTATTAAGCGTTAGACTGCAACATGTGGTCGAACACCTAATATTACAAAAATGTCAGTTACAGCCAAACTATTAGAGACACAGATTTCATTTTGTATAAGCAGCGTTATACAGAGTCCCAAAAGATTACTGTAATCACATGTTAAACGATGGACTGCAACATGTAGCTGAACACCTAATATTCCAAAAGTGTCAGTTACAGCCAAGCCATAAGAGGCACAGAGTTCATACTGTATATGCAGCGTTATACAGAGTCCCAAAGCATTACTTTAACCACATATTAAGCTTTGCACTGATCCATGTGGTTTAACACCTAATATTCCAAAAATGTCCGTTACAGCCAAACTATTAGAGACACAGTGTTCATATTGTACATGCAGGGTTTTACAGAGGCCCAAAGCATTAATATAGTCACTTATTAAGCGATGGACTGCAACATGTGGCCGAACACCTAATATTCTAAAAATGTCCGTTACAGCCAAACTATTAGTGACACAGTGTTCATATTGTACGTGCAGGGTTTAACAGAGGCCCAAAGCATTAATATAGTCACTTATTAAGCGTTGGACTGCCCTTTGTGGTTGAAAACCTAATATTCCAAAAATGTCAGTTACAGCCAAACTATAAGAGACACAGTGTTCATATTGTGTATGCAGCGTTTTACAGTGGCCCAAAGCAATAATATGGTCACTTATTAAGCGTTGGACTGCCCTATGTGGTTGAACACCTAATATTCCAAAAATGTCAGTTACAGCCAAACTATAAGAGGCATAAAGTTCATATTGTATATGCAGCGTTAAACAGAGGCCCAAAGCATTACTTTAATCACATATTAAGCGTTGGACTGCCCCATGTGGTTGAACACCTAATATTCCAAAAATGTCCGTTACAGCCAAACTATTATAGACACAGTGTTCATATTGTATATGCAGCGTTAAACAGAGGCCCAAAGCATTAATATAGTCACTTATTAAGCGTTGGACTGCCCTATGTGGTTGAACACCTAATATTCCAAAAATGTCCGTTACAGCCAAACTATTAGAGACACAGTGTTCATATTGTGTATGCAGCGTTTTACAGAGGCCCAAAGCATTAATATAGTCACTTATTAAGCGATGGACTGCAACATGTGGTCGAACACCTAATATTCCAAAAATGTCAGTTACAGCCAAACTATAAGAGACGCAGTGTTCATATTGTACATGCAGGGTTTTACAGAGGGCCAAAGCATTAATATAGTCACTTATTAAGCGTTGGACTGCAACATGTGGTCGAACACCTAATATTCCAAAAATGTCAGTTACAGCCAAACTATAAGAGACACAGTGTTCATATTTTATATGCAGGGTTTTACAGAGGCCCAAAGCATTAATATAGTCACTTATTAAGCGTTGGACTGCAACATGTGGTCGAACACCTAATATTCCAAAAATGTCCGTTACAGCCAAACTATTAGAGACACAGTGTTCATATTGTACATGCAGGGTTTTACAGAGGGCCAAAGCATTAATATAGTCACTTATTAAGCGTTGGACTGCAACATGTGGTCGAACACCTAATATTCCAAAAATGTCCGTTACAGCCAAACTATTAGAGACACAGTGTTCATATTGTACATGCAGGGTTTTACAGAGGCCCAAAGCATTAATATAGTCACTTATTAAGCGTTGGACTGCAACATGTGGTCGAACACCTAATATTCCAAAAATGTCCGTTACAGCCAAACTATTAGAGACACAGTGTTCATATTGTACATGCAGGGTTTCACAGAGGGCCAAAGCATTAATATAGTCACTTATTAAGCGATGGACTGCAACATGTAGCTGAACACCTAATATTCCAAAAGTGTCAGTTACAGCCAAGCCATAAGAGGCACAGAGTTCATACTGTATATGCAGCGTTATACAGAGTCCCAAAGCATTACTTTAACCACATATTAAGCTTTGCACTGATCCATGTGGTTTAACACCTAATATTCCAAAAATGTCCGTTACAGCCAAACTATTAGAGACACAGTGTTCATATTGTACATGCAGGGTTTTACAGAGGCCCAAAGCATTAATATAGTCACTTATTAAGCGATGGACTGCAACATGTGGCCGAACACCTAATATTCTAAAAATGTCCGTTACAGCCAAACTATTAGTGACACAGTGTTCATATTGTACGTGCAGGGTTTAACAGAGGCCCAAAGCATTAATATAGTCACTTATTAAGCGTTGGACTGCCCTTTGTGGTTGAAAACCTAATATTCCAAAAATGTCAGTTACAGCCAAACTATAAGAGACACAGTGTTCATATTGTGTATGCAGCGTTTTACAGTGGCCCAAAGCAATAATATGGTCACTTATTAAGCGTTGGACTGCCCTATGTGGTTGAACACCTAATATTCCAAAAATGTCAGTTACAGCCAAACTATAAGAGGCATAAAGTTCATATTGTATATGCAGCGTTAAACAGAGGCCCAAAGCATTACTTTAATCACATATTAAGCGTTGGACTGCCCCATGTGGTTGAACACCTAATATTCCAAAAATGTCCGTTACAGCCAAACTATTATAGACACAGTGTTCATATTGTATATGCAGCGTTTTACAGAGGCCCAAAGCATTAATATAGTCACTTATTAAGCGTTGGACTGCCCAATGTGGTTGAACACCTAATACTCCAAAAATGTCCGTTACAGCCAAACTATTAGAGACACAGTGTTCATATTGTATATGCAGCGTTTTACAGAGGCCCAAAGCATTAATATAGTCACTTATTAAGCGATGGACTGCAACATGTGGCCGAACACCTAATATTCCAAAAATGTCCGTTACAGCCAAACTATTAGAGACACAGTGTTCATATTGTACATGCAGGGTTTTACAGAGGCCCAAAGCATTAATATAGTAACTTATTAAGCGATGGACTGCAACATGTGGCCGAACACCTAATATTCCAAAAATGTCCGTTACAGCCAAACTATTAGAGACACAGTGTTCATATTGTACATGCAGGGTTTTACAGAGGGCCAAAGCATTAATATAGTCACTTATTAAGCGATGGACAGCAACATGTATCTGATCAACTAATATTCCAAAAATGTTCGTTACAGCCAAACTATTAGAGACACAGTGTTCATATTGTACATGCAGGGTTTTACAGAGGCCCAAAGCATTAATATAGTCACTTATTAAGCGTTGGACTGCAACATGTGGACGAACACCTAATATTGCAAAAGTGTCAGTTACAGAAAAACTAGAAGAGGCATTAAGTTCATATTGTATATGCAGCGTTTTACAGAGGCCCTAAGCATTACTATAATCACATGTTACGCGTTGGACTGCAACATGTAGTTGAACACCTAATATTCCAAAAGTTTCAGTTACAGCCAAACTATGAGAGGCATAAAGTTCATATTGTATATGCAGCGTTAAACAGAGGCCCAAAGCATTAATATAGTCACTTATTAAGCGTTGGACTGCCCTATGTGGTTGAACACCTAATATTCCAAAAATGTCCGTTACAGCCAAACTATTAGAGACACAGTGTTCATATTGTGTATGCAGCGTTTTACAGAGGCCCAAAGCATTAATATAGTCACTTATTAAGCGATGGACTGCAACATGTGGTCGAACACCTAATATTCCAAAAATGTCAGTTACAGCCAAACTATAAGAGACGCAGTGTTCATATTGTACATGCAGGGTTTTACAGAGGGCCAAAGCATTAATATAGTCACTTATTAAGCGTTGGACTGCAACATGTGGTCGAACACCTAATATTCCAAAAATGTCAGTTACAGCCAAACTATAAGAGACACAGTGTTCATATTTTATATGCAGGGTTTTACAGAGGCCCAAAGCATTAATATAGTCACTTATTAAGCGTTGGACTGCAACATGTGGTCGAACACCTAATATTCCAAAAATGTCCGTTACAGCCAAACTATTAGAGACACAGTGTTCATATTGTACATGCAGGGTTTTACAGAGGGCCAAAGCATTAATATAGTCACTTATTAAGCGTTGGACTGCAACATGTGGTCGAACACCTAATATTCCAAAAATGTCCGTTACAGCCAAACTATTAGAGACACAGTGTTCATATTGTACATGCAGGGTTTTACAGAGGCCCAAAGCATTAATATAGTCACTTATTAAGCGTTGGACTGCAACATGTGGTCGAACACCTAATATTCCAAAAATGTCCGTTACAGCCAAACTATTAGAGACACAGTGTTCATATTGTACATGCAGGGTTTCACAGAGGGCCAAAGCATTAATATAGTCACTTATTAAGCGATGGACTGCAACATGTAGCTGAACACCTAATATTCCAAAAGTGTCAGTTACAGCCAAGCCATAAGAGGCACAGAGTTCATACTGTATATGCAGCGTTATACAGAGTCCCAAAGCATTACTTTAACCACATATTAAGCTTTGCACTGATCCATGTGGTTTAACACCTAATATTCCAAAAATGTCCGTTACAGCCAAACTATTAGAGACACAGTGTTCATATTGTACATGCAGGGTTTTACAGAGGCCCAAAGCATTAATATAGTCACTTATTAAGCGATGGACTGCAACATGTGGCCGAACACCTAATATTCTAAAAATGTCCGTTACAGCCAAACTATTAGTGACACAGTGTTCATATTGTACGTGCAGGGTTTAACAGAGGCCCAAAGCATTAATATAGTCACTTATTAAGCGTTGGACTGCAACATGTGGTCGAACACCTAATATTCCAAAAATGTCAGTTACAGCCAAACTATAAGAGACACAGTGTTCATATTGTGTATGCAGCGTTTTACAGTGGCCCAAAGCAATAATATGGTCACTTATTAAGCGTTGGACTGCCCTATGTGGTTGAACACCTAATATTCCAAAAATGTCAGTTACAGCCAAACTATAAGAGGCATAAAGTTCATATTGTATATGCAGCGTTAAACAGAGGCCCAAAGCATTACTTTAATCACATATTAAGCGTTGGACTGCCCCATGTGGTTGAACACCTAATATTCCAAAAATGTCCGTTACAGCCAAACTATTATAGACACAGTGTTCATATTGTATATGCAGCGTTTTACAGAGGCCCAAAGCATTAATATAGTCACTTATTAAGCGTTGGACTGCCCAATGTGGTTGAACACCTAATACTCCAAAAATGTCCGTTACAGCCAAACTATTAGAGACACAGTGTTCATATTGTATATGCAGTGTTTTACAGAGGCCCAAAGCATTAATATAGTCACTTATTAAGCGATGGACTGCAACATGTGGCCGAACACCTAATATTCCAAAAATGTCCGTTACAGCCAAACTATTAGAGACACAGTGTTCATATTGTACATGCAGGGTTTTACAGAGGGCCAAAGCATTAATATAGTCACTTATTAAGCGATGGACAGCAACATGTGGCCGAACAACTAATATTCCAAAAATGTTCGTTACAGCCAAACTATTAGAGACACAGTGTTCATATTGTACATGCAGGGTTTTACAGAGGCCCAAAGCATTAATATAGTCACTTATTAAGCGTTGGACTGCAACATGTGGTCGAACACCTAATATTGCAAAAGTGTCAGTTACAGAAAAACTAGAAGAGGCATTAAGTTCATATTGTATATGCAGCGTTATACAGAGGCCCTAAGCATTACTATAATCACATGTTACGCGTTGGACTGCAACATGTAGTTGAACACCTAATATTCCAAAAGTTTCAGTTACAGCCAAACTATAAGAGGCATAAAGTTCATATTGTATATGCAGCGTTAAACAGAGGCCCAAAGCATTAATATAGTCACTTATTAAGCGTTGGACTGCAACATGTGGTCGAACACCTAATATTCCAAAAATGTCAGTTACAGCCAAACTATAAGAGACACAGTGTTCATATTTTATATGCAGGGTTTTACAGAGGCCCAAAGCATTAATATAGTCACTTATTAAGCGTTGGACTGCAACATGTGGTCGAACACCTAATATTCCAAAAATGTCCGTTACAGCCAAACTATTAGAGACACAGTGTTCATATTGTACATGCAGGGTTTTACAGAGGGCCAAAGCATTAATATAGTCACTTATTAAGCGTTGGACTGCAACATGTGGTCGAACACCTAATATTCCAAAAATGTCCGTTACAGCCAAACTATTAGAGACACAGTGTTCATATTGTACATGCAGGGTTTTACAGAGGCCCAAAGCATTAATATAGTCACTTATTAAGCGTTGGACTGCAACATGTGGTCGAACACCTAATATTCCAAAAATGTCCGTTACAGCCAAACTATTAGAGACACAGTGTTCATATTGTACATGCAGGGTTTCACAGAGGGCCAAAGCATTAATATAGTCACTTATTAAGCGATGGACTGCAACATGTAGCTGAACACCTAATATTCCAAAAGTGTCAGTTACAGCCAAGCCATAAGAGGCACAGAGTTCATACTGTATATGCAGCGTTATACAGAGTCCCAAAGCATTACTTTAACCACATATTAAGCTTTGCACTGATCCATGTGGTTTAACACCTAATATTCCAAAAATGTCCGTTACAGCCAAACTATTAGAGACACAGTGTTCATATTGTACATGCAGGGTTTTACAGAGGCCCAAAGCATTAATATAGTCACTTATTAAGCGATGGACTGCAACATGTGGCCGAACACCTAATATTCTAAAAATGTCCGTTACAGCCAAACTATTAGTGACACAGTGTTCATATTGTACGTGCAGGGTTTAACAGAGGCCCAAAGCATTAATATAGTCACTTATTAAGCGTTGGACTGCAACATGTGGTCGAACACCTAATATTCCAAAAATGTCAGTTACAGCCAAACTATAAGAGACACAGTGTTCATATTGTGTATGCAGCGTTTTACAGTGGCCCAAAGCAATAATATGGTCACTTATTAAGCGTTGGACTGCCCTATGTGGTTGAACACCTAATATTCCAAAAATGTCAGTTACAGCCAAACTATAAGAGGCATAAAGTTCATATTGTATATGCAGCGTTAAACAGAGGCCCAAAGCATTACTTTAATCACATATTAAGCGTTGGACTGCCCCATGTGGTTGAACACCTAATATTCCAAAAATGTCCGTTACAGCCAAACTATTATAGACACAGTGTTCATATTGTATATGCAGCGTTTTACAGAGGCCCAAAGCATTACTTTAATCACATATTAAGCGTTGGACTGCCCCATGTGGTTGAACACCTAATATTCCAAAAATGTCCGTTACAGCCAAACTATTAGAGACACAGTGTTCATATTGTATATGCAGCGTTTTACAGAGGCCCAAAGCATTAATATAGTCACTTATTAAGCGATGGACTGCAACATGTGGCCGAACACCTAATATTCCAAAAATGTCCGTTACAGCCAAACTATTAGAGACACAGTGTTCATATTGTACATGCAGGGTTTTACAGAGGGCCAAAGCATTAATATAGTCACTTATTAAGCGATGGACAGCAACATGTGGCCGAACAACTAATATTCCAAAAATGTTCGTTACAGCCAAACTATTAGAGACACAGTGTTCATATTGTACATGCAGGGTTTTACAGAGGCCCAAAGCATTAATATAGTCACTTATTAAGCGTTGGACTGCAACATGTGGTCGAACACCTAATATTGCAAAAGTGTCAGTTACAGAAAAACTAGAAGAGGCATTAAGTTCATATTGTATATGCAGCGTTATACAGAGGCCCTAAGCATTACTATAATCACATGTTACGCGTTGGACTGCAACATGTAGTTGAACACCTAATATTCCAAAAGTTTCAGTTACAGCCAAACTATAAGAGGCATAAAGTTCATATTGTATATGCAGCGTTAAACAGAGGCCCAAAGCATTAATATAGTCACTTATTAAGCGTTGGACTGCCCTATGTGGTTGAACACCTAATATTCCAAAAATGTCCGTTACAGCCAAACTATTAGAGACACAGCGTTCATATTGTGTATGCAGCGTTTTACAGAGGCCCAAAGCATTAATATAGTCACTTATTAAGCGTTGGACTGCCCTATGTGGTTGAACACCAAATATTCCAAAAATGTCAGTTACATCCAAACTATTAGAGACACATTGTTCATATTTTATATGCAGGGTTTTACAGAGGCCCAAAGCATTAATATAGTCACTTATTAAGCGATGGACTGCAACATGTGGTCGAACACCTAATATTCCAAAAATGTCCGTTACAGCCAAACTATTAGAGACACAGTGTTCATATTGTACATGCAGGGTTTCACAGAGGGCCAAAACATTAATATAGTCACTTATTAAGCGATGGACTGCAACTTGTGGCCGAACACCTAATATTCAAAAAATGTCCGTTACAGCCAAACTATAAGAGGCATAAAGTTCATATTGTATATGCAGCGTTAAACAGAGGCCCAAAGCATTACTTTAACCACTTATTAAGCGTTGGACTGCCCTCTGTGGTTGAACACCTAATACTCCAAAAAAGTCCGTTACAGCCAAACTATTAGAGACACAGTGTTCATATTGTATATGCAGCGTTTTACAGAGGCCCAAAGCATTAATATAGTCACTTATTAAGCGTTGGACTGCCCTATGTGGTTAAACACCTTATATTCCATAAATGTCCGTTACAGCCAAACTATTAGAGACACAGTGTTCATATTGTACATGCAGGGTTTCACAGAGGGCCAAAACATTAATATAGTCACTTATTAAGCGATGGACTGCAACATGTGGCCGAACACCTAATATTCCAAAAATGTCCGTTACAGCCAAACTATCAGAGACACAGTATTCATATTGTACATGCAGGGTTTTACAGAGGCCCAAAGCATTAATATAGTAACTTATTAAGCGATGGACTGCAACATGTGGCCGAACACCTAATATTCCAAAAATGTTCGTTACAGCCAAACTATTAGAGACACAGTGTTCATATTGTACATGCAGGGTTTTACAGAGGCCCAAAGCATTAATATAGTCACTTATTAAGCGTTGGACTGCAACATGTGGACGAACACCTAATATTGCAAAAGTGTCAGTTACAGAAAAACTAGAAGAGGCATTAAGTTCATATTGTATATGCAGCGTTTTACAGAGGCCCTAAGCATTACTATAATCACATGTTACGCGTTGGACTGCAACATGTAGTTGAACACCTAATATTCCAAAAGTTTCAGTTACAGCCAAACTATGAGAGGCATAAAGTTCATATTGTATATGCAGCGTTAAACAGAGGCCCAAAGCATTAATATAGTCACTTATTAAGCGTTGGACTGCCCTATGTGGTTGAACACCTAATATTCCAAAAATGTCCGTTACAGCCAAACTATTAGAGACACAGTGTTCATATTGTGTATGCAGCGTTTTACAGAGGCCCAAAGCATTAATATAGTCACTTATTAAGCGATGGACTGCAACATGTGGTCGAACACCTAATATTCCAAAAATGTCAGTTACAGCCAAACTATAAGAGACACAGTGTTCATATTGTACATGCAGGGTTTTACAGAGGCCCAAAGCATTAATATAGTCACTTATTAAGCGTTGGACTGCAACATGTGGTCGAACACCTAATATTCCAAAAATGTCAGTTACAGCCAAACTATAAGAGACACAGTGTTCATATTTTATATGCAGGGTTTTACAGAGGCCCAAAGCATTAATATAGTCACTTATTAAGCGTTGGACTGCAACATGTGGTCGAACACCTAATATTCCAAAAATGTCCGTTACAGCCAAACTATTAGAGACACAGTGTTCATATTGTACATGCAGGGTTTTACAGAGGGCCAAAGCATTAATATAGTCACTTATTAAGCGTTGGACTGCAACATGTGGTCGAACACCTAATATTCCAAAAATGTCCGTTACAGCCAAACTATTAGAGACACAGTGTTCATATTGTACATGCAGGGTTTTACAGAGGCCCAAAGCATTAATATAGTCACTTATTAAGCGTTGGACTGCCCTATGTGGTTAAACACCTAATATTCCAAAAATGTCCGTTACAGCCAAACTATTAGAGACACAGTGTTCATATTGTACATGCAGGGTTTCACAGAGGGCCAAAGCATTAATATAGTCACTTATTAAGCGATGGACAGCAACATGTGGCCGAACAACTAATATTCCAAAAATGTTCGTTACAGCCAAACTATTAGAGACACAGTGTTCATATTGTACATGCAGGGTTTTACAGAGGCCCAAAGCATTAATATAGTCACTTATTAAGCGTTGGACTGCAACATGTGGTCGAACACCTAATATTGCAAAAGTGTCAGTTACAGCCAAACTATAAGAGGCATAAAGTTCATATTGTATATGCAGCGTTAAACAGAGGCCCAAAGCATTACTTTAACCACATATTAAGCGTTGGACTTTTCATGTGGTTGAACACCTAATATTCCAAAAATGTCCGATACAGCCAAACTATTATAGACACAGTGTTCATATTGTATATGCAGCGTTTTACAGAGGGCCAAAGCATTAATATAGTCACTTATTAAGCGTTGGACTGCCCTATGTGGTTGAACACCTAATACTCCAAAAATGTCCGTTACAGCCAAACTATTAGAGACACAGTGTTCATATTGTATATGCAGCGTTTTACAGAGGCCCAAAGCATTAATATAGTCACTTATTAAGCGATGGACTGCAATATGTGGCCGAACACCTAATATTCCAAAAATGTCCGTTACAGCCAAACTATTAGAGACACAGTGTTCATATTGTACATGCAGGGTTTTACAGAGGGCCAAAGCATTAATATAGTCACTTATTAAGCGATGGACAGCAACATGTGGCCGAACAACTAATATTCCAAAAATGTTCGTTACAGCCAAACTATTAGAGACACAGTGTTCATATTGTACATGCAGGGTTTTACAGAGGCCCAAAGCATTAATATAGTCACTTATTAAGCGTTGGACTGCAACATGTGGTCGAACACCTAATATTGCAAAAGTGTCAGTTACAGAAAAACTAGAAGAGGCATTAAGTTCATATTGTATATGCAGCGTTATACAGAGGCCCTAAGCATTACTATAATCACATGTTACGCGTTGGACTGCAACATGTAGTTGAACACCTAATATTCCAAAAGTTTCAGTTACAGCCAAACTATAAGAGGCATAAAATTCATATTGTATATGCAGCGTTAAACAGAGGCCCAAAGCATTAATATAGTCACTTATTATGCGTTGGACTGCCCTATGTGGTTGAACACCTAATATTCCAAAAAAGTCCGTTACAGCCAAACTATTAGAGACACAGTGTTCATATTGTATATGCAGCGTTTTACAGAGGCCCAAAGCATTAATATAGTCACTTATTAAGCGTTGGACTGCCCTATGTGGTTAAACACCTTATATTCCAAAAATGTCCGTTACAGCCAAACTATTAGAGACACAGTGTTCATATTGTACATGCAGGGTTTCACAGAGGGCCAAAACATTAATATAGTCACTTATTAAGCGATGGACTGCAACTTGTGGCCGAACACCTAATATTCCAAAAATGTCCGTTACAGCCAAACTATTAGAGACACAGTGTTCATATTGTACATGCAGGGTTTTACAGAGGGCCAAAGCATTAACATAGTCACTTATTAAGCGATGGACTGCAACATGTGGCCGAACACCTAATATTCCAAAAATGTCCGTTACAGCCAAACTATTAGAGACACAGTATTCATATTGTACATGCAGGGTTTTACAGAGGCCCAAAGCATTAATATAGTAACTTATTAAGCGATGGACTGCAACATGTGGCCGAACACCTAATATTCCAAAAATGTCCGTTACAGCCAAACTATTAGAGACACAGTGTTCATATTGTACATGCAGGGTTTTACAGAGGGCCAAAGCATTAATATAGTCACTTATTAAGCGATGGACAGCAACATGTGGCCGAACAACTAATATTCCAAAAATGTTCGTTACAGCCAAACTATTAGAGACACAGTGTTCATATTGTACATGCAGGGTTTTACAGAGGCCCAAAGCATTAATATAGTCACTTATTAAGCGTTGGACTGCAACATGTGGACGAACACCTAATATTGCAAAAGTGTCAGTTACAGAAAAACTAGAAGAGGCATTAAGTTCATATTGTATATGCAGCGTTATACAGAGGCCCTAAGCATTACTATAATCACATGTTACGCGTTGGACTGCATCATGTAGTTGAACACCTAATATTCCAAAAGTTTCAGTTACAGCCAAACTATGAGAGGCATAAAGTTCATATTGTATATGCAGCGTTAAACAGAGACCCAAAGCATTAATATAGTCACTTATTAAGCGTTGGACTGCCCTATGTGGTTGAACACCTAATATTCCAAAAATGTCCGTTACAGCCAAACTATTAGAGACACAGTGTTCATATTGTGTATGCAGCGTTTTACAGAGGCCCAAAGCATTAATATAGTCACTTATTAAGCGATGGACTGCAACATGTGGTCGAACCCCTAATATTCCAAAAATGTCAGTTACAGCCAAACTATAAGAGACACAGTGTTCATATTGTACATGCAGGGTTTTACAGAGGGCCAAAGCATTAATATAGTCACTTATTAAGCGTTGGACTGCAACATGTGGTCGAACACCTAATATTCCAAAAATGTCAGTTACAGCCAAACTATAAGAGACACAGTGTTCATATTTTATATGCAGGGTTTTACAGAGGCCCAAAGCATTAATATAGTCACTTATTAAGCGTTGGACTGCAACATGTGGTCGAACACCTAATATTCCAAAAATGTCCGTTACAGCCAAACTATTAGAGACACAGTGTTCATATTGTACATGCAGGGTTTTACAGAGGGCCAAAGCATTAATATAGTCACTTATTAAGCGTTGGACTGCAACATGTGGTCGAACACCTAATATTCCAAAAATGTCCGTTACAGCCAAACTATTAGAGACACAGTGTTCATATTGTACATGCAGGGTTTTACAGAGGCCCAAAGCATTAATATAGTCACTTATTAAGCGTTGGACTGCCCTATGTGGTTAAACACCTAATATTCCAAAAATGTCCGTTACAGCCAAACTATTAGAGACACAGTGTTCATATTGTACATGCAGGGTTTTACAGAGGGCCAAAGCATTAATATAGTCACTTATTAAGCGATGGACTGCAACATGTGGCCGAACACCTAATATTCCAAAAATGTCCGTTACAGCCAAACTATAAGAGGCATAAAGTTCATATTGTATATGCAGCGTTAAACAGAGGCCCAAAGCATTACTTTAACCACTTATTAAGCGTTGGACTGCCCTCTGTGGTTGAACACCTAATACTCCAAAAATGTCCGTTACAGCCAAACTATTAGAGACACAGTGTTCATATTGTATATGCAGCGTTTTACAGAGGCCCAAAGCATTAATATAGTCTCTTATTAAGCGTTGGACTGCCCTATGAGGTTGAACACCTAATACTCCAAAAATGTCCGTTACAACCAAACTATTAGAGACACAGTGTTCATATTGTATATGCAGCGTTTTACAGAGGCCCAAAGCATTAATTTAGTCACTTATTAAGCGTTGGACTGCCCTATGTGGTTAAACACCTAATATTCCAAAAATGTCCGTTACAGCCAAACTATTAGAGACACAGTGTTCATATTGTACATGCAGGGTTTCACAGAGGGCCAAAACATTAATATAGTCACTTATTAAGCGATGGACTGCAACTTGTGGCCGAACACCTAATATTCTAAAAATGTCCGTTACAGCCAAACTATAAGAGGCATAAAGTTCATATTGTATATGCAGCGTTAAACAGAGGCCCAAAGCATTACTTTAACCACTTATTAAGCGTTGGACTGCCCTCTGTGGTTGAACACCTAATACTCCAAAAATGTCCGTTACAGCCAAACTATTAGAGACACAGTGTTCATATTGTATATGCAGCGTTTTACAGAGGCCCAAGGCATTAATATAGTCACTTATTAAGCGTTGGACTGCAACATGTGGTCGAACACCTAATATTCCAAAAATGTCCGTTACAGCCAAACTATTAGAGACACAGTGTTCATATTGTATATGCAGCGATTTACAGAGGCCCAAAGCATTAATATAGTCACTTATTAAGCGTTGGACTGCCCTATGTGGTTAAACACCTAATATTCCAAAAATGTCCGTTACAGCCAATCTATTAGAGACACAGTGTTCATATTGTACATGCAGGATTTCACAGAGGGCCAAAGCGTTAATATAGTCACTTATTAAGCGATGGACTGCAACATGTGGCCGAACACCTAATATTCCAAAAATGTCCGTTACAGCCAAACTATTAGAGACACAGTGTTCATATTGTGTATGCAGCGTTATACAGAGGCCCAAAGCATTAATATAGTCACTTATTAAGCGTTGGACTGCAACATGTGGCCGAACACCTAATATTCCAAAAATGTCCGTTACAGCCAAACTATTAGAGACACAGTGTTCATATTGTACATGCAGGGTTTTACAGAGGGCCAAAGCATTAACATAGTCACTTATTAAGCGATGGACTGCAACATGTGGCCGAACACCTAATATTCCAAAAATGTCCGTTACAGCCAAACTATTAGAGACACAGTGTTCATATTGTACATGCAGGGTTTTACAGAGGCCCAAAGCATTAATATAGTCACTTATTAAGCGTTGGACTGCCCTATGTGGTTAAACACCTAATATTCCAAAAATGTCCGTTACAGCCAAACTATTAGAGACACAGTGTTCATATTGTACATGCAGGGTTTTACAGAGGGCCAAAGCATTAATATAGTCACTTATTAAGCGATGGACAGCAACATGTGGCCGAACAACTAATATTCCAAAAATGTTCGTTACAGCCAAACTATTAGAGACACAGTGTTCATATTGTACATGCAGGGTTTTACAGAGGCCCAAAGCATTAATATAGTCACTTATTAAGCGTTGGACTGCAACATGTGGACGAACACCTAATATTGCAAAAGTGTCAGTTACAGAAAAACTAGAAGAGGCATTAAGTTCATATTGTATATGCAGCGTTATACAGAGGCCCTAAGCATTAATATAGTCACTTATTAAGCGTTGGACTGCCCTATGTGGCCGAACACCTAATATTCCAAAAATGTCCGTTACAGCCAAACTATTAGAGACACAGGGTTCATATTGTACATGCAGGGTTTTACAGAGGGCCAAAGCAATAATATAGTCACTTATTAAGCGTTGGACTGCAACATGTGGTCGAACACCTAATATTCCAAAAATGTCCGTTACAGCCAAACTATTAGAGACACAGTGTTCATATTGTACATGCAGGGTTTTACAGAGGCCCAAAGCATTAATATAGTCACTTATTAAGCGTTGGACTGCAACATGTAGTTGAACACCTAATATTCCAAAAATGTCCGTTACAGCCAAACTATTAGAGACACAGTGTTCATATTGTACATGCAGGGTTTTACAGAGGGCGAAAGCATTAATATAGTCACTGATTAAGCGTTGGACTGCAACATGTGGTCGAACACCTAATATTCCAAAAATGTCCGTTACAGCCAAACTACTAGAGACACAGTGTTCATATTTTATATGCAGGGTTTTACAGATGCCCAAAGCATTAATATAGTCACTTATTAAGCGATGGACTGCAACATGTAACCGAACACCTAATATTCCAAAAATGTCCGTTACAGCCAAACTATTAGAGACACAGTGTTCATATTGTACATGAAGGGTTTTACAGAGGCCCAAAGCATTAATCTAGTCTTTTATTATGCGTTGGACTGCAACATGTGGTCGAACACCTAATATTCCAAAAATGTCCGTTACAGCCAAACTATTAGAGACACAGTGTTCATATTGTACATGCAGGGTTTTACAGAGGGCCAAAGCATTAACATAGTCACTTATTAAGCGATGGACTGCAACATGTGGCCGAACACCTAATATTCCAAAAATGTCCGTTACAGCCAAACTATTAGAGACACAGTGTTCATATTGTACATGCAGGGTTTTACAGAGGCCCAAAGCATTAATATAGTCACTTATTAAGCGATGGACTGCAACATGTGGCCGAACACCTAATATTCCAAAAATGTCCGTTACAGCCAAACTATTAGAAACACAGTGTTCATATTGTACATGCAGGGTTTTACAGAGGCCCAAAGCATTAATATAGTCACTTATTAAGCGTTGGACTGCCCTATGTGGTTAAACACCTAATATTCCAAAAATGTCCGTTACAGCCAAACTATTAGAGACACAGTGTTCATATTGTACATGCAGGGTTTTACAGAGGCCCAAAGCATTAATATAGTCACTTATTAAGCGTTGGACTGCCCTATGTGGTTAAACACCTAATATTCCAAAAATGTCCGTTACAGCCAAACTATTAGAGACACAGTGTTCATATTGTACATGCAGGGTTTCACAGAGGGCCAAAGCATTAATATAGTCACTTATTAAGCGATGGACTGCAACATGTGGTCGAACACCTAATATTCCAAAAATGTCAGTTACAGCCAAACTATAAGAGACACAGTGTTCATATTTTATATGCAGGGTTTTACAGAGGCCCAAAGCATTAATATAGTCACTTATTAAGCGTTGGACTGCAACATGTGGTCGAACACCTAATATTCCAAAAATGTCCGTTACAGCCAAACTATTAGAGACACAGTGTTCATATTGTACATGCAGGGTTTTACAGAGGGCCAAAGCATAATATAGTCACTTATTAAGCGTTGGACTGCAACATGTGGTCGAACACCTAATATTCCAAAAATGTCCGTTACAGCCAAACTATTAGAGACACAGTGTTCATATTGTACATGCAGGGTTTTACAGAGGGCCAAAGCATTAATATAGTCACTTATTAAGCGTTGGACTGCCCTATGTGGTTGAACACCTAATATTCCAAAAATGTCCGTTACAGCCAAACTATTAGAGACACAGTGTTCATATTGTACATGCAGGGTTTAACAGAGGGCCAAAGCATTAATATAGTCACTTATTAAGCGTTGGACTGCAACATGTGGTCGAACACCTAATATTCCAAAAATGTCCGTTACAGCCAAACTATTAGAGACACAGTGTTCATATTGTACATGCAGGGTTTTACAGAGGCCCAAAGCATTAATATAGTCACTTATTAAGCGTTGGACTGCCCTATGTGGTTAAACACCTAATATTCCAAAAATGTCCGTTACAGCCAAACTATTAGAGACACAGTGTTCATATTGTACATGCATTGTTTCACAGAGGGTCAAAGCATTAATATAAGCACTTATTAAGCGATGGACTGCAACATGTGGTCGAACACCTAATATTCCAAAAGTGTCAGTTACAGCCAAACTATAAGAGGCATAAAGTTCATATTGTATATGCAGCGTTAAACAGAGGCCCAAAGCATTAATATAGTCACTTATTAAGCGTTGGACTGCCCTCTGTGGTTGAACACCTAATACTCCAAAAATGTCCGTTACAGCCAAACTATTAGAGACACAGTGTTCATATTGTGTATGCAGCGTTTTACAGTGGCCCAAAGCATTAATATAGTCACTTATTAAGCGTTGGACTGCCCTATGTGGTTGAACACCTAATATTCCAAAAATGTCCGTTACAGCCAAACTATAAGAGGCATAAAGTTCATATTGTATATGCAGCGTTAAACAGAGGCCCAAAGCATTACTTTAACCACATATTAAGCGTTGGACTGCCCCATGTGGTTGAACACCTAATATTCCAAAAATGTCCGTTACTGCCAAACTATTATAGACACAGTGTTCATATTGTATATGCAGCGTTTTACAGAGGCCCAAAGCATTAATATAGTCACTTATTAAGCGTTGGACTGCCCTATGTGGTTGAACACCTAATATTCCAAAAATGTCCGTTACAGCCAAACTATTAGAGACACAGTGTTCATATTGTACATGCAGGGTTTCACAGAGGGCCAAAGCATTAATAAAGTCACTTATTAAGCGATGGACTGCAACATGTGGCCGAACACCTAATATTCCAAAAATGTCCGTTACAGCCAAACTATAAGAGGCATAAAGTTCATATTGTATATGCAGCGTTAAACAGAGGCCCAAAGCATTACTTTAACCACATATTAAGCGTTGGACTGCCCCATGTGGTCGAACACCTAATATTACAAAAATGTCAGTTACAGCCAAACTATTAGAGACACAGATTTCATTTTGTATAAGCAGCGTTATACAGAGTCCCAAAAGATTACTGTAATCACATGTTAAACGATGGACTGCAACATGTAGCTGAACACCTAATATTCCAAAAGTGTCAGTTACAGCCAAACTATTAGAGACACAGTGTTCATATTGTACATGCAGGGTTTTACAGAGGCCCAAAGCATTAATATAGTCACTTATTAAGCGTTGGACTGCAACATGTGGCCGAACACCTAATATTCTAAAAATGTCCGTTACAGCCAAACTATTAGTGACACAGTGTTCATATTGTACGTGCAGGGTTTAACAGAGGCCCAAAGCATTAATATAGTCACTTATTAAGCGATGGACTGCAACATGTGGCCGAACACCTAATATTCCAAAAATGTCCGTTACAGCCAAACTATTAGAGACACAGTGTTCATATTGTACATGCAGGGTATTACAGAGGCCCAAAGCATTAATACAGTCACTTATTAAGCGATGGACTGCAACATGTGGCCGAACACCTAATATTCCAAAAATGTCCGTTACTGCCAAACTATTAGAGACACAGTGTTCGTATTGTACATGCAGGGTTTTACAGAGGGCCAAAGCATTAATATAGTCACTTATTAAGCGATGGACAGCAACATGTGGCCGAACAACTAATATTCCAAAAATGTTCGTTACAGCCAAACTATTAGAGACACAGTGTTCATATTGTACATGCAGGGTTTTACAGAGGCCCAAAGCATTAATATAGTCACATATTAAGCGTTGGACTGCAATATGTGATCGAACACCTAATATTACAAAAATGTCAGTAACAGCCAAACTATAGGAGGCACAGAGTACATATTGTACATGCAGGGTTTTACAGAGGGCGAAAGCATTAATATAGTCACTGATTAAGCGTTGGACAGCAACATGTGGCCGAACACCTAATATTCCAAAAATGTCCGTTACAGCCAAACTATTAGAGACACAGTGTTCATATTGTACATGCAGGGTTTCACAGAGGGCCAAAACATTAATATAGTCACTTATTAAGCGATGGACTGCAACTTGTGGCCGAACACCTAATATTCTAAAAATGTCCGTTACAGCCAAACTATAAGAGGCATAAAGTTCATATTGTATATGCAGCGTTAAACAGAGGCCCAAAGCATTACTTTAACCACTTATTAAGCGTTGGACTGCCCTCTGTGGTTGAACACCTAATACTCCAAAAATGTCCGTTACAGCCAAACTATTAGAGACACAGTGTTCATATTGTATATGCAGCGTTTTACAGAGGCCCAAAGCATTAATATGGTCACTTATTAAGCGTTGGACTGCAACATGTGGTCGAACACCTAATATTCCAAAAATGTCCGTTACAGCCAAACTATTAGAGACACAGTGTTCATATTGTATATGCAGCGATTTACAGAGGCCCAAAGCATTAATATAGTCACTTATTAAGCGTTGGACTGCCCTATGTGGCCGAACACCTAATATTCCAAAAATGTCCGTTACAGCCAAACTATTAGAGACACAGGGTTCATATTGTACATGCAGGGTTTCACAGAGGGCCAAAGCAATAATATAGTCACTTATTAAGCGTTGGACTGCAACATGTGGTCGAACACCTAATATTCCAAAAATGTCCGTTACAGCCAAACTATTAGAGACACAGTGTTCATATTGTACATGCAGGGTTTTACAGAGGCCCAAAGCATTAATATAGTCACTTATTAAGCGTTGGACTGCAACATGTGGTCGAACACCTAATATTCCAAAAGTGTCAGTTACAGAAAAACTAGAAGAGGCATTAAGTTCATATTGTATATGCAGCGTTATACAGAGGCCCAAAGCATTACTATAATCACATGTTAAGCGTTGGACTGCAACATGTAGTTGAACACCTAATATTCCAAAAATGTCCGTTACAGCCAAACTATTAGAGACACAGTGTTCATATTGTACATGCAGGGTTTTACAGAGGGCGAAAGCATTAATATAGTCACTGATTAAGCGTTGGACTGCAACATGTGGTCGAACACCTAATATTCCAAAAATGTCCGTTACAGCCAAACTACTAGAGACACAGTGTTCATATTTTATATGCAGGGTTTTACAGATGCCCAAAGCATTAATATAGTCACTTATTAAGCGATGGACTGCAACATGTAACCGAACACCTAATATTCCAAAAATGTCCGTTACAGCCAAACTATTAGAGACACAGTGTTCATATTGTACATGAAGGGTTTTACAGAGGCCCAAAGCATTAATCTAGTCTTTTATTATGCGTTGGACTGCAACATGTGGTCGAACACCTAATATTCCAAAAATGTCCGTTACAGCCAAACTATTAGAGACACAGTGTTCATATTGTACATGCAGGGTTTTACAGAGGGCCAAAGCATTAACATAGTCACTTATTAAGCGATGGACTGCAACATGTGGCCGAACACCTAATATTCCAAAAATGTCCGTTACAGCCAAACTATTAGAGACACAGTGTTCATATTGTACATGCAGGGTTTTACAGAGGCCCAAAGCATTAATATAGTCACTTATTAAGCGATGGACTGCAACATGTGGCCGAACACCTAATATTCCAAAAATGTCCGTTACAGCCAAACTATTAGAGACACAGTGTTCATATTGTACATGCAGGGTTTTACAGAGGGCCAAAGCATTAACATAGTCACTTATTAAGCGATGGACTGCAACATGTGGCCGAACACCTAATATTCCAAAAATGTCCGTTACAGCCAAACTATTAGAGACACAGTGTTCATATTGTACATGCAGGGTTTTACAGAGGCCCAAAGCATTAATATAGTCACTTATTAAGCGATGGACTGCAACATGTGGCCGAACACCTAATATTCCAAAAATGTCCGTTACAGCCAAACTATTAGAGACACAGTGTTCATATTGTACATGCAGGGCTTTACAGAGGGCCAAAGCATTAATATAGTCACTTATTAAGCGTTGGACTGCAACATGTGGTCGAACACCTAATATTCCAAAAATGTCCGTTACAGCCCAACTATTAGAGACACAGTGTTCATATTGTACATGCAGGGATTTACAGAGGGCCAAAGAATTAATTAATATAGTCACTTATTAAGCGTAAGACTGCAACATGTGGTCGAACACCTAATATTACAAAAATGTCAGTTACAGCCAAACTATTAGAGACACAGATTTCATTTTGTATAAGCAGCGTTATACAGAGTCCCAAAAGATTACTGTAATCACATGTTAAACGATGGACTGCAACATGTAGCTGAACACCTAATATTCCAAAAGTGTCAGTTACAGCCAAACTATTAGAGACACAGTGTTCATATTGTACATGCAGGGTTTTACAGAGGCCCAAAGCATTAATATAGTCACTTATTAAGCGTTGGACTGCAACATGTGGCCGAACACCTAATATTCTAAAAATGTCCGTTACAGCCAAACTATTAGTGACACAGTGTTCATATTGTACGTGCAGGGTTTAACAGAGGCCCAAAGCATTAATATAGTCACTTATTAAGCGATGGACTGCAACATGTGGCCGAACACCTAATATTCCAAAAATGTCCGTTACAGCCAAACTATTAGAGACACAGTGTTCATATTGTACATGCAGGGTATTACAGAGGCCCAAAGCATTAATACAGTCACTTATTAAGCGATGGACTGCAACATGTGGCCGAACACCTAATATTCCAAAAATGTCCGTTACTGCCAAACTATTAGAGACACAGTGTTCGTATTGTACATGCAGGGTTTTACAGAGGGCCAAAGCATTAATATAGTCACTTATTAAGCGATGGACAGCAACATGTGGCCGAACAACTAATATTCCAAAAATGTTCGTTACAGCCAAACTATTAGAGACACAGTGTTCATATTGTACATGCAGGGTTTTACAGAGGCCCAAAGCATTAATATAGTCACATATTAAGCGTTGGACTGCAATATGTGATCGAACACCTAATATTACAAAAATGTCAGTAACAGCCAAACTATAGGAGGCACAGAGTACATATTGTACATGCAGGGTTTTACAGAGGGCGAAAGCATTAATATAGTCACTGATTAAGCGTTGGACAGCAACATGTGGCCGAACACCTAATATTCTAAAAATGTCCGTTACAGCCAAACTATAAGAGGCATAAAGTTCATATTGTATATGCAGCGTTAAACAGAGGCCCAAAGCATTACTTTAACCACTTATTAAGCGTTGGACTGCCCTCTGTGGTTGAACACCTAATACTCCAAAAATGTCCGTTACAGCCAAACTATTAGAGACACAGTGTTCATATTGTATATGCAGCGTTTTACAGAGGCCCAAAGCATTAATCTAGTCTTTTATTATGCGTTGGACTGCAACATGTGGTCGAACACCTAATATTCCAAAAATGTCCGTTACAGCCAAACTATTAGAGACACAGTGTTCATATTGTACATGCAGGGTTTTACAGAGGGCCAAAGCATTAACATAGTCACTTATTAAGCGATGGACTGCAACATGTGGCCGAACACCTAATATTCCAAAAATGTCCGTTACAGCCAAACTATTAGAGACACAGTGTTCATATTGTACATGCAGGGTTTTACAGAGGCCCAAAGCATTAATATAGTCACTTATTAAGCGATGGACTGCAACATGTGGCCGAACACCTAATATTCCAAAAATGTCCGTTACAGCCAAACTATTAGAGACACAGTGTTCATATTGTACATGCAGGGTTTTACAGAGGGCCAAAGCATTAACATAGTCACTTATTAAGCGATGGACTGCAACATGTGGCCGAACACCTAATATTCCAAAAATGTCCGTTACAGCCAAACTATTAGAGACACAGTGTTCATATTGTACATGCAGGGTTTTACAGAGGCCCAAAGCATTAATATAGTCACTTATTAAGCGATGGACTGCAACATGTGGCCGAACACCTAATATTCCAAAAATGTCCGTTACAGCCAAACTATTAGAGACACAGTGTTCATATTGTACATGCAGGGTTTTACAGAGGGCCAAAGCATTAATATAGTCACTTATTAAGCGTTGGACTGCAACATGTGGTCGAACACCTAATATTCCAAAAATGTCCGTTACAGCCCAACTATTAGAGACACAGTGTTCATATTGTACATGCAGGGATTTACAGAGGGCCAAAGAATTAATTAATATAGTCACTTATTAAGCGTTGGACTGCAACATGTGGCCGAACACCTAATATTCTAAAAATGTCAGTTACAGCCAAACTATTAGTGACACAGTGTTCATATTGTACGTGCAGGGTTTAACAGAGGCCCAAAGCATTAATATAGTCACTTATTAAGCGATGGACTGCAACATGTGGCCGAACACCTAATATTCCAAAAATGTCCGTTACAGCCAAACTATTAGAGACACAGTGTTCATATTGTACATGCAGGGTATTACAGAGGCCCAAAGCATTAATACAGTCACTTATTAAGCGATGGACTGCAACATGTGGCCGAACACCTAATATTCCAAAAATGTCCGTTACTGCCAAACTATTAGAGACACAGTGTTCGTATTGTACATGCAGGGTTTTACAGAGGGCCAAAGCATTAATATAGTCACTTATTAAGCGATGGACAGCAACATGTGGCCGAACAACTAATATTCCAAAAATGTTCGTTACAGCCAAACTATTAGAGACACAGTGTTCATATTGTACATGCAGGGTTTTACAGAGGCCCAAAGCATTAATATAGCCACATATTAAGCGTTGGACTGCAATATGTGATCGAACACCTAATATTACAAAAATGTCAGTAACAGCCAAACTATAGGAGGCACAGAGTACATATTGTACATGCAGGGTTTTACAGAGGGCGAAAGCATTAATATAGTCACTGATTAAGCGTTGGACAGCAACATGTGGCCGAACACCTAATATTCCAAAAATGTCCGTTACAGCCAAACTATTAGAGACACAGTGTTCATATTGTACATGCAGGGTTTCACAGAGGGCCAAAACATTAATATAGTCACTTATTAAGCGATGGACTGCAACTTGTGGCCGAACACCTAATATTCTAAAAATGTCCGTTACAGCCAAACTATAAGAGGCATAAAGTTCATATTGTATATGCAGCGTTAAACAGAGGCCCAAAGCATTACTTTAACCACTTATTAAGCGTTGGACTGCCCTCTGTGGTTGAACACCTAATACTCCAAAAATGTCCGTTACAGCCAAACTATTAGAGACACAGTGTTCATATTGTATATGCAGCGTTTTACAGAGGCCCAAAGCATTAATATAGTCACTTATTAAGCGTTGGACTGCAACATGTGGTCGAACACCTAATATTCCAAAAATGTCCGTTACAGCCAAACTATTAGAGACACAGTGTTCATATTGTATATGCAGCGATTTACAGAGGCCCAAAGCATTAATATAGTCACTTATTAAGCGTTGGACTGCCCTATGTGGCCGAACACCTAATATTCCAAAAATGTCCGTTACAGCCAAACTATTAGAGACACAGGGTTCATATTGTACATGCAGGGTTTTACAGAGGGCCAAAGCAATAATATAGTCACTTATTAAGCGTTGGACTGCAACATGTGGTCGAACACCTAATATTCCAAAAATGTCCGTTACAGCCAAACTATTAGAGACACAGTGTTCATATTGTACATGCAGGGATTTACAGAGGGCCAAAGAATTAATTAATATAGTCACTTATTAAGCGTAAGACTGCAACATGTGGTCGAACACCTAATATTACAAAAATGTCAGTTACAGCCAAACTATTAGAGACACAGTGTTCATATTGTACATGCAGGGTTTTACAGAGGCCCAAAGCATTAATATAGTCACTTATTAAGCGATGGATTGCAACATGTGGCCGAACACCTAATATTCCAAAAATGTCCGTTACAGCCAAACTATTAGAGACACAGTGTTCATATTGTACATGCAGGGTTTTACAGAGGGCCAAAGCATTAACATAGTCACTTATTAAGCGATGGACTGCAACATGTGGCCGAACACCTAATATTCCAAAAATGTCCGTTACAGCCAAACTATTAGAGACACAGTGTTCATATTGTACATGCAGGGTTTTACAGAGGCCCAAAGCATTAATATAGTCACTTATTAAGCGATGGACTGCAACATGTGGCCGAACACCTAATATTCCAAAAATGTCCGTTACAGCCAAACTATTAGAGACACAGTGTTCATATTGTACATGCAGGGTTTTACAGAGGGCCAAAGCATTAATATAGTCACTTATTAAGCGTTGGACTGCAACATGTGGTCGAACACCTAATATTCCAAAAATGTCCGTTACAGCCCAACTATTAGAGACACAGTGTTCATATTGTACATGCAGGGATTTACAGAGGGCCAAAGAATTAATTAATATAGTCACTTATTAAGCGTAAGACTGCAACATGTGGTCGAACACCTAATATTACAAAAATGTCAGTTACAGCCAAACTATTAGAGACACAGATTTCATTTTGTATAAGCAGCGTTATACAGAGTCCCAAAAGATTACTGTAATCACATGTTAAACGATGGACTGCAACATGTAGCTGAACACCTAATATTCCAAAAGTGTCAGTTACAGCCAAACTATTAGAGACACAGTGTTCATATTGTACATGCAGGGTTTTACAGAGGCCCAAAGCATTAATATAGTCACTTATTAAGCGTTGGACTGCAACATGTGGCCGAACACCTAATATTCTAAAAATGTCCGTTACAGCCAAACTATTAGTGACACAGTGTTCATATTGTACGTGCAGGGTTTAACAGAGGCCCAAAGCATTAATATAGTCACTTATTAAGCGATGGACTGCAACATGTGGCCGAACACCTAATATTCCAAAAATGTCCGTTACAGCCAAACTATTAGAGACACAGTGTTCATATTGTACATGCAGGGTATTACAGAGGCCCAAAGCATTAATACAGTCACTTATTAAGCGATGGACTGCAACATGTGGCCGAACACCTAATATTCCAAAAATGTCCGTTACTGCCAAACTATTAGAGACACAGTGTTCGTATTGTACATGCAGGGTTTTACAGAGGGCCAAAGCATTAATATAGTCACTTATTAAGCGATGGACAGCAACATGTGGCCGAACAACTAATATTCCAAAAATGTTCGTTACAGCCAAACTATTAGAGACACAGTGTTCATATTGTACATGCAGGGTTTTACAGAGGCCCAAAGCATTAATATAGTCACATATTAAGCGTTGGACTGCAATATGTGATCGAACACCTAATATTACAAAAATGTCAGTAACAGCCAAACTATAGGAGGCACAGAGTACATATTGTACATGCAGGGTTTTACAGAGGGCGAAAGCATTAATATAGTCACTGATTAAGCGTTGGACAGCAACATGTGGCCGAACACCTAATATTCCAAAAATATCCGTTACAGCCAAACTATTAGAGACACAGTGTTCATATTGTACATGCAGGGTTTCACAGAGGGCCAAAACATTAATATAGTCACTTATTAAGCGATGGACTGCAACTTGTGGCCGAACACCTAATATTCTAAAAATGTCCGTTACAGCCAAACTATAAGAGGCATAAAGTTCATATTGTATATGCAGCGTTAAACAGAGGCCCAAAGCATTACTTTAACCACTTATTAAGCGTTGGACTGCCCTCTGTGGTTGAACACCTAATACTCCAAAAATGTCCGTTACAGCCAAACTATTAGAGACACAGTGTTCATATTGTATATGCAGCGTTTTACAGAGGCCCAAAGCATTAATCTAGTCTTTTATTATGCGTTGGACTGCAACATGTGGTCGAACACCTAATATTCCAAAAATGTCCGTTACAGCCAAACTATTAGAGACACAGTGTTCATATTGTACATGCAGGGTTTTACAGAGGGCCAAAGCATTAACATAGTCACTTATTAAGCGATGGACTGCAACATGTGGCCGAACACCTAATATTCCAAAAATGTCCGTTACAGCCAAACTATTAGAGACACAGTGTTCATATTGTACATGCAGGGTTTTACAGAGGCCCAAAGCATTAATATAGTCACTTATTAAGCGATGGACTGCAACATGTGGCCGAACACCTAATATTCCAAAAATGTCCGTTACAGCCAAACTATTAGAGACACAGTGTTCATATTGTACATGCAGGGTTTTACAGAGGGCCAAAGCATTAACATAGTCACTTATTAAGCGATGGACTGCAACATGTGGCCGAACACCTAATATTCCAAAAATGTCCGTTACAGCCAAACTATTAGAGACACAGTGTTCATATTGTACATGCAGGGTTTTACAGAGGCCCAAAGCATTAATATAGTCACTTATTAAGCGATGGACTGCAACATGTGGCCGAACACCTAATATTCCAAAAATGTCCGTTACAGCCAAACTATTAGAGACACAGTGTTCATATTGTACATGCAGGGTTTTACAGAGGGCCAAAGCATTAATATAGTCACTTATTAAGCGTTGGACTGCAACATGTGGCCGAACACCTAATATTCCAAAAATGTCCGTTACAGCCAAACTATTAGAGACACAGTGTTCATATTGTACATGCAGGGATTTACAGAGGGCCAAAGAATTAATTAATATAGTCACTTATTAAGCGTTGGACTGCAACATGTGGCCGAACACCTAATATTCTAAAAATGTCAGTTACAGCCAAACTATTAGTGACACAGTGTTCATATTGTACGTGCAGGGTTTAACAGAGGCCCAAAGCATTAATATAGTCACTTATTAAGCGATGGACTGCAACATGTGGCCGAACACCTAATATTCCAAAAATGTCCGTTACAGCCAAACTATTAGAGACACAGTGTTCATATTGTACATGCAGGGTATTACAGAGGCCCAAAGCATTAATACAGTCACTTATTAAGCGATGGACTGCAACATGTGGCCGAACACCTAATATTCCAAAAATGTCCGTTACTGCCAAACTATTAGAGACACAGTGTTCGTATTGTACATGCAGGGTTTTACAGAGGGCCAAAGCATTAATATAGTCACTTATTAAGCGATGGACAGCAACATGTGGCCGAACAACTAATATTCCAAAAATGTTCGTTACAGCCAAACTATTAGAGACACAGTGTTCATATTGTACATGCAGGGTTTTACAGAGGCCCAAAGCATTAATATAGCCACATATTAAGCGTTGGACTGCAATATGTGATCGAACACCTAATATTACAAAAATGTCAGTAACAGCCAAACTATAGGAGGCACAGAGTACATATTGTACATGCAGGGTTTTACAGAGGGCGAAAGCATTAATATAGTCACTGATTAAGCGTTGGACAGCAACATGTGGCCGAACACCTAATATTCCAAAAATGTCCGTTACAGCCAAACTATTAGAGACACAGTGTTCATATTGTACATGCAGGGTTTCACAGAGGGCCAAAACATTAATATAGTCACTTATTAAGCGATGGACTGCAACTTGTGGCCGAACACCTAATATTCTAAAAATGTCCGTTACAGCCAAACTATAAGAGGCATAAAGTTCATATTGTATATGCAGCGTTAAACAGAGGCCCAAAGCATTACTTTAACCACTTATTAAGCGTTGGACTGCCCTCTGTGGTTGAACACCTAATACTCCAAAAATGTCCGTTACAGCCAAACTATTAGAGACACAGTGTTCATATTGTATATGCAGCGTTTTACAGAGGCCCAAAGCATTAATATAGTCACTTATTAAGCGTTGGACTGCAACATGTGGTCGAACACCTAATATTCCAAAAATGTCCGTTACAGCCAAACTATTAGAGACACAGTGTTCATATTGTATATGCAGCGATTTACAGAGGCCCAAAGCATTAATATAGTCACTTATTAAGCGTTGGACTGCCCTATGTGGCCGAACACCTAATATTCCAAAAATGTCCGTTACAGCCAAACTATTAGAGACACAGGGTTCATATTGTACATGCAGGGTTTTACAGAGGGCCAAAGCAATAATATAGTCACTTATTAAGCGTTGGACTGCAACATGTGGTCGAACACCTAATATTCCAAAAATGTCCGTTACAGCCAAACTATTAGAGACACAGTGTTCATATTGTACATGCAGGGTTTTACAGAGGCCCAAAGCATTAATATAGTCACTTATTAAGCGTTGGACTGCAACATGTGGTCGAACACCTAATATTCCAAAAGTGTCAGTTACAGAAAAACTAGAAGAGGCATTAAGTTCATATTGTATATGCAGCGTTATACAGAGGCCCAAAGCATTACTATAATCACATGTTAAGCGTTGGACTGCAACATGTAGTTGAACACCTAATATTCCAAAAATGTCCGTTACAGCCAAACTATTAGAGACACAGTGTTCATATTGTACATGCAGGGTTTTACAGAGGCCCAAAGCATTAATATAGTCACTTATTAAGCGATGGACTGCAACATGTGGCCGAACACCTAATATTCCAAAAATGTCCGTTACAGCCAAACTATTAGAGACACAGTGTTCATATTGTACATGCAGGGTTTTACAGAGGGCCAAAGCATTAATATAGTCACTTATTAAGCGTTGGACTGCAACATGTGGCCGAACACCTAATATTCCAAAAATGTCCGTTACAGCCAAACTATTAGAGACACAGTGTTCATATTGTACATGCAGGGATTTACAGAGGGCCAAAGAATTAATTAATATAGTCACTTATTAAGCGTTGGACTGCAACATGTGGCCGAACACCTAATATTCTAAAAATGTCAGTTACAGCCAAACTATTAGTGACACAGTGTTCATATTGTACGTGCAGGGTTTAACAGAGGCCCAAAGCATTAATATAGTCACTTATTAAGCGATGGACTGCAACATGTGGCCGAACACCTAATATTCCAAAAATGTCCGTTACAGCCAAACTATTAGAGACACAGTGTTCATATTGTACATGCAGGGTATTACAGAGGCCCAAAGCATTAATACAGTCACTTATTAAGCGATGGACTGCAACATGTGGCCGAACACCTAATATTCCAAAAATGTCCGTTACTGCCAAACTATTAGAGACACAGTGTTCGTATTGTACATGCAGGGTTTTACAGAGGGCCAAAGCATTAATATAGTCACTTATTAAGCGATGGACAGCAACATGTGGCCGAACAACTAATATTCCAAAAATGTTCGTTACAGCCAAACTATTAGAGACACAGTGTTCATATTGTACATGCAGGGTTTTACAGAGGCCCAAAGCATTAATATAGCCACATATTAAGCGTTGGACTGCAATATGTGATCGAACACCTAATATTACAAAAATGTCAGTAACAGCCAAACTATAGGAGGCACAGAGTACATATTGTACATGCAGGGTTTTACAGAGGGCGAAAGCATTAATATAGTCACTGATTAAGCGTTGGACAGCAACATGTGGCCGAACACCTAATATTCCAAAAATGTCCGTTACAGCCAAACTATTAGAGACACAGTGTTCATATTGTACATGCAGGGTTTCACAGAGGGCCAAAACATTAATATAGTCACTTATTAAGCGATGGACTGCAACTTGTGGCCGAACACCTAATATTCTAAAAATGTCCGTTACAGCCAAACTATAAGAGGCATAAAGTTCATATTGTATATGCAGCGTTAAACAGAGGCCCAAAGCATTACTTTAACCACTTATTAAGCGTTGGACTGCCCTCTGTGGTTGAACACCTAATACTCCAAAAATGTCCGTTACAGCCAAACTATTAGAGACACAGTGTTCATATTGTATATGCAGCGTTTTACAGAGGCCCAAAGCATTAATATAGTCACTTATTAAGCGTTGGACTGCAACATGTGGTCGAACACCTAATATTCCAAAAATGTCCGTTACAGCCAAACTATTAGAGACACAGTGTTCATATTGTATATGCAGCGATTTACAGAGGCCCAAAGCATTAATATAGTCACTTATTAAGCGTTGGACTGCCCTATGTGGCCGAACACCTAATATTCCAAAAATGTCCGTTACAGCCAAACTATTAGAGACACAGGGTTCATATTGTACATGCAGGGTTTTACAGAGGGCCAAAGCAATAATATAGTCACTTATTAAGCGTTGGACTGCAACATGTGGTCGAACACCTAATATTCCAAAAATGTCCGTTACAGCCAAACTATTAGAGACACAGTGTTCATATTGTACATGCAGGGTTTTACAGAGGCCCAAAGCATTAATATAGTCACTTATTAAGCGTTGGACTGCAACATGTGGTCGAACACCTAATATTCCAAAAGTGTCAGTTACAGAAAAACTAGAAGAGGCATTAAGTTCATATTGTATATGCAGCGTTATACAGAGGCCCAAAGCATTACTATAATCACATGTTAAGCGTTGGACTGCAACATGTAGTTGAACACCTAATATTCCAAAAATGTCCGTTACAGCCAAACTATTAGAGACACAGTGTTCATATTGTACATGCAGGGTTTTACAGAGGGCGAAAGCATTAATATAGTCACTGATTAAGCGTTGGACTGCAACATGTGGCCGAACACCTAATATTCCAAAAATGTCCGTTACAGCCAAACTACTAGAGACACAGTGTTCATATTTTATATGCAGGGTTTTACAGATGCCCAAAGCATTAATATAGTCACTTATTAAGCGATGGACTGCAACATGTAACCGAACACCTAATATTCCAAAAATGTCCGTTACAGCCAAACTATTAGAGACACAGTGTTCATATTGTACATGAAGGGTTTTACAGAGGCCCAAAGCATTAATCTAGTCTTTTATTATGCGTTGGACTGCAACATGTGGTCGAACACCTAATATTCCAAAAATGTCCGTTACAGCCAAACTATTAGAGACACAGTGTTCATATTGTACATGCAGGGTTTTACAGAGGGCCAAAGCATTAACATAGTCACTTATTAAGCGATGGACTGCAACATGTGGCCGAACACCTAATATTCCAAAAATGTCCGTTACAGCCAAACTATTAGAGACACAGTGTTCATATTGTACATGCAGGGTTTTACAGAGGCCCAAAGCATTAATATAGTCACTTATTAAGCGATGGACTGCAACATGTGGCCGAACACCTAATATTCCAAAAATGTCCGTTACAGCCAAACTATTAGAGACACAGTGTTCATATTGTACATGCAGGGTTTTACAGAGGGCCAAAGCATTAATATAGTCACTTATTAAGCGTTGGACTGCAACATGTGGTCGAACACCTAATATTCCAAAAGTGTCAGTTACAGAAAAACTAGAAGAGGCATTAAGTTCATATTGTATATGCAGCGTTATACAGAGGCCCAAAGCATTACTATAATCACATGTTAAGCGTTGGACTGCAACATGTAGTTGAACACCTAATATTCCAAAAATGTCCGTTACAGCCAAACTATTAGAGACACAGTGTTCATATTGTACATGCAGGGTTTTACAGAGGGCCAAAGCATTAATATAGTCACTTATTAAGCGATGGACTGCAACATGTGGCCGAACACCTAATATTCCAAAAATGTCCGTTACAGCCAAACTATTAGAGACACAGTGTTCATATTGTACATGCAGGGTTTTACAGAGGGCCAAAGCATTAATATAGTCACTTATTAAGCGATGGACTGCAATATGTAACCGAACACCTAATATTCCAAAAATGTCCGTTACAGCCAAACTATTAGAGACACAGTGTTCATATTTTATATGCAGGGTTTTACAGATGCCCAAAGCATTAATATAGTCACTTATTAAGCGATGGACTGCAACATGTAACCGAACACCTAATATTCCAAAAATGTCCGTTACAGCCAAACTATTAGAGACACAGTGTTCATATTGTACATGCAGGGTTTTACAGAGGCCCAAAGCATTAATCTAGTCTTTTATTATGCGTTGGACTGCAACATGTGGTCGAACACCTAATATTCCAAAAATGTCCGTTACAGCCAAACTATTAAAGACACAGTGTTCATATTGTACATGCAGGGTTTTACAGAGGGCCAAAGCATTAATCTAGTCTTTTATTATGCGTTGGACTGCAACATGTGGTCGAACACCTAATATTCCAAAAATGTCCGTTACAGCCAAACTATTAAAGACACAGTGTTCATATTGTACATGCAGGGTTTTACAGAGGGCCAAAGCAATAATATAGTCACTTATTAAGCGTTGGACTGCAACATGTGGTCGAACACCTAATATTCCAAAAATGTCCGTTACAGCCAAACTATTAGAGACACAGTGTTCATATTGTACATGCAGGGTTTTACAGAGGGCCAAAGCATTAACATAGTCACTTATTAAGCGATGGACTGCAACATGTGGCCGAACACCTAATATTCCAAAAATGTCCGTTACAGCCAAACTATTAGAGACACAGTGTTCATATTGTACATGCAGGGTTTTACAGAGGGCCAAAGCATTAATATAGTCACTTATTATGCGTTGGACTGCAACATGTGGTCGAACACCTAATATTCCAAAAATGTCCGTTACAGCCAAACTATTAAAGACACAGTGTTCATATTGTACATGCAGGGTTTTACAGAGGGCCAAAGCATTAATATAGTCACTTATTAAGCGTTGGACTGCCTCATGTGGTTGAACACCTAATATTCCAAAAGTGTCCGTTACAGCCAAACTATTAGAGACACAGTGTTCATATTGTACATGCAGGGTTTTACAGAGGCCCAAAGCATTAATTAATATAGTCACTTATTAAGCGATGGACTGCAACAAGTGGCCGAACACCTAATATTCCAAAAATGTCCGTTACAGCCAAACTATTAGAGACACAGGGTTCATATTGTACATGCAGGGTTTTACGGAGGGCCAAAGCATTAATATAGTCACTTATTAAGCGTTGGACTGCAACATGTGGTCGAACACCTAATATTCCAAAAATGTCCGTTACAGCCAAACTATTAGAGACACAGTGTTCATATTGTACATGCAGGGTTTTACAGAGGGCCAAAGCATTAATATAGTAACTTATTAAGCGTTGGACTGCCTCATGTGGTTGAACACCTAATATTCCAAAAGTGTCCGTTACAGCCAAACTATTAGAGGCACAAAGTTCATATCGAATATGCAGCGTTTTACAGAGGCGCAAAGCATTAATATAGTCACTTATTAAGCGTTGGACTGCCCTATGTGGTTGAACACCTAATATTCCAAAAATGTCAGTTACAGCCAAACTATAAGAGGCATAAAGTTCATATTGTATATGCAGCGTTAAACAGAGGCCCAAAGCATTACTTTAACCACATATTAAGCGTTGGACTGCCCCATGTGGTTGAACACCTAATATTCCAAAAATGTCTGTTACAGCCAAACTATAAGAGACACAGTGTTCATATTTTATATGCAGGGTTTTACAGAGGCCCAAAGCATTAATATAGTCACTTATTAAGCGTTGGACTGCCCCATGTGGTTGAACACCTAATATTCCAAAAGTGTCCGTTACAGCCAAACTATTAGAGGCACAAAGTTCATATCGAATATGCAGCGTTTTACAGAGGCCCAAAGCATTAATATAGTCACTTATTAAGCGTTGGACTGCCCTTTGTGGTTGAACACCTAATATTCCAAAAATGTCAGTTACAGCCAAACTATAAGAGGCATAAAGTTCAAATTGTATATGCAGCGTTAAACAGAGGCCCAAAGCATTACTTTAACCACATATTAAGCGTTGGACTGCCCCATGTGGTTGAACACCTAATATTCCAAAAATGCCCGTTACAGCCAAACTATTATATACACAGTGTTCATATTGTATATGCAGCGTTTTACAGAGGCCCAAAGCATTAATATAGTCACTTATTAAGCGTTGGACTGCCTTATGTGGTTGAACACCTAATATTCCAAAAATGTCCGTTACAGCCAAACTATTAGAGACACAGTGTTCATATTGTACATGCAGGGTTTTACAGAGGGCCAAAGCATTAATATAGTCTCTTATTAAGCGTTGGACTGCAACATGTGGTCGAACACCTAATATTCCAAAAATGTCCGTTACAGCCAAACTATTAGAGACACAGTGTTCATATTGAACATGCAGGGTTTTACAGAGGCCCAAAGCATTAATATAGTCACTTATTAAGCGTTGGACTGCCCCATGTGGTTGAACACCTAATATTCCAAAAGTGTCCGTTACAGCCAAACTATTAGAGGCACAAAGTTCATATCGAATATGCAGCGTTTTACAGAGGCCCAAAGCATTAATATAGTCACTTATTAAGCGTTGGACTGCCCTTTGTGGTTGAACACCTAATATTCCAAAAATGTCAGTTACAGCCAAACTATAAGAGACACAGTGTTCATATTGTGTATGCAGCGTTTTACAGTGGCCCAAAGCATTAATATAGTCACTTATTAAGCGTTAAACTGCCCTATGTGGTTGAACACTTAATATTCCAAAAATGTCAGTTACAGCCAAACTATAAGAGGCATAAAGTTCATATTGTATATGCAGCGTTAAACAGAGGCCCAAAGCATTACTTTAACCACATATTAAGCGTTGGACTGCCCCATGTGGTTGAACACCTAATATTCCAAAAATGTCCGTTACAGCCAATCAATTATAGACACAGTGTTCATATTGTATATGCAGCGTTTTACAGAGGGCCAAAGCATTAATATAGTCACTTATTAAGCGTTGGACTGCCCTATGTGGTTGAACACCTAATATTCCAAAAATGTCCGTTACAGCCAAACTATTAGAGACACAGTGTTCATATTGTACATGCAGGGTTTTACAGAGGGCCAAAGCATTAATATAGTCACTTATTAAGCGTTGGACTGCAACATGTGGTCGAACACCTAATATTCCAAAAATGTCCGTTACAGCCAAACTATTAGAGACACAGTGTTCATATTGTACATGCAGGGTTTTACAGAGGCCCAAAGCATTAATATAGTCACTTATTAAGCGTTGGACTGCCCTATGTTGTTAAACACCTAATATTTCAAAAATGTCCGTTACAGCCAAACTATTAGAGACACAGTGTTTATATTGTATATGCAGCGTTTTTCAAAGGCCCAAAGCATTATTATAGTCTCTTATTAAGCGTTGGACTGCAACATGTGGTCGAACACTTAATATTACAAAAATGTCAGTTACAGCCAAACTATTAGAGACACAGATTTCATTTTGTATAAGCAGCGTTATACAGAGTCCCAAAACATTACTATAGTCACATATTAAGCGTTGGACTGCAACATGTGGCCGAACACCTAATATTCCAAAAATGTCCGTTACAGCCAAACTATTAGAGACACAGTGTTCATATTGTACATGCAGGGTTTTTCAGAGGCCCAAAGCATTAATATAGTCACTTAATAAGCGTTGGACTGCAACATGTGGTCGAACACCTAATATTCCAAAAATGTCAGTTACATCCACACTATAAGAGACACAGTGTTCATATTTTATATGCAGGGTTTTTCAGAGGCCCAAAGCATTAATATAGTCACTTAATAAGCGTTGGACTGCAACATGTGGCCGAACACCTAATATTCCATAAATGTCCGTTACAGCCAAACTATTAGAGACACAAGGTTCATATTGTACATGTAGGGTTTTACAGAGGGCCAAAGCATTAATATAGTCACTTATTAAGCGTTGGACTGCAACATGTGGTCGAACACCTAATATTCCAAAAATGTCCGTTACAGCCAAACTATTATAGACACAGTGTTCATATGTATATGCAGCGTTTTACAGAGGCCCAAAGCATTACTTTAACCACATATTAAGCGTTGGACTACCCCATGTGGTTGAACACCTAATATTCCAAAAATGTCCGTTACAGCCAAACTATTATAGACACAGTGTTCATATTGTATATGCAGCGTTTTACAGAGGCCCAAAGCATTAATATAGTCACTTATTAAGCGTTGGACTGCCCTTTGTGGTTGAACACCTAATATTCCAAAAATGTCTGTTACAGCCAAACTATAAGAGACACAGTGATCATATTTTATATGCAGGGTTTTACAGAGGCCCAAAGCATTAATATAGTCACTTATTAAGCGTTGGACTGCCCCATGTGGTTGAACACCTAATATTCCAAAAGTGTCCGTTACAGCCAAACTATTAGAGGCACAAAGTTCATATCGAATATGCAGCGTTTTACAGAGGCCCAAAGCATTAATATAGTCACTTATTAAGCGTTGGACTGCCCTTTGTGGTTGAACACCTAATATTCCAAAAATGTCAGTTACAGCCAAACTATAAGAGACACAGTGTTCATATTGTGTATGCAGCGTTTTACAGTGGCCCAAAGCATTAATATAGTCACTTATTAAGCGTTGGACTGCCCTATGTGGTTGAACACCTAATATTCCAAAAATGTCAGTTACAGCCAAACTATAAGAGGCATAAAGTTCATATTGTATATGCAGCGTTAAACAGAGGCCCAAAGCATTACTTTAACCACATATTAAGCGTTGGACTGCCCTATGTGGTTGAACACTTATTATTCCAAAAATGTCAGTTACAGCCAAACTATAAGAGGCATAAAGTTCATATTGTATATGTAGCGTTAAACAGAGGCCCAAAGCATTACTTTAACCACATATTAAGCGTTGGACTGCCCCATGTGGTTGAACACCAAATATTCCAAAAATGTCCGTTACAGCCAAACAATTATAGACACAGTGTTCATATTGTATATGCAGCGTTTTACAGAGGGCCAAAGCATTAATATAGTCACTTATTAAGCGTTGGACTGCCCTTTGTGGTTGAACACCTAATATTCCAAAAATGTCTGTTACAGCCAAACTATAAGAGACACAGTGATCATATTTTATATGCAGGGTTTTACAGAGGCCCAAAGCATTAATATAGTCACTTATTAAGCGTTGGACTGCCCCATGTGGTTGAACACCTAATATTCCAAAAGTGTCCGTTACAGCCAAACTATTAGAGGCACAAAGTTCATATCGAATATGCAGCGTTTTACAGAGGCCCAAAGCATTAATATAGTCACTTATTAAGTGTTGGACTGCCCTTTGTGGTTGAACACCTAATATTCCAAAAATGTCAGTTACAGCCAAACTATAAGAGACACAGTGTTCATATTGTGTATGCAGCGTTTTACAGTGGCCTAAAGCATTAATATAGTCACTTATTAAGCGTTGGACTGCCCTATGTGGTTGAACACCTAATATTCCAAAAATGTCAGTTACAGCCAAACTATAAGAGGCATAAAGTTCATATTGTATATGCAGCGTTAAACAGAGGCCCAAAGCATTACTTTAACCACATATTAAGCGTTGGACTGCCCCATGTGGTTGAACACCTAATATTCCAAAAATGTCCGTTACAGCAAAACTATTATAGACACAGTGTTCATATTGTATATGCAGCGTTTTACAGAGGCCCAAAGCATTAATATAGTCACTTATTAAGCGTTGGACTGCCCTATGTGGTTGAACACCTAATATTACAAAAATGTCCGTTACAGCCAAACTATTAGAGACACAGTGTTCATATTGTACATGCTGGGTTTCACAGAGGGCCAAAGCATTAATAAAGTCACTTATTAAGCGATGGACTGCAACATGTGGCCGAACACCTAATATTCCAAATATGTCCGTTACAGCCAAACTATAAGAGGCATAAAGTTCATATTGTATATGCAGCGTTAAACAGAGGCCCAAAGCATTACTTTAACCACATATTAAGCGTTGGACTGCCCCATGTGGTTGAACACCTAATATTCCAAAAATGTCCGTTACAGCCAAACTATTAGAGACACAGTGTTTATATTGTATATGCAGCGTTTTTCAAAGGCCCAAAGCATTATTATAGTCTCTTATTAAGCGTTGGACTGCAACATGTGGTCGAACACTTAATATTACAAAAATGTCAGTTACAGCCAAACTATTAGAGACACAGATTTCATTTTGTATAAGCAGCGTTATACAGAGTCCCAAAACATTACTATAGTCACATATTAAGCGTTGGACTGCAACATGTGGCCGAACACCTAATATTCCAAAAATGTCCGTTACAGCCAAACTATTAGAGACACAATGTTCATATTGTACATGCAGGGTTTTTCAGAGGCCCAAAGCATTAATATAGTCACTTAATAAGCGTTGGACTGCAACATGTGGTCGAACACCTAATATTCCAAAAATGTCAGTTACATCCACACTATTAGAGACACAGTGTTCATATTTTATATGCAGGGTTTTACAGAGGCCCAAAGCATTAATATAGTCACTTATTAAGCGATGGACTACAACATGTGGCCGAACACCTAATATTTCAAATGTCCGTTACAGCCAAACTATTAGAGACACAGTGTTCATATTGTACATTCAGGGTTTAACAGAGGCCCAAAGCATTAATGTAGTCACTTATTAAGCGATGGACTGCAACATGTGGCCGAACACCTAATATTCCATAAATGTCCGTTACAGCCAAACTATTAGAGACACAAGGTTCATATTGTACATGCAGGGTTTTACAGAGGGCCAAAGCATTAATATAGTCACTTATTAAGCGTTGGACTGCAACATGTGGTCGAACACCTAATATTCCAAAAATGTCCGTTACAGCCAAACTATTATAGACACAGTGTTCATATGTATATGCAGCGTTTTACAGAGGCCCAAAGCATTACTTTAACCACATATTAAGCGTTGGACTACCCCATGTGGTTGAACACCTAATATTCCAAAAATGTCCGTTACAGCCAAACTATTATAGACACAGTGTTCATATTGTATATGCAGCGTTTTACAGAGGCCCAAAGCATTAATATAGTCACTTATTAAGCGTTGGACTGCCCTTTGTGGTTGAACACCTAATATTCCAAAAATGTCTGTTACAGCCAAACTATAAGAGACACAGTGATCATATTTTATATGCAGGGTTTTACAGAGGCCCAAAGCATTAATATAGTCACTTATTAAGCGTTGGACTGCCCCATGTGGTTGAACACCTAATATTCCAAAAGTGTCCGTTACAGCCAAACTATTAGAGGCACAAAGTTCATATCGAATATGCAGCGTTTTACAGAGGCCCAAAGCATTAATATAGTCACTTATTAAGCGTTGGACTGCCCTTTGTGGTTGAACACCTAATATTCCAAAAATGTCAGTTACAGCCAAACTATAAGAGACACAGTGTTCATATTGTGTATGCAGCGTTTTACAGTGGCCCAAAGCATTAATATAGTCACTTATTAAGCGTTGGACTGCCCTATGTGGTTGAACACCTAATATTCCAAAAATGTCAGTTACAGCCAAACTATAAGAGGCATAAAGTTCATATTGTATATGCAGCGTTAAAAAGAGGCCCAAAGCATTACTTTAACCACATATTAAGCGTTGGACTGCCCTATGTGGTTGAACACTTAATATTCCAAAAATGTCAGTTACAGCCAAACTATAAGAGGCATAAAGTTCATATTGTATATGCAGCGTTAAACAGAGGCCCAAAGCATTACTTTAACCACATATTAAGCGTTGGACTGCCCCATGTGGTTGAACACCTAATATTCCAAAAATGTCCGTTACAGCCAAACAATTATAGACACAGTGTTCATATTGTATATGCAGCGTTTTACAGAGGGCCAAAGCATTAATATAGTCACTTATTAAGCGTTGGACTGCCCTTTGTGGTTGAACACCTAATATTCCAAAAATGTCTGTTACAGCCAAACTATAAGAGACACAGTGATCATATTTTATATGCAGGGTTTTACAGAGGCCCAAAGCATTAATATAGTCACTTATTAAGCGTTGGACTGCCCCATGTGGTTGAACACCTAATATTCCAAAAGTGTCCGTTACAGCCAAACTATTAGAGGCACAAAGTTCATATCGAATATGCAGCGTTTTACAGAGGCCCAAAGCATTAATATAGTCACTTATTAAGCGTTGGACTGCCCTTTGTGGTTGAACACCTAATATTCCAAAAATGTCAGTTACAGCCAAACTATAAGAGACACAGTGTTCATATTGTGTATGCAGCGTTTTACAGTGGCCTAAAGCATTAATATAGTCACTCATTAAGCGTTGGACTGCCCTATGTGGTTGAACACCTAATATTCCAAAAATGTCAGTTACAGCCAAACTATAAGAGGCATAAAGTTCATATTGTATATGCAGCGTTAAACAGAGGCCCAAAGCATTACTTTAACCACATATTAAGCGTTGGACTGCCCCATGTGGTTGAACACCTAATATTCCAAAAATGTCCGTTACAGCAAAACTATTATAGACACAGTGTTCATATTGTATATGCAGCGTTTTACAGAGGCCCAAAGCATTAATATAGTCACTTATTAAGCGTTGGACTGCCCTATGTGGTTGAACACCTAATATTACAAAAATGTCCGTTACAGCCAAACTATTAGAGACACAGTGTTCATATTGTACATGCTGGGTTTCACAGAGGGCCAAAGCATTAATAAAGTCACTTATTAAGCGATGGACTGCAACATGTGGCCGAACACCTAATATTCCAAATATGTCCGTTACAGCCAAACTATAAGAGGCATAAAGTTCATATTGTATATGCAGCGTTAAACAGAGGCCCAAAGCATTACTTTAACCACATATTAAGCGTTGGACTGCCCCATGTGGTTGAACACCTAATATTCCAAAAATGTCCGTTACAGCCAAACTATTAGAGACACAGTGTTTATATTGTATATGCAGCGTTTTTCAAAGGCCCAAAGCATTATTATAGTCTCTTATTAAGCGTTGGACTGCAACATGTGGTCGAACACTTAATATTACAAAAGTGTCAGTTACAGCCAAACTATTAGAGACACAGATTTCATTTTGTATAAGCAGCGTTATACAGAGTCCCAAAACATTACTATAGTCACATATTAAGCGTTGGACTGCAACATGTGGTCGAACACCTAATATTCCAAAAATGTCAGTTACATCCACACTATTAGAGACACAGTGTTCATATTTTATATGCAGGGTTTTACAGAGGCCCAAAGCATTAATATAGTCACTTATTAAGCGATGGACTACAACATGTGGCCGAACACCTAATATTTCAAATGTCCGTTACAGCCAAACTATTAGAGACACAGTGTTCATATTGTACATGCAGGGTTTAACAGAGGCCCAAAGCATTAATGTAGTCACTTATTAAGCGATGGACTGCAACATGTGGCCGAACACCTAATATTCCATAAATGTCCGTTACAGCCAAACTATTAGAGACACAAGGTTCATATTGTACATGCAGGGTTTTACAGAGGGCCAAAGCATTAATATAGTCACTTATTAAGCGTTGGACTGCAACATGTGGTCGAACACCTAATATTCCAAAAATGTCCGTTACAGCCAAACTATTATAGACACAGTGTTCATATGTATATGCAGCGTTTTACAGAGGCCCAAAGCATTACTTTAACCACATATTAAGCGTTGGACTACCCCATGTGGTTGAACACCTAATATTCCAAAAATGTCCGTTACAGCCAAACTATTATAGACACAGTGTTCATATTGTATATGCAGCGTTTTACAGAGGCCCAAAGCATTAATATAGTCACTTATTAAGCGTTGGACTGCCCTTTGTGGTTGAACACCTAATATTCCAAAAATGTCTGTTACAGCCAAACTATAAGAGACACAGTGATCATATTTTATATGCAGGGTTTTACAGAGGCCCAAAGCATTAATATAGTCACTTATTAAGCGATGGACTGCAACATGTGGCCGAACACCTAATATTCCAAAAATGTCCGTTACAGCCAAACTATTATAGACAGTGTTCATATTGTATATGCAGCATTTTACAGAGGCCCAAAGCATTAATATAGTCACTTATTAAGCGTTGGACTGCAACATGTGGCCGAACACCTAATATTCCAAAAATGTCCGTTACAGCCAAACTATTAGAGACACAGTGGTCATATTGTACATGCAGGGTTTTACAGAGGTCCAAAGCATTAATATAGTCACTTATTAAGCGATGAACTGCAACATGTGGCCGAACACCTAATATTCCAAAAATGACAGTAACAGCCAAACAATAAGAGGCAGAGAGTTCATACTGTATATGCAGCGTTTTACAGAGGCCCAAAGCATTAATATAGTCACTTATTAAGCGATGGACTGCAACATGTGGCCGAACATCTAATATTCCAAAAATGTCCGTTACAGCCAAACTATTAGAGACACAGTGCTCATATTGTACATGCAGGGTTTTACAGAGGGCGAAAGCATTAATATAGTCACTGATTAAGCGTTGGACTGCAACATGTGGTCGAACACCTAATATTCCAAAAATGTCCGCTACAGCCAAACTATTAGAGACACAAGGTTCATATTGTACATACAGGGTTTTACAGAGGGCCAAAGCATTAATATAGTCACTTATTAAGCGTTGGACTGCAACATGTGGTCGTACACCTAATATTCCAAAAATGTCCGTTACAGCCAAACTATTAGAGACACAGTGTTCATATTGTACATGCAGGGTTTAACAGAGGCCCAAAGCATTAATATAGTCACTTATTAAGCGATGGACTGCAACATGTGGCCGAACACCTAATATTCCATTAATGTCCGTTACAGCCAAACTATTATAGACACAGTGTTCATATTGTATATGCAGCGTTTTACAGAGGCCCAAAGCATTACTTTAACCACATATTAAGCGTTGGACTGCCCCATGTGGTTGAACACCTAATATTCCAAAAATGTCAGTTACAGCCAAACTATTAGAGGCACAAAGTTCATATCCAATATGCAGCGTTTCACAGAGGCCCAAAGCATTAATATAGTCACTTATTAAGCGTTGGACTGCCCTTTGTGGTTGAACACCTAATATTCCAAAAATGTCTGTTACAGCCAAACTATAAGAGACACAGTGTTCATATTTTATATGCCGGGTTTTACAGAGGCCCAAAGCATTAATATAGTCACTTATTAAGCGTTGGACTGCCCCATGTGGTTGAACACCTAATATTCCAAAAATGTCCGTTACAGCCAAACTATTAGAGGCACAAAGTTCATATCCAATATGCAGCGTTTCACAGAGGCCCAAAGCATTAATATAGTCACTTATTAAGCGTTGGACTGCCCTTTGTGGTTGAACACCTAATATTCCAAAAATGTCCGTTACAGCCAAACTATTAGAGACACAGTGTTCATATTGTACATGCAGGGTTTTACAGAGGCCCAAAGCATTAATCTAGTCTTTTATTATGCGTTGGACTGCAACATGTGGTCGAACACCTAATATTCCAAAAATGTCCGTTACAGCCAAACTATTAGAGACACAGTGTTCATATTGTACATGCAGGGTTTTACAGAGGGCCAAAGCATTAACATAGTCACTTATTAAGCGATGGACTGCAACATGTGGCCGAACACCTAATATTCCAAAAATGTCCGTTACAGCCAAACTATTAGAGACACAGTGTTCATATTGTACATGCAGGGTTTTACAGAGGCCCAAAGCATTAATATAGTCACTTATTAAGCGATGGACTGCAACATGTGGCCGAACACCTAATATTCCAAAAATGTCCGTTACAGCCAAACTATTAGAGACACAGTGTTCATATTGTACATGCAGGGTTTTACAGAGGGCCAAAGCATTAATATAGTCACTTATTAAGCGTTGGACTGCAACATGTGGTCGAACAGCTAATATTCCAAAAATGTCCGTTACAGCCAAACTATTAGAGACACAGTGTTCATATTGTACATGCAGGGTTTTACAGAGGGCCAAAGCATTAATTAAAATAGTCACTTATTAAGCGATGGACTGCAACATGTGGCCGAACACCTAATATTCCAAAAATGTCCGTTACAGCCAAACTATTAGAGACACAGTGTTCATATTGTACATGAAGGGTTTTGCAGAGGCCCAAAGCATTAATATAGTCACTTATTAAGCGATGGACTGCAACATGTGGCCGAACACCTAATATTCCAAAAATGTCCGTTACAGCCAAACTATTAGAGACACAGGGTTTATATTGTACATGCAGGGTTTTACAGAGGGCCAAAGCATTAATCTAGTCTTTTATTATGCGTTGGACTGCAACATGTGGTCGAACACCTAATATTCCAAAAATGTCCGTTACAGCCAAACTATTAAAGACACAGTGTTCATATTGTACATTCAGGGTTTTACAGAGGGCCAAAGCAATAATATAGTCACTTATTAAGCGTTGGACTGCAACATGTGGTCGAACACCTAATATTCCAAAAATTTCCGTTACAGCCAAACTATTAGAGACACAGTGTTCATATTGTACATGCAGGGTTTTACAGAGGCCCAAAGCATTAATATAGTCACTTATTAAGCGTTGGACTGCAACATGTGGTCGAACACCTAATATTCCAAAAGTGTCAGTTACAGAAAAACTAGAAGAGGCATTAAGTTCATATTGTATATGCAGCGTTATACAGAGGCCCAAAGCATTACTATAATCACATGTTAAGCGTTGGACTGCAACATGTGGTCGAACACCTAATATTCCAAAAATGTCCGTTACAGCCAAACTATTAGAGACACAGTGTTCATATTGTACATGCAGGGTTTTACAGAGGGCCAAAGCATTAATATAGTCACTTATTAAGCGATGGACTGCAACATGTGGCCGAACACCTAATATTCCAAAAATGTCCGTTACAGCCAAACTATTAGGGACACAGTGTTCATATTGTACATGCAGGGTTTTACAGAGGGCCAAAGCATTAATATAGTCACTTAATAAGCGATGGACTGCAATATGTAACCGAACACCTAATATTCCAAAAATGTCCGTTACAGCCAAACTATTAGGGACACAGTGTTCATATTTTATATGCAGGGTTTTACAGATGCCCAAAGCATTAATATAGTCACTTATTAAGCGATGGACTGCAACATGTGGTCGAACACCTAATATTCCAAAAATGTCCGTTACAGCCAAACTATTAGAGACACAGTGTTCATATTGTACATGCAGGGTTTTACAGAGGGCCAAAGCATTAATATAGTCACTTATTAAGCGTTGGACTGCCTCATGTGGTTGAACACCTAATATTCCAAAAGTGTCCGTTACAGCCAAACTATTAGAGACACAGTGTTCATATTGTACATGCAGGGTTTTACAGAGGCCCAAAGCATTAATTAATATAGTCACTTATTAAGCGATGGACTGCAACATGTGGCCGAACACCTAATATTCCAAAAATGTCCGTTACAGCCAAACTATTAGAGACACAGGGTTCATATTGTACATGCAGGGTTTTACGGAGGGCCAAAGCATTAATATAGTCACTTATTAAGCGTTGGACTGCAACATGTGGTCGAACACCTAATATTCCAAAAATGTCCGTTACAGCCAAACTATTAGAGACACAGTGTTCATATTGTACATGCAGGGTTTTACAGAGGGCCAAAGCATTAATATAGTCACTTATTAAGCGTTGGACTGCCTCATGTGGTTGAACACCTAATATTCCAAAAGTGTCCGTTACAGCCAAACTATTAGAGGCACAAAGTTCATATCGAATATGCAGCGTTTTACAGAGGCGCAAAGCATTAATATAGTCACTTATTAAGCGTTGGACTGCCCTATGTGGTTGAACACCTAATATTCCAAAAATGTCAGTTACAGTTAAACTATAAGAGGCATAAAGTTCATATTGTATATGCAGCGTTAAACAGAGGCCCAAAGCATTACTTTAACCACATATTAAGCGTTGGACTGCCCCATGTGGTTGAACACCTAATATTCCAAAAATGTCTGTTACAGCCAAACTATAAGAGACACAGTGTTCATATTTTATATGCAGGGTTTTACAGAGGCCCAAAGCATTAATATAGTCACTTATTAAGCGTTGGACTGCCCCATGTGGTTGAACACCTAATATTCCAAAAGTGTCCGTTACAGCCAAACTATTAGAGGCACAAAGTTCATATCGAATATGCAGCGTTTTACAGAGGCCCAAAGCATTAATATAGTCACTTATTAAGCGTTGGACTGCCCTTTGTGGTTGAACACCTAATATTCCAAAAATGTCAGTTACAGCCAAACTATAAGAGACAGTGTTCATATTGTGTATGCAGCGTTTTACAGTGGCCCAAAGCATTAATATAGTCACTTATTAAGCGTTGGACTGCCCTATGTGGTTGAACACCTAATATTCCAAAAATGTCAGTTACAGCCAAACTATAAGAGGCATAAAGTTCATATTGTATATGCAGCGTTAAACAGAGGCCCAAAGCATTACTTTAACCACATATTAAGCGTTGGACTGCCCCATGTGGTTGAACACCTAATATTCCAAAAATGCCCGTTACAGCCAAACTATTATATACACAGTGTTCATATTGTATATGCAGCGTTTTACAGAGGCCCAAAGCATTAATATAGTCACTTATTAAGCGTTGGACTGCCTTATGTGGTTGAACACCTAATATTCCAAAAATGTCCGTTACAGCCAAACTATTAGAGACACAGTGTTCATATTGTACATGCAGGGTTTTACAGAGGGCCAAAGCATTAATATAGTCTCTTATTAAGCGTTGGACTGCAACATGTGGTCGAACACCTAATATTCCAAAAATGTCCGTTACAGCCAAACTATTAGAGACACAGTGTTCATATTGAACATGCAGGGTTTTACAGAGGCCCAAAGCATTAATATAGTCACTTATTAAGCGTTGGACTGCCCCATGTGGTTGAACACCTAATATTCCAAAAGTGTCCGTTACAGCCAAACTATTAGAGGCACAAAGTTCATATCGAATATGCAGCGTTTTACAGAGGCCCAAAGCATTAATATAGTCACTTATTAAGCGTTGGACTGCCCTTTGTGGTTGAACACCTAATATTCCAAAAATGTCAGTTACAGCCAAACTATAAGAGACACAGTGTTCATATTGTGTATGCAGCGTTTTACAGTGGCCCAAAGCATTAATATAGTCACTTATTAAGCGTTAAACTGCCCTATGTGGTTGAACACTTAATATTCCAAAAATGTCAGTTACAGCCAAACTATAAGAGGCATAAAGTTCATATTGTATATGCAGCGTTAAACAGAGGCCCAAAGCATTACTTTAACCACATATTAAGCGTTGGACTGCCCCATGTGGTTGAACACCTAATATTCCAAAAATGTCCGTTACAGCCAATCAATTATAGACACAGTGTTCATATTGTATATGCAGCGTTTTACAGAGGGCCAAAGCATTAATATAGTCACTTATTAAGCGTTGGACTGCCCTATGTGGTTGAACACCTAATATTCCAAAAATGTCCGTTACAGCCAAACTATTAGAGACACAGTGTTCATATTGTACATGCAGGGTTTTACAGAGGGCCAAAGCATTAATATAGTCACTTATTAAGCGTTGGACTGCAACATGTGGTCGAACACCTAATATTCCAAAAATGTCCGTTACAGCCAAACTATTAGAGACACAGTGTTCATATTTTATATGCAGGGTTTTTCAGAGGCCCAAAGCATTAATATAGTCACTTAATAAGCGTTGGACTGCAACATGTGGCCGAACACCTAATATTCCATAAATGTCCGTTACAGCCAAACTATTAGAGACACAAGGTTCATATTGTACATGCAGGGTTTTACAGAGGGCCAAAGCATTAATATAGTCACTTATTAAGCGTTGGACTGCAACATGTGGTCGAACACCTAATATTCCAAAAATGTCCGTTACAGCCAAACTATTATAGACACAGTGTTCATATGTATATGCAGCGTTTTACAGAGGCCCAAAGCATTACTTTAACCACATATTAAGCGTTGGACTACCCCATGTGGTTGAACACCTAATATTCCAAAAATGTCCGTTACAGCCAAACTATTATAGACACAGTGTTCATATTGTATATGCAGCGTTTTACAGAGGCCCAAAGCATTAATATAGTCACTTATTAAGCGTTGGACTGCCCTTTGTGGTTGAACACCTAATATTCCAAAAATGTCTGTTACAGCCAAACTATAAGAGACACAGTGATCATATTTTATATGCAGGGTTTTACAGAGGCCCAAAGCATTAATATAGTCACTTATTAAGCGTTGGACTGCCCCATGTGGTTGAACACCTAATATTCCAAAAGTGTCCGTTACAGCCAAACTATTAGAGGCACAAAGTTCATATCGAATATGCAGCGTTTTACAGAGGCCCAAAGCATTAATATAGTCACTTATTAAGCGTTGGACTGCCCTTTGTGGTTGAACACCTAATATTCCAAAAATGTCAGTTACAGCAAAACTATAAGAGACACAGTGTTCATATTGTGTATGCAGCGTTTTACAGTGGCCCAAAGCATTAATATAGTCACTTATTAAGCGTTGGACTGCCCTATGTGGTTGAACACCTAATATTCCAAAAATGTCAGTTACAGCCAAACTATAAGAGGCATAAAGTTCATATTGTATATGCAGCGTTAAACAGAGGCCCAAAGCATTACTTTAACCACATATTAAGCGTTGGACTGCCCTATGTGGTTGAACACTTAATATTCCAAAAATGTCAGTTACAGCCAAACTATAAGAGGCATAAAGTTCATATTGTATATGCAGCGTTAAACAGAGGCCCAAAGCATTACTTTAACCACATATTAAGCGTTGGACTGCCCCATGTGGTTGAACACCTAATATTCCAAAAATGTCCGTTACAGCCAAACAATTATAGACACAGTGTTCATATTGTATATGCAGCGTTTTACAGAGGGCCAAAGCATTAATATAGTCACTTATTAAGCGTTGGACTGCCCTTTGTGGTTGAACACCTAATATTCCAAAAATGTCTGTTACAGCCAAACTATAAGAGACACAGTGATCATATTTTATATGCAGGGTTTTACAGAGGCCCAAAGCATTAATATAGTCACTTATTAAGCGTTGGACTGCCCCATGTGGTTGAACACCTAATATTCCAAAAGTGTCCGTTACAGCCAAACTATTAGAGGCACAAAGTTCATATCGAATATGCAGCGTTTTACAGAGGCCCAAAGCATTAATATAGTCACTTATTAAGTGTTGGACTGCCCTTTGTGGTTGAACACCTAATATTCCAAAAATGTCAGTTACAGCCAAACTATAAGAGACACAGTGTTCATATTGTGTATGCAGCGTTTTACAGTGGCCTAAAGCATTAATATAGTCACTTATTAAGCGTTGGACTGCCCTATGTGGTTGAACACCTAATATTCCAAAAATGTCAGTTACAGCCAAACTATAAGAGGCATAAAGTTCATATTGTATATGCAGCGTTAAACAGAGGCCCAAAGCATTACTTTAACCACATATTAAGCGTTGGACTGCCCCATGTGGTTGAACACCTAATATTCCAAAAATGTCCGTTACAGCAAAACTATTATAGACACAGTGTTCATATTGTATATGCAGCGTTTTACAGAGGCCCAAAGCATTAATATAGTCACTTATTAAGCGTTGGACTGCCCTATGTGGTTGAACACCTAATATTACAAAAATGTCCGTTACAGCCAAACTATTAGAGACACAGTGTTCATATTGTACATGCTGGGTTTCACAGAGGGCCAAAGCATTAATAAAGTCACTTATTAAGCGATGGACTGCAACATGTGGCCGAACACCTAATATTCCAAATATGTCCGTTACAGCCAAACTATAAGAGGCATAAAGTTCATATTGTATATGCAGCGTTAAACAGAGGCCCAAAGCATTACTTTAACAACATATTAAGCGTTGGACTGCCCCATGTGGTTGAACACCTAATATTCCAAAAATGTCCGTTACAGCCAAACTATTAGAGACACAGTGTTTATATTGTATATGCAGCGTTTTTCAAAGGCCCAAAGCATTATTATAGTCTCTTATTAAGCGTTGGACTGCAACATGTGGTCGAACACTTAATATTACAAAAATGTCAGTTACAGCCAAACTATTAGAGACACAGATTTCATTTTGTATAAGCAGCGTTATACAGAGTCCCAAAACATTACTATAGTCACATATTAAGCGTTGGACAGCAACATGTGGCCGAACACCTAATATTCCAAAAATGTCCGTTACAGCCAAACTATTAGAGACACAGTGTTCATATTGTACATGCAGGGTTTTTCAGAGGCCCAAAGCATTAATATAGTCACTTAATAAGCGTTGGACTGCAACATGTGGTCGAACACCTAATATTCCAAAAATGTCAGTTACATCCACACTATTAGAGACACAGTGTTCATATTTTATATGCAGGGTTTTACAGAGGCCCAAAGCATTAATATAGTCACTTATTAAGCGATGGACTACAACATGTGGCCGAACACCTAATATTTCAAATGTCCGTTACAGCCAAACTATTAGAGACACAGTGTTCATATTGTACATGCAGGGTTTAACAGAGGCCCAAAGCATTAATGTAGTCACTTATTAAGCGATGGACTGCAACATGTGGCCGAACACCTAATATTCCATAAATGTCCGTTACAGCCAAACTATTAGAGACACAAGGTTCATATTGTACATGCAGGGTTTTACAGAGGGCCAAAGCATTAATATAGTCACTTATTAAGCGTTGGACTGCAACATGTGGTCGAACACCTAATATTCCAAAAATGTCCGTTACAGCCAAACTATTATAGACACAGTGTTCATATGTATATGCAGCGTTTTACAGAGGCCCAAAGCATTACTTTAACCACATATTAAGCGTTGGACTACCCCATGTGGTTGAACACCTAATATTCCAAAAATGTCCGTTACAGCCAAACTATTATAGACACAGTGTTCATATTGTATATGCAGCGTTTTACAGAGGCCCAAAGCATTAATATAGTCACTTATTAAGCGTTGGACTGCCCTTTGTGGTTGAACACCTAATATTCCAAAAATGTCTGTTACAGCCAAACTATAAGAGACACAGTGATCATATTTTATATGCAGGGTTTTACAGTGGCCCAAAGCATTAATATAGTCACTTATTAAGCGTTGGACTGCCCTATGTGGTTGAACACCTAATATTCCAAAAATGTCAGTTACAGCCAAACTATAAGAGGCATAAAGTTCATATTGTATATGCAGCGTTAAACAGAGGCCCAAAGCATTACTTTAACCACATATTAAGCGTTGGACTGCCCTATGTGGTTGAACACTTAATATTCCAAAAATGTCAGTTACAGCCAAACTATAAGAGGCATAAAGTTCATATTGTATATGCAGCGTTAAACAGAGGCCCAAAGCATTACTTTAACCACATATTAAGCGTTGGACTGCCCCATGTGGTTGAACACCTAATATTCCAAAAATGTCCGTTACAGCCAAACTATTAGAGACACAGTGTTTATATTGTATATGCAGCGTTTTTCAAAGGCCCAAAGCATTAATATAGTCACTTATTAAGCGTTGGACTGCAACATGTGGTCGAACACTTAACATTACAAAAATGTCAGTTACAGCCAAACTATTAGAGACACAGATTTCATTTTGTATAAGCAGCGTTATACAGAGTCCCAAAACATTACTATAGTCACATATTAAGCGTTGGACTGCAACATGTGGCCGAACACCTAATATTCCAAAAATGTCCGTTACAGCCAAACTATTAGAGACACAGTGTTCATATTGTACATGCAGGGTTTTTCAGAGGCCCAAAGCATTAATATAGTCACTTAATAAGCGTTGGACTGCAACATGTGGTCGAACACCTAATATTCCAAAAATGTCAGTTACATCCACACTATTAGAGACACAGTGTTCATATTTTATATGCAGGGTTTTACAGAGGCCCAAAGCATTAATATAGTCACTTATTAAGCGATGGACTACAACATGTGGCCGAACACCTAATATTTCAAATGTCCGTTACAGCCAAACTATTAGAGACACAGTGTTCATATTGTGTATGCAGCGTTTTACAGTGGCCCAAAGCATTAATATAGTCACTTATTAAGCGTTGGACTGCCCTATGTGGTTGAACACCTAATATTCCAAAAATGTCAGTTACAGCCAAACTATAAGAGGCATAAAGTTCATATTGTATATGCAGCGTTAAACAGAGGCCCAAAGCATTACTTTAACCACATATTAAGCGTTGGACTGCCCTATGTGGTTGAACACTTAATATTCCAAAAATGTCAGTTACAGCCAAACTATAAGAGGCATAAAGTTCATATTGTATATGCAGCGTTAAACAGAGGCCCAAAGCATTACTTTAACCACATATTAAGCGTTGGACTGCCCCATGTGGTTGAACACCTAATATTCCAAAAATGTCCGTTACAGCCAAACAATTATAGACACAGTGTTCATATTGTATATGCAGCGTTTAACAGAGGCCCAAAGCATTAATGTAGTCACTTATTAAGCGATGGACTGCAACATGTGGCCGAACACCTAATATTCCATAAATGTCCGTTACAGCCAAACTATTAGAGACACAAGGTTCATATTGTACATGCAGGGTTTTACAGAGGGCCAAAGCATTAATATAGTCACTTATTAAGCGTTGGACTGCAACATGTGGCCGAACACCTAATATTCCATAAATGTCCGTTACAGCCAAACTATTAGAGACACAAGGTTCATATTGTACATGCAGGGTTTTACAGAGGGCCAAAGCATTAATATAGTCACTTATTAAGCGTTGGACTGCAACATGTGGTCGAACACCTAATATTCCAAAAATGTCCGTTACAGCCAAACTATTATAGACACAGTGTTCATATGTATATGCAGCGTTTTACAGAGGCCCAAAGCATTACTTTAACCACATATTAAGCGTTGGACTACCCCATGTGGTTGAACACCTAATATTCCAAAAATGTCCGTTACAGCCAAACTATTATAGACACAGTGTTCATATTGTATATGCAGCGTTTTACAGAGGCCCAAAGCATTAATATAGTCACTTATTAAGCGTTGGACTGCCCTTTGTGGTTGAACACCTAATATTCCAAAAATGTCTGTTACAGCCAAACTATAAGAGACACAGTGATCATATTTTATATGCAGGGTTTTACAGAGGCCCAAAGCATTAATATAGTCACTTATTAAGCGTTGGACTGCCCCATGTGGTTGAACACCTAATATTCCAAAAGTGTCCGTTACAGCCAAACTATTAGAGGCACAAAGTTCATATCGAATATGCAGCGTTTTACAGAGGCCCAAAGCATTAATATAGTCACTTATTAAGCGTTGGACTGCCCTTTGTGGTTGAACACCTAATATTCCAAAAATGTCAGTTACAGCAAAACTATAAGAGACACAGTGTTCATATTGTGTATGCAGCGTTTTACAGTGGCCCAAAGCATTAATATAGTCACTTATTAAGCGTTGGACTGCCCTATGTGGTTGAACACCTAATATTCCAAAAATGTCAGTTACAGCCAAACTATAAGAGGCATAAAGTTCATATTGTATATGCAGCGTTAAACAGAGGCCCAAAGCATTACTTTAACCACATATTAAGCGTTGGACTGCCCTATGTGGTTGAACACTTAATATTCCAAAAATGTCAGTTACAGCCAAACTATAAGAGGCATAAAGTTCATATTGTATATGCAGCGTTAAACAGAGGCCCAAAGCATTACTTTAACCACATATTAAGCGTTGGACTGCCCCATGTGGTTGAACACCTAATATTCCAAAAATGTCCGTTACAGCCAAACAATTATAGACACAGTGTTCATATTGTATATGCAGCGTTTTACAGAGGGCCAAAGCATTAATATAGTCACTTATTAAGCGTTGGACTGCCCTTTGTGGTTGAACACCTAATATTCCAAAAATGTCTGTTACAGCCAAACTATAAGAGACACAGTGATCATATTTTATATGCAGGGTTTTACAGAGGCCCAAAGCATTAATATAGTCACTTATTAAGCGTTGGACTGCCCCATGTGGTTGAACACCTAATATTCCAAAAGTGTCCGTTACAGCCAAACTATTAGAGGCACAAAGTTCATATCGAATATGCAGCGTTTTACAGAGGCCCAAAGCATTAATATAGTCACTTATTAAGTGTTGGACTGCCCTTTGTGGTTGAACACCTAATATTCCAAAAATGTCAGTTACAGCCAAACTATAAGAGACACAGTGTTCATATTGTGTATGCAGCGTTTTACAGTGGCCTAAAGCATTAATATAGTCACTTATTAAGCGTTGGACTGCCCTATGTGGTTGAACACCTAATATTCCAAAAATGTCAGTTACAGCCAAACTATAAGAGGCATAAAGTTCATATTGTATATGCAGCGTTAAACAGAGGCCCAAAGCATTACTTTAACCACATATTAAGCGTTGGACTGCCCCATGTGGTTGAACACCTAATATTCCAAAAATGTCCGTTACAGCAAAACTATTATAGACACAGTGTTCATATTGTATATGCAGCGTTTTACAGAGGCCCAAAGCATTAATATAGTCACTTATTAAGCGTTGGACTGCCCTATGTGGTTGAACACCTAATATTACAAAAATGTCCGTTACAGCCAAACTATTAGAGACACAGTGTTCATATTGTACATGCTGGGTTTCACAGAGGGCCAAAGCATTAATAAAGTCACTTATTAAGCGATGGACTGCAACATGTGGCCGAACACCTAATATTCCAAATATGTCCGTTACAGCCAAACTATAAGAGGCATAAAGTTCATATTGTATATGCAGCGTTAAACAGAGGCCCAAAGCATTACTTTAACAACATATTAAGCGTTGGACTGCCCCATGTGGTTGAACACCTAATATTCCAAAAATGTCCGTTACAGCCAAACTATTAGAGACACAGTGTTTATATTGTATATGCAGCGTTTTTCAAAGGCCCAAAGCATTATTATAGTCTCTTATTAAGCGTTGGACTGCAACATGTGGTCGAACACTTAATATTACAAAAATGTCAGTTACAGCCAAACTATTAGAGACACAGATTTCATTTTGTATAAGCAGCGTTATACAGAGTCCCAAAACATTACTATAGTCACATATTAAGCGTTGGACAGCAACATGTGGCCGAACACCTAATATTCCAAAAATGTCCGTTACAGCCAAACTATTAGAGACACAGTGTTCATATTGTACATGCAGGGTTTTTCAGAGGCCCAAAGCATTAATATAGTCACTTAATAAGCGTTGGACTGCAACATGTGGTCGAACACCTAATATTCCAAAAATGTCAGTTACATCCACACTATTAGAGACACAGTGTTCATATTTTATATGCAGGGTTTTACAGAGGCCCAAAGCATTAATATAGTCACTTATTAAGCGATGGACTACAACATGTGGCCGAACACCTAATATTTCAAATGTCCGTTACAGCCAAACTATTAGAGACACAGTGTTCATATTGTACATGCAGGGTTTAACAGAGGCCCAAAGCATTAATGTAGTCACTTATTAAGCGATGGACTGCAACATGTGGCCGAACACCTAATATTCCATAAATGTCCGTTACAGCCAAACTATTAGAGACACAAGGTTCATATTGTACATGCAGGGTTTTACAGAGGGCCAAAGCATTAATATAGTCACTTATTAAGCGTTGGACTGCAACATGTGGTCGAACACCTAATATTCCAAAAATGTCCGTTACAGCCAAACTATTATAGACACAGTGTTCATATGTATATGCAGCGTTTTACAGAGGCCCAAAGCATTACTTTAACCACATATTAAGCGTTGGACTACCCCATGTGGTTGAACACCTAATATTCCAAAAATGTCCGTTACAGCCAAACTATTATAGACACAGTGTTCATATTGTATATGCAGCGTTTTACAGAGGCCCAAAGCATTAATATAGTCACTTATTAAGCGTTGGACTGCCCTTTGTGGTTGAACACCTAATATTCCAAAAATGTCTGTTACAGCCAAACTATAAGAGACACAGTGATCATATTTTATATGCAGGGTTTTACAGTGGCCCAAAGCATTAATATAGTCACTTATTAAGCGTTGGACTGCCCTATGTGGTTGAACACCTAATATTCCAAAAATGTCAGTTACAGCCAAACTATAAGAGGCATAAAGTTCATATTGTATATGCAGCGTTAAACAGAGGCCCAAAGCATTACTTTAACCACATATTAAGCGTTGGACTGCCCTATGTGGTTGAACACTTAATATTCCAAAAATGTCAGTTACAGCCAAACTATAAGAGGCATAAAGTTCATATTGTATATGCAGCGTTAAACAGAGGCCCAAAGCATTACTTTAACCACATATTAAGCGTTGGACTGCCCCATGTGGTTGAACACCTAATATTCCAAAAATGTCCGTTACAGCCAAACTATTAGAGACACAGTGTTTATATTGTATATGCAGCGTTTTTCAAAGGCCCAAAGCATTAATATAGTCACTTATTAAGCGTTGGACTGCAACATGTGGTCGAACACTTAACATTACAAAAATGTCAGTTACAGCCAAACTATTAGAGACACAGATTTCATTTTGTATAAGCAGCGTTATACAGAGTCCCAAAACATTACTATAGTCACATATTAAGCGTTGGACTGCAACATGTGGCCGAACACCTAATATTCCAAAAATGTCCGTTACAGCCAAACTATTAGAGACACAGTGTTCATATTGTACATGCAGGGTTTTTCAGAGGCCCAAAGCATTAATATAGTCACTTAATAAGCGTTGGACTGCAACATGTGGTCGAACACCTAATATTCCAAAAATGTCAGTTACATCCACACTATTAGAGACACAGTGTTCATATTTTATATGCAGGGTTTTACAGAGGCCCAAAGCATTAATATAGTCACTTATTAAGCGATGGACTACAACATGTGGCCGAACACCTAATATTTCAAATGTCCGTTACAGCCAAACTATTAGAGACACAGTGTTCATATTGTGTATGCAGCGTTTTACAGTGGCCCAAAGCATTAATATAGTCACTTATTAAGCGTTGGACTGCCCTATGTGGTTGAACACCTAATATTCCAAAAATGTCAGTTACAGCCAAACTATAAGAGGCATAAAGTTCATATTGTATATGCAGCGTTAAACAGAGGCCCAAAGCATTACTTTAACCACATATTAAGCGTTGGACTGCCCTATGTGGTTGAACACTTAATATTCCAAAAATGTCAGTTACAGCCAAACTATAAGAGGCATAAAGTTCATATTGTATATGCAGCGTTAAACAGAGGCCCAAAGCATTACTTTAACCACATATTAAGCGTTGGACTGCCCCATGTGGTTGAACACCTAATATTCCAAAAATGTCCGTTACAGCCAAACAATTATAGACACAGTGTTCATATTGTATATGCAGCGTTTAACAGAGGCCCAAAGCATTAATGTAGTCACTTATTAAGCGATGGACTGCAACATGTGGCCGAACACCTAATATTCCATAAATGTCCGTTACAGCCAAACTATTAGAGACACAAGGTTCATATTGTACATGCAGGGTTTTACAGAGGGCCAAAGCATTAATATAGTCACTTATTAAGCGTTGGACTGCAACATGTGGTCGAACACCTAATATTCCAAAAATGTCCGTTACAGCCAAACTATTATAGACACAGTGTTCATATGTATATGCAGCGTTTTACAGAGGCCCAAAGCATTACTTTAACCACATATTAAGCGTTGGACTACCCCATGTGGTTGAACACCTAATATTCCAAAAGTGCCCGTTACAGCCAAACTATTAGAGGCACAAAGTTCATATCGAATATGCAGCGTTTTACAGAGGCCCAAAGCATTAATATAGTCACTTATTAAGCGTTGGACTGCCCTTTGTGGTTGAACACCTAATATTCCAAAAATGTCAGTTACAGCCAAACTATAAGAGACACAGTGTTCATATTGTGTATGCAGCGTTTTACAGTGGCCTAAAGCATTAATATAGTCACTCATTAAGCGTTGGACTGCCCTATGTGGTTGAACACCTAATATTCCAAAAATGTCAGTTACAGCCAAACTATAAGAGGCATAAAGTTCATATTGTATATGCAGCGTTAAACAGAGGCCCAAAGCATTACTTTAACCACATATTAAGCGTTGGACTGCCCCATGTGGTTGAACACCTAATATTCCAAAAATGTCCGTTACAGCAAAACTATTATAGACACAGTGTTCATATTGTATATGCAGCGTTTTACAGAGGCCCAAAGCATTAATATAGTCACTTATTAAGCGTTGGACTGCCCTATGTGGTTGAACACCTAATATTACAAAAATGTCCGTTACAGCCAAACTATTAGAGACACAGTGTTCATATTGTACATGCTGGGTTTCACAGAGGGCCAAAGCATTAATAAAGTCACTTATTAAGCGATGGACTGCAACATGTGGCCGAACACCTAATATCCCAAATATGTCCGTTACAGCCAAACTATAAGAGGCATAAAGTTCATATTGTATATGCAGCGTTAAACAGAGGCCCAAAGCATTACTTTAACCACATATTAAGCGTTGGACTGCCCCATGTGGTTGAACACCTAATATTCCAAAAATGTCCGTTACAGCCAAACTATTAGAGACACAGTGTTTATATTGTATATGCAGCGTTTTTCAAAGGCCCAAAGCATTATTATAGTCTCTTATTAAGCGTTGGACTGCAACATGTGGTCGAACACTTAATATTACAAAAATGTCAGTTACAGCCAAACTATTAGAGACACAGATTTCATTTTGTATAAGCAGCGTTATACAGAGTCCCAAAACATTACTATAGTCACATATTAAGCGTTGGACTGCAACATGTGGCCGAACACCTAATATTCCAAAAATGTCCGTTACAGCCAAACTATTAGAGACACAGTGTTCATATTGTACATGCAGGGTTTTTCAGAGGCCCAAAGCATTAATATAGTCACTTAATAAGCGTTGGACTGCAACATGTGGTCGAACACCTAATATTCCAAAAATGTCAGTTACATCCACACTATTAGAGACACAGTGTTCATATTTTATATGCAGGGTTTTACAGAGGCCCAAAGCATTAATATAGTCACTTATTAAGCGATGGACTACAACATGTGGCCGAACACCTAATATTTCAAATGTCCGTTACAGCCAAACTATTAGAGACACAGTGTTCATATTGTACATGCAGGGTTTAACAGAGGCCCAAAGCATTAATGTAGTCACTTATTAAGCGATGGACTGCAACATGTGGCCGAACACCTAATATTCCATAAATGTCCGTTACAGCCAAACTATTAGAGACACAAGGTTCATATTGTACATGCAGGGTTTTACAGAGGGCCAAAGCATTAATATAGTCACTTATTAAGCGTTGGACTGCAACATGTGGTCGAACACCTAATATTCCAAAAATGTCCGTTACAGCCAAACTATTATAGACACAGTGTTCATATGTATATGCAGCGTTTTACAGAGGCCCAAAGCATTACTTTAACCACATATTAAGCGTTGGACTACCCCATGTGGTTGAACACCTAATATTCCAAAAATGTCCGTTACAGCCAAACTATTATAGACACAGTGTTCATATTGTATATGCAGCGTTTTACAGAGGCCCAAAGCATTAATATAGTCACTTATTAAGCGTTGGACTGCCCTTTGTGGTTGAACACCTAATATTCCAAAAATGTCTGTTACAGCCAAACTATAAGAGACACAGTGATCATATTTTATATGCAGGGTTTTACAGAGGCCCAAAGCATTAATATAGTCACTTATTAAGCGTTGGACTGCCCCATGTGGTTGAACACCTAATATTCCAAAAGTGTCCGTTACAGCCAAACTATTAGAGGCACAAAGTTCATATCGAATATGCAGCGTTTTACAGAGGCCCAAAGCATTAATATAGTCACTTATTAAGCGTTGGACTGCCCTTTGTGGTTGAACACCTAATATTCCAAAAATGTCAGTTACAGCCAAACTATAAGAGACACAGTGTTCATATTGTGTATGCAGCGTTTTACAGTGGCCCAAAGCATTAATATAGTCACTTATTAAGCGTTGGACTGCCCTATGTGGTTGAACACCTAATATTCCAAAAATGTCAGTTACAGCCAAACTATAAGAGGCATAAAGTTCATATTGTATATGCAGCGTTAAACAGAGGCCCAAAGCATTACTTTAACCACATATTAAGCGTTGGACTGCCCTATGTGGTTGAACACTTAATATTCCAAAAATGTCAGTTACAGCCAAACTATAAGAGGCATAAAGTTCATATTGTATATGCAGCGTTAAACAGAGGCCCAAAGCATTACTTTAACCACATATTAAGCGTTGGACTGCCCCATGTGGTTGAACACCTAATATTCCAAAAATGTCCGTTACAGCCAAACAATTATAGACACAGTGTTCATATTGTATATGCAGCGTTTTACAGAGGGCCAAAGCATTAATATAGTCACTTATTAAGCGTTGGACTGCCCTTTGTGGTTGAACACCTAATATTCCAAAAATGTCTGTTACAGCCAAACTATAAGAGACACAGTGATCATATTTTATATGCAGGGTTTTACAGAGGCCCAAAGCATTAATATAGTCACTTATTAAGCGTTGGACTGCCCCATGTGGTTGAACACCTAATATTCCAAAAGTGTCCGTTACAGCCAAACTATTAGAGGCACAAAGTTCATATCGAATATGCAGCGTTTTACAGAGGCCCAAAGCATTAATATAGTCACTTATTAAGCGTTGGACTGCCCTTTGTGGTTGAACACCTAATATTCCAAAAATGTCAGTTACAACCAAACTATAAGAGACACAGTGTTCATATTGTGTATGCAGCGTTTTACAGTGGCCTAAAGCATTAATATAGTCACTCATTAAGCGTTGGACTGCCCTATGTGGTTGAACACCTAATATTCCAAAAATGTCAGTTACAGCCAAACTATAAGAGGCATAAAGTTCATATTGTATATGCAGCGTTAAACAGAGGCCCAAAGCATTACTTTAACCACATATTAAGCGTTGGACTGCCCCATGTGGTTGAACACCTAATATTCCAAAAATGTCCGTTACAGCAAAACTATTATAGACACAGTGTTCATATTGTATATGCAGCGTTTTACAGAGGCCCAAAGCATTAATATAGTCACTTATTAAGCGTTGGACTGCCCTATGTGGTTGAACACCTAATATTACAAAAATGTCCGTTACAGCCAAACTATTAGAGACACAGTGTTCATATTGTACATGCTGGGTTTCACAGAGGGCCAAAGCATTAATAAAGTCACTTATTAAGCGATGGACTGCAACATGTGGCCGAACACCTAATATTCCAAATATGTCCGTTACAGCCAAACTATAAGAGACATAAAGTTCATATTGTATATGCAGCGTTAAACAGAGGCCCAAAGCATTACTTTAACCACATATTAAGCGTTGGACTGCCCCATGTGGTTGAACACCTAATATTCCAAAAATGTCCGTTACAGCCAAACTATTATAGACACAGTGTTCATATTGTGTATGCAGCGTTATACAGAGGCCCAAAGCATTAATATAGTCACTTATTAAGCGTTGGACTGCCCTATGTGGTTGAACACCTAATATTCCAAAAATGTCAGTTACAGCCAAACTATAAGAGACACAGTGTTCATATTTTATAAGCAGGGTTTTACAGAGGCCCAAAGCATTAATATAGTCACTTATTAAGCGATGGACTGCAACATGTGGCCGAACACCTAATATTTCAAAAATGTCCGTTACAGCCAAACTATTAGAGACACAGTGTTCATATTGTACATGCAGGGTTTTACAGAGGGCCAAAGCATTAATATAGTCACTTATTAAGCGTTGGACTGCAACATGTGGTCGAACACCTAATATTCCAAAAATGTCCGTTACAGCCAAACTATTAGAGACACAGTGTTCATATTGTACATGCAGGGTTTTACAGAGGGCCAAAGCATTAACATAGTCACTTATTAAGCGATGGACTGCAACATGTGGCCGAACACCTAATATTCCAAAAATGTCCGTTACAGCCAAACTATTAGAGACACAGTGTTCATATTGTACATGCAGGGTTTTACAGAGGGCCAAAGCATTAATATAGTAACTTATTAAGCGTTGGACTGCTACATGTGGTCGAACACCTAATATTCCAAAAATGTCCGTTACAGTCCAACTATTAGAGACACAGTGTTCATATTGTACATGCAGGGTTTTACAGAGGGCCAAAGAATTAATTAATATAGTCACTTATTAAGCGATGGACTGCAACATGTGGCCGGACACCTAATATTCCAAAAATGTCCGTTACAGCCAAACTATTAGAGACACAGTGTTCATATTGTACATGCAGGGTTTTGCAGAGGGCCAAAGCATTAACATAGTCACTTATTAAGCGATGGACTGCAACATGTGGCCGAACACCTAATATTCCAAAAATGTCCGTTACAGCCAAACTATTAGAGACACAGTGTTCATATTGTACATGCAGGGTTTTACAGAGGCCCAAAGCATTAATATAGTCACTTATTAAGCGATGGACTGCAACATGTGGCCGAACACCTAATATTCCAAAAATGTCCATTACAGCCAAACTATTAGAGACACAGTGTTCATATTGTACATGCAGGGTTTTGCAGAGGCCCAAAGCATTAATATAGTCACTTATTAAGCGATGGACTGCAACATGTGGCCGAACACCTAATATTCCAAAAATGTCCGTTACAGCCAAACTATTATAGACACAGTGTTCATATGTATATGCAGCGTTTTACAGAGGCCCAAAGCATTACTTTAACCACATATTAAGCGTTGGACTACCCCATGTGGTTGAACACCTAATATTCCAAAAATGTCCGTTACAGCCAAACTATTATAGACACAGTGTTCATATTGTATATGCAGCGTTTTACAGAGGCCCAAAGCATTAATATAGTCACTTATTAAGCGTTGGACTGCCCTTTGTGGTTGAACACCTAATATTCCAAAAATGTCTGTTACAGCCAAACTATAAGAGACACAGTGATCATATTTTATATGCAGGGTTTTACAGAGGCCCAAAGCATTAATATAGTCACTTATTAAGCGTTGGACTGCCCCATGTGGTTGAACACCTAATATTCCAAAAGTGTCCGTTACAGCCAAACTATTAGAGGCACAAAGTTCATATCGAATATGCAGCGTTTTACAGTGGCCCAAAGCATTAATATAGTCACTTATTAAGCGTTGGACTGCCCTATGTGGTTGAACACCTAATATTCCAAAAATGTCAGTTACAGCCAAACTATAAGAGGCATAAAGTTCATATTGTATATGCAGCGTTAAACAGAGGCCCAAAGCATTACTTTAACCACATATTAAGCGTTGGACTGCCCTATGTGGTTGAACACTTAATATTCCAAAAATGTCAGTTACAGCCAAACTATAAGAGGCATAAAGTTCATATTGTATATGCAGCGTTAAACAGAGGCCCAAAGCATTACTTTAACCACATATTAAGCGTTGGACTGCCCCATGTGGTTGAACACCTAATATTCCAAAAATGTCCGTTACAGCCAAACAATTATAGACACAGTGTTCATATTGTATATGCAGCGTTTTACAGAGGGCCAAAGCATTAATATAGTCACTTATTAAGCGTTGGACTGCCCTTTGTGGTTGAACACCTAATATTCCAAAAATGTCTGTTACAGCCAAACTATAAGAGACACAGTGATCATATTTTATATGCAGGGTTTTACAGAGGCCCAAAGCATTAATATAGTCACTTATTAAGCGTTGGACTGCCCCATGTGGTTGAACACCTAATATTCCAAAAGTGTCCGTTACAGCCAAACTATTAGAGGCACAAAGTTCATATCGAATATGCAGCGTTTTACAGAGGCCCAAAGCATTAATATAGTCACTTATTAAGCGTTGGACTGCCCTTTGTGGTTGAACACCTAATATTCCAAAAATGTCAGTTACAACCAAACTATAAGAGACACAGTGTTCATATTGTGTATGCAGCGTTTTACAGTGGCCTAAAGCATTAATATAGTCACTCATTAAGCGTTGGACTGCCCTATGTGGTTGAACACCTAATATTCCAAAAATGTCAGTTACAGCCAAACTATAAGAGGCATAAAGTTCATATTGTATATGCAGCGTTAAACAGAGGCCCAAAGCATTACTTTAACCACATATTAAGCGTTGGACTGCCCCATGTGGTTGAACACCTAATATTCCAAAAATGTCCGTTACAGCAAAACTATTATAGACACAGTGTTCATATTGTATATGCAGCGTTTTACAGAGGCCCAAAGCATTAATATAGTCACTTATTAAGCGTTGGACTGCCCTATGTGGTTGAACACCTAATATTACAAAAATGTCCGTTACAGCCAAACTATTAGAGACACAGTGTTCATATTGTACATGCTGGGTTTCACAGAGGGCCAAAGCATTAATAAAGTCACTTATTAAGCGATGGACTGCAACATGTGGCCGAACACCTAATATTCCAAATATGTCCGTTACAGCCAAACTATAAGAGACATAAAGTTCATATTGTATATGCAGCGTTAAACAGAGGCCCAAAGCATTACTTTAACCACATATTAAGCGTTGGACTGCCCCATGTGGTTGAACACCTAATATTCCAAAAATGTCCGTTACAGCCAAACTATTATAGACACAGTGTTCATATTGTGTATGCAGCGTTATACAGAGGCCCAAAGCATTAATATAGTCACTTATTAAGCGTTGGACTGCCCTATGTGGTTGAACACCTAATATTCCAAAAATGTCAGTTACAGCCAAACTATAAGAGACACAGTGTTCATATTTTATAAGCAGGGTTTTACAGAGGCCCAAAGCATTAATATAGTCACTTATTAAGCGATGGACTGCAACATGTGGCCGAACACCTAATATTTCAAAAATGTCCGTTACAGCCAAACTATTAGAGACACAGTGTTCATATTGTACATGCAGGGTTTTACAGAGGGCCAAAGCATTAATATAGTCACTTATTAAGCGTTGGACTGCAACATGTGGTCGAACACCTAATATTCCAAAAATGTCCGTTACAGCCAAACTATTAGAGACACAGTGTTCATATTGTACATGCAGGGTTTTACAGAGGGCCAAAGCATTAACATAGTCACTTATTAAGCGATGGACTGCAACATGTGGCCGAACACCTAATATTCCAAAAATGTCCGTTACAGCCAAACTATTAGAGACACAGTGTTCATATTGTACATGCAGGGTTTTACAGAGGGCCAAAGCATTAATATAGTAACTTATTAAGCGTTGGACTGCTACATGTGGTCGAACACCTAATATTCCAAAAATGTCCGTTACAGTCCAACTATTAGAGACACAGTGTTCATATTGTACATGCAGGGTTTTACAGAGGGCCAAAGAATTAATTAATATAGTCACTTATTAAGCGATGGACTGCAACATGTGGCCGGACACCTAATATTCCAAAAATGTCCGTTACAGCCAAACTATTAGAGACACAGTGTTCATATTGTACATGCAGGGTTTTGCAGAGGGCCAAAGCATTAACATAGTCACTTATTAAGCGATGGACTGCAACATGTGGCCGAACACCTAATATTCCAAAAATGTCCATTACAGCCAAACTATTAGAGACACAGTGTTCATATTGTACATGCAGGGTTTTGCAGAGGCCCAAAGCATTAATATAGTCACTTATTAAGCGATGGACTGCAACATGTGGCCGAACACCTAATATTCCAAAAATGTCCGTTACAGAAAAACTATTAGAGACACAGTGTTCATATTGTACATGCAGGGTTTTACAGAGGGCCAAAGCATTAACATAGTCACTTATTAAGCGATGGACTGCAACATGTGGCCGAACACCTAATATTCCAAAAATGTCCGTTACAGCCAAACTATTAGAGACACAGTGTTCATATTGTACATGCAGTTTTTTACAGAGGCCCAAAGCATTAATATAGTCACTTATTAAGCGATGGACTGCAACATGTGGCCGAACACCTAATATTCCAAAAATGTCCATTACAGCCAAACTATTAGAGACACAGTGTTCATATTGTACATGCAGGGTTTTACAGAGGGCCAAAGCATTAATATAGTCACTTATTAAGCGTTGGACTGCAACATGTGGTCGAACAGCTAATATTCCAAAAATGTCCGTTACAGCCAAACTATTAGAGACACAGTGTTCATATTGTACATGCAGGGTTTTACAGAGGGCCAAAGCATTAACATAGTCACTTATTAAGCGTTGGACTGCCCCATGTGGTTGAACATCTAATATTCCAAAAGTGTCCGTTACAGCCAAACTATCAGAGGCACAGAGTTCATACTGTATATGCATCGTTATCCAGTGGCCCAAAGCATTATTTTAAATCACATATTAAGCGTTGGACTGCAACATGTGGTTGAACACCTAATTTTCCAAAAGTGTCAGTTACCGCCAAGCTATCAGAGGCACAGAGTTCATATTGTATATGCAGCGTTATCCAGAGGCCCAAAGCATTAATATAATCACATATTAAGCGTTGGACTGCAACATGTGGTTGAACACCTAATTTTCCAAAAGTGTCAGTTACCGCCAAGCTATCAGAGGCACAGAGTTCATATTGTATATGCAGCGTTATCCAGAGGCCCAAAGCATTAATATAATCACATATTAAGCGTTGGACTGCAACATGTGGTTGAACACCTAATTTTCCAAAAGTGTCAGTTACCGCCAAGCTATCAGAGGCACAGAGTTCATATTGTATATGCAGCGTTATACAGAGGCCCAATGCATTAATATAGTCACTTATTAAGCGTTGGACTGCTCCATGTGGTTGAACACCTAATATTCCAAAAGTGTCCGTTACATCCAAACTATTAGAGGCACAAAGTTCATATCGAATATGCAACGTTTTACAGAGGCCCAAAGCATTTATATAGTCACTTATTAAGCGTTGGACTGCCCCATGTGGTTAAACACCTAATATTCCAAAAATGTCAGTTACAGCCAAACTATCAGAGGCACAGAGTTCATTTTGTATAAGCAGCGTCATAAAGAGGCTCAAAGCATTAATATAGTCACTTATTAAGCGTTGGACTGCCCCATGTGGTTGAACACCTAATATTCCAAAAATGTCAGTTACAGCCAAACTATCAGAGGCACAACGGTCATATCGAATATGCAGCGTTTTACAGAGGCCCAAAGCATTAATATAGTCACTTATTAAGCGTTGGACTGCCCCATGTGGTTGAACACCTAATATTCCAAAAGTGTCCGTTACAGCCAAACTATTAGAGGCACAAAGTTCATATCGAATATGCAACGTTTTAGAGAGGCCCAAAGCATTAATATAGTCACTTATTAACCGTTGGACTGCCCCATGTAATTAAACACCTAATATTCCAAAAGTGTCCATTACAGCCAAACTATTAAAGGCACAAAGTTCATATCGAATATGCAGCGTTTTACAGATGCCCAAAGCATTAATATAGCCACTTATTAAGCGTTGGACTGCCCCATGTGGTTGAACACCTAATATTCCAAAACTGTCCGTTACAGCCAAACTATTAGAGGCACAAAGTTCTTATCGAATATGCAGCGTTTTACAGAGGCCCAAAGCATTAATATAGTCACTTATTAAGCGTTGGACTGCCCCATGTGGTTGAACACCTAATATTCCAAAAATGTCAGTTACAGCCAAACTATCAGAGGCACAACGGTCATATCGAATATGCAGCGTTTTAAGAGGCCCAAAGCATTAATATAGTCACTTATTAAGCGTTGGACTGCCCCATGTGGTTGAACACCTAATATTCCAAAAGTGTCCGTTACAGCCAAACTATTAGAGGCACAAAGTTCATATCGAATATGCAACGTTTTAGAGAGGCCCAAAGCATTAATATAGTCACTTATTAACCGTTGGACTGCCCCATGTAATTAAACACCTAATATTCCAAAAGTGTCCGTTACAGCCAAACTATTAGAGGCACAAAGTTCATATCGAATATGCAGCGTTTTACAGATGCCCAAAGCATTAATATAGCCACTTATTAAGCGTTGGACTGCCCCATGTGGTTGAACACCTAATATTCCAAAAGTGTCCGTTACAGCCAAACTATTAGAGGCACAAAGTTCTTATCGAATATGCAGCGTTTTACAGAGGCCCAAAGCATTAATATAGTCTCTTATTAAGCCTTGGACTGCCCAATGTGGTTGAACACCTAATATTCCAAAAATGTCAGTTACAGCCAAACTATCAGAGGCCCAAAGCATTAATAGACACTTATTAAGCGTTGGACTGCCCCATGTGGTTGAACACCTAATATTCCAAAAGTGTCCGTTACATCCAAACTATTAGAGGCACAAAGTTCATATCGAATATGCAACGTTTTACAGAGGCTCAAAGCATTTATATAGTCACTTATTAAGCGTTGGACTGCCCTATGTGGTTGAACACCTAATATTACAAAAATGTCCGTTACAGCCAAACTATTAGAGACACAGTGTTCATATTGTACATGCTGGGTTTCACAGAGGGCCAAAGCATTAATAAAGTCACTTATTAAGCGATGGACTGCAACATGTGGCCGAACACCTAATATTCCAAATATGTCCGTTACAGCCAAACTATAAGAGACATAAAGTTCATATTGTATATGCAGCGTTAAACAGAGGCCCAAAGCATTACTTTAACCACATATTAAGCGTTGGACTGCCCCATGTGGTTGAACACCTAATATTCCAAAAATGTCCGTTACAGCCAAACTATTATAGACACAGTGTTCATATTGTGTATGCAGCGTTATACAGAGGCCCAAAGCATTAATATAGTCACTTATTAAGCGTTGGACTGCCCTATGTGGTTGAACACCTAATATTCCAAAAATGTCAGTTACAGCCAAACTATAAGAGACACAGTGTTCATATTTTATAAGCAGGGTTTTACAGAGGCCCAAAGCATTAATATAGTCACTTATTAAGCGATGGACTGCAACATGTGGCCGAACACCTAATATTTCAAAAATGTCCGTTACAGCCAAACTATTAGAGACACAGTGTTCATATTGTACATGCAGGGTTTTACAGAGGGCCAAAGCATTAATATAGTCACTTATTAAGCGTTGGACTGCAACATGTGGTCGAACACCTAATATTCCAAAAATGTCCGTTACAGCCAAACTATTAGAGACACAGTGTTCATATTGTACATGCAGGGTTTTACAGAGGGCCAAAGCATTAACATAGTCACTTATTAAGCGATGGACTGCAACATGTGGCCGAACACCTAATATTCCAAAAATGTCCGTTACAGCCAAACTATTAGAGACACAGTGTTCATATTGTACATGCAGGGTTTTACAGAGGGCCAAAGCATTAATATAGTAACTTATTAAGCGTTGGACTGCTACATGTGGTCGAACACCTAATATTCCAAAAATGTCCGTTACAGTCCAACTATTAGAGACACAGTGTTCATATTGTACATGCAGGGTTTTACAGAGGGCCAAAGAATTAATTAATATAGTCACTTATTAAGCGATGGACTGCAACATGTGGCCGGACACCTAATATTCCAAAAATGTCCGTTACAGCCAAACTATTAGAGACACAGTGTTCATATTGTACATGCAGGGTTTTGCAGAGGGCCAAAGCATTAACATAGTCACTTATTAAGCGATGGACTGCAACATGTGGCCGAACACCTAATATTCCAAAAATGTCCATTACAGCCAAACTATTAGAGACACAGTGTTCATATTGTACATGCAGGGTTTTGCAGAGGCCCAAAGCATTAATATAGTCACTTATTAAGCGATGGACTGCAACATGTGGCCGAACACCTAATATTCCAAAAATGTCCGTTACAGAAAAACTATTAGAGACACAGTGTTCATATTGTACATGCAGGGTTTTACAGAGGGCCAAAGCATTAACATAGTCACTTATTAAGCGATGGACTGCAACATGTGGCCGAACACCTAATATTCCAAAAATGTCCGTTACAGCCAAACTATTAGAGACACAGTGTTCATATTGTACATGCAGGGTTTTACAGAGGCCCAAAGCATTAATATAGTCACTTATTAAGCGATGGACTGCAACATGTGGCCGAACACCTAATATTCCAAAAATGTCCATTACAGCCAAACTATTAGAGACACAGTGTTCATATTGTACATGCAGGGTTTTACAGAGGGCCAAAGCATTAATATAGTCACTTATTAAGCGTTGGACTGCAACATGTGGTCGAACAGCTAATATTCCAAAAATGTCCGTTACAGCCAAACTATTAGAGACACAGTGTTCATATTGTACATGCAGGGTTTTACAGAGGGCCAAAGCATTAACATAGTCACTTATTAAGCGTTGGACTGCCCCATGTGGTTGAACATCTAATATTCCAAAAGTGTCCGTTACAGCCAAACTATCAGAGGCACAGAGTTCATACTGTATATGCATCGTTATCCAGTGGCCCAAAGCATTATTTTAAATCACATATTAAGCGTTGGACTGCAACATGTGGTTGAACACCTAATTTTCCAAAAGTGTCAGTTACCGCCAAGCTATCAGAGGCACAGAGTTCATATTGTATATGCAGCGTTATCCAGAGGCCCAAAGCATTAATATAATCACATATTAAGCGTTGGACTGCAACATGTGGTTGAACACCTAATTTTCCAAAAGTGTCAGTTACCGCCAAGCTATCAGAGGCACAGAGTTCATATTGTATATGCAGCGTTATCCAGAGGCCCAAAGCATTAATATAATCACATATTAAGCGTTGGACTGCAACATGTGGTTGAACACCTAATTTTCCAAAAGTGTCAGTTACCGCCAAGCTATCAGAGGCACAGAGTTCATATTGTATATGCAGCGTTATACAGAGGCCCAATGCATTAATATAGTCACTTATTAAGCGTTGGACTGCTCCATGTGGTTGAACACCTAATATTCCAAAAGTGTCCGTTACATCCAAACTATTAGAGGCACAAAGTTCATATCGAATATGCAACGTTTTACAGAGGCCCAAAGCATTTATATAGTCACTTATTAAGCGTTGGACTGCCCCATGTGGTTAAACACCTAATATTCCAAAAATGTCAGTTACAGCCAAACTATCAGAGGCACAGAGTTCATTTTGTATAAGCAGCGTCATAAAGAGGCTCAAAGCATTAATATAGTCACTTATTAAGCGTTGGACTGCCCCATGTGGTTGAACACCTAATATTCCAAAAATGTCAGTTACAGCCAAACTATCAGAGGCACAACGGTCATATCGAATATGCAGCGTTTTACAGAGGCCCAAAGCATTAATATAGTCACTTATTAAGCGTTGGACTGCCCCATGTGGTTGAACACCTAATATTCCAAAAGTGTCCGTTACAGCCAAACTATTAGAGGCACAAAGTTCATATCGAATATGCAACGTTTTAGAGAGGCCCAAAGCATTAATATAGTCACTTATTAACCGTTGGACTGCCCCATGTAATTAAACACCTAATATTCCAAAAGTGTCCATTACAGCCAAACTATTAAAGGCACAAAGTTCATATCGAATATGCAGCGTTTTACAGATGCCCAAAGCATTAATATAGCCACTTATTAAGCGTTGGACTGCCCCATGTGGTTGAACAACTAATATTCCAAAACTGTCCGTTACAGCCAAACTATTAGAGGCACAAAGTTCTTATCGAATATGCAGCGTTTTACAGAGGCCCAAAGCATTAATATAGTCACTTATTAAGCGTTGGACTGCCCCATGTGGTTGAACACCTAATATTCCAAAAATGTCAGTTACAGCCAAACTATCAGAGGCACAACGGTCATATCGAATATGCAGCGTTTTAAGAGGCCCAAAGCATTAATATAGTCACTTATTAAGCGTTGGACTGCCCCATGTGGTTGAACACCTAATATTCCAAAAGTGTCCGTTACAGCCAAACTATTAGAGGCACAAAGTTCATATCGAATATGCAACGTTTTAGAGAGGCCCAAAGCATTAATATAGTCACTTATTAACCGTTGGACTGCCCCATGTAATTAAACACCTAATATTCCAAAAGTGTCCGTTACAGCCAAACTATTAGAGGCACAAAGTTCATATCGAATATGCAGCGTTTTACAGATGCCCAAAGCATTAATATAGCCACTTATTAAGCGTTGGACTGCCCCATGTGGTTGAACACCTAATATTCCAAAAGTGTCCGTTACAGCCAAACTATTAGAGGCACAAAGTTCTTATCGAATATGCAGCGTTTTACAGAGGCCCAAAGCATTAATATAGTCTCTTATTAAGCCTTGGACTGCCCAATGTGGTTGAACACCTAATATTCCAAAAATGTCAGTTACAGCCAAACTATCAGAGGCCCAAAGCATTAATAGACACTTATTAAGCGTTGGACTGCCCCATGTGGTTGAACACCTAATATTCCAAAAGTGTCCGTTACATCCAAACTATTAGAGGCACAAAGTTCATATCGAATATGCAACGTTTTACAGAGGCTCAAAGCATTTATATAGTCACTTATTAAGCGTTGGACTGCCCCATGTGGTTAAACTCCTAATATTCCAAAAGTGACCGTTAGATTCATTGGCTGGACATCGGCACATCAGTTTTTAGAAACCTCTAAAACGCTCATTTCTAACAATCTAAGCTTATAACAATTTTCCTAATTGAGGGAAACAGTTTATATTGTGCAATTTTAATATAGTTTTTGTTGCAGTTTTTAAATATGTAATTGGTTTTTTCACTGGGCAATAAATTAGATCCGTTGGCTGGACACCGGCACATCAGTTTTTAGAAACCTCTAAAACGCTCATTTCTAACAATCTAAGCTTATAACAATTTTCCTAATTGACGGACACAATTTATATTGTAAATTTTAATATAGTTTTTGTTACAGTTTTTAAATATGTAATTGGTTTTTCCACTGGGCAATAAATTAGATCCGCTGGCTGGACACAGGCACATCAGTTTTTTGAAACCTCTAAAACGCTCATTTCTAAAAATCTAAGCTTATAACAATTTTCCTAATTGACGGACAGATTTTATATTGTGCAATTTTAATATAGTTTTTGTTGCAGTTTTCAAATATGTAATTGGTTTTTTCACTGGGCAATAAATTAGATTCATTGGCTGGACACCGGCACATCAGTTTTTAGAAACCTCTAAAACGCTCATTTCTAACAATCAAAGCTTATAACAATTTTCCTAATTGAGTTAAACAGTTTATATTGTGCAATTTTAATATAGTTTTTGTTGCAGTTTTCAAATATGTAATTGGTTTTTCACTGGGCAATAAATTAGATCCGTTGGCTGGACACCGGCACATCAGTTTTTTGAAACCTCTAAAACGCTCATTTCTAAAAATCTAAGCTTATAACAATTTTCCTAATTGACGGACAGATTTTATATTGTGCAATTTTATTATAGTTTTTGTTGCAGTTTTCAAATATGTAATTGGTTTTTTCACTGGGCAATAAATTAGATCCGTAGGCTGGACACCGGCACATCAGTTTTTTGAAACCTCTAAAACGCTCATTTCTAACAATCTAAGCTTTTAACAATTTTCCTAATTGACGGACACAATTTATATTGTACAATTTTAATATAGTTTTTGTTATGGCCGCGGTAGAGGCGTAGCAAAACACCGGCAAGCTAAGCTGGTTGCGGACCAGCCGGGGCCAATATTTTGCCGTATTTTGCAATACGAACTTCCGGTCCTGTTTTAATAATTATGTTAATTGTAATGTCAACTGTAGGGTCAATGTGATTTGTGAAATATATGTATTCAGTATTTAACAATTAGTTGATATTTAAAACTGGCGACGAGGTAAAAGTGAGGGCTGTAAATCTGCTGCAGTGGACCAAAGAAATTGGAAAAAATTTGGAAAATTGAAATTCCGCACGACCGCGTGCTGCTACTGCAATGGCTAATTTTGGACCCGTGGAACCGTTTAATGTGAATAAGCCGAATGGATGGGCAAATTACAAAGAGCGAATGGATTGTCGGCAACGGAATCAAGGATGAGACGAAGAAACGAGCGATATTTTTCAGTATGTGTGGCGCACAATTGTTCGATTTGGCAAAAACTTTATGTGCACCAACCGAGCTAAAAACGAAGACTCTGGCGTCAATTTGGGCAGAACTAGACACACATTTTACACCAGCACCACCCCAAATTGCTAAACGCGTACTATTCGAGCGTAGAAACCAGGCAGAGAACGAGACGGCGGCTCAGTACGTCGCTAAACTGAGGAACTGGCGGAGGCCTGCAAGTTTGAAGGCAATCTAGACGAGCGATTGAGAGACAGGTTAGTTGGAGGGATGAAGGACCAGGCCGTTCAGAAGCGTCTTCTGATGGAGAAAACCTTGACCTTGGACCAGGTCATAACCATGATGACGTCAGCGGAAGTCTCCGAAATGCACGTGCACGAACTACAGAACGGGAAAAATGGTCATGAAAATCCAAGTGTCCAGGCGGTATCCAGTTATGGGCGCAAACCACAGGCGAACAGCGATCGGCGTAAGTCATTTAACCGTGAAAATGTTCTAAATGTCAAATGTTTTAGATGTAACGGACCCCACAACGCGAAAACTTGTCGTTTCAAATCCGCCAAGTGCCATTTTTGCAAAAAAGAGGGTCACATCGAAAGGGCCTGCATGGCCAAGCAAAGAAAATCCAGCAGAGGAAGCGGTCAAAATCAAATTGAGCAGAGTGAGTCGTCCGAAGATGAAGAGGGGCTGTTCAGAGTCGGTTCCAGTAATGGCAGCGGTGAATTACTTCCATACATCGTGGAAATTTTGATTAATCATCGGAAATGCAACATGGAAGTCGATAGCGGTGCAGTAATATCAATTATTTCAGAAGAAACCTACCGAAAACTGTGGCCAGAGTGTGCACCCAAGCTTCACAACGTAGAGAAGAAGTACAGAGACTACCAGAGAAAAGAAATAGAGTTTTTAGGGGAATTCCAAGCCCTTGTCGAATTTAAAAACTCTAAAAAACGTTTACCGTTGCTAGTGGCAAAGGGAAAACGTGTAAATCTCTTAGGCAGAAACTGGTTTTCGGCGCTAGGAATCAAAATGGCTGTAGACACGGTTGCTACAGTAACCGAAGGAGCAACAGGTTCGTTGAATGCCGTGCTGGAACGTTATAAATCAGTCTTCGACGGGAAATTGGGTAAATACGTAGGCCCACCGATGAAATCGCACCCTAAAAGGAACTCCATTCCAATAAAATTACGAGCAAGAAACATTGCGTTTGCGATTAAACCAAAGGTCGAAATGGAATTGGAAAAACTCATCAAGCAGGGGATTTTAGAGCCAATAGAATTTTCTGAATGGGCCACGCCGATAGTTCCGATCGTGAAGAGTGATGGGTCCATTAGAATCTGCGCTGACTACAAGACGACAGTAAACAAAGTACTTCAACACGACACATATCCAATGCCACACATTAATGAGATGCTGAGTACGTTGGCCGGAGCAAAAAGGTTCGCAAAATTAGACCTGGAGCAGGCGTATCAGCAGATTAATGTGGATTCAGAAACAGCGATGCTTCAGACGATAATAACACATAAGGGCCAATATAAAGTCAACCGCCTACAATCCGGAATAAACGTCGCACCACAGTATTTCCAGAAATTTATCAATGACGTTTTGGTGGGCATTGAAGGCGTGTATCCGTACTTCGATGATATATTAGTGAGCGCAAAGGATGATGGAGAATTAGCAACTCGTCTAGCAAAAGTACTGCCCAAACTAGACACTAATGGCTTAAAACTGAAGAAGAGCAAATGTGTATTCGGGGCACATGAAATCGAATACTTGGGTTTCAAAATAGAGCACGGTATCGCTTCAACGGACGAGAAGGTAACAGCTATCAAGAACGCGAAAGCCCCAACGACAAAAAAGGAGCTACAAGCGTTCCTAGGGTTGGTTAATTTCTACCACATGTTCTTGAGAGACAAAGTGAGTGCAGCGGAGCCGCTCTACCGGCTGCTCCATAAAAATACCGAATGGAACTGGTCTACAGAATGTGAAGACGGGTTTCAGAAAATGAAGAAATTACTAGCATCAAACCAGATACTAGTGCACTACGATCCGTGTAAACCGATTGTCCTTACTTGTGATGCGTCGCCCTGGGGAATAGGGGGCGTATTAAGCCACCGGATGGAAAATGGGCAACTGCGGCCAGTGGCGTACTATTCCGTAACTTTAAATGCAACCGAACGCAAGTATGCGCAGCTGGATAAGGAAGCGTTGGCGATAATCAAATCGGTAAAAAAGTTCTACAATTTTCTGTTTGGTACCACTTTCGAGATTCAAACGGACCATAAACCTTTTCTGGGCATATTGGGTGAAGAAAAACAATTACCAGAAATGTCATCACCAAGACTGATGCGATGGGCATTGTATTTAAGCAATTTTAGATACAAATTAACGTACACACCAAAAGAAAAACTCGAAAACGCCGACGCATTGAGCCGAATCCTGCCGCAAATCGAACTAGTACACAATGAAGAAAAGGAAAACGCCATCGCCGATGTATTGATGCTGGAAACAATGCCAGAAAAACCATTAAATGGTAAGTTAATCGAAAAGTTAACGATGAGCGATCCTGTTTTAGTAAGAGTGAAGAAATATGCCGAATTGGGATGGCCGCAACAAGTTGAGAATCAGCAACAACCATATTTCGTAAGAAAAAATGAAATTTCAACATACAAAAACGTCCTGTTGTGGGGAAATCGAATAATTATTCCACACAAAGCACAGAAGGAAGCACTGGACGAGTTACATGGTATGCACGTGGGGATGCAGAGTATGAAGACAATCGCGAGGTCCCACATGTGGTGGCCAAATCTGGATAAACAAATAGAACAAATGGTGAGAGAATGCAAGCCTTGTCAAGAACACCAAGCCGCACCACCCAAAACTGCAGTGCATCCATGGGAATATGAGGCAAATTCTTGGACAAGAATACACGTAGACTTCGCGGGTCTATTTAACGGCTATACGTTTTTCCTAGCCGTAGATTCGTACTCCAAATGGCTCGAAGTCGAAGTCGTGAGCACAACATCAACAAGTGCAGCGGTCAAAAGTTTAAGAAGAATGTTTGCAACACACGGTCTTCCAGAAGTCATCGTGTCAGATAATGGAACGGCGTTTACATCCGCCGAATTCAAGAGTTTTACTGAAAAAAATAACATCCGCCACATATTCACCCCGCCATACCACCCCGCATCCAATGGACAAGTCGAGAGGTATGTTAGAGAACTGAAAAAAACTATTAACAAATGTGCTGTAGTTGACGTCCATGCCAAAGTAAGCAGATATTTATTCTCCCAACACTCATCACCGTCTACGGTGACCGGGTTGTCACCAGCAGAAGTACTATTAAAGAGAAAACTGCGTTCAAATTTGGATAATTTACATCCAAATTTTACAGTGGATATGAGGGTGAAGCAGTACACGAACGCACAGAGAATAAATACAACAAGAAAACACAGAGAATTCGAACTGGGCGATCAGGTAACATACCGAAACCCCGTAGAGAGGAAGGGAAAATGGTGCCGTGAAAAAATCGTTGCTAAGCACGGGCACGTGATGTACGAGTCGGAGCATTCTCGAGGCAAAACTCACCGGTGTCATCCCAATCAGTTAAGACGTCTAGCAAACAACAGTGGAAACCAAAATACAAGATCACAACAAATACAAGATGAGTGGACTCAACTCTCGTTGAGTGAACCAACAAACCGAACACCTGAGGGGGCACCGTATGAAGAGGACGAATCAAGAACAGAAGCAGAATCCGGACCGGGATCCAGCGAAACGTCGATGTTCGAAGACGCCGAGACGACGATAATTGAAACTTATGTTACAGATACAGACTCCAAAGTTGTACCAAGCGAACCAGAGGTGCAACCTCATCCCCAAGCAACTCCACAACCACCACCATCCGCCGACTCCGACCAATCAAGGGGAAGACCTCAGCGTACCACCAATCCACCACCGTATTTAAGGGACTTCGTGGTACCTAATCTAAGAGGGGAGGAGTGTTATGGCCGCTGTAGAGGCGTAGCAAAACACCGGCAAGCTAAGCTGGTTGCGGACCAGCCGGGGCCAAGCAACGTTACGTCACTGTGACGTCACACGACGTCACAACCGTATTTTGCAATACGAACTTCCGGTCCTGTTTTAATAATTATGTCAATTGTAATGTCAACTGTAAGGTCAATGTGATTTGTGAAATATATGTATTCAGTATTTAACAATTAGTTGATATTTAAAAGTTTTTGTTGCAGTTTTCAAATATGTAATTGGTTTTTCCACTGGGCAATAAATTAGATCCGTTGGCTGGACACCGGCACATCAGTTTTTTGAAACCTCTAAAACGCTCATTTCTAACAATCTAAGCTTATAACAATTTTCCTAATTGACGGACAGATTTTATATTATGCAATTTTATATAGTTTTTGTTGCAGTTTTTAAATATGTAATTAGTTTTTTCACTGGACAATAAATTAGATTCATTGGCTGGACATCGGCACATCAGTTTTTCGAAACCTCTAAAACACTCATTTCTAACAATCTAAGCTTATAACAATTTTCCTAATTGACGGACACAATTTATAATGTACAATTTTAATATAGTTTTTGTTGCAGTTTTCAAATATGTAATTGGTTTTTTCACTGGACAATAAATTAGATTCATTGGCTGGACATCGGCACATCAGTTTTTAGAAACCTCTAAAACTATCATTTCTAGAAATCTAAGCTTATAACAATTTTCCTAATTGACGGACACAATTAATATTGTACAATTTTAATATAGTTTTTGTTGCAGTTTTCAAATATGCAATTGGTTTTTCCACTGGGCAATAAATTACATCCGTTGGCTGGACATCGGCACATCAGTTTTTTGGAACCTTTAAAACGCTCATTTCTAACAATCTAAGCTTATAACAATTTTCCTAATTGACTAACACAGTTTATATTGTGCAATTTTAATTTAGTTTTTGTTGCAGTTTTCAAATATGTAATTGGTTTTTCCACTGGGAAATAAATTAGATCCGTTGGCTGGACATCGGCACATCAGTTTTTTGAAAAGTCTAAAACGCTCATTTCTAACAATCTAAGCTTATAACAATTTTCCTAATTGAGGAACAGATTTTATATTGTGCAATTTTAATATAGTTTTTGTTGCAGTATTCAAATATGTAATTGGTTTATTCACTGGGCAATAAATTAGATTCATTGGCTGGACATCGGCACATCAGTTTTTTGAAACCTCTAAAACGCTCATTTCTAACAATCTAAGCTTATAACAATTTTCCTAATTGAGGGAAACAGTTTATATTGTGCAATTTTAATATAGTTTTTGTTGCAGTTTTCAAATATGTAATTGGTTTTTCAACTGGGCAAGAAATTAGATCCGTTGGCTGGACATCGGCACATCAGTTTTTTGAAACCTCTAAAACGCTCGTTTCTAACAATCTAAGCATATAACAATTTTCCTAATTGACGGACACAATTAATATTGTAAAAATTTTAATATAGTTTTTGTTGCAGTTTTCAAATATGTAATTGGTTTTTCCACTGGGCAATAAATTACATCCGTTGGCTGGACACAGGCACATCAGTTTTTGGAAACCTCTAAAACGCTCATTTCTAACAATCTAAGCATATAACAATTTTCCTAATTGACGGATACAGTTTATATTGTGCAATTTTAAAATAGTTTTTGTTGCAGTTTTCAAATATGTAATTGGTTTTTTCACTGGGCAATAAATTAGATCCGTTGGCTGAACACCGGCACATCAGTTTTTAGAAACCTCTAAAACGCTCATTTCTAACAATCTAAGCATATAACAATTTTCCTAATTGAGGGACAGATTTTATATTGTGCAATTTTAATATAGTTTTTGTTGCAGTTTTCAAATATGTAATTGGTTTTTTCACTGGGCAATAAATTAGATTCATTGGCTGGACACCGGCACATCAGTTTTTAGAAACCTCTAAAACGCTCATTTCTAACAATCTAAGCTTATAACAATTTTCCTAATTGAGGGACAGATTTTATATTGTGCAATTTTAATATAGTTTTTGTTGCAGTTTTCAAATATGAAATTGGTTTTTTCACTGGGCAATAAATTAAATTCATTGGCTGGACACCGGCACCTCAGTTTTTAGAAACCTCTAAAACGCTCATTTCTAACAATCTAAGCTTATAACAATTTTCCTAATTGAGTTAAACAGTTTATATTGTGCAATTTTAATATAGTTTTTGTTGCAGTTTTCAAATATGTAATTGGTTTTTCAACTGGGCAATAAATTAGATCCTATAGCTGGACACCGGCACATCAGTTTTTTGAAACCTCTAAAACGCTCATTTCTAACAATCTAAGCTTATAACAATTTTCCTAATTGAGGGAAACAGTTTATATTGTGCAATTTTAATATAGTTTTTGTTGCAGTTTTCAAATATGTAATTGGTTTTTCAACTGGGCAATAAATTAGATCCGTTGGCTGGACACCGGCACATCAGTTTTTAGAAACCTCTAAAACGCTCATTTCTAACAATCTAAGCTTATAACAATTTTCCTAATTGAGTTATACAGTTTATATTGTGCAATTTTAATATAGTTTTTGTTGCAGTTTTCAAATATGTAATTGGTTTTTCAACTGGGCAATAAATTAGATACTTTGGCTGGACACCGGCACATCAGTTTTTTGAAACTTCTAAAACGCGCACTTCTAACAATCTAAGCTTATAACAATTTTCCTAATTGAGGGAAACAGTTTATATTGTGCAATTTTAATATAGTTTTTGTTGCAGTTTTCAAATATGTAATTGGTTTTTCAACTGGGCAATAAATTAGATCCGTTGGCTGGACACCGGCACATCAGTTTTTAGAAACCTCTAAAACGCTCATTTCTAACAATCTAAGCTTATAACAATTTTCCTAATTGAGTTATACAGTTTATATTGTGCAATTTTAATATAGTTTTTGTTGCAGTTTTCAAATATGTAATTGGTTTTTCAACTGGGCAATAAATTAGATCCTTTGGCTGGACACCGGCACATCAGTTTTTTGAAACCTCTAAAACGCTCATTTCTAACAATCTAAGCTTATAACAATTTTCCTAATTGAGGGAAACAGTTTATATTGTGCAATTTTAATATAGTTTTTGTTGCAGTTTTCAAATATGTAATTGGTTTTTCAACTGGGCAATAAATTAGATCCGTTGGCTGGACATCGGCACATCAGTATTTTGAAACCTCTAAAACGCTCATTTCTAACAATCTAAGCTTATAACAATTTTCCTAATTGAGGAACAGATTTTATATTGTGCAATTTTAATATAGTTTTTGTTGCAGTATTCAAATATGTAATTGGTTTATTCACTGGGCAATAAATTAGATTCATTGGCTGGACATCGGCACATCAGTTTTTTGAAACCTCTAAAACGCTCATTTCTAACAATCTAAGCTTATAACAATTTTCCTAATTGAGGGAAACAGTTTATATTGTGCAATTTTAATATAGTTTTTGTTGCAGTTTTCAAATATGTAATTGGTTTTTCAACTGGGCAAGAAATTAGATCCGTTGGCTGGACATCGGCACATCAGTTTTTTGAAACCTCTAAAACGCTCGTTTCTAACAATCTAAGCTTATAACAATTTTCCTAATTGAGGGAAACAGTTTATATTGTGCAATTTTAATATAGTTTTTGTTGCAGTTTTCAAATATGTAATTGGTTTTTCAACTGGGCAATAAATTAGATCCGTTGGCTGGACATCGGCACATCAGTTTTTTGAAACCTCTAAAACGCTCATTTCTAACAATCTAAGCATATAACAATTTTCCTAATTGACGGACACAATTAATATTGTAAAAATTTTAATATAGTTTTTGTTGCAGTTTTCAAATATGTAATTGGTTTTTCCACTGGGCAATAAATTACATCCGTTGGCTGGACACAGGCACATCAGTTTTTGGAAACCTCTAAAACGCTCATTTCTAACAATCTAAGCATATAACAATTTTCCTAATTGACGGATACAGTTTATATTGTGCAATTTTAAAATAGTTTTTGTTGCAGTTTTCAAATATGTAATTGGTTTTTTCACTGGGCAATAAATTAGATCCGTTGGCTGAACACCGGCACATCAGTTTTTAGAAACCTCTAAAACGCTCATTTCTAACAATCTAAGCATATAACAATTTTCCTAATTGAGGGACAGATTTTATATTGTGCAATTTTAATATAGTTTTTGTTGCAGTTTTCAAATATGTAATTGGTTTTTTCACTGGGCAATAAATTAGATTCATTGGCTGGACACCGGCACATCAGTTTTTAGAAACCTCTAAAACGCTCATTTCTAACAATCTAAGCTTATAACAATTTTCCTAATTGAGGGACAGATTTTATATTGTGCAATTTTAATATAGTTTTTGTTGCAGTTTTCAAATATGAAATTGGTTTTTTCACTGGGCAATAAATTAAATTCATTGGCTGGACACCGGCACCTCAGTTTTTAGAAACCTCTAAAACGCTCATTTCTAACAATCTAAGCTTATAACAATTTTCCTAATTGAGTTAAACAGTTTATATTGTGCAATTTTAATATAGTTTTTGTTGCAGTTTTCAAATATGTAATTGGTTTTTCAACTGGGCAATAAATTAGATCCTATAGCTGGACACCGGCACATCAGTTTTTTGAAACCTCTAAAACGCTCATTTCTAACAATCTAAGCTTATAACAATTTTCCTAATTGAGGGAAACAGTTTATATTGTGCAATTTTAATATAGTTTTTGTTGCAGTTTTCAAATATGTAATTGGTTTTTCAACTGGGCAATAAATTAGATCCGTTGGCTGGACACCGGCACATCAGTTTTTAGAAACCTCTAAAACGCTCATTTCTAACAATCTAAGCTTATAACAATTTTCCTAATTGAGTTATACAGTTTATATTGTGCAATTTTAATATAGTTTTTGTTGCAGTTTTCAAATATGTAATTGGTTTTTCAACTGGGCAATAAATTAGATACTTTGGCTGGACACCGGCACATCAGTTTTTTGAAACTTCTAAAACGCGCACTTCTAACAATCTAAGCTTATAACAATTTTCCTAATTGAGGGAAACAGTTTATATTGTGCAATTTTAATATAGTTTTTGTTGCAGTTTTTAAATATGTAATTGGTTTTTCAACTGGGCAATAAATTAGATCCGTTGGCTGGACACCGGCACATCAGTTTTTAGAAACCTCTAAAACGCTCATTTCTAACAATCTAAGCTTATAACAATTTTCCTAATTGAGTTATACAGTTTATATTGTGCAATTTTAATATAGTTTTTGTTGCAGTTTTCAAATATGTAATTGGTTTTTCAACTGGGCAATAAATTAGATCCTTTGGCTGGACACCGGCACATCAGTTTTTTGAAACCTCTAAAACGCTCATTTCTAACAATCTAAGCTTATAACAATTTTCCTAATTGAGGGAAACAGTTTATATTGTGCAATTTTAATATAGTTTTTGTTGCAGTTTTCAAATATGTAATTGGTTTTTCAACTGGGCAATAAATTAGATCCGTTGGCTGGACACCGGCACATCAGTTTATAGAAACCTCTAAAACGCTCATTTCTAACAATCTAAGCTTATAACAATTTTCCTAATTGAGGGAAACAGTTTATATTGTGCAATTTTAATATAGTTTTTGTTGCAGTTTTCAAATATGTAATTGGTTTTTCAACTGGGCAATAAATTAGATCCGTTGGCTGGACATCGGCACATCAGTATTTTGAAACCTCTAAAACGCTCATTTCTAACAATCTAAGCTTATAACAATTTTCCTAATTAACGGACACAATTTATATTGTACAATTTTAATATAGTTTTTGTTGCAGTTTTCAAATATGCAATTGGTTTTTCCACTGGGCAATAAATTACATCCGTTGGCTGGACACCGGCACATCAGTTTTTTTAAACCTCTAAAACGCTCACTTCTAACAATCTAAGCTTATAACAATTTTCCTAATTGACGGACAGATTTTATATTGTGCAATTTTAATATAGTTTTTGTTGCAGTTTTCAAATATGTAATTGGTTTTTTCACTGGGCAATAAATTAGATTCATTGGCTGAACACCGGCACATCAGATTTCTGAAACCTCTAAGACGCTCATTTCTAACAATCTAAGCTTATAACAATTTTCCTAATTGACGGACAGATTTTATATTGTGCAATTTTAATATAGTTTTTGTTGCAGTTTTCAAATATGTAATTGGTTTTTTCACTGGGCAATAAATTAGATTCATTGGCTGGACACCGGCACATCAGATTTCTGAAACCTCTAAGACGCTCATTTCTAACAATCTAAGCTTATAACAATTTTCCTAATTGACGGACAGATTTTATATTGTGCAATTTTGATATAGTTTTTGTTGCAGTTTTCAAATATGTAATTGGTTTTTTCACTGGGCAATAAATTAGATTCATTAGCTGGACACCGGCACATCAGATTTCTGAAACCTCTAAGACGCTCATTTCTAACAATCTAAGCTTATAACAATTTTCCTAACTGACGGACAGATTTTATATTGTGCAATTTTAATATAGTTTTTGTTGCAGTTTTCAAATATGTAATTGGTTTTTCCATTGAGCAATAAATTACATCCGTTGGCTGGACACCGGCACATCAGTATTTTGAAACCTCTAAAACGCTCATTTCTAACAATTTAAGCTTATAACCATTTTCCTAATTGACGGACAGATTTTATATTGTGCAATTTTATATAGTTTTTGTTGCAGTTTTAAATGTGTAATTGGTTTTTTCACTGAGCAATAAATTAGATTCATTGGCTGAACACCGGCACATCAGATTTCTGAAACCTCTAAGACGCTCATTTCTAACAATCTAAGCTTATAACAATTTTCCTAATTGACGGACAGATTTTATATTATGCAATTTTATATAGTTTTTGTTGCAGTTTTTAAATATGTAATTAGTTTTTTCACTGGACAATAAATTAGATTCATTGGCTGGACATCGGCACATCAGTTTTTCGAAACCTCTAAAACACTCATTTCTAACAATCTAAGCTTATAACAATTTTCCTAATTGACGGACACAATTTATAATGTACAATTTTAATATAGTTTTTGTTGCAGTTTTCAAATATGTAATTGGTTTTTTCACTGGACAATAAATTAGATTCATTGGCTGGACATCGGCACATCAGTTTTTAGAAACCTCTAAAACTATCATTTCTAGAAATCTAAGCTTATAACAATTTTCCTAATTGACGGACACAATTAATATTGTACAATTTTAATATAGTTTTTGTTGCAGTTTTCAAATATGCAATTGGTTTTTCCACTGGGCAATAAATTACATCCGTTGGCTGGACATCGGCACATCAGTTTTTTGGAACCTTTAAAACGCTCATTTCTAACAATCTAAGCTTATAACAATTTTCCTAATTGACTAACACAGTTTATATTGTGCAATTTTAATTTAGTTTTTGTTGCAGTTTTCAAATATGTAATTGGTTTTTCCACTGGGAAATAAATTAGATCCGTTGGCTGGACATCGGCACATCAGTTTTTTGAAAAGTCTAAAACGCTCATTTCTAACAATCTAAGCTTATAACAATTTTCCTAATTGAGGAACAGATTTTATATTGTGCAATTTTAATATAGTTTTTGTTGCAGTATTCAAATATGTAATTGGTTTAATCACTGGGCAATAAATTAGATTCATTGGCTGGACATCGGCACATCAGTTTTTTGAAACCTCTAAAACGCTCATTTCTAACAATCTAAGCTTATAACAATTTTCCTAATTGAGGGAAACAGTTTATATTGTGCAATTTTAATATAGTTTTTGTTGCAGTTTTCAAATATGTAATTGGTTTTTCAACTGGGCAAGAAATTAGATCCGTTGGCTGGACATCGGCACATCAGTTTTTTGAAACCTCTAAAACGCTCGTTTCTAACAATCTAAGCTTATAACAATTTTCCTAATTGAGGGAAACAGTTTATATTGTGCAATTTTAATATAGTTTTTGATGCAGTTTTCAAATATGTAATTGGTTTTTCAACTGGGCAATAAATTAGATCCGTTGGCTGGACATCGGCACATCAGTTTTTTGAAACCTCTAAAACGCTCATTTCTATCAATCTAAGCATATAACAATTTTCCTAATTGACGGACACAATTAATATTGTAAAAATTTTAATATAGTTTTTGTTGCAGTTTTCAAATATGTAATTGGTTTTTCCACTGGGCAATAAATTACATCCGTTGGCTGGACACAGGCACATCAGTTTTTGGAAACCTCTAAAACGCTCATTTCTAACAATCTAAGCATATAACAATTTTCCTAATTGACGGATACAGTTTATATTGTGCAATTTTAAAATAGTTTTTGTTGCAGTTTTCAAATATGTAATTGGTTTTTTCACTGGGCAATAAATTAGATCCGTTGGCTGAACACCGGCACATCAGTTTTTAGAAACCTCTAAAACGCTCATTTCTAACAATCTAAGCATATAACAATTTTCCTAATTGAGGGACAGATTTTATATTGTGCAATTTTAATATAGTTTTTGTTGCAGTTTTCAAATATGTAATTGGTTTTTTCACTGGGCAATAAATTAGATTCATTGGCTGGACACCGGCACATCAGTTTTTAGAAACCTCTAAAACGCTCATTTCTAACAATCTAAGCTTATAACAATTTTCCTAATTGAGGGACAGATTTTATATTGTGCAATTTTAATATAGTTTTTGTTGCAGTTTTCAAATATGAAATTGGTTTTTTCACTGGGCAATAAATTAAATTCATTGGCTGGACACCGGCACCTCAGTTTTTAGAAACCTCTAAAACGCTCATTTCTAACAATCTAAGCTTATAACAATTTTCCTAATTGAGTTAAACAGTTTATATTGTGCAATTTTAATATAGTTTTTGTTGCAGTTTTCAAATATGTAATTGGTTTTTCAACTGGGCAATAAATTAGATCCTATAGCTGGACACCGGCACATCAGTTTTTTGAAACCTCTAAAACGCTCATTTCTAACAATCTAAGCTTATAACAATTTTCCTAATTGAGTTATACAGTTTATATTGTGCAATTTTAATATAGTTTTTGTTGCAGTTTTCAAATATGTAATTGGTTTTTCAACTGGGCAATAAATTAGATCCTTTGGCTGGACACCGGCACATCAGTTTTTTGAAACCTCTAAAACGCTCATTTCTAACAATCTAAGCTTATAACAATTTTCCTAATTGAGGGAAACAGTTTATATTGTGCAATTTTAATATAGTTTTTGTTGCAGTTTTCAAATATGTAATTGGTTTTTCAACTGGGCAATAAATTAGATCCGTTGGCTGGACACCGGCACATCAGTTTACAGAAACCTCTAAAACGCTCATTTCTAACAATCTAAGCTTATAACAATTTTCCTAATTGAGGGAAACAGTTTATATTGTGCAATTTTAATATAGTTTTTGTTGCAGTTTTCAAATATGTAATTGGTTTTTCAACTGGGCAATAAATTAGATCCGTTGGCTGGACATCGGCACATCAGTATTTTGAAACCTCTAAAACGCTCATTTCTAACAATCTAAGCTTATAACAATTTTCCTAATTAACGGACACAATTTATATTGTACAATTTTAATATAGTTTTTGTTGCAGTTTTCAAATATGCAATTGGTTTTTCCACTGGGCAATAAATTACATCCGTTGGCTGGACACCGGCACATCAGTTTTTTTAAACCTCTAAAACGCTCACTTCTAACAATCTAAGCTTATAACAATTTTCCTAATTGACGGACAGATTTTATATTGTGCAATTTTAATATAGTTTTTGTTGCAGTTTTCAAATATGTAATTGGTTTTTTCACTGGGCAATAAATTAGATTCATTGGCTGAACACCGGCACATCAGATTTCTGAAACCTCTAAGACGCTCATTTCTAACAATCTAAGCTTATAACAATTTTCCTAATTGACGGACAGATTTTATATTGTGCAATTTTAATATAGTTTTTGTTGCAGTTTTCAAATATGTAATTGGTTTTTTCACTGGGCAATAAATTAGATTCATTGGCTGGACACCGGCACATCAGATTTCTGAAACCTCTAAGACGCTCATTTCTAACAATCTAAGCTTATAACAATTTTCCTAATTGACGGACAGATTTTATATTGTGCAATTTTGATATAGTTTTTGTTGCAGTTTTCAAATATGTAATTGGTTTTTTCACTGGGCAATAAATTAGATTCATTAGCTGGACACCGGCACATCAGATTTCTGAAACCTCTAAGACGCTCATTTCTAACAATCTAAGCTTATAACAATTTTCCTAACTGACGGACAGATTTTATATTGTGCAATTTTAATATAGTTTTTGTTGCAGTTTTCAAATATGTAATTGGTTTTTCCATTGAGCAATAAATTACATCCGTTGGCTGGACACCGGCACATCAGTATTTTGAAACCTCTAAAACGCTCATTTCTAACAATTTAAGCTTATAACCATTTTCCTAATTGACGGACAGATTTTATATTGTGCAATTTTATATAGTTTTTGTTGCAGTTTTAAATGTGTAATTGGTTTTTTCACTGAGCAATAAATTAGATTCATTGGCTGAACACCGGCACATCAGATTTCTGAAACCTCTAAGACGCTCATTTCTAACAATCTAAGCTTATAACAATTTTCCTAATTGACGGACAGATTTTATATTATGCAATTTTATATAGTTTTTGTTGCAGTTTTTAAATATGTAATTAGTTTTTTCACTGGACAATAAATTAGATTCATTGGCTGGACATCGGCACATCAGTTTTTCGAAACCTCTAAAACACTCATTTCTAACAATCTAAGCTTATAACAATTTTCCTAATTGACGGACACAATTTATAATGTACAATTTTAATATAGTTTTTGTTGCAGTTTTCAAATATGTAATTGGTTTTTTCACTGGACAATAAATTAGATTCATTGGCTGGACATCGGCACATCAGTTTTTAGAAACCTCTAAAACTATCATTTCTAGAAATCTAAGCTTATAACAATTTTCCTAATTGACGGACACAATTAATATTGTACAATTTTAATATAGTTTTTGTTGCAGTTTTCAAATATGCAATTGGTTTTTCCACTGGGCAATAAATTACATCCGTTGGCTGGACATCGGCACATCAGTTTTTTGGAACCTTTAAAACGCTCATTTCTAACAATCTAAGCTTATAACAATTTTCCTAATTGACTAACACAGTTTATATTGTGCAATTTTAATTTAGTTTTTGTTGCAGTTTTCAAATATGTAATTGGTTTTTCCACTGGGAAATAAATTAGATCCGTTGGCTGGACATCGGCACATCAGTTTTTTGAAAAGTCTAAAACGCTCATTTCTAACAATCTAAGCTTATAACAATTTTCCTAATTGAGGGAAACAGTTTATATTGTGCAATTTTAATATAGTTTTTGTTGCAGTTTTCAAATATGTAATTGGTTTTTCAACTGGGCAAGAAATTAGATCCGTTGGCTGGACATCGGCACATCAGTTTTTTGAAACCTCTAAAACGCTCGTTTCTAACAATCTAAGTTTATAACAATTTTCCTAATTGAGGGAAACAGTTTATATTGTGCAATTTTAATATAGTTTTTGTTGCAGTTTTCAAATATGTAATTGGTTTTTCAACTGGGCAATAAATTAGATCCGTTGGCTGGACATCGGCACATCAGTTTTTTGAAACCTCTAAAACGCTCATTTCTAACAATCTAAGCATATAACAATTTTCCTAATTGACGGACACAATTAATATTGTAAAAATTTTAATATAGTTTTTGTTGCAGTTTTTAAATATGTAATTGGTTTTTCCACTGGGCAATAAATTACATCCGTTGGCTGGACACAGGCACATCAGTTTTTGGAAACCTCTAAAACGCTCATTTCTAACAATCTAAGCATATAACAATTTTCCTAATTGACGGATACAGTTTATATTGTGCAATTTTAAAATAGTTTTTGTTGCAGTTTTCAAATATGTAATTGGTTTTTTCACTGGGCAATAAATTAGATCCGTTGGCTGAACACCGGCACATCAGTTTTTAGAAACCTCTAAAACGCTCATTTCTAACAATCTAAGCATATAACAATTTTCCTAATTGAGGGACAGATTTTATATTGTGCAATTTTAATATAGTTTTTGTTGCAGTTTTCAAATATGTAATTGGTTTTTTCACTGGGCAATAAATTAGATTCATTGGCTGGACACCGGCACATCAGTTTTTAGAAACCTCTAAAACGCTCATTTCTAACAATCTAAGCTTATAACAATTTTCCTAATTGAGGGACAGATTTTATATTGTGCAATTTTAATATAGTTTTTGTTGCAGTTTTCAAATATGAAATTGGTTTTTTCACTGGGCAATAAATTAAATTCATTGGCTGGACACCGGCACCTCAGTTTTTTGAAACCTCTAAAACGCTCATTTCTAACAATCTAAGCTTATAACAATTTTCCTAATTGAGGGAAACAGTTTATATTGTGCAATTTTAATATAGTTTTTGTTGCAGTTTTCAAATATGTAATTGGTTTTTCAACTGGGCAATAAATTAGATCCGTTGGCTGGACACCGGCACATCAGTTTTTAGAAACCTCTAAAACGCTCATTTCTAACAATCTAAGCTTATAACAATTTTCCTAATTGAGTTATACAGTTTATATTGTGCAATTTTAATATAGTTTTTGTTGCAGTTTTCAAATATGTAATTGGTTTTTCAACTGGGCAATAAATTAGATACTTTGGCTGGACACCGGCACATCAGTTTTTTGAAACTTCTAAAACGCGCACTTCTAACAATCTAAGCTTATAACAATTTTCCTAATTGAGGGAAACAGTTTATATTGTGCAATTTTAATATAGTTTTTGTTGCAGTTTTCAAATATGTAATTGGTTTTTCAACTGGGCAATAAATTAGATCCGTTGGCTGGACACCGGCACATCAGTTTTTAGAAACCTCTAAAACGCTCATTTCTAACAATCTAAGCTTATAACAATTTTCCTAATTGAGTTATACAGTTTATATTGTGCAATTTTAATATAGTTTTTGTTGCAGTTTTCAAATATGTAATTGGTTTTTCAACTGGGCAATAAATTAGATCCTTTGGCTGGACACCGGCACATCAGTTTTTTGAAACCTCTAAAACGCTCATTTCTAACAATCTAAGCTTATAACAATTTTCCTAATTGAGGGAAACAGTTTATATTGTGCAATTTTAATATAGTTTTTGTTGCAGTTTTCAAATATGTAATTGGTTTTTCAACTGGGCAATAAATTAGATCCGTTGGCTGGACATCGGCACATCAGTATTTTGAAACCTCTAAAACGCTCATTTCTAACAATCTAAGCTTATAACAATTTTCCTAATTGAGGAACAGATTTTATATTGTGCAATTTTAATATAGTTTTTGTTGCAGTATTCAAATATGTAATTGGTTTATTCACTGGGCAATAAATTAGATTCATTGGCTGGACATCGGCACATCAGTTTTTTGAAACCTCTAAAACGCTCATTTCTAACAATCTAAGCTTATAACAATTTTTCTAATTGAGGGAAACAGTTTATATTGTGCAATTTTAATATAGTTTTTGTTGCAGTTTTCAAATATGTAATTGGTTTTTCAACTGGGCAAGAAATTAGATTCGTTGGCTGGACATCGGCACATCAGTTTTTTGAAACCTCTAAAACGCTCGTTTCTAACAATCTAAGCTTATAACAATTTTCCTAATTGAGGGAAACAGTTTATATTGTGCAATTTTAATATAGTTTTTGTTGCTGTTTTCAAATATGTAATTGGTTTTTCAACTGGGCAATAAATTAGATCCGTTGGCTGGACATCGGCACATCAGTTTTTTGAAACCTCTAAAACGCTCATTTCTAACAATCTAAGCATATAACAATTTTCCTAATTGACGGACACAATTAATATTGTAAAAATTTTAATATAGTTTTTGTTGCAGTTTTCAAATATGTAATTGGTTTTTCCACTGGGCAATAAATTACATCCGTTGGCTGGACACAGGCACATCAGTTTTTGGAAACCTCTAAAACGCTCATTTCTAACAATCTAAGCATATAACAATTTTCCTAATTGACGGATACAGTTTATATTGTGCAATTTTAAAATAGTTTTTGTTGCAGTTTTCAAATATGTAATTGGTTTTTTCACTGGGCAATAAATTAGATCCGTTGGCTGAACACCGGCACATCAGTTTTTAGAAACCTCTAAAACGCTCATTTCTAACAATCTAAGCATATAACAATTTTCCTAATTGAGGGACAGATTTTATATTGTGCAATTTTAATATAGTTTTTGTTGCAGTTTTCAAATATGTAATTGGTTTTTTCACTGGGCAATAAATTAGATTCATTGGCTGGACACCGGCACATCAGTTTTTAGAAACCTCTAAAACGCTCATTTCTAACAATCTAAGCTTATAACAATTTTCCTAATTGAGGGACAGATTTTATATTGTGCAATTTTAATATAGTTTTTGTTGCAGTTTTCAAATATGAAATTGGTTTTTTCACTGGGCAATAAATTAAATTCATTGGCTGGACACCGGCACCTCAGTTTTTAGAAACCTCTAAAACGCTCATTTCTAACAATCTAAGCTTATAACAATTTTCCTAATTGAGTTAAACAGTTTATATTGTGCAATTTTAATATAGTTTTTGTTGCAGTTTTCAAATATGTAATTGGTTTTTCAACTGGGCAATAAATTAGATCCTATAGCTGGACACCGGCACATCAGTTTTTTGAAACCTCTAAAACGCTCATTTCTAACAATCTAAGCTTATAACAATTTTCCTAATTGAGGGAAACAGTTTATATTGTGCAATTTTAATATAGTTTTTGTTGCAGTTTTCAAATATGTAATTGGTTTTTCAACTGGGCAATAAATTAGATCCGTTGGCTGGACACCGGCACATCAGTTTTTAGAAACCTCTAAAACGCTCATTTCTAACAATCTAAGCTTATAACAATTTTCCTAATTGAGTTATACAGTTTATATTGTGCAATTTTAATATAGTTTTTGTTGCAGTTTTCAAATATGTAATTGGTTTTTCAACTGGGCAATAAATTAGATACTTTGGCTGGACACCGGCACATCAGTTTTTTGAAACTTCTAAAACGCGCACTTCTAACAATCTAAGCTTATAACAATTTTCCTAATTGAGGGAAACAGTTTATATTGTGCAATTTTAATATAGTTTTTGTTGCAGTTTTCAAATATGTAATTGGTTTTTCAACTGGGCAATAAATTAGATCCGTTGGCTGGACACCGGCACATCAGTTTTTAGAAACCTCTAAAACGCTCATTTCTAACAATCTAAGCTTATAACAATTTTCCTAATTGAGTTATACAGTTTATATTGTGCAATTTTAATATAGTTTTTGTTGCAGTTTTCAAATATGTGATTGGTTTTTCAACTGGGCAATAAATTAGATCCTTTGGCTGGACACCGGCACATCAGTTTTTTGAAACCTCTAAAACGCTCATTTCTAAAAATCTAAGCTTATAACAATTTTCCTAATTGAGGGAAACAGTTTATATTGTGCAATTTTAATATAGTTTTTGTTGCAGTTTTCAAATATGTAATTGGTTTTTCAACTGGGCAATAAATTAGATCCGTTGGCTGGACACCGGCACATCAGTTTATAGAAACCTCTAAAACGCTCATTTCTAACAATCTAAGCTTATAACAATTTTCCTAATTGAGGGAAACAGTTTATATTGTGCAATTTTAATATAGTTTTTGTTGCAGTTTTCAAATATGTAATTGGTTTTTCAACTGGGCAATAAATTAGATCCGTTGGCTGGACATCGGCACATCAGTATTTTGAAACCTCTAAAACGCTCATTTCTAACAATCTAAGCTTATAACAATTTTCCTAATTAACGGACACAATTTATATTGTACAATTTTAATATAGTTTTTGTTGCAGTTTTTAAATATGCAATTGGTTTTTCCACTGGGCAATAAATTACATCCGTTGGCTGGACACCGGCACATCAGTTTTTTTAAACCTCTAAAACGCTCACTTCTAACAATCTAAGCTTATAACAATTTTCCTAATTGACGGACAGATTTTATATTGTGCAATTTTAATATAGTTTTTGTTGCAGTTTTCAAATATGTAATTGGTTTTTCCACTGTGCAATAAATTAGATCCGTTGGCTGGACACCGGCACATCAGATTTCTGAAACCTTTAAGACACTCATTTCTAACAATCTAAGCTTATAACAATTTTCCTAATTGACGGACAGATTTTATATTGTGCAATTTTAATATAGTTTCTGTTGCAGTTTTCAAATATGCAATTGGTTTTTCCACTGAGCAATAAATTAGATCCGTTGGCTGGACACCGGCACATCAGTTTTTTGAAACCTCTAAAACGCTCATTTCTAAAAATCTAAGCTTATAACAATTTTCCTAATTGACGGACAGATTTTATATTGTGCAATTTTAATATAGTTTTTGTTGCAGTTTTCAAATATGTAATTGGTTTTTTCACTGGGCAATAAATTAGATTCATTGGCTGAACACCGGCACATCAGATTTCTGAAACCTCTAAGACGCTCATTTCTAACAATCTAAGCTTATAACAATTTTCCTAATTGACGGACAGATTTTATATTGTGCAATTTTAATATAGTTTTTGTTGCAGTTTTCAAATATGTAATTGGTTTTTTCACTGGGCAATAAATTAGATTCATTGGCTGGACACCGGCACATCAGATTTCTGAAACCTCTAAAACGCTCATTTCTAACAATTTAAGCTTATAACAATTTTCCTAATTGACGGACACAGTTTATATTGTACAATTTTAATATAGTTTTTGTTGCAGTTTTTAAATATGTAATTGGTTTATCCACTGGGCAATAAATTAGATCCGTTGGCTGGACACCGGCACATCAGTTTTTTGAAGCCTCTAAAACGCTCACTTCTAACAATCTAAGCTTATAACAATTTTCCTAATTGACGGACAGATTATATATTGTGCAATTTTAATATAGTTTCTGTTGCAGTTTTCAAATATGCAATTGGTTTTTCCACTGAGCAATAAATTAGATCCGTTGGCTGGACACCGGCACATCATTTTTTTGAAACCTCTAAAACGCTCAATTCTAACAATCTGAGCTTATAACAATTTTCCTAATTGACGGACAGATTTTATATTGTGCAATTTTAATATACTTTTTTTGCAGTTTTCAAATATGTAATTGGTTTTTCAACTGGGCAATAAATTAGATCCGTTGGCTGGACACCGGCACATCAGTTTTTTGAAACCTCTAAAACGCTCATTTCTAACAATTTAAGCCTATAACAATTTTCCTAATTGACGGACACAGTTTATATTGTGCAATTTTCATATAGTTTTTGTTGCAGTTTTCAAATATGCAATTGGTTTTTCCACTGGGCAATAAATTACATCCGTTGGCTGGACACCGGCACATCAGTTTTTTGAAACCTCTAAAACGCTCATTTCTAACAATTTAAGCCTATAACAATTTTCCTAATTGACGGACACAGTTTATATTGTGCAATTTTCATATAGTTTTTGTTGCAGTTTTCAAATATGCAATTGGTTTTTCCACTAAGCAATAAATTAGATCCGTTGGCTGGACACCGGCACATCAGTTTTTTGAAACCTCTAAAACGCTCATTTCTAACAATTTAAGCTTATAACAATTTTCCTAATTGACGGACACAGTTTATATTGTGCAATTTTAATATAGTTTTTGTTGCAGTTTTCAAATATGCAATTGGTTTTTCCACTGGGCAATAAATTACATCCGTTGGCTGGACACCGGCACATCAGTTTTTTGAAACCTCTAAAACGCTCATTTCTAACAATCTAAGCTTATAACAATTTTCCTAATTGATGGACAGATTTTATATTGTGCAATTTTAATATAGTTTTTGTTGCAGTTTTCAAATATGTAATTGGTTTTTTCACTGGGCAATAAATTAGATTCATTGGCTGGACACCGGCACATCAGATTTCTGAAACCTCTAAGACGCTCATTTCTAACAATCTAAGCTTATAACAATTTTCCTAATTGACGGACAGATTTTATATTGTGCAATTTTGATATAGTTTTTGTTGCAGTTTTCAAATATGTAATTGGTTTTTTCACTGGGCAATAAATTAGATTCATTAGCTGGACACCGGCACATCAGATTTCTGAAACCTCTAAGACGCTCATTTCTAACAATCTAAGCTTATAACAATTTTCCTAACTGACGGACAGATTTTATATTGTGCAATTTTAATATAGTTTTTGTTGCAGTTTTCAAATATGTAATTGGTTTTTCCATTGAGCAATAAATTACATCCGTTGGCTGGACACCGGCACATCAGTATTTTGAAACCTCTAAAACGCTCATTTCTAACAATTTAAGCTTATAACCATTTTCCTAATTGACGGACAGATTTTATATTGTGCAATTTTATATAGTTTTTGTTGCAGTTTTAAATGTGTAATTGGTTTTTTCACTGAGCAATAAATTAGATTCATTGGCTGAACACCGGCACATCAGATTTCTGAAACCTCTAAGACGCTCATTTCTAACAATCTAAGCTTATAACAATTTTCCTAATTGACGGACAGATTTTATATTGTGCAATTTTAATATAGTTTTTGTTGCAGTTTTCAAATATGTAATTGGTTTTTTCACTGGGCAATAAATTAGATTCATTGGCTGGACACCGGCACATCAGATTTCTGAAACCTCTAAAACGCTCATTTCTAACAATTTAAGCTTATAACAATTTTCCTAATTGACGGACACAGTTTATATTGTACAATTTTAATATAGTTTTTGTTGCAGTTTTTAAATATGTAATTGGTTTATCCACTGGGCAATAAATTAGATCCGTTGGCTGGACACCGGCACATCAGTTTTTTGAAGCCTCTAAAACGCTCACTTCTAACAATCTAAGCTTATAACAATTTTCCTAATTGACGGACAGATTATATATTGTGCAATTTTAATATAGTTTCTGTTGCAGTTTTCAAATATGCAATTGGTTTTTCCACTGAGCAATAAATTAGATCCGTTGGCTGGACACCGGCACATCATTTTTTTGAAACCTCTAAAACGCTCAATTCTAACAATCTGAGCTTATAACAATTTTCCTAATTGACGGACAGATTTTATATTGTGCAATTTTAATATACTTTTTTTGCAGTTTTCAAATATGTAATTGGTTTTTCAACTGGGCAATAAATTAGATCCGTTGGCTGGACACCGGCACATCAGTTTTTTGAAACCTCTAAAACGCTCATTTCTAACAATTTAAGCCTATAACAATTTTCCTAATTGACGGACACAGTTTATATTGTGCAATTTTCATATAGTTTTTGTTGCAGTTTTCAAATATGCAATTGGTTTTTCCACTAAGCAATAAATTAGATCCGTTGGCTGGACACCGGCACATCAGTTTTTTGAAACCTCTAAAACGCTCATTTCTAACAATTTAAGCTTATAACAATTTTCCTAATTGACGGACACAGTTTATATTGTGCAATTTTAATATAGTTTTTGTTGCAGTTTTCAAATATGCAATTGGTTTTTCCACTGGGCAATAAATTACATCCGTTGGCTGGACACCGGCACATCAGTTTTTTGAAACCTCTAAAACGCTCATTTCTAACAATCTAAGCTTATAACAATTTTCCTAATTGATGGACAGATTTTATATTGTGCAATTTTAATATAGTTTTTGTTGCAGTTTTCAAATATGTAATTGGTTTTTTCACTGGGCAATAAATTAGATTCATTGGCTGGACACCGACACATCAGATTTCTGAAACCTCTAAGACGCTCATTTCTAACAATCTAAGCTTATAACAATTTTCCTAATTGACGGACAGATTTTATATTGTGCAATTTTGATATAGTTTTTGTTGCAGTTTTCAAATATGTAATTGGTTTTTTCACTGGGCAATAAATTAGATTCATTAGCTGGACACCGGCACATCAGATTTCTGAAACCTCTAAAACGCTCATTTCTAACAATCTAAGCTTATAACAATTTTCCTAATTGAAGGACAGAATTTATATTGTGCAGTTTTAATATAGTTTTTGTTGCAGTTTTCAAATATGTAGTTAGTTTTTTCACTGGGCAATAAATTAGATTCATTGGCTGGACACCGGCACATCAGTTTTTAGAAACCTCTAAAACGCTCATTTCTAACAATCTAAGCTTATAACAATTTTCGTAATTGACGGACACAGTTTATAATGTGCAGTTTTAATATAGTTTTTGTTGCAGTTTTTAAATATGTAATTAGTTTTTCCACTGGGCAATAAATTAGATCCTTTGGCCTTACATCGGCACATCAGTTTTTTGAAACCTTTAAAACGCTCATTTCTAACAATCTAAGCTTATAACAATTTTCCTAATTGACGGACAGATTTTATATTGTGCAATTTTATATAGTTTTTGTTGCAGTTTTAAATGTGTAATTGGTTTTTTCACTGAGCAATAAATTAGATTCATTGGCTGGACATCGGCACATCGGTTTTTTGTAACCTCTAAAACGCTCATTTCTAAAAATCTAAGCTTATAACAATTTTCCTAATTGAGGGAAACAGTTTATATTGTGCAATTTTAATATAGTTTTTGTTGCAGTTTTCAAATATGTAATTGGTTTTTCAACTGGGCAATAAATTAGATCCGTTGGCTGGACATCGGCACATCAGTTTTTTGAAACCTCTAAAACGCTCATTTCTAACAATCTAAGCTTATAACAATTTTCCCAATTGAGGGAAACAGTTTATATTGTGCAATTTTAATATAGATTTTGTTGCAGTTTTCAAATATGTAATTGGTTTTTCAACTGGGCAATAAATTAGATCCGTTGGCTGGACATCGGCACATCAGTTTTTTGAAACCTCTAAAACGCTCATTTCTAACAATCTAAGCTTATAACAATTTTCCTAATTGACGGACAGATTTTATATTGTGCAATTTTATTATAGTTTTTGTTGCAGTTTTCAAATATGCAATTGGTTTTTCCACTGGGCAATAAATTACATCCGTTGGCTGGACATCGGCACATCAGTTTTTAGAAACCTCTAAAACGCTCATTTCTAACAAACTATTAAGCTTATAACAATTTTCCTAATTGACGGACACAATTTATATTGTATATTTTAATATAGTTTTTGTTGCAGTTTTCAAATATGTAATTGGTTTTTCCACTGGGCAATAAATTAGATCCGTTGGCTGGACACCGGCACATCAGTTTTTAGAAACCTCTAAAACGCTCATTTCTAAAAATCTAAGCTTATAACAATTTTCCTAATTGAGGGAAACAGTTTATATTGTGCAATTTTAATATAGTTTTTGTTGCAGTTTTCAAATATGTAATTGGTTTTTCAACTGGGCAATAAATTAGATCCGTTGGCTGGACATCGGCACATCAGTTTTTTGAAACCTCTAAAACGCTCATTTCTAACAATCTAAGCTTATAACAATTTTCCTAATTGACGGACAGATTTTATATTGTGCAATTTTAATATAGTTTTTGTTGCAGTTTTCAAATATGTAATTGGTTTTTCCACTGAGCAATAAATTACATCCGTTGGCTGGACACCGGCACATCAGTTTTTTGAAACCTCTAAAACGCTCATTTCTAACAATCTAAGCATATAACAATTTTCCTAATTGACGGACAGATTTTATATTGTGCAATTTTAATATAGTTTTTGTTGCAGTTTTCAAATATGTAATTGGTTTTTCCACTGAGCAATAAATTACATCCGTTGGCTGGACACCGGCACATCAGTTTTTTGAAACCTCTAAAACGGTCATTTCTAACAATCTAAGCTTATAACCATTTTCCTAATTGACGGACAGATTTTATGTTGTGCAATTTTAATATAGTTTTTGTTGCAGTTTTCAAATATGTAATTGGTTTTTCAACTGGGCAATAAATTAGATCCGTTGGCTGGACATCGGCACATCAGTTTTTTGAAACCTCTAAAACGCTCATTTCTATCAATCTAAGCTTATAACAATTTTCCTAATTGAGGGAAACAGTTTATATTGTGCAATTTTAATATAGTTTTTGTTGCAGTTTTCAAATATGTAATTGGTTTTTCAACTGGGCAATAAATTAGATCCGTTGGCTGGACATCGGCACATCAGTTTTTTGAAACTTCTAAAACGCTCATTTCTAACAATCTAAGCTTATAACAATTTTCCTAATTGAGGGAAACAGTTTATATTGTGCAATTTTAATATAGTTTTTGTTGCAGTTTTCAAATATGTAATTGGTTTTTCAACTGGGCAATAAATTAGATCCGTTGGCTGGACATCGGCACATCAGTTTATTGAAACCTCTAAAACGCTCATTTCTAACAATCTAAGCTTATAACAATTTTCCTAATTGAGGGAAACAGTTTATATTGTGCAATTTTAATATAGTTTTTGTTGCAGTTTTCAAATATGTAATTGGTTTTTCCACTGAGCAATAAATTACATCCGTTGGCTGGACACCGACACATCAGTTTTTGGAAACCTCTAAAACGCTCATTTCTAATAATCTAAGCTTATAACAATTTTCCTAATTGAGGGAAACAGTTTATATTGTGCAATTTTAATATAGTTTTTGTTGCAGTTTTCAAATATGTAATTGGTTTTTCAACTGGGCAATAAATTACATCCGTTGGCTGGACACCGGCACATCAGTTTTTGGAAACTTCAAAAACGCTCATTTCTAACAATCTTAGCTTATAACAATTTTCCTAATTGAAGGACAGATTTTATATTGTGCAGTTTTATTATAGTTTTTGTTGCAGTTTTCAAATATGTAATTGGTTTTTTCACTGGGCAATAAATTAGATTCATTGGCTGGACACCGGCACATTAGTTTTTAGAAACCTCTAAAACGCTCATTTCTAACAATCTAAGCTTATAACAATTTTCCTAATTGACGGACACAATTTATATTGTAAATTTTAATATAGTTTTTGTTGCAGTTTTCAAATATGTAATTGGTTTTTCCACTGGGCAATAAATTAGATCCGTTGGCTGGACATCGGCACATCAGTTTTTAGAAACCTCTAAAACGCTCATTTCTAACAATCTAAGCTTATAACAATTTTCCTAATGGAAGGACAGATTTTATATTGTGCAATTTTAATATAGTTTTTGTTGCAGTTTTCAAATATGTAATTGGTTTTTCAACTGAACAATAAATTACATCCGTTGGCTGGACACCGGCACATCAGTTTTTGGAAACCTCTAAAACGCTCATTTCTAACAATCTAAGCTTATAACAATTTTCCTAATTGAAGGACAGAATTTATATTGTGCAGTTTTAATATAGTTTTTGTTGCAGTTTTCAAATATGTAGTTAGTTTTTTCACTGGGCAATAAATTAGATTCATTGGCTGGACACCAGCACATCAGTTTTTAGAAACCTCTAAAACGCTCATTTCTAAAAATCTAAGCTTATAACAATTTTCGTAATTGACGGACACAGTTTATAATGTGCAGTTTTAATATAGTTTTTGTTGCAGTTTTTAAATATGTAATTAGTTTTTCCACTGGGCAATAAATTAGATCCTTTGGCCGGACATCGGCACATCAGTTTTTTGAAACCTTTAAAACGCTCATTTCTAACAATCTAAGCTTATAACAATTTTCCTAATTGACGGACACAATTTATATTGTACAATTTTAATATAGTTTTTGTTGCAGTTTTCAAATATGTAATTGGTTTATCCACTGGGCAATAAATTAGATCCGTTGGCTGGACACCGGCACATCAGTTTTTTGAAACCTCTAAAACGCTCACTTCTAACAATCTAAGCTTATAACAATTTTCCTAATTGACGGACAGATTTTATATTGTGCAATTTTAATATAGTTTTTGTTGCAGTTTTCAAATATGTAATTGGTTTTTCCACTAAACAATAAATTACATCCGTTGGCTGGACACCGGCACATCAGTTTTTTGAAACCTCTAAAACGCTCATTTCTAACAATCTAAGCTTATAACAATTTTCCTAATTGACGGACAGATTTTATATTGTGCAATTTTAATATAGTTTTTGTTGCAGTTTTCAAATATGTAATTGGTTTTTCCACTGAGCAATAAATTACATCCGTTGGCTGGACACCTTCACATCAGTTTTTTGAAACCTCTAAAACGCTCATTTCTAACAATCTAAGCTTATAACCATTTTCCTAATTGACGGACAGATTTTATATTGTGCAATTTTAATATAGTTTTTGTTGCAGTTTTCAAATATGTAATTCTTTTTTCAACTGGGCAATAAATTAGATCCGTTGGCTGGACATCGGCACATCAGTTTTTTGAAACCTCTAAAACGCTCATTTCTAACAATCTAAGCTTATAACAATTTTCCTAATTGAGAGAAACAGTTTTTATTGTGCAATTTTAATATAGTTTTTGTTGCAGTTTTCAAATATGTAATTGGTTTTTCAACTGGGCAATAAATTAGATCCGTTGGCTGGACATCGGCACATCAGTTTTTTGAAACTTCTAAAACGCTCATTTCTAACAATCTAAGCTTATAACAATTTTCCTAATTGAGGGAAACAGTTTATATTGTGCAATTTTAATATAGTTTTTGTTGCAGTTTTCAAATATGTAATTGGTTTTTCAACTGGGCAATAAATTAGATCCGTTGGCTGGACATCGGCACATCAGTTTATTGAAACCTCTAAAACGCTCATTTCTAACAATCTAAGCTTATAACAATTTTCCTAATTGAGGGAAACAGTTTATATTGTGCAATTTTAATATAGTTTTTGTTGCAGTTTTCAAATATGTAATTGGTTTTTCCACTGAGCAATAAATTACATCCGTTGGCTGGACACCGACACATCAGTTTTTGGAAACCTCTAAAACGCTCATTTCTAACAATCTAAGCTTATAACAATTTTCCTAATTGAGGGAAACAGTTTATATTGTGCAATTTTAATATAGTTTTTGTTGCAGTTTTCAAATATGTAATTGGTTTTTCAACTGGGCAATAAATTAGATCCGTTGGCTGGACATCGGCACATCAGTTTTTTGAAACTTCTAAAACGCTCATTTCTAACAATCTAAGCTTATAACAATTTTCCTAATTGAGGGAAACAGTTTATATTGTGCAATTTTAATATAGTTTTTGTTGCAGTTTTCAAATATGTAATTGGTTTTTTCACTGGGCAATAAATTAGATTCATTGGCTGGACACCGGCACATCAGTTTTTAGAAACCTCTAAAACGCTCATTTCTAACAATCTAAGCTTATAACAATTTTCCTAATTGACGGACACAATTTATATTGTAAATTTTAATATAGTTTTTGTTGCAGTTTTCAAATATGTAATTGGTTTTTCCACTGGGCAATAAATTAGATCCGTTGGCTGGACACCGGCACATCAGTTTATAGAAACCTCTAAAACGCTCATTTCTAACAATCTAAGCTTATAACAATTTTCCTAATTGAGGGAAACAGTTTATATTGTGCAATTTTAATATAGTTTCTGTTGCAGTTTTCAAATATGTAATTGGTTTTTCAACTGGGCAATAAATTAGATCCGTTGGCTGGACATCGGCACATCAGTATTTTGAAACCTCTAAAACGCTCATTTCTAACAATCTAAGCTTATAACAATTTTCCTAATTAACGGACACAATTTATATTGTACAATTTTAATATAGTTTTTGTTGCAGTTTTCAAATATGCAATTGGTTTTTCCACTGGGCAATAAATTACATCCGTTGGCTGGACACCGGCACATCAGTTTTTTTAAACCTCTAAAACGCTCACTTCTAACAATCTAAGCTTATAACAATTTTCCTAATTGACGGACAGATTTTATATTGTGCAATTTTAATATAGTTTTTGTTGCAGTTTTCAAATATGTAATTGGTTTTTCCACTGTGCAATAAATTAGATCCGTTGGCTGGACACCGGCACATCAGATTTCTGAAACCTTTAAGACACTCATTTCTAACAATCTAAGCTTATAACAATTTTCCTAATTGACGGACAGATTTTATATTGTGCAATTTTAATATAGTTTCTGTTGCAGTTTTCAAATATGCAATTGGTTTTTCCACTGAGCAATAAATTAGATCCGTTGGCTGGACACCGGCACATCAGTTTTTTGAAACCTCTAAAACGCTCATTTCTAAAAATCTAAGCTTATAACAATTTTCCTAATTGACGGACAGATTTTATATTGTGCAATTTTAATATAGTTTTTGTTGCAGTTTTCAAATATGTAATTGGTTTTTTCACTGGGCAATAAATTAGATTCATTGGCTGAACACCGGCACATCAGATTTCTGAAACCTCTAAGACGCTCATTTCTAACAATCTAAGCTTATAACAATTTTCCTAATTGACGGACAGATTTTATATTGTGCAATTTTAATATAGTTTTTGTTGCAGTTTTCAAATATGTAATTGGTTTTTTCACTGGGCAATAAATTAGATTCATTGGCTGGACACCGGCACATCAGATTTCTGAAACCTCTAAAACGCTCATTTCTAACAATTTAAGCTTATAACAATTTTCCTAATTGACGGACACAGTTTATATTGTACAATTTTAATATAGTTTTTGTTGCAGTTTTTAAATATGTAATTGGTTTATCCACTGGGCAATAAATTAGATCCGTTGGCTGGACACCGGCACATCAGTTTTTTGAAGCCTCTAAAACGCTCACTTCTAACAATCTAAGCTTATAACAATTTTCCTAATTGACGGACAGATTATATATTGTGCAATTTTAATATAGTTTCTGTTGCAGTTTTCAAATATGCAATTGGTTTTTCCACTGAGCAATAAATTAGATCCGTTGGCTGGACACCGGCACATCATTTTTTTGAAACCTCTAAAACGCTCAATTCTAACAATCTGAGCTTATAACAATTTTCCTAATTGACGGACAGATTTTATATTGTGCAATTTTAATATACTTTTTTTGCAGTTTTCAAATATGTAATTGGTTTTTCAACTGGGCAATAAATTAGATCCGTTGGCTGGACACCGGCACATCAGTTTTTTGAAACCTCTAAAACGCTCATTTCTAACAATTTAAGCCTATAACAATTTTCCTAATTGACGGACACAGTTTATATTGTGCAATTTTCATATAGTTTTTGTTGCAGTTTTCAAATATGCAATTGGTTTTTCCACTGGGCAATAAATTACATCCGTTGGCTGGACACCGGCACATCAGTTTTTTGAAACCTCTAAAACGCTCATTTCTAACAATTTAAGCCTATAACAATTTTCCTAATTGACGGACACAGTTTATATTGTGCAATTTTCATATAGTTTTTGTTGCAGTTTTCAAATATGCAATTGGTTTTTCCACTAAGCAATAAATTAGATCCGTTGGCTGGACACCGGCACATCAGTTTTTTGAAACCTCTAAAACGCTCATTTCTAACAATTTAAGCTTATAACAATTTTCCTAATTGACGGACACAGTTTATATTGTGCAATTTTAATATAGTTTTTGTTGCAGTTTTCAAATATGTAATTGGTTTTTCCACTGGGCAATAAATTAGATCCGTTGGCTGGACACCGGCACATCAGTTTTTTGAAACCTCTAAAACGCTCATTTCTAACAATCTAAGCTTATAACAATTTTCCTAATTGACGGACAGATTTTATATTGTGCAATTTTAATATAGTTTTTGTTGCAGTTTTCAAATATGCAATTGGTTTTTCCACTGGGCAATAAATTAGATCCGTTGGCTGGACACCGGCACATCAGTTTTTTGAAACCTCTAAAACGCTCATTTCTAACAATCTAAGCTTATAACAATTTTCCTAATTGACGGACAGATTTTATATTGTGCAATTTTAATATAGTTTTTGTTGCAGTTTTCAAATATGTAATTGGTTTATCCACTGGGCAATAAATTAGATCCGTTGGCTGGACACCGGCACATCAGTTTTTTGAAACCTCTAAAACGCTCACTTCTAACAATCTAAGCTTATAACAATTTTCCTAATTGACGGACAGATTTTATATTGTGCAATTTTAATATAGTTTTTGTTGCAGTTTTCAAATATGTAATTGGTTTTTCAACTGGGCAATAAATTAGATCCGTTGGCTGGACATCGGCACATCAGTTTTTTGAAACCTCTAAAACGCTCATTTCTAACAATCTAAGCTTATAACCATTTTCCTAATTGACGGACAGATTTTATATTGTGCAATTTTAATATAGTTTTTGTTGCAGTTTTCAAATATGTAATTGGTTTTTCAACTGGGCAATAAATTAGATCCGTTGGCTGGACACCGGCACATCAGTTTTTTGAAACCTCTAAAACGCTCATTTCTAACAATCTAAGCTTATAACAATTTTCCTAATTGACGGACAGATTTTATATTGTGCAATTTTAATATAGTTTTTGTTGCAGTTTTCAAATATGCAATTGGTTTTTCCACTGGGCAATAAATTAGATCCGTTGGCTGGACACCGGCACATCAGTTTTTTGAAACCTCTAAAACGCTCATTTCTAACAATCTAAGCTTATAACAATTTTCCTAATTGACGGACAGATTTTATATTGTGCAATTTTAATATAGTTTTTGTTGCAGTTTTCAAATATGTAATTGGTTTATCCACTGGGCAATAAATTAGATCCGTTGGCTGGACACCGGCACATCAGTTTTTGGAAACCTCTAAAACGCTCATTTCTAACAATCTAAGCTTATAACAATTTTCCTAATTGAGGGAAACAGTTTATATTGTGCAATTTTAATATAGTTTTTGTTGCAGTTTTCAAATATGTAATTGGTTTTTCAACTGGGCAATAAATTAGATCCGTTGGCTGGACATCGGCACATCAGTTTTTTGAAACTTCTAAAACGCTCATTTCTAACAATCTAAGCTTATAACAATTTTCCTAATTGAGGGAAACAGTTTATATTGTGCAATTTTAATATAGTTTTTGTTGCAGTTTTCAAATATGTAATTGGTTTTTTCACTGGGCAATAAATTAGATTCATTGGCTGGACACCGGCACATCAGTTTTTAGAAACCTCTAAAACGCTCATTTCTAACAATCTAAGCTTATAACAATTTTCCTAATTGACGGACACAATTTATATTGTAAATTTTAATATAGTTTTTGTTGCAGTTTTCAAATATGTAATTGGTTTTTCCACTGGGCAATAAATTAGATCCGTTGGCTGGACACCGGCACATCAGTTTATAGAAACCTCTAAAACGCTCATTTCTAACAATCTAAGCTTATAACAATTTTCCTAATTGAGGGAAACAGTTTATATTGTGCAATTTTAATATAGTTTTTGTTGCAGTTTTCAAATATGTAATTGGTTTTTCAACTGGGCAATAAATTAGATCCGTTGGCTGGACATCGGCACATCAGTATTTTGAAACCTCTAAAACGCTCATTTCTAACAATCTAAGCTTATAACAATTTTCCTAATTAACGGACACAATTTATATTGTACAATTTTAATATAGTTTTTGTTGCAGTTTTCAAATATGCAATTGGTTTTTCCACTGGGCAATAAATTACATCCGTTGGCTGGACACCGGCACATCAGTTTTTTTAAACCTCTAAAACGCTCACTTCTAACAATCTATGCTTATAACAATTTTCCTAATTGACGGACAGATTTTATATTGTGCAATTTTAATATAGTTTTTGTTGCAGTTTTCAAATATGTAATTGGTTTTTCAACTGGGCAATAAATTAGATCCGTTGGCTGGACACCGGCACATCAGTTTTTAGAAACCTCTAAAACGCTCATTTCTAACAATCTAAGCTTATAACAATTTTCCTAATTGAGTTATACAGTTTATATTGTGCAATTTTAATATAGTTTTTGTTGCAGTTTTCAAATATGTAATTGGTTTTTCAACTGGGCAATAAATTAGATCCTTTGGCTGGACACCGGCACATCAGTTTTTTGAAACCTCTAAAACGCTCATTTCTAACAATCTAAGCTTATAACAATTTTCCTAATTGAGGGAAACAGTTTATATTGTGCAATTTTAATATAGTTTTTGTTGCAGTTTTCAAATATGTAATTGGTTTTTCAACTGGGCAATAAATTAGATCCGTTGGCTGGACACCGGCACATCAGTTTATAGAAACCTCTAAAACGCTCATTTCTAACAATCTAAGCTTATAACAATTTTCCTAATTGAGGGAAACAGTTTATATTGTGCAATTTTAATATAGTTTTTGTTGCAGTTTTCAAATATGTAATTGGTTTTTCAACTGGGCAATAAATTAGATCCGTTGGCTGGACATCGGCACATCAGTATTTTGAAACCTCTAAAACGCTCATTTCTAACAATCTAAGCTTATAACAATTTTCCTAATTAACGGACACAATTTATATTGTACAATTTTAATATAGTTTTTGTTGCAGTTTTCAAATATGCAATTGGTTTTTCCACTGGGCAATAAATTACATCCGTTGGCTGGACACCGGCACATCAGTTTTTTTAAACCTCTAAAACGCTCACTTCTAACAATCTAAGCTTATAACAATTTTCCTAATTGACGGACAGATTTTATATTGTGCAATTTTAATATAGTTTTTGTTGCAGTTTTCAAATATGTAATTGGTTTTTCCACTGTGCAATAAATTAGATCCGTTGGCTGGACACCGGCACATCAGATTTCTGAAACCTTTAAGACACTCATTTCTAACAATCTAAGCTTATAACAATTTTCCTAATTGACGGACAGATTTTATATTGTGCAATTTTAATATAGTTTCTGTTGCAGTTTTCAAATATGCAATTGGTTTTTCCACTGAGCAATAAATTAGATCCGTTGGCTGGACACCGGCACATCAGTTTTTTGAAACCTCTAAAACGCTCATTTCTAAAAATCTAAGCTTATAACAATTTTCCTAATTGACGGACAGATTTTATATTGTGCAATTTTAATATAGTTTTTGTTGCAGTTTTCAAATATGTAATTGGTTTTTCCACAGTGCAATAAATTAGATCCGTTGGCTGGACACCGGCACATCAGATTTCTGAAACCTTTAAGACACTCATTTCTAACAATCTAAGCTTATAACAATTTTCCTAATTGACGGACAGATTTTATATTGTGCAATTTTAATATAGTTTTTGTTGCAGTTTTCAAATATGTAATTGGTTTTTTCACTGGGCAATAAATTAGATTCATTGGCTGGACACCGGCACATCAGATTTCTGAAACCTCTAAAACGCTCATTTCTAACAATTTAAGCTTATAACAATTTTCCTAATTGACGGACACAGTTTATATTGTACAATTTTAATATAGTTTTTGTTGCAGTTTTTAAATATGTAATTGGTTTATCCACTGGGCAATAAATTAGATCCGTTGGCTGGACACCGGCACATCAGTTTTTTGAAGCCTCTAAAACGCTCACTTCTAACAATCTAAGCTTATAACAATTTTCCTAATTGACGGACAGATTATATATTGGGCAATTTTAATATAGTTTCTGTTGCAGTTTTCAAATATGCAATTGGTTTTTCCACTGAGCAATAAATTAGATCCGTTGGCTGGACACCGGCACATCATTTTTTTGAAACCTCTAAAACGCTCAATTCTAACAATCTGAGCTTATAACAATTTTCCTAATTGACGGACAGATTTTATATTGTGCAATTTTAATATACTTTTTTTGCAGTTTTCAAATATGTAATTGGTTTTTCAACTGGGCAATAAATTAGATCCGTTGGCTGGACACCGGCACATCAGTTTTTTGAAACCTCTAAAACGCTCATTTCTAACAATTTAAGCCTATAACAATTTTCCTAATTGACGGACACAGTTTATATTGTGCAATTTTCATATAGTTTTTGTTGCAGTTTTCAAATATGCAATTGGTTTTTCCACTGGGCAATAAATTACATCCGTTGGCTGGACACCGGCACATCAGTTTTTTGAAACCTCTAAAACGCTCATTTCTAACAATTTAAGCCTATAACAATTTTCCTAATTGACGGACACAGTTTATATTGTGCAATTTTCATATAGTTTTTGTTGCAGTTTTCAAATATGCAATTGGTTTTTCCACTAAGCAATAAATTAGATCCGTTGGCTGGACACCGGCACATCAGTTTTTTGAAACCTCTAAAACGCTCATTTCTAACAATTTAAGCTTATAACAATTTTCCTAATTGACGGACACAGTTTATATTGTGCAATTTTAATATAGTTTTTGTTGCAGTTTTCAAATATGCAATTGGTTTTTCCACTGGGCAATAAATTACATCCGTTGGCTGGACACCGGCACATCAGTTTTTTGAAACCTCTAAAACGCTCATTTCTAACAATCTAAGCTTATAACAATTTTCCTAATTGATGGACAGATTTTATATTGTGCAATTTTAATATAGTTTTTGTTGCAGTTTTCAAATATGTAATTGGTTTTTTCACTGGGCAATAAATTAGATTCATTGGCTGGACACCGGCACATCAGATTTCTGAAACCTCTAAGACGCTCATTTCTAACAATCTAAGCTTATAACAATTTTCCTAATTGACGGACAGATTTTATATTGTGCAATTTTGATATAGTTTTTGTTGCAGTTTTCAAATATGTAATTGGTTTTTTCACTGGGCAATAAATTAGATTCATTAGCTGGACACCGGCACATCAGATTTCTGAAACCTCTAAGACGCTCATTTCTAACAATCTAAGCTTATAACAATTTTCCTAACTGACGGACAGATTTTATATTGTGCAATTTTAATATAGTTTTTGTTGCAGTTTTCAAATATGTAATTGGTTTTTCCATTGAGCAATAAATTACATCCGTTGGCTGGACACCGGCACATCAGTATTTTGAAACCTCTAAAACGCTCATTTCTAACAATTTAAGCTTATAACCATTTTCCTAATTGACGGACAGATTTTATATTGTGCAATTTTATATAGTTTTTGTTGCAGTTTTAAATGTGTAATTGGTTTTTTCACTGAGCAATAAATTAGATTCATTGGCTGAACACCGGCACATCAGATTTCTGAAACCTCTAAGACGCTCATTTCTAACAATCTAAGCTTATAACAATTTTCCTAATTGACGGACAGATTTTATATTGTGCAATTTTAATATAGTTTTTGTTGCAGTTTTCAAATATGTAATTGGTTTTTTCACTGGGCAATAAATTAGATTCATTGGCTGGACACCGGCACATCAGATTTCTGAAACCTCTAAAACGCTCATTTCTAACAATTTAAGCTTATAACAATTTTCCTAATTGACGGACACAGTTTATATTGTACAATTTTAATATAGTTTTTGTTGCAGTTTTTAAATATGTAATTGGTTTATCCACTGGGCAATAAATTAGATCCGTTGGCTGGACACCGGCACATCAGTTTTTTGAAGCCTCTAAAACGCTCACTTCTAACAATCTAAGCTTATAACAATTTTCCTAATTGACGGACAGATTATATATTGTGCAATTTTAATATAGTTTCTGTTGCAGTTTTCAAATATGCAATTGGTTTTTCCACTGAGCAATAAATTAGATCCGTTGGCTGGACACCGGCACATCATTTTTTTGAAACCTCTAAAACGCTCAATTCTAACAATCTGAGCTTATAACAATTTTCCTAATTGACGGACAGATTTTATATTGTGCAATTTTAATATACTTTTTTTGCAGTTTTCAAATATGTAATTGGTTTTTCAACTGGGCAATAAATTAGATCCGTTGACTGGACACCGGCACATCAGTTTTTTGAAACCTCTAAAACGCTCATTTCTAACAATTTAAGCCTATAACAATTTTCCTAATTGACGGACACAGTTTATATTGTGCAATTTTCATATAGTTTTTGTTGCAGTTTTCAAATATGCAATTGGTTTTTCCACTGGGCAATAAATTACATCCGTTGGCTGGACACCGGCACATCAGTTTTTTGAAACCTCTAAAACGCTCATTTCTAACAATTTAAGCCTATAACAATTTTCCTAATTGACGGACACAGTTTATATTGTGCAATTTTCATATAGTTTTTGTTGCAGTTTTCAAATATGCAATTGGTTTTTCCACTAAGCAATAAATTAGATCCGTTGGCTGGACACCGGCACATCAGTTTTTTGAAACCTCTAAAACGCTCATTTCTAACAATTTAAGCTTATAACAATTTTCCTAATTGACGGACACAGTTTATATTGTGCAATTTTAATATAGTTTTTGTTGCAGTTTTCAAATATGCAATTGGTTTTTCCACTGGGCAATAAATTACATCCGTTGGCTGGACACCGGCACATCCGTTTTTTGAAACCTCTAAAACGCTCATTTCTAACAATCTAAGCTTATAACAATTTTCCTAATTGATGGACAGATTTTATATTGTGCAATTTTAATATAGTTTTTGTTGCAGTTTTCAAATATGTAATTGGTTTTTTCACTGGGCAATAAATTAGATTCATTGGCTGGACACCGGCACATCAGATTTCTGAAACCTCTAAGACGCTCATTTCTAACAATCAAAGCTTATAACAATTTTCCTAATTGACGGACAGATTTTATATTGTGCAATTTTGATATAGTTTTTGTTGCAGTTTTCAAATATGTAATTGGTTTTTTCACTGGGCAATAAATTAGATTCATTAGCTGGACACCGGCACATCAGATTTCTGAAACCTCTAAAACGCTCATTTCTAACAATCTAAGCTTATAACAATTTTCCTAATTGAAGGACAGAATTTATATTGTGCAGTTTTAATATAGTTTTTGTTGCAGTTTTCAAATATGTAGTTAGTTTTTTCACTGGGCAATAAATTAGATTCATTGGCTGGACACCGGCACATCAGTTTTTAGAAACCTCTAAAACGCTCATTTCTAACAATCTAAGCTTATAACAATTTTCGTAATTGACGGACACAGTTTATAATGTGCAGTTTTAATATAGTTTTTGTTGCAGTTTTTAAATATGTAATTAGTTTTTCCACTGGGCAATAAATTAGATCCTTTGGCCGGACATCGGCACATCAGTTTTTTGAAACCTTTAAAACGCTCATTTCTAACAATCTAAGCTTATAACAATTTTCCTAATTGACGGACAGATTTTATATTGTGCAATTTTATATAGTTTTTGTTGCAGTTTTAAATGTGTAATTGGTTTTTTCACTGAGCAATAAATTAGATTCATTGGCTGGACATCGGCACATCGGTTTTTTGTAACCTCTAAAACGCTCATTTCTAAAAATCTAAGCTTATAACAATTTTCCTAATTGAGGGAAACAGTTTATATTGTGCAATTTTAATATAGTTTTTGTTGCAGTTTTCAAATATGTAATTGGTTTTTCAACTGGGCAATAAATTAGATCCGTTGGCTGGACATCGGCACATCAGTTTTTTGAAACCTCTAAAACGCTCATTTCTAACAATCTAAGCTTATAACAATTTTCCCAATTGAGGGAAACAGTTTATATTGTGCAATTTTAATATAGATTTTGTTGCAGTTTTCAAATATGTAATTGGTTTTTCAACTGGGCAATAAATTAGATCCGTTGGCTGGACATCGGCACATCAGTTTTTTGAAACCTCTAAAACGCTCATTTCTAACAATCTAAGCTTATAACAATTTTCCTAATTGACGGACAGATTTTATATTGTGCAATTTTATTATAGTTTTTGTTGCAGTTTTCAAATATGCAATTGGTTTTTCCACTGGGCAATAAATTAGATCCGTTGGCTGGACATCGGCACATCAGTTTTTTGAAACCTCTAAAACGCTCATTTCTAACAATCTAAGCTTATAACAATTTTCCTAATTGACGGACAGATTTTATATTGTGCAATTTTATTATAGTTTTTGTTGCAGTTTTCAAATATGCAATTGGTTTTTCCACTGGGCAATAAATTAGATCCGTTGGCTGGACATCGGCACATCAGTTTTTTGAAACCTCTAAAACGCTCATTTCTAACAATCTAAGCTTATAACAATTTTCCTAATTGCCGGACACAATTTATATTGTATATTTTAATAGAGTTTTTGTTGCAGTTTTCAAATATGCAATTGGTTTTTCCACTGGGCAATAAATTACATCCGTTGGCTGGACATCGGCACATCAGTTTTTAGAAACCTCTAAAACGCTCATTTCTAACAATCTATTAAGCTTATAACAATTTTCCTAATTGACGGACACAATTTATATTGTATATTTTAATATAGTTTTTGTTGCAGTTTTCAAATATGTAATTGGTTTTTCCACTGGGCAATAAATTAGATCCGTTGGCTGGACACCGGCACATCAGTTTTTAGAAACCTCTAAAACGCTCATTTCTAAAAATCTAAGCTTATAACAATTTTCCTAATTGAGGGAAACAGTTTATATTGTGCAATTTTAATATAGTTTTTGTTGCAGTTTTCAAATATGTAATTGGTTTTTCAACTGGGCAATAAATTAGATCCGTTGGCTGGACATCGGCACATCAGTTTTTTGAAACCTCTAAAACGCTCATTTCTAACAATCTAAGCTTATAACAATTTTCCTAATTGACGGACAGATTTTATATTGTGCAATTTTAATATAGTTTTTGTTGCAGTTTTCAAATATGTAATTGGTTTTTCCACTGAGCAATAAATTACATCCGTTGGCTGGACACCGGCACATCAGTTTTTTGAAACCTCTAAAACGGTCATTTCTAACAATCTAAGCTTATAACCATTTTCCTAATTGACGGACAGATTTTATGTTGTGCAATTTTAATATAGTTTTTGTTGCAGTTTTCAAATATGTAATTGGTTTTTCAACTGGGCAATAAATTAGATCCGTTGGCTGGACATCGGCACATCAGTTTTTTGAAACCTCTAAAACGCTCATTTCTATCAATCTAAGCATATAACAATTTTCCTAATTGAGGGAAACAGTTTATATTGTGCAATTTTAATATAGTTTTTGTTGCAGTTTTCAAATATGTAATTGGTTTTTCAACTGGGCAATAAATTAGATCCGTTGGCTGGACATCGGCACATCAGTTTTTTGAAACTTCTAAAACGCTCATTTCTAACAATCTAAGCTTATAACAATTTTCCTAATTGAGGGAAACAGTTTATATTGTGCAATTTTAATATAGTTTTTGTTGCAGTTTTCAAATATGTAATTGGTTTTTCAACTGGGCAATAAATTAGATCCGTTGGCTGGACATCGGCACATCAGTTTATTGAAACCTCTAAAACGCTCATTTCTAACAATCTAAGCTTATAACAATTTTCCTAATTGAGGGAAACAGTTTATATTGTGCAATTTTAATATAGTTTTTGTTGCAGTTTTCAAATATGTAATTGGTTTTTCCACTGAGCAATAAATTACATCCGTTGGCTGGACACCGACACATCAGTTTTTGGAAACCTCTAAAACGCTCATTTCTAATAATCTAAGCTTATAACAATTTTCCTAATTGAGGGAAACAGTTTATATTGTGCAATTTTAATATAGTTTTTGTTGCAGTTTTCAAATATGTAATTGGTTTTTCAACTGGGCAATAAATTACATCCGTTGGCTGGACACCGGCACATCAGTTTTTGGAAACTTCTAAAACGCTCATTTCTAACAATCTTAGCTTATAACAATTTTCCTAATTGAAGGACAGATTTTATATTGTGCAGTTTTATTATAGTTTTTGTTGCAGTTTTCAAATATGCAATTGGTTTTTTCACTGGGCAATAAATTAGATTCATTGGCTGGACACCGGCACATCAGTTTTTAGAAACCTCTAAAACGCTCATTTCTAACAATCTAAGCTTATAACAATTTTCCTAATTGACGGACACAATTTATATTGTAAATTTTAATATAGTTTTTGTTGCAGTTTTCAAATATGTAATTGGTTTTTCCACTGGGCAATAAATTAGATCCGTTGGCTGGACATCGGCACATCAGTTTTTAGAAACCTCTAAAACGCTCATTTCTAACAATCTAAGCTTATAACAATTTTCCTAATTGACGGACAGATTTTATATTGTGCAATTTTAATATAGTTTTTGTTGCAGTTTTCAAATATGTAATTGGTTTATCCACTGGGCAATAAATTAGATCCGTTGGCTGGACACCAGCACATCAGTTTTTGGAAACCTCTAAAACGCTCATTTCTAACAATCTAAGCTTATAACAATTTTCCTAATTGAGGGAAACAGTTTATATTGTGCAATTTTAATATAGTTTTTGTTGCAGTTTTCAAATATGTAATTGGTTTTTCAACTGGGCAATAAATTAGATCCGTTGGCTGGACATCGGCACATCAGTTTTTTGAAACTTCTAAAACGCTCATTTCTAACAATCTAAGCTTATAACAATTTTCCTAATTGAGGGAAACAGTTTATATTGTGCAATTTTAATATAGTTTTTGTTGCAGTTTTCAAATATGTAATTGGTTTTTTCACTGGGCAATAAATTAGATTCATTGGCTGGACACCGGCACATCAGTTTTTAGAAACCTCTAAAACGCTCATTTCTAACAATCTAAGCTTATAACAATTTTCCTAATTGACGGACACAATTTATATTGTAAATTTTAATATAGTTTTTGTTGCAGTTTTCAAATATGTAATTGGTTTTTCCACTGGGCAATAAATTAGATCCGTTGGCTGGACACCGGCACATCAGTTTATAGAAACCTCTAAAACGCTCATTTCTAACAATCTAAGCTTATAACAATTTTCCTAATTGAGGGAAACAGTTTATATTGTGCAATTTTAATATAGTTTTTGTTGCAGTTTTCAAATATGTAATTGGTTTTTCAACTGGGCAATAAATTAGATCCGTTGGCTGGACATCGGCACATCAGTATTTTGAAACCTCTAAAACGCTCATTTCTAACAATCTAAGCTTATAACAATTTTCCTAATTAACGGACACAATTTATATTGTACAATTTTAATATAGTTTTTGTTGCAGTTTTCAAATATGCAATTGGTTTTTCCACTGGGCAATAAATTACATCCGTTGGCTGGACACCGGCACATCAGTTTTTTTAAACCTCTAAAACGCTCACTTCTAACAATCTAAGCTTATAACAATTTTCCTAATTGACGGACAGATTTTATATTGTGCAATTTTAATATAGTTTTTGTTGCAGTTTTCAAATATGTAATTGGTTTTTCCACTGTGCAATAAATTAGATCCGTTGGCTGGACACCGGCACATCAGATTTCTGAAACCTTTAAGACACTCATTTCTAACAATCTAAGCTTATAACAATTTTCCTAATTGACGGACAGATTTTATATTGTGCAATTTTAATATAGTTTTTGTTGCAGTTTTCAAATATGTAATTGGTTTTTTCACTGGGCAATAAATTAGATTCATTGGCTGGACACCGGCACATCAGATTTCTGAAACCTCTAAAACGCTCATTTCTAACAATTTAAGCTTATAACAATTTTCCTAATTGACGGACACAGTTTATATTGTACAATTTTAATATAGTTTTTGTTGCAGTTTTTAAATATGTAATTGGTTTATCCACTGGGCAATAAATTAGATCCGTTGGCTGGACACCGGCACATCAGTTTTTTGAAGCCTCTAAAACGCTCACTTCTAACAATCTAAGCTTATAACAATTTTCCTAATTGACGGACAGATTATATATTGTGCAATTTTAATATAGTTTCTGTTGCAGTTTTCAAATATGCAATTGGTTTTTCCACTGAGCAATAAATTAGATCCGTTGGCTGGACACCGGCACATCATTTTTTTGAAACCTCTAAAACGCTCAATTCTAACAATCTGAGCTTATAACAATTTTCCTAATTGACGGACAGATTTTATATTGTGCAATTTTAATATACTTTTTTTGCAGTTTTCAAATATGTAATTGGTTTTTCAACTGGGCAATAAATTAGATCCGTTGGCTGGACACCGGCACATCAGTTTTTTGAAACCTCTAAAACGCTCATTTCTAACAATTTAAGCCTATAACAATTTTCCTAATTGACGGACACAGTTTATATTGTGCAATTTTCATATAGTTTTTGTTGCAGTTTTCAAATATGCAATTGGTTTTTCCACTGGGCAATAAATTACATCCGTTGGCTGGACACCGGCACATCAGTTTTTTGAAACCTCTAAAACGCTCATTTCTAACAATTTAAGCCTATAACAATTTTCCTAATTGACGGACACAGTTTATATTGTGCAATTTTCATATAGTTTTTGTTGCAGTTTTCAAATATGCAATTGGTTTTTCCACTAAGCAATAAATTAGATCCGTTGGCTGGACACCGGCACATCAGTTTTTTGAAACCTCTAAAACGCTCATTTCTAACAATTTAAGCTTATAACAATTTTCCTAATTGACGGACACAGTTTATATTGTGCAATTTTAATATAGTTTTTGTTGCAGTTTTCAAATATGTAATTGGTTTTTCCACTGGGCAATAAATTAGATCCGTTGGCTGGACACCGGCACATCAGTTTTTTGAAACCTCTAAAACGCTCATTTCTAACAATCTAAGCTTATAACAATTTTCCTAATTGACGGACAGATTTTATATTGTGCAATTTTAATATAGTTTTTGTTGCAGTTTTCAAATATGCAATTGGTTTTTCCACTGGGCAATAAATTAGATCCGTTGGCTGGACACCGGCACATCAGTTTTTTGAAACCTCTAAAACGCTCATTTCTAACAATCTAAGCTTATAACAATTTTCCTAATTGACGGACAGATTTTATATTGTGCAATTTTAATATAGTTTTTGTTGCAGTTTTCAAATATGTAATTGGTTTATCCACTGGGCAATAAATTAGATCCGTTGGCTGGACACCGGCACATCAGTTTTTTGAAACCTCTAAAACGCTCACTTCTAACAATCTAAGCTTATAACAATTTTCCTAATTGACGGACAGATTTTATATTGTGCAATTTTAATATAGTTTTTGTTGCAGTTTTCAAATATGTAATTGGTTTTTCAACTGGGCAATAAATTAGATCCGTTGGCTGGACATCGGCACATCAGTTTTTTGAAACCTCTAAAACGCTCATTTCTAACAATCTAAGCTTATAACCATTTTCCTAATTGACGGACAGATTTTATATTGTGCAATTTTAATATAGTTTTTGTTGCAGTTTTCAAATATGTAATTGGTTTTTCAACTGGGCAATAAATTAGATCCGTTGGCTGGACATCGGCACATCAGTTTTTTGAAACCTCTAAAACGCTCATTTCTAACAATCTAAGCTTATAACAATTTTCCTAATTGAGGGAAACAGTTTATATTGTGCAATTTTAATATAGTTTTTGTTGCAGTTTTCAAATATGTAATTGGTTTTTCAACTGGGCAATAAATTAGATCCGTTGGCTGGACATCGGCACATCAGTTTTTTGAAACTTCTAAAACGCTCATTTCTAACAATCTAAGCTTATAACAATTTTCCTAATTGAGGGAAACAGTTTATATTGTGCAATTTTAATATAGTTTTTGTTGCAGTTTTCAAATATGTAATTGGTTTTTCAACTGGGCAATAAATTAGATCCGTTGGCTGGACATCGGCACATCAGTTTTTTGAAACTTCTAAAACGCTCATTTCTAACAATCTAAGCTTATAACAATTTTCCGAATTGAGGGAAACAGTTTATATTGTGCAATTTTAATATAGTTTTTGTTGCAGTTTTCAAATATGTAATTGGTTTTTCCACTGAGCAATAAATTACATCCGTTGGCTGGACACCGGCACATCAGTTTTTGGAAACCACTAAAACGCTCATTTCTAACAATCTAAGCTTATAACAATTTTCCTAATTGAGGGAAACAGTTTATATTGTGCAATTTTAATATAGTTTTTGTTGCAGTTTTCAAATATGTAATTGGTTTTTCAACTGGGCAATAAATTACATCCGTTGGCTGGACACCGGCACATCAGTTTTTGGAAACTTCTAAAACGCTCATTTCCAACAATCTAAGCTTATAACAATTTTCCTAATTGAAGGACAGATTTTATATTGTGCAGTTTTATTATAGTTTTTGTTGCAGTTTTCAAATATGTAATTGGTTTTTTCACTGGGCAATAAATTAGATTCATTGGCTGGACATCGGCACATCAGTTTTTTGAAACCTCTAAAACGCTCATTTCTAACAATCTAAGCTTATAACAATTTTCCTAATTGACGGACAGATTTTATATTGTGCAATTTTAATATAGTTTTTGTTGCAGTTTTCAAATATGCAATTGGTTTTTCCACTGGGCAATAAATTAGATCCGTTGGCTGGACATCGGCACATCAGTTTTTAGAAACCTTTAAAACGCTCATTTCTAACAATCTAAGCTTATAACAATTTTCCTAATTGCCGGACACAATTTATATTGTATATTTTAATAGAGTTTTTGTTGCAGTTTTCAAATATGCAATTGGTTTTTCCACTGGGCAATAAATTACATCCGTTGGCTGGACATCGGCACATCAGTTTTTAGAAACCTCTAAAACGCTCATTTCTAAAAATCTAAGCTTATAACAATTTTCCTAATTGAGGGAAACAGTTTATATTGTGCAATTTTAATATAGTTTTTGTTGCAGTATTCAAATATGTAATTGGTTTTTCAACTGGGCAATAAATTAGATCCGTTGGCTGGACATCGGCACATCAGTTTTTTGAAACCTCTAAAACGCTCATTTCTAACAATCTAAGCTTATAACAATTTTCCCAATTGAGGGAAACAGTTTATATTGTGCAATTTTAATATAGATTTTGTTGCAGTTTTCAAATATGTAATTGGTTTTTCAACTGGGCAATAAATTAGATCCGTTGGCTGGACATCGGCACATCAGTTTTTTGAAACCTCTAAAACGCTCATTTCTAACAATCTAAGCTAATAACAATTTTCCTAATTGACGGACAGATTTTATATTGTGCAATTTTAATATAGTTTTTGTTGCAGTTTTCAAATATGCAATTGGTTTTTCCACTGGGCAATAAATTAGATCCGTTGGCTGGACATCGGCACATCAGTTTTTAGAAACCTTTAAAACGATCATTTCTAACAATCTAAGCTTATAACAATTTTCCTAATTGCCGGACACAATTTATATTGTATATTTTAATAGAGTTTTTGTTGCAGTTTTCAAATATGCAATTGGTTTTTCCACTGGGCAATAAATTACATCCGTTGGCTGGACATCGGCACATCAGTTTTTAGAAACCTCTAAAACGCTCATTTCTAACAATCTATTAAGCTTATAACAATTTTCCTAATTGACGGACACAATTTATATTGTATATTTTAATATAGTTTTTGTTGCAGTTTTCAAATATGTAATTGGTTTTTCCACTGGGCAATAAATTAGATCCGTTGGCTGGACACCGGCACATCAGTTTTTAGAAACCTCTAAAACGCTCATTTCTAAAAATCTAAGCTTATAACAATTTTCCTAATTGAGGGAAACAGTTTATATTGTGCAATTTTAATATAGTTTTTGTTGCAGTTTTCAAATATGTAATTGGTTTTTCAACTGGGCAATAAATTAGATCCGTTGGCTGGACATCGGCACATCAGTTTTTTGAAACCTCTAAAACGCTCATTTCTAACAATCTAAGCTTATAACAATTTTCCTAATTGACGGACACAATTAATATTGTAAAAATTTTAATATAGTTTTTGTTGCAGTATTCAAATATGTAATTGGTTTTTCAACTGGGCAATAAATTAGATCCGTTGGCTGGACATCGGCACATCTGTTTTTTGAAACTTCTAAAACGCTCATTTCTAACAATCTAAGCTTATAACAATTTTCCTAATTGAGGGAAACAGTTTATATTGTGCAATTTTAATATAGTTTTTGTTGCAGTTTTCAAATATGTAATTGGTTTTTCAACTGAAAAATAAATTAGATCCGTTGGCTGGACATCGGCACATCAGTTTATTGAAACCTCTAAAACGCTCATTTCTAACAATCTAAGCTTATAACAATTTTCCTAATTGAGGGAAACAGTTTATATTGTGCAATTTTAATATAGTTTTTGTTGCAGTTTTCAAATATGTAATTGGTTTTTCCACTGAGCAATAAATTACATCCGTTGGCTGGACACCGACACATCAGTTTTTTAAAACCTCTAAAACGCTCATTTCTAACAATCTAAGCTTATAACAATTTTCCTAATTGAGGGAAACAGTTTATATTGTGCAATTTTAATATAGTTTTTGTTGCAGTTTTCAAATATGTAATTGGTTTTTCAACTGGGCAATAAATTACATCCGTTGGCTGGACACCGGCACATCAGTTTTTGGAAACTTCTAAAACGCTCATTTCTAACAATCTAAGCTTATAACAATTTTCCTAATTGAAGGACAGATTTTATATTAAGCAGTTTTATTATAGTTTTTGTTGCAGTTTTCAAATATGTAATTGGTTTTTTCACTGGGCAATAAATTAGATTCATTGGCTGGACACCGGCACATCAGTTTTTAGAAACCTCTAAAACGCTCATTTCTAACAATCTAAGCTTATAACAATTTTCCTAATTGACGGACACAATTTATATTGTAAATTTTAATATAGTTTTTGTTGCAGTTTTCAAATATGTAATTGGTTTTTCCACTGGGCAATAAATTAGATCCGTTGGCTGGACATCGGCACATCAGTTTTTAGAAACCTCTAAAACGCTCATTTCTAACAATCTAAGCTTATAACAATTTTCCTAATTGAAGGACAGATTTTATATTGTGCAATTTTAATATAGTTTTTGTTGCAGTTTTCAAATATGTAATTGGTTTTTCAACTGAACAATAAATTACATCCGTTGGCTGGACACCGGCACATCAGTTTTTGGAAACCTCTAAAACGCTCATTTCTAACAATCTAAGCTTATAACAATTTTCCTAATTGAAGGACAGAATTTATATTGTGCAGTTTTAATATAGTTTTTGTTGCAGTTTTCAAATATGTAGTTAGTTTTTTCACTGGGCAATAAATTAGATTCATTGGCTGGACACCGGCACATCAGTTTTTAGAAACCTCTAAAACGCTCATTTCTAACAATCTAAGCTTATAACAATTTTCGTAATTGACGGACACAGTTTATAATGTGCAGTTTTAATATAGTTTTTGTTGCAGTTTTTAAATATGTAATTAGTTTTTCCACTGGGCAATAAATTAGATCCTTTGGCCGGACATCGGCACATCAGTTTTTTGAAACCTTTAAAACGCTCATTTCTAACAATCTAAGCTTATAACAATTTTCCTAATTGACGGACAGATTTTATATTGTGCAATTTTATATAGTTTTTGTTGCAGTTTTAAATGTGTAATTGGTTTTTTCACTGAGCAATAAATTAGATTCATTGGCTGGACATCGGCACATCGGTTTTTTGTAACCTCTAAAACGCTCATTTCTAAAAATCTAAGCTTATAACAATTTTCCTAATTGAGGGAAACAGTTTATATTGTGCAATTTTAATATAGTTTTTGTTGCAGTTTTCAAATATGTAATTGGTTTTTCAACTGGGCAATAAATTAGATCCGTTGGCTGGACATCGGCACATCAGTTTTTTGAAACCTCTAAAACGCTCATTTCTAACAATCTAAGCTTATAACAATTTTCCCAATTGAGGGAAACAGTTTATATTGTGCAATTTTAATATAGATTTTGTTGCAGTTTTCAAATATGTAATTGGTTTTTCAACTGGGCAATAAATTAGATCCGTTGGCTGGACATCGGCACATCAGTTTTTTGAAACCTCTAAAACGCTCATTTCTAACAATCTAAGCTTATAACAATTTTCCTAATTGACGGACAGATTTTATATTGTGCAATTTTATTATAGTTTTTGTTGCAGTTTTCAAATATGCAATTGGTTTTTCCACTGGGCAATAAATTAGATCCGTTGGCTGGACATCGGCACATCAGTTTTTTGAAACCTCTAAAACGCTCATTTCTAACAATCTAAGCTTATAACAATTTTCCTAATTGACGGACAGATTTTATATTGTGCAATTTTATTATAGTTTTTGTTGCAGTTTTCAAATATGCAATTGGTTTTTCCACTGGGCAATAAATTAGATCCGTTGGCTGGACATCGGCACATCAGTTTTTTGAAACCTCTAAAACGCTCATTTCTAACAATCTAAGCTTATAACAATTTTCCTAATTGCCGGACACAATTTATATTGTATATTTTAATAGAGTTTTTGTTGCAGTTTTCAAATATGCAATTGGTTTTTCCACTGGGCAATAAATTACATCCGTTGGCTGGACATCGGCACATCAGTTTTTAGAAACCTCTAAAACGCTCATTTCTAACAATCTATTAAGCTTATAACAATTTTCCTAATTGACGGACACAATTTATATTGTATATTTTAATATAGTTTTTGTTGCAGTTTTCAAATATGTAATTGGTTTTTCCACTGGGCAATAAATTAGATCCGTTGGCTGGACACCGGCACATCAGTTTTTAGAAACCTCTAAAACGCTCATTTCTAAAAATCTAAGCTTATAACAATTTTCCTAATTGAGGGAAACAGTTTATATTGTGCAATTTTAATATAGTTTTTGTTGCAGTTTTCAAATATGTAATTGGTTTTTCAACTGGGCAATAAATTAGATCCGTTGGCTGGACATCGGCACATCAGTTTTTTGAAACCTCTAAAACGCTCATTTCTAACAATCTAAGCTTATAACAATTTTCCTAATTGACGGACAGATTTTATATTGTGCAATTTTAATATAGTTTTTGTTGCAGTTTTCAAATATGTAATTGGTTTTTCCACTGAGCAATAAATTACATCCGTTGGCTGGACACCGGCACATCAGTTTTTTGAAACCTCTAAAACGGTCATTTCTAACAATCTAAGCTTATAACCATTTTCCTAATTGACGGACAGATTTTATGTTGTGCAATTTTAATATAGTTTTTGTTGCAGTTTTCAAATATGTAATTGGTTTTTCAACTGGGCAATAAATTAGATCCGTTGGCTGGACATCGGCACATCAGTTTTTTGAAACCTCTAAAACGCTCATTTCTAACAATCTAAGCTTATAACAATTTTCCTAATTGAGGGAAACAGTTTATATTGTGCAATTTTAATATAGTTTTTGTTGCAGTTTTCAAATATGTAATTGGTTTTTCAATTGGGCAATAAATTAGATCCGTTGGCTGGACATCGGCACATCAGTTTTTTGAAACTTCTAAAACGCTCATTTCTAACAATCTAAGCTTATAACAATTTTCCTAATTGAGGGAAACAGTTTATATTGTGCAATTTTAATATAGTTTTTGTTGCAGTTTTCAAATATGTAATTGGTTTTTCAACTGGGCAATAAATTAGATCCGTTGGCTGGACATCGGCACATCAGTTTATTGAAACCTCTAAAACGCTCATTTCTAACAATCTAAGCTTATAACAATTTTCCTAATTGAGGGAAACAGTTTATATTGTGCAATTTTAATATAGTTTTTGTTGCAGTTTTCAAATATGTAATTGGTTTTTCCACTGAGCAATAAATTACATCCTTTGGCTGGACACCGACACATCAGTTTTTGGAAACCTCTAAAACGCTCATTTCTAATAATCTAAGCTTATAACAATTTTCCTAATTGAGGGAAACAGTTTATATTGTGCAATTTTAATATAGTTTTTGTTGCAGTTTTCAAATATGTAATTGGTTTTTCAACTGGGCAATAAATTACATCCGTTGGCTGGACACCGACACATCAGTTTTTGGAAACTTCTAAAACGCTCATTTCTAACAATCTAAGCTTATAACAATTTTCCTAATTGAAGGACAGATTTTATATTGTGCAGTTTTATTATAGTTTTTGTTGCAGTTTTCAAATATGTAATTGGTTTTTTCACTGGGCAATAAATTAGATTCATTGGCTGGACACCGGCACATCAGTTTTTAGAAACCTCTAAAACGCTCATTTCTAACAATCTAAGCTTATAACAATTTTCCTAATTGACGGACACAATTTATATTGTAAATTTTAATATAGTTTTTGTTGCAGTTTTCAAATATGTAATTGGTTTTTCCACTGGGCAATAAATTAGATCCGTTGGCTGGACATCGGCACATCAGTTTTTAGAAACCTCTAAAACGCTCATTTCTAACAATCTAAGCTTATAACAATTTTCCTAATGGAAGGACAGATTTTATATTGTGCAATTTTAATATAGTTTTTGTTGCAGTTTTCAAATATGTAATTGGTTTTTCAACTGAACAATAAATTACATCCGTTGGCTGGACACCGGCACATCAGTTTTTGGAAACCTCTAAAACGCTCATTTCTAACAATCTAAGCTTATAACAATTTTCCTAATTGAAGGACAGAATTTATATTGTGCAGTTTTAATATAGTTTTTGTTGCAGTTTTCAAATATGTAGTTAGTTTTTTCACTGGGCAATAAATTAGATTCATTGGCTGGACACCAGCACATCAGTTTTTAGAAACCTCTAAAACGCTCATTTCTAAAAATCTAAGCTTATAACAATTTTCGTAATTGACGGACACAGTTTATAATGTGCAGTTTTAATATAGTTTTTGTTGCAGTTTTTAAATATGTAATTAGTTTTTCCACTGGGCAATAAATTAGATCCTTTGGCCGGACATCGGCACATCAGTTTTTTGAAACCTTTAAAACGCTCATTTCTAACAATCTAAGCTTATAACAATTTTCCTAATTGACGGACACAATTTATATTGTACAATTTTAATATAGTTTTTGTTGCAGTTTTCAAATATGTAATTGGTTTATCCACTGGGCAATAAATTAGATCCGTTGGCTGGACACCGGCACATCAGTTTTTTGAAACCTCTAAAACGCTCACTTCTAACAATCTAAGCTTATAACAATTTTCCTAATTGACGGACAGATTTTATATTGTGCAATTTTAATATAGTTTTTGTTGCAGTTTTCAAATATGTAATTGGTTTTTCCACTGAACAATAAATTACATCCGTTGGCTGGACACCGGCACATCAGTTTTTTGAAACCTCTAAAACGCTCATTCCTAACAATCTAAGCTTATAACAATTTTCCTAATTGACGGACAGATTTTATATTGTGCAATTTTAATATAGTTTTTGTTGCAGTTTTCAAATATGTAATTGGTTTTTCCACTGAGCAATAAATTACATCCTTTGGCTGGACACCTTCACATCAGTTTTTTGAAACCTCTAAAACGCTCATTTCTAACAATCTAAGCTTATAACCATTTTCCTAATTGACGGACAGATTTTATATTGTGCAATTTTAATATAGTTTTTGTTGCAGTTTTCAAATATGTAATTCTTTTTTCAACTGGGCAATAAATTAGATCCGTTGGCTGGACATCGGCACATCAGTTTTTTGAAACCTCTAAAACGCTCATTTCTAACAATCTAAGCTTATAACAATTTTCCTAATTGACGGACATATTTTATATTGTGCAATTTTAATATAGTTTTTGTTGCAGTTTTCAAATATGTAATTGGTTTTTCAACTGGGCAATAAATTAGATCCGTTGGCTGGACACCGGCACATCAGTTTTTTGAAACCTCTAAAACGCTCATTTCTAACAATTTAAGCTTATAATAATTTTCCTAATTGACGGACACAGTTTATATTGTACAATTTTATTATAGATTTTTTGCAGTTTTCAAATATGTAATTGGTTTTTCAACTGGGCAATAAATTAGATCCGTTGGCTGGACACCGGCACATCAGTTTTTTGAAACCTCTAAAACGCTCATTTCTAACAATCTAAGCTTATAACAATTTTCCTAATTGACGGACACAATTTATATTGTACAATTTTAATATAGTTTTTGTTGCAGTTTTCAAATATGTAATTGGTTTATCCACTGGGCAATAAATTAGATCCGTTGGCTGGACACCGGCACATCAGTTTTTTGAAACCTCTAAAACGCTCACTTCTAACAATCTGAGCTTATAACAATTTTCCTAATTGACGGACAGATTTTATATTGTGCAATTTTAATATAGTTTTTGTTGCAGTTTTCAAATATGTAATTGGTTTTTCCACTGAACAATAAATTACATCCGTTGGCTGGACACCGGCACATCAGTTTTTTGAAACCTCTAAAACGCTCATTTCTAACAATCTAAGCTTATAACAATTTTCCTAATTGACGGAGAGATTTTATATTGTGCAATTTTAATATAGTTTTTGTTGCAGTTTTCAAATATGTAATTGGTTTTTCCACTGAGCAATAAATTACATCCGTTGGCTGGACACCTTCACATCAGTTTTTTGAAACCTCTAAAACGCTCATTTCTAACAATCTAAGCTTATAACCATTTTCCTAATTGACGGACAGATTTTATATTGTGCAATTTTAATATAGTTTTTGTTGCAGTTTTCAAATATGTAATTGGTTTTTCAACTGGGCAATAAATTAGATCCGTTGGCTGGACATCGGCACATCAGTTTTTTGAAACCTCTAAAACGCTCATTTCTAACAATCTAAGCTTATAACAATTTTCCTATTTGAGGGAAACAGTTTATATTGTGCAATTTTAATATAGTTTTTGTTGCAGTTTTCAAATATGTAATTGGTTTTTCCACTGAGCAATAAATTACATCCGTTGGCTGGACACCGACACATCAGTTTTTGGAAACCTCTAAAACGCTCATTTCTAACAATCTAAGCTTATAACAATTTTCCTAATTGACGGACATATTTTATATTGTGCAATTTTAATATAGTTTTTGTTGCAGTTTTCAAATATGTAATTGGTTTTTCAACTGGGCAATAAATTAGATCCGTTGGCTGGACACCGGCACATCAGTTTTTGAAACCTCTAAAACGCTCATTTCTAACAATTTAAGCTTATAATAATTTTCCTAAGTGACGGACACAGTTTATATTGTACAATTTTATTATAGATTTTTTGCAGTTTTCAAATATGTAATTGGTTTTTCAACTGGGCAATAAATTAGATCCGTTGGCTGGACACCGGCACATCAGTTTTTTGAAACCTCTAAAACGCTCATTTCTAACAATCTAAGCTTATAACAATTTTCCTAATTGACGGACACAATTTATATTGTACAATTTTAATATAGTTTTTGTTGCAGTTTTCAAATATGTAATTGGTTTATCCACTGGGCAACAAATTAGATCCGTTGGCTGGACACCGGCACATCAGTTTTTTGAAACCTCTAAAACGCTCACTTCTAACAATCTAAGCTTATAACAATTTTCCTAATTGACGGACAGATTTTATATTGTGCAATTTTATTATAGTTTTTGTTGTAGTTTTCAAATATGCAATTGGTTTTTCCACTGGGCAATAAATTAGATCCGTTGGCTGGACATCGGCACATCAGTTTTTAGAAACCTTTAAAACGCTCATTTCTAACAATCTAAGCTTATAACAATTTTCCTAATTGCCGGACACAATTTATATTGTATATTTTAATAGAGTTTTTGTTGCAGTTTTCAAATATGCAATTGGTTTTTCCACTGGGCAATAAATTAGATCCGTTGGCTGGACATCGGCACATCAGTTTTTAGAAACCTTTAAAACGCTCATTTCTAACAATCTAAGCTTATAACAATTTTCCTAATTGCCGGACACAATTTATATTGTATATTTTAATAGAGTTTTTGTTGCAGTTTTCAAATATGCAATTGGTTTTTCCACTGGGCAATAAATTACATCCGTTGGCTGGACATCGGCACATCAGTTTTTAGAAACCTCTAAAACGCTCATTTCTAACAATCTATTAAGCTTATAACAATTTTCCTAATTGACGGACACAATTTATATTGTATATTTTAATATAGTTTTTGTTGCAGTTTTCAAATATGTAATTGGTTTTTCCACTGGGCAATAAATTAGATCCGTTGGCTGGACATCGGCACATCAGTTTTTTGAAACCTTTAAAACGCTCATTTCTAACAATCTAAGCTTATAACAATTTTCCTAATTGACGGACAGATTTTATATTGTGCAATTTTATTATAGTTTTTGTTGCAGTTTTCAAATATGCAATTGGTTTTTCCACTGGGCAATAAATTAGATCCGTTGGCTGGACACCGGCACATCAGTTTTTAGAAACCTCTGAAACGCTCATTTCTAAAAATCTAAGCTTATAACAATTTTCCTAATTGAGGGAAACAGTTTATATTGTGCAATTTTAATATAGTTTTTGTTGCAGTTTTCAAATATGTAATTGGTTTTTCAACTGGGCAATAAATTAGATCCGTTGGCTGGACATCGGCACATCAGTTTTTTGAAACCTCTAAAACGCTCATTTCTAACAATCTAAGCCTATAACAATTTTCCTAATTGACGGACAGATTTTATATTGTGCAATTTTAATATAGTTTTTGTTGCAGTTTTCAAATATGTAATTGGTTTTTCCACTGAGCAATAAATTACATCCGTTGGCCGGACACCGGCACATCAGTTTTTTGAAACCTCTAAAACGGTCATTTCTAACAATCTAAGCTTATAACCATTTTCCTAATTGACGGACAGATTTTATGTTGTGCAATTTTAATATAGTTTTTGTTGCAGTTTTCAAATATGTAATTGGTTTTTCAACTGGGCAATAAATTAGATCCGTTGGCTGGACATCGGCACATCAGTTTTTTGAAACCTCTAAAACGCTCATTTCTAACAATCTAAGCTTATAACAATTTTCCTAATTGAGGGAAACAGTTTATATTGTGCAATTTTAATATAGTTTTTGTTGCAGTTTTCAAATATGTAATTGGTTTTTCAACTGGGCAATAAATTAGATCCGTTGGCTGGACATCGGCACATCAGTTTTTTGAAACTTCTAAAACGCTCATTTCTAACAATCTAAGCTTATAACAATTTTCCTAATTGACGGACCGATTTTATATTGTGCAATTTTAATATAGTTTTTGTTGCAGTTTTCAAATATGTAATTGGTTTTTTCACTGAGCAATAAATTACATCCGTTTGCTAGACACCGGCACATCAGTTTTTTGAAACCTCTAAAACGCTCATTTCTAACAATCTAAGCTTATAACAATTTTCCTAATTGACGGACACAATTTATATTGTACAATTTTAATATAGTTTTTGTTGCAGTTTTCAAATATGCAATTGGTTTTTCCACTGAGCAATAAATTACATCCGTTGGCTGGACACCGGCACATCAGTTTTTTGAAACCTCTAAAACGCTCATTTCTAACAATCTAAGCTTATAACAATTTTCCAAATTGACGGACAGATTTTATATTGTGCAATTTAAATTTAGTTTTTGTTGCAGTTTTCAAATATGTAATTGGTTTTTCAACTGGGCAATAAATTAGATCCGTTGGCTGGACACCGGCACATCAGATTTCTGAAACCTCTAAGACGCTCATTTCTAACAATCTAAGCTTATAACAATTTTCCTAATTGACGGACATATTTTATATTGTGCAATTTTAATATAGTTTTTGTTGCAGTTTTCAAATATGTAATTGGTTTTTCAACTGGGCAATAAATTAGATCCGTTGGCTGGACACCGGCACATCAGTTTTTTGAAACCTCTAAAACGCTCATTTCTAACAATTTAAGCTTATAATAATTTTCCTAATTGACGGACACAGTTTATATTGTACAATTTTATTATAGATTTTTTGCAGTTTTCAAATATGTAATTGGTTTTTCAACTGGGCAATAAATTAGATCCGTTGGCTGGACACCGGCACATCAGTTTTTTGAAACCTCTAAAACGCTCATTTCTAACAATCTAAGCTTATAACAATTTTCCTAATTGACGGACACAATTTATATTGTACAATTTTAATATAGTTTTTGTTGCAGTTTTCAAATATGTAATTGGTTTATCCACTGGGCAATAAATTAGATCCGTTGGCTGGACACCGGCACATCAGTTTTTTGAAACCTCTAAAACGCTCACTTCTAACAATCTGAGCTTATAACAATTTTCCTAATTGACGGACAGATTTTATATTGTGCAATTTTAATATAGTTTTTGTTGCAGTTTTCAAATATGTAATTGGTTTTTCCACTGAACAATAAATTACATCCGTTGGCTGGACACCGGCACATCAGTTTTTTGAAACCTCTAAAACGCTCATTTCTAACAATCTAAGCTTATAACAATTTTCCTAATTGAGGGAAACAGTTTATATTGTGCAATTTTAATATAGTTTTTGTTGCAGTTTTCAAATATGTAATTGGTTTTTCCACTGAGCAATAAATTACATCCGTTGGCTGGACACCGACACATCAGTTTTTGGAAACCTCTAAAACGCTCATTTCTAACAATCTAAGCTTATAACAATTTTCCTAATTGACGGACATATTTTATATTGTGCAATTTTAATATAGTTTTTGTTGCAGTTTTCAAATATGTAATTGGTTTTTCAACTGGGCAATAAATTAGATCCGTTGGCTGGACACCGGCACATCAGTTTTTTGAAACCTCTAAAACGCTCATTTCTAACAATCTAAGCTTATAACAATTTTCCTAATTGACGGACACAATTTATATTGTACAATTTTAATATAGTTTTTGTTGCAGTTTTCAAATATGTAATTGGTTTATCCACTGGGCAATAAATTAGATCCGTTGGCTGGACACCGGCACATCAGTTTTTTGAAACCTCTAAAACGCTCACTTCTAACAATCTGAGCTTATAACAATTTTCCTAATTGACGGACAGATTTTATATTGTGCAATTTTAATATAGTTTTTGTTGCAGTTTTCAAATATGTAATTGGTTTTTCAACTGAACAATAAATTACATCCGTTGGCTGGACACCGGCACATCAGTTTTTGGAAACCTCTAAAACGCTCATTTCTAACAATCTAAGCTTATAACAATTTTCCTAATTGAAGGACAGAATTTATATTGTGCAGTTTTAATATAGTTTTTGTTGCAGTTTTCAAATATGTAGTTAGTTTTTTCACTGGGCAATAAATTAGATTCATTGGCTGGACACCAGCACATCAGTTTTTAGAAACCTCTAAAACGCTCATTTCTAACAATCTAAGCTTATAACAATTTTCGTAATTGACGGACACAGTTTATAATGTGCAGTTTTAATATAGTTTTTGTTGCAGTTTTTAAATATGTAATTAGTTTTTCCACTGGGCAATAAATTAGATCCTTTGGCCGGACATCGGCACATCAGTTTTTTGAAACCTTTAAAACGCTCATTTCTAACAATCTAAGCTTATAACAATTTTCCTAATTGACGGACAGATTTTATATTGTGCAATTTTATTATAGTTTTTGTTGCAGTTTTCAAATATGCAATTGGTTTTTCCACTGGGCAATAAATTAGATCCGTTGGCTGGACATCGGCACATCAGTTTTTAGAAACCTTTAAAACGCTCATTTCTAACAATCTAAGCTTATAACAATTTTCCTAATTGCCGGACACAATTTATATTGTATATTTTAATAGAGTTTTTGTTGCAGTTTTCAAATATGCAATTGGTTTTTCCACTGGGCAATAAATTAGATCCGTTGGCTGGACATCGGCACATCAGTTTTTAGAAACCTTTAAAACGCTCATTTCTAACAATCTAAGCTTATAACAATTTTCCTAATTGCCGGACACAATTTATATTGTATATTTTAATAGAGTTTTTGTTGCAGTTTTCAAATATGCAATTGGTTTTTCCATTGGGCAATAAATTACATCCGTTGGCTGGACATCGGCACATCAGTTTTTAGAAACCTCTAAAACGCTCATTTCTAACAATCTATTAAGCTTATAACAATTTTCCTAATTGACGGACACAATTTATATTGTATATTTTAATATAGTTTTTGTTGCAGTTTTCAAATATGTAATTGGTTTTTCCACTGGGCAATAAATTAGATCCTTTGGCTGGACACCGGCACATCAGTTTTTAGAAACCTCTAAAACGCTCATTTCTAAAAATCTAAGCTTATAACAATTTTCCTAATTGAGGGAAACAGTTTATATTGTGCAATTTTAATATAGTTTTTGTTGCAGTTTTCAAATATGTAATTGGTTTTTCAACTGGGCAATAAATTAGATCCGTTGGCTGGACATCGGCACATCAGTTTTTTGAAACCTCTAAAACGCTCATTTCTAACAATCTAAGCTTATAACAATTTTCCTAATTGACGGACAGATTTTATATTGTGCAATTTTAATATAGTTTTTGTTGCAGTTTTCAAATATGTAATTGGTTTTTCCACTGAGCAATAAATTACATCCGTTGGCTGGACACCGGCACATCAGTTTTTTGAAACCTCTAAAACGGTCATTTCTAAAAATCTAAGCTTATAACCATTTTCCTATTTGACGGACAGATTTTATGTTGTGCAATTTTAATATAGTTTTTGTTGCAGTTTTCAAATATGCAATTGGTTTTTCCACTGGGCAATAAATTACATCCGTTGGCTGGACATCGGCACATCAGTTTTTAGAAACCTCTAAAACGCTCATTTCTAACAATCTATTAAGCTTATAACAATTTTCCTAATTGACGGACACAATTTATATTGTATATTTTAATATAGTTTTTGTTGCAGTTTTCAAATATGTAATTGGTTTTTCCACTGGGCAATAAATTAGATCCGTTGGCTGGACACCGGCACATCAGTTTTTAGAAACCTCTAAAACGCTCATTTCTAAAAATCTAAGCTTATAACAATTTTCCTAATTGAGGGAAACAGTTTATATTGTGCAATTTTAATATAGTTTTTGTTGCAGTTTTCAAATATGTAATTGGTTTTTCAACTGGGCAATAAATTAGATCCGTTGGCTGGACATCGGCACATCAGTTTTTTGAAACCTCTAAAACGCTCATTTCTAACAATCTAAGCTTATAACAATTTTCCTAATTGACGGACAGATTTTATATTGTGCAATTTTAATATAGTTTTTGTTGCAGTTTTCAAATATGTAATTGGTTTTTCCACTGAGCAATAAATTACATCCGTTGGCTGGACACCGGCACATCAGTTTTTTGAAACCTCTAAAACGGTCATTTCTAACAATCTAAGCTTATAACCATTTTCCTAATTGACGGACAGATTTTATGTTGTGCAATTTTAATATAGTTTTTGTTGCAGTTTTCAAATATGTAATTGGTTTTTCAACTGGGCAATAAATTAGATCCGTTGGCTGGACATCGGCACATCAGTTTTTTGAAACTTCTAAAACGCTCATTTCTAACAATCTAAGCTTATAACAATTTTCCTAATTGAGGGAAACAGTTTATATTGTGCAATTTTAATATAGTTTTTGTTGCAGTTTTCAAATATGTAATTGGTTTTTCCACTGAGCAATAAATTACATCCGTTGGCTGGACATCGGCACATCAGTTTTTTGAAACCTCTAAAACGCTCATTTCTAACAATCTAAGCTTATAACAATTTTCCTAATTGAGGGAAACAGTTTATATTGTGCAATTTTAATATAGTTTTTGTTGCAGTTTTCAAATATGTAATTGGTTTTTCAACTGGGCAATAAATTAGATCCGTTGGCTGGACATCGGCACATCAGTTTTTTGAAACTTCTAAAACGCTCATTTCTAACAATCTAAGCTTATAACAATTTTCCTAATTGAGGGAAACAGTTTATATTGTGCAATTTTAATATAGTTTTTGTTGCAGTTTTCAAATATGTAATTGGTTTTTCAACTGGGCAATAAATTAGATCCGTTGGCTGGACATCGGCACATCAGTTTATTGAAACCTCTAAAACGCTCATTTCTAACAATCTAAGCTTATAACAATTTTCCTAATTGAGAGAAACAGTTTATATTGTGCAATTTTAATATAGTTTTTGTTGCAGTTTTCAAATATGTAATTGGTTTTTCCACTGAGCAATAAATTACATCCGTTGGCTGGACACCGACACATCAGTTTTTGGAAACCTCTAAAACGCTCATTTCTAATAATCTAAGCTTATAACAATTTTCCTAATTGAGGGAAACAGTATATATTGTGCAATTTTAATATAGTTTTTGTTGCAGTTTTCAAATATGTAATTGGTTTTTCAACTGGGCAATAAATTACATCCGTTGGCTGGACACCGGCACATCAGTTTTTGGAAACTTCTAAAACGCTCATTTCTAACAATCTAAGCTTATAACAATTTTCCTAATTGAAGGACAGATTTTATATTGTGCAGTTTTATTATAGTTTTTGTTGCAGTTTTCAAATATGTAATTGGTTTTTTCACTGGGCAATAAATTAGATTCATTGGCTGGACACCGGCACATCAGTTTTTAGAAACCTCTAAAACGCTCATTTCTAACAATCTAAGCTTATAACAATTTTCCTAATTGACGGACACAATTTATATTGTAAATTTTAATATAGTTTTTGTTGCAGTTTTCAAATATGTAATTGGTTTTTCCACTGGGCAATAAATTAGATCCGTTGGCTGGACATCGGCACATCAGTTTCTAGAAACCTCTAAAACGCTCATTTCTAACAATCTAAGCTTATAACAATTTTCCTAATGGAAGGACAGATTTTATATTGTGCAATTTTAATATAGTTTTTGTTGCAGTTTTCAAATATGTAATTGGTTTTTCAACTGAACAATAAATTATATCCGTTGGCTGGACACCGGCACATCAGTTTTTGGAAACCTCTAAAACGCTCATTTCTAACAATCTAAGCTTATAACAATTTTCCTAATTGAAGGACAGAATTTATATTGTGCAGTTTTAATATAGTTTTTGTTGCAGTTTTCAAATATGTAGTTAGTTTTTTCACTGGGCAATAAATTAGATTCATTGGCTGGACACCAGCACATCAGTTTTTAGAAACCTCTAAAACGCTCATTTCTAACAATCTAAGCTTATAACAATTTTCGTAATTGACGGACACAGTTTATAATGTGCAGTTTTAATATAGTTTTTGTTGCAGTTTTTAAATATGTAATTAGTTTTTCCACTGGGCAATAAATTAGATCCTTTGGCCGGACATCGGCACATCAGTTTTTTGAAACCTTTAAAACGCTCATTTCTAACAATCTAAGCTTATAACAATTTTCCTAATTGACGGACAGATTTTATATTGTGCAATTTTATTATAGTTTTTGTTGCAGTTTTCAAATATGCAATTGGTTTTTCCACTGGGCAATAAATTAGATCCGTTGGCTGGACATCGGCACATCAGTTTTTAGAAACCTTTAAAACGCTCATTTCTAACAATCTAAGCTTATAACAATTTTCCTAATTGCCGGACACAATTTATATTGTATATTTTAATAGAGTTTTTGTTGCAGTTTTCAAATATGCAATTGGTTTTTCCACTGGGCAATAAATTAGATCCGTTGGCTGGACATCGGCACATCAGTTTTTAGAAACCTTTAAAACGCTCATTTCTAACAATCTAAGCTTATAACAATTTTCCTAATTGACGGACACAATTTATATTGTACAATTTTAATATAGTTTTTGTTGCAGTTTTCAAATATGTAATTGGTTTATCCACTGGGCAATAAATTAGATCCGTTGGCTGGACACCGGCACATCAGTTTTTTGAAACCTCTAAAACGCTCACTTCTAACAATCTAAGCTTATAACAATTTTCCTAATTGACGGACAGATTTTATATTGTGCAATTTTAATATAGTTTTTGTTGCAGTTTTCAAATATGTAATTGGTTTTTCCACTGAGCAATAAATTACATCCGTTTGCTAGACACCGGCACATCAGTTTTTAGAAACCTCTAAAACGCTCATTTCTAAAAATCTAAGCTTATAACAATTTTCCCAATTGAGGGAAACAGTTTATATTGTGCAATTTAAATATAGTTTTTGTTGCAGTTTTCAAATATGTAATTGGTTTTTTCACTGGGCAATAAATTAGATCCGTTGGCTGGACACCGGCACATCAGTATTTTGAAACCTCTAAAACGCTCATTTCTAACAATTTAAGCTTATAACAATTTTCCTTATTGAGGGAAACAGTTTATACTGTGCAATTTTAATATAGTTTTTGTTGCAGTTTTCAAATATGTAATTGGTTTTTCAACTGGGCAATAAATTAGATCCGTTGGCTGGACATCGGCACATCAGTTTTATGAAACTTCTAAAACGCTCATTTCTAAAAATCTAAGCTTATAACAATTTTCCTAATTGAGGGAAACAGTTTATATTGTGCAATTTTAATATAGTTTTTGTTGCAGTTTTCAAATATGTAATTGGTTTTTCCACTGAGCAATAAATTACATCCGTTGGCTGGACACCGGCACATCAGTTTTTTGAAACCTCTAAAACGCTCATTTCTAACAATCTAAGCTTATAACAATTTTCCTAATTGACGGACAGATTTTATATTGTGCAATTTTAATATAGTTTTTGTTGCAGTTTTCAAATATGTAATTGGTTTTTCCACTGAACAATAAATTACATCCGTTGGCTGGACACCGGCACATCAGTTTTTTGAAACCTCTAAAACGCTCACTTCTAACAATCTAAGCTTATAACAATTTTCCTAATTGACGGACAGATTTTATATTGTGCAATTTTAATATAGTTTTTGTTGCAGTTTTCAAATATGTAATTGGTTTTTCAACTGGGCAATAAATTAGATCCGTTGGCTGGACACCGGCACATCAGTTTTTTGAAACCTCTAAAACGCTCATTTCTAACAATTTAAGCTTATAATAATTTTCCTAATTGACGGACACAGTTTATATTGTACAATTTTATTATAGATTTTTTGCAGTTTTCAAATATGTAATTGGTTTTTCAACTGGGCAATAAATTAGATCCGTTGGCTGGACACCGGCACATCAGTTTTTTGAAACCTCTAAAACGCTCATTTCTAACAATCTAAGCTTATAACAATTTTCCTAATTGACGGACACAATTTATATTGTACAATTTTAATATAGTTTTTGTTGCAGTTTTCAAATATGTAATTGGTTTTTCCACTGAGCAATAAATTACATCCGTTGGCTGGACACCGGCACATCAGTTTTTTGAAACCTCTAAAACGCTCATTTCTAACAATCTAAGCTTATAACCATTTTCCTAATTGACGGACAGATTTTATATTGTGCAATTTTAATATAGTTTTTGTTGCAGTTTTCAAATATGTAATTGGTTTTTCAACTGGGCAATAAATTAGATCCGTTGGCTGGACATCGGCACATCAGTTTTTTGAAACCTCTAAAACGCTCATTTCTAACAATCTAAGCTTATAACAATTTTCCTAATTGAGGGAAACAGTTTATATTGTGCAATTTTAATATAGTTTTTGTTGCAGTTTTCAAATATGTAATTGGTTTTTTAACTGGGCAATAAATTAGATCCGTTGGCTGGACATCGGCACATCAATTTTTTGAAACTTCTAAAACGCTCATTTCTAACAATCTAAGCTTATAACAATTTTCCTAATTGAGGGAAACAGTTTATATTGTGCAATTTTAATATAGTTTTTGTTGCAGTTTTCAAATATGTAATTGGTTTTTCAACTGGGCAATAAATTAGATCCGTTGGCTGGACATCGGCACATCAGTTTATTGAAACCTCTAAAACGCTCATTTCTAACAATCTAAGCTTATAACAATTTTCCTAATTGAGGGAAACAGTTTATATTGTGCAATTTTGATATAGTTTTTGTTGCAGTTTTCAAATATGTAATTGGTTTTTCCACTGAGCAATAAATTACATCCGTTGGCTGGACACCGACACATCAGTTTTTGGAAACCTCTAAAACGCTCATTTCTAACAATCTAAGCTTATAACAATTTTCCTAATTGAGGGAAACAGTTTATATTGTGCAATTTTAATATAGTTTTTGTTGCAGTTTTCAAATATGTAATTGGTTTTTCAACTGGGCAATAAATTACATCCGTTGGCTGGACACCGGCACATCAGTTTTTGGAAACTTCTAAAACGCTCATTTCTAACAATCTAAGCTTATAACAATTTTCCTAATATAAGGACAGATTTTATATTGTGCAGTTTGATTATAGTTTTTGTTGCAGTTTTCAAATATGTAATTGGTTTTTTCACTGGGCAATAAATTAGATTCATTGGCTGGACACCGGCACATCAGTTTTTAGAAACCTCTAAAACGCTCATTTCTATCAATCTAAGCTTATAACAATTTTCCTAATTGACGGACACAATTTATATTGTAAATTTTAATATAGTTTTTGTTGCAGTTTTCAAATATGTAATTGGTTTTTCCACTGGGCAATAAATTAGATCCGTTGGCTGGACATCGGCACATCAGTTTTTAGAAACCTCTAAAACGCTCATTTCTAACAATCTAAGCTTATAACAATTTTCCTAATTGAAGGACAGATTTTATATTGTGCAATTTTAATATAGTTTTTGTTGCAGTTTTCAAATATGTAATTGGTTTTTCAACTGAACAATAAATTACATCCGTTGGCTGGACACCGGCACATCAGTTTTTGGAAACCTCTAAAACGCTCATTTCTAACAATTTAAGCTTATAACAATTTTCCTAATTGACGGACACAGTTTATATTGTGCAATTTTAATATAGTTTTTGTTGCAGTTTTCAAATATGCAATTGGTTTTTCCACTGGGCAATAAATTAGATTCATTGGCTGGACACCGGCACATCAGTTTTTAGAAACCTCTAAAACGCTCATTTCTAACAATCTATTAAGCTTATAACAATTTTCCTAATTGACGGACACAATTTATATTGTATATTTTAATATAGTTTTTGTTGCAGTTTTCAAATATGTAATTGGTTTTTCCACTGGGCAATAAATTAGATCCGTTGGCTGGACACCGGCACATCAGTTTTTAGAAACCTCTAAAACGCTCATTTCTAAAAATCTAAGCTTATAACAATTTTCCCAATTGAGGGAAACAGTTTATATTTTGCAATTTTAATATAGTTTTTGTTGCAGTTTTCAAATATGTAATTGGTTTTTCAACTGGGCAATAAATTAGATCCGTTGGCTGGACATCGGCACATCAGTTTTTTGAAACCTCTAAAACGCTCATTTCTAACAATCTAAGCTTATAACAATTTTCCCAATTGAGGGAAACAGTTTATATTGTGCAATTTTAATATAGATTTTGTTGCAGTTTTCAAATATGTAATTGGTTTTTCAACTGGGCAATAAATTAGATCCGTTGGCTGGACATCGGCACATCAGTTTTTTGAAACCTCTAAAACGCTCATTTCTAACAATCTAAGCTTATAACAATTTTCCTAATTGACGGACACAATTAATATTGTAAAAATTTTAATATAGTTTTTGTTGCAGTTTTCAAATATGTAATTGGTTTTTCAACTGGGCAATAAATTAGATCCGTTGGCTGGACATCGGCACATCAGTTTTTTGAAACCTCTAAAACGCTCATTTCTAACAATCTAAGCTTATAACAATTTTCGTAATTGACGGACACAGTTTATAATGTGCAGTTTTAATATAGTTTTTGATGCAGTTTTTAAATATGTAATTAGTTTTTCCACTGGGCAATAAATTAGATCCTTTGGCCGGACATCGGCACATCAGTTTTTTGAAACCTCTAAAACGCTCATTTCTAACAATCTAAGCTTATAACAATTTTCCTAATTGACGGACAGATTTTATATTGTGCAATTTTATATAGTTTTTGTTGCAGTTTTAAATGTGTAATTGGTTTCTTCACTGAGCAATAAATTAGATTCATTGGCTGGACATCGGCACATCAGTTTTTTGAAACCTCTAAAACGCTCATTTCTAACAATCTAAGCTTATAACAATTTTCCTAATTGACGGACACAATTAATATTGTAAAAATTTTAATATAGTTTTTGTTGCAGTTTTCAAATATGTAATTGGTTTTTCAACTGGGCAATAAATTAGATCCGTTGGCTGGACATCGGCACATCAGTTTTTTGAAACCTCTAAAACGCTCATTTCTAAAAATCTAAGCTTATAACAATTTTCCCAATTGAGGGAAACAGTTTATATTGTGCAATTTTAATATAGATTTTGTTGCAGTTTTCAAATATGTAATTGGTTTTTCAACTGGGCAATAAATTAGATCCGTTGGCTGGACATCGGCACATCAGTTTTTTGAAACCTCTAAAACGCTCATTTCTAACAATCTAAGCTTATAACAATTTTCCCAATTGAGGGAAACAGTTTATATTGTGCAATTTTAATATAGATTTTGTTGCAGTTTTCAAATATGTAATTGGTTTTTCAACTGGGCAATAAATTACATCCGTTGGCTGGACACCGGCACATCAGTTTTTGGAAACTTCTAAAACGCTCATTTCTAACAATCTAAGCTTATAACAATTTTCCTAATTGAAGGACAGAATTTATATTGTGCAGTTTTAATATAGTTTTTGTTGCAGTTTTCAAATATGTAGTTGGTTTTTTCACTGGGCAATAAATTAGATTCATTGGCTGGACACCGGCACATCAGTTTTTAGAAACCTCTAAAACGCTCATTTCTAACAATCTAAGCTTATAACAATTTTCGTAATTGACGGACACAGTTTATAATGTGCAGTTTTAATATAGTTTTTGTTGCAGTTTTTAAATATGTAATTAGTTTTTCCACTGGGCAATAAATTAGATCCTTTGGCCGGACATCGGCACATCAGTTTTTTGAAACCTCTAAAACGCTCATTTCTAACTATCTAAGCCTATAGCAATTTTCCTAATTAACGGACACAGTTTATATTGTGCAATTTTAATACAGTTTGAACTGCAGATTTCAATTAAGTAATTAGTTTTTCCACTGGGCAATAAATTAGATCCGTTGGCTGGACATCGGCACATCAGTTTTTTGAAACCTCTAAAACGCTCATTTCTAATTATCTAAGGCTATAACAATTTTCCTAATTAACGGACACAGTTTATATTGTGCAATTTTAATACAGTTTCAACTGCAGATTTCAATTAAGTAATTAGTTTTTCAACTGGGCAATAAATTAGATCCGTTGGCTGGACATCGGCACATCAGTTTTTAGAAACCTCTAAAACGCTCATTTCTAACAATCTAAGCTTATAACAATTTTCCTAATTGACGGACACAATTTATATTGTAAATTTTAATATAGTTTTTGTTGCAGTTTTCAAATATGTAATTGGTTTTTCCACTGGGCAATAAATTAGATCCGTTGGCTGGACACCGGCACATCAGTTTTTTGAAACCTCTAAAACGCTCATTTCTAACAATCTAAGCTTATAACAATTTTCCTAATTGACGGACAGATTTTATATTGTGCAATTTTAATATAGTTTTTTTGCAGTTTTCAAATATGTAATTAGTTTTTCAACTGGGCAATAAATTAGATCCGTTGGCTGGACATCGGCTCATCAGTTTTTAGAAACCTCTAAAACGCTCATTTCTAACTATCTAAGCTTATAACAATTTTCCTAATTGACGGACAGATTTTATATTGTGCAATTTTATATAGTTTTTGTTGCAGTTTTAAATGTGTAATTGGTTTTTTCACTGAGCAATAAATTAGATTCATTGGCTGGACATCGGCACATCAGTTTTTTGAAACCTCTAAAACGCTCATTTCTAAAAATCTAAGCTTATAACAATTTTCCTAATTGACGGACGGATTTTATATTGTGCAATTTTAATATAGTTTTTGTTGCAGTTTTCAAATATGCAATTGGTTTTTCCACTGGGCAATAAATTAGATCCGTTTTCTGGACATCGGCACATCAGTTTTTAGAAACCTTTAAAACGCTCATTTCTAACAATCTATGCTTATAACAATTTTCCTAATTGCCGGACACAATTTATATTGTATATTTTAATAGAGTTTTTGTTGCAGTTTTCAAATATGCAATTGGTTTTTCCACTGGGCAATAAATTACAGCCGTTGGCTGGACATCGGCACATCAGTTTTTAGAAACCTCAAAAACGCTCATTTCTAACAATCTATTAAGCTTATAACAATTTTCCTAATTGACGGACACAATTTATATTGTATATTTTAATATAGTTTTTGTTGCAGTTTTCAAATATGTAATTGGTTTTTCCACTGGGCAATAAATTAGATCCGTTGGCTGGACATCGGCACATCAGTTTTTAGAAACCTCTAAAACGCTCATTTCTAAAAATCTAAGCTTATAACAATTTTCCTAATTGAGAGAAACAGTTTATATTGTGCAATTTAAATATAGTTTTTGTTGCAGTTTTCAAATATGTAATTGGTTTTTCAACTGGGCAATAAATTAGATCCGTTGGCTGGACATCGGCACATCAGTTTTTTGAAACCTCTAAAACGCTCATTTCTAAAAATCTAAGCTTATAACAATTTTCCTAATTGACGGACACAATTAATATTGTAAAAATTTTAATATAGTTTTTGTTGCAGTTTTCAAATATGTAATTGGTTTTTCCACTGGGCAATAAATTACATCCGTTGGCTGGACACCGGCACATCAGTTTTTATAAACCTCTAAAACGCTCATTTCTAACAATCTAAGCATATATCAATTTTCCTAATTGACGGATACAGTTTATATTGTGCAATTTTAATATAGTTTTTGTTGCAGTTTTCAAATATGTAATTGGTTTTTCCACTGGGCAATAAATTACATCCGTTGGCTGGACACCGGCACATCAGTTTTTATAAACCTCTAAAACGCTCATTTCTAACAATCTAAGCATAAATCAATTTTCCTAATTGACGGATACAGTTTATATTGTGCAATTTTAATATAGTTTTTGTTGCAGTTTTCAAATATGTAATTGGTTTTTTCACTGGGCAATAAATTAGATTCATTGGCTGGACACCGGCACATCAGTTTTTAGAAACCTCTAAAACGCTCATTTCTAACAATCTAAGCTTATAACAATTTTCCTAATTGAGTTAAACAGTTTATATTGTGCAATTTTAATATAGTTTTTGTTGCAGTTTTCAAATATGTAATTGGTTTTTCAACTGGGCAATAAATTAGATCCTTTGGCTGGACACCGGCACATCAGTTTTTAGATACCTCTAAAACGCTCATTTCTATCAATCTAAGCTTATAACAATTTTCCTAATTGAGGGAAACAGTTTATATTGTGCAATTTTAATATAGTTTTTGTTGCAGTTTTCAAATATGTAATTGGTTATTCAACTGGGCAATAAATTAGATCCGTTGGCTGGACACCGGCACATCAGTTTTTAGAAACCTCTAAAACGCTCATTTCTAACAATCTAAGCTTATAACAATTTTCCTAATTGAGGGAAACAGTTTATATTGTGCAATTTTAATATAGTTTTTGTTGCAGTTTTCAAATATGCAATTGGTTTTTCCACTGGGCAATAAATTAGTTACGTTGGCTGGACATCGGCACATCAGTTTTTAGAAACCTCTAAAACGCTCATTTCTAACAATCTAAGCTTATAACAATTTTCGTAATTGACGGACACAGTTTATAATGTGCAGTTTTAATATAGTTTTTGTTGCAGTTTTTAAATATGTAATTAGTTTTTCCACTGGGCAATAAATTAGATCCTTTGGCCGGACATCGGCACATCAGTTTTTTGAAACCTCTAAAACGCTCATTTCTAACTATCTAAGCCTATAACAATTTTCCTAATTAACGGACACAGTTTATATTGTGCAATTTTAATACAGTTTCAACTGCAGATTTCAATTAAGTAATTAGTTTTTCAACTGGGCAATAAATTAGATCCGTTGGCTGGACATCGGCACATCAGTTTTTAGAAACCTCTAAAACGCTCATTTCTAACAATCTAAGCTTATAACAATTTTCCTAATTGACGGACACAATTTATATTGTAAATTTTAATATAGTTTTTGTTGCAGTTTTCAAATATGTAATTGGTTTTTCCACTGGGCAATAAATTAGATCCGTTGGCTGGACACCGGCACATCAGTTTTTTGAAACCTCTAAAACGCTCATTTCTAAAAATCTAAGCTTATAACAATTTTCCTAATTGACGGACAGATTTTATATTGTGCAATTTTAATACAGTTTTTTTGCAGTTTTCAAATATGTAATTGGTTTTTCAACTGGGCAATAAATTAGATCCGTTGGCTGGACATCGGCTCATCAGTTTTTAGAAACCTCTAAAACGCTCATTTCTAACAATCTATGCTTATAACAATTTTCCTAATTGACGGACAGATTTTATATTGTGCAATTTTATATAGTTTTTGTTGCAGTTTTAAATGTGTAATTGGTTTTTTCACTGAGCAATAAATTAGATTCATTGGCTGGACATCGGCACATCAGTTTTTTGAAACCTCTAAAACGCTCATTTCTAACAATCTAAGCTTAAAACAATTTTCCTAATTGACGGACAGATTTTATATTGTGCAATTTTAATATAGTTTTTGTTGCAGTTTTCAAATATGCAATTGGTTTTTCCACTGGGCAATAAATTAGATCCGTTGGCTGGACATCGGCACATCAGTTTTTAGAAACCTCTAAAACGCTCATTTTTAACAATCTATTAAACTTATAACAATTTTCCTAATTGACGGACACAATTTATATTGTATATTTTAATAGAGTTTTTGTTGCAGTTTTCAAATATGCAATTGGTTTTTCCACTGGGCAATAAATTACATCCGTTGGCTGGACATCGGCACATCAGTTTTTAGAAACCTCTAAAACGCTCATTTCTAACAATCTATTAAACTTATAACAATTTTCCTAATTGACGGACACAATTTATATTGTATATTTTAATATAGTTTTTGTTGCAGTTTTCAAATATGTAATTGGTTTTTCCACTGGGCAATAAATTAGATCCGTTGGCTGGACACCGGCACATCAGTTTTTAGAAACCTCTAAAACGCTCATTTCTAAAAATCTAAGCTTATAACAATTTTCCTAATTGAGGGAAACAGATTATATTGTGCAATTTTAATATAGTTTTTGTTGCAGTTTTCAAATATGTAATTGGTTTTTCAACTGGGCAATAAATTAGATCCGTTGGCTGGACATCGGCACATCAGTTTTTTGAAACCTCTAAAACGCTCATTTCTATCAATCTAAGCTTATAACAATTTTCCCAATTGAGGGAAACAGTTTATATTGTGCAATTTTAATATAGTTTTTGTTGCAGTTTTCAAATATGTAATTGGTTTTTCCACTGAGCAATAAATTAGATCCGTTGGCAGTACACCGGCACATCAGTTTTTGGAAACCTCTAAAACGCTCATTTCTAACAATCTAAGCTTATAACAATTTTCCTAATTGAGGGAAACAGTTTATATTGTGCAATTTTAATATAGTTTTTGTTGCAGTTTTCAAATATGTAATTGGTTTTTCCACTGAGCAATAAATTACATCCGTTGGCTGGACACCGGCACATCAGTTTTTGGATACTTCTAAAACGCTCATTTCTAACAATCTAAGCTTATAACAATTTTCCTAATTGAGGGAAACAGTTTATATTGTGCAATTTTAATATAGTTTTTGTTGCAGTTTTCAAATATGTAATTGGTTTTTCCACTGGGCAATAAATTACATCCGTTGGCTTGACACCGGCACATCAGTTTTTGGAAACCTCTAAAACGCTCATTTCTAACACTCTAAGCTTATAACAATTTTCGTAATTGACGGACACAGTTTATAATGTGCAGTTTTAATATAGTTTTTGTTGCAGTTTTTAAATATGTAATTAGTTTTTCCACTGGGCAATAAATTAGATCCTTTGGCCGGACATCGGCACATCAGTTTTTTGAAACCTCTAAAACGCTCATTTCTAACTATCTAAGCCTATAACAATTTTCCTAATTAACGGACACAGTTTATATTGTGCAATTTTAATACAGTTTCAACTGCAGATTTCAATTAAGTAATTAGTTTTTCAACTGGGCAATAAATTAGATCCGTTGGCTGGACATCGGCACATCAGTTTTTAGAAACCTCTAAAACGCTCATTTCTAACAATCTAAGCTTATAACAATTTTCCTAATTGACGGACACAATTTATATTGTAAATTTTAATATAGTTTTTGTTGCAGTTTTCAAATATGTAATTGGTTTTTCCACTGGGCAATAAATTAGATCCGTTGGCTGGACACCGGGACATCAGTTTTTTGAAACCTCTAAAACGCTCATTTCTAAAAATCTAAGCTTATAACAATTTTCCTAATTGACGGACAGATTTTATATTGTGCAATTTTAATACAGTTTTTTTGCAGTTTTCAAATATGTAATTGGTTTTTCAACTGGGCAATAAATTAGATCCGTTGGCTGGACATCGGCTCATCAGTTTTTAGAAACCTCTAAAACGCTCATTTCTAACAATCTATGCTTATAACAATTTTCCTAATTGACGGACAGATTTTATATTGTGCAATTTTATATAGTTTTTGTTGCAGTTTTAAATGTGTAATTGGTTTTTTCACTGAGCAATAAATTAGATTCATTGGCTGGACATCGGCACATCAGTTTTTTGAAAACTCTAAAACGCTCATTTCTAACAATCTAAGCTTAAAACAATTTTCCTAATTGACGGACAGATTTTATATTGTGCAATTTTAATATAGTTTTTGTTGCAGTTTTCAAATATGCAATTGGTTTTAAAAACTGGGCAATAAATTAGATCCGTTGGCTGGACATCGGCACATCAGTTTTTAGAAACCTCTAAAACGCTCATTTTTAACAATCTATTAAACTTATAACAATTTTCCTAATTGACGGACACAATTTATATTGTATATTTTAATAGAGTTTTTGTTGCAGTTTTCAAATATGCAATTGGTTTTTCCACTGGGCAATAAATTACATCCGTTGGCTGGACATCGGCACATCAGTTTTTAGAAACCTCTAAAACGCTCATTTCTAACAATCTATTAAACTTATAACAATTTTCCTAATTGACGGACACAATTTATATTGTATATTTTAATATAGTTTTTGTTGCAGTTTTCAAATATGTAATTGGTTTTTCCACTGGGCAATAAATTAGATCCGTTGGCTGGACACCGGCACATCAGTTTTTAGAAACCTCTAAAACGCTCATTTCTAAAAATCTAAGCTTATAACAATTTTCCTAATTGAGGGAAACAGATTATATTGTGCAATTTTAATATAGTTTTTGTTGCAGTTTTCAAATATGTAATTGGTTTTTCAACTGGGCAATAAATTAGATCCGTTGGCTGGACATCGGCACATCAGTTTTTTGAAACCTCTAAAACGCTCATTTCTATCAATCTAAGCTTATAACAATTTTCCCAATTGAGGGAAACAGTTTATATTGTGCAATTTTAATATAGTTTTTGTTGCGGTTTTCAAATATGTAATTGGTTTTTCCACTGAGCAATAAATTAGATCCGTTGGCTGGACACCGGCACATCAGTTTTTGGAAACCTCTAAAACGCTCATTTCTAACAATCTAAGCTTATAACAATTTTCCTAATTGAGGGAAACAGTTTATATTGTGCAATTTTAATATAGTTTTTGTTGCAGTTTTCAAATATGTAATTGGTTTTTCCACTGAGCAATAAATTACATCCGTTGGCTGGACACCGGCACATCAGTTTTTGGAAACTTCTAAAACGCTCATTTCTAACAATCTAAGCTTATAACAATTTTCCTAATTGAGGGAAACAGTTTATATTGTGCAATTTTAATATAGTTTTTGTTGCAGTTTTCAAATATGTAATTGGTTTTTCCACTGGGCAATAAATTACATCCGTTGGCTTGACACCGGCACATCAGTTTTTGGAAACCTCTAAAACGCTCATTTCTAACAATCTAAGCTTATAACAATTTTCCTAATTGAGGGACAGATTTTATATTGTGCAGTTTTAATATAGTTTTTGTTGCAGTTTTCAAATATGTAATTGGTTTTTTCACTGGGCAATAAATTAGATTCATTGGCTGGACACCGGCACATCAGTTTTTAGAAACCTCTAAAACGCTCATTTCTAACAATCTAAGCTTATAACAATTTTCCTAATTGACGGACACAATTTATATTGTAAATTTTAATATAGTTTTTGTTGCAGTTTTCAAATATGTGATTGGTTTTTCCACTAGGCAATATATTAGATCCGTTGGCTGGACATCGGCTCATCAGTTTTTAGAAACCTCTAAAACGCTCATTTCTAATAATCTAAGCCTTTAACAATTTCCTTAATTAACGGACACAATTTATATTGTATATTTTAATATAGTTTTTGTTGCAGTTTTCAAATATGTAATTGGTATTTCCACTGGGCAATAAATTAGATCCGTTTTCTGGACATCGGCTCATCAGTTTTTAGAAACCTCTAAAACGCTCATTTCTAATAATCTAAGCCTATAACAATTTCCTTAATTAACGGACACAATTTATATTGTATATTTTAATATAGTTTTTGTTGCAGTTTTCAAATATGTAATTGGTATTTCCACTGGGCAATAAATTAGATCCGTTGGCTGGACATCGGCTCATCAGTTTTTTGAAACCTCTAAAACGCTCATTTCTAATTATCTAAGCCTATAACAATTTTCCTAATTAACGGACACAGTTTATATTGTGCAATTTTAATATAGTTTTTGTTGCAGTTTTCAAATATGTAATTGGTTTTTCAACTGGGCAATAAATTAGATCCGTTGGCTGGACATCGGCACATCAGTTTTTTGAAACCTCTAAATCGCTCAATTCTATCAATCTAAGCTTATAACAATTTTCCTAATTGAGGGAAGCAGTTTATATTGTGCAATTTTAATATAGTTTTTGTTGCAGTTTTCAAATATGTAATTGGTTTTTCCACTGAGCAATAAATTACATCCGTTGGCTGGACACCGGCACATCAGTTTTTGGAAACTTCTAAAACGCTCATTTCTAACAATCTAAGCTTATAACAATTTTCCTAATTGAGGGACAGATTTTATATTGTGCAGTTTTAATATAGTTTTTGTTGCAGTTTTCAAATATGTAATTGGTTTTTTCACTGGGCAATAAATTAGATTCATTGGCTGGACACCGGCACATCAGTTTTTAGAAACCTCTAAAACGCTCATTTCTAACAATCTAAGCTTATAACAATTTTCCTAATTGAGGGACAGATTTTATATTGTGCAGTTTTAATATAGTTTTTGTTGCAGTTTTCAAATATGTAATTGGTTTTTCCACTGAGCAATAAATTACATCCGTTGGCTGGACACCGGCACATCAGTTTTTGGAAACTTCTAAAACGCTCATTTCTAACAATCTAAGCTTATAACAATTTTCCTAATTGAGGGACAGATTTTATATTGTGCAGTTTTAATATAGTTTTTGTTGCAGTTTTCAAATATGTAATTGGTTTTTTCACTGGGCAATAAATTAGATTCATTGGCTGGACATCGGCTCATCAGTTTTTAGAAACCTCTAAAACGCTCATTTCTAATAATCCAAGCCTATAACAATTTCCTTAATTAACGGACACAATTTATATTGTATATTTTAATATAGTTTTTGTTGCAGTTTTCAAATATGTAATTGGTATTTCCACTGGGCAATAAATTAGATCCGTTGGCTGGACATCGGCTCATCAGTTTTTTGAAACCTCTAAAACGCTCATTTCTAATTATCTAAGCCTATAACAATTTTCCTAATTAACGGACACAGTTTATATTGTGCAATTTTAATATAGTTTTTGTTGCAGTTTTCAAATATGTAATTGGTTTTTCCACTGGGCAATAAATTAGATCCGTTGGCTGGACATCGGCACATCAGTTTTTAGAAACCTTTAAAACGCTCATTTCTAACAATCTAAGCTTATAACAATTTTCCTAATTGACGGACACAATTTATATTGTACAATTTTAATATAGTTTTTGTTGCAGTTTTCAAATATGTAATTGGTTTATCCACTGGGCAATAAATTAGATCCGTTGGCTGGACACCGGCACATCAGTTTTTTGAAACCTCTAAAACGCTCACTTCTAACAATCTAAGCTTATAACAATTTTCCTAATTGACGGACAGATTTTATATTGTGCAATTTTAATATAGTTTTTGTTGCAGTTTTCAAATATGTAATTGGTTTTTCCACTGAACAATAAATTACATCCGTTGGCTGGACACCGGCACATCAGTATTTTGAAACCTCTAAAACGCTCACTTCTAACAATCTAAGCTTATAACAATTTTCCTAATTGACGGACAGATTTTATTATGTGCAATTTTAATATAGTTTTTGTTGCAGTTTTCAAATATGTAATTGGTTTTTCAACTGGGCAATAAATTACATCCGTTGGCTGGACACCGGCACATCAGTTTTTTGAAACCTCTAAAACGCTCACTTCTAACAATCTAAGCTTATAACAATTTTCCTAATTGACGGACAGATTTTATATTGTGCAATTTTAATATAGTTTTTGTTGCAGTTTTCAAATATGTAATTGGTTTTTTCACTGGGCAATAAATTAGATTCATTGGCTGGACACCGGCACATCAGATTTCTGAAACCTCTATGACGCTCATTTCTAACAATCTAAGCTTATAACAATTTTCCTAACTGACGGACAGATTTTATATTGTGCAATTTTAATATAGTTTTTGTTGCAGTTTTCAAATATGTAATTGGTTTTTCCACTGAGCAATAAATTACATCCGTTTGCTAGACACCGGCACATCAGTTTTTTGAAACCTCTAAAACGCTCATTTCTAACAATCTAAGCTTATAACAATTTTCCTAATTGACGGACACAATTTATATTGTACAATTTTAATATAGTTTTTGTTGCAGTTTTCAAATATGCAATTGGTTTTTCCACTGAGCAATAAATTACATCCGTTGGCTGGACACCGGCACATCAGTTTTTTGAAACCTCTAAAACGCTCATTTCTAACAATCTAAGCTTATAACAATTTTCCAAATTGACGGACAGATTTTATATTGTGCAATTTAAATTTAGTTTTTGTTGCAGTTTTCAAATATGCAATTGGTTTTTCCACTGAGCAATAAATTACATCCGTTTGCTAGACACCGGCACATCAGTTTTTAGAAACCTCTAAAACGCTCATTTCTAAAAATCTAAGCTTATAACAATTTTCCCAATTGAGGGAAACAGTTTATATTGTGCAATTTAAATATAGTTTTTGTTGCAGTTTTCAAATATGTAATTGGTTTTTTCACTGGGCAATAAATTAGATCCGTTGGCTGGACACCGGCACATCAGTATTTTGAAACCTCTAAAACGCTCATTTCTAACAATTTAAGCTTATAACAATTTTCCTTATTGAGGGAAACAGTTTATATTGTGCAATTTTAATATAGTTTTTGTTGCAGTTTTCAAATATGTAATTGGTTTTTCAACTGGGCAATAAATTAGATCCGTTGGCTGGACATCGGCACATCAGTTTTATGAAACTTCTAAAACGCTCATTTCTAAAAATCTAAGCTTATAACAATTTTCCTAATTGAGGGAAACAGTTTATATTGTGCAATTTTAATATAGTTTTTGTTGCAGTTTTCAAATATGTAATTGGTTTTTCCACTGAGCAATAAATTACATCCGTTGGCTGGACACCGGCACATCAGTTTTTTGAAACCTCTAAAACGCTCATTTCTAACAATCTAAGCTTATAACAATTTTCCTAATTGACGGACAGATTTTATATTGTGCAATTTTAATATAGTTTTTGTTGCAGTTTTCAAATATGTAATTGGTTTTTCCACTGAACAATAAATTACATCCGTTGGCTGGACACCGGCACATCAGTTTTTTGAAACCTCTAAAACGCTCACTTCTAACAATCTAAGCTTATAACAATTTTCCTAATTGACGGACAGATTTTATATTGTGCAATTTTAATATAGTTTTTGTTGCAGTTTTCAAATATGTAATTGGTTTTTCAACTGGGCAATAAATTAGATCCGTTGGCTGGACACCGGCACATCAGTTTTTTGAAACCTCTAAAACGCTCATTTCTAACAATTTAAGCTTATAATAATTTTCCTAATTGACGGACACAGTTTATATTGTACAATTTTATTATAGATTTTTTGCAGTTTTCAAATATGTAATTGGTTTTTCAACTGGGCAATAAATTAGATCCGTTGGCTGGACACCGGCACATCAGTTTTTTGAAACCTCTAAAACGCTCATTTCTAACAATCTAAGCTTATAACAATTTTCCTAATTGACGGACACAATTTATATTGTACAATTTTAATATAGTTTTTGTTGCAGTTTTTAAATATGTAATTGGTTTTTCCACTGAGCAATAAATTACATCCGTTGGCTGGACACCGGCACATCAGTTTTTTGAAACCTCTAAAACGCTCATTTCTAACAATCTAAGCTTATAACCATTTTCCTAATTGACGGACAGATTTTATATTGTGCAATTTTAATATAGTTTTTGTTGCAGTTTTCAAATATGTAATTGGTTTTTTAACTGGGCAATAAATTAGATCCGTTGGCTGGACATCGGCACATCAATTTTTTGAAACTTCTAAAACGCTCATTTCTAACAATCTAAGCTTATAACAATTTTCCTAATTGAGGGAAACAGTTTATATTGTGCAATTTTAATATAGTTTTTGTTGCAGTTTTCAAATATGTAATTGGTTTTTCAACTGGGCAATAAATTAGATCCGTTGGCTGGACATCGGCACATCAGTTTATTGAAACCTCTAAAACGCTCATTTCTAACAATCTAAGCTTATAACAATTTTCCTAATTGAGGGAAACAGTTTATATTGTGCAATTTTGATATAGTTTTTGTTGCAGTTTTCAAATATGTAATTGGTTTTTCCACTGAGCAATAAATTACATCCGTTGGCTGGACACCGACACATCAGTTTTTGGAAACCTCTAAAACGCTCATTTCTAACAATCTAAGCTTATAACAATTTTCCTAATTGAGGGAAACAGTTTATATTGTGCAATTTTAATATAGTTTTTGTTGCAGTTTTCAAATATGTAATTGGTTTTTCAACTGGGCAATAAATTACATCCGTTGGCTGGACACCGGCACATCAGTTTTTGGAAACTTCTAAAACGCTCATTTCTAACAATCTAAGCTTATAACAATTTTCCTAATATAAGGACAGATTTTATATTGTGCAGTTTGATTATAGTTTTTGTTGCAGTTTTCAAATATGTAATTGGTTTTTTCACTGGGCAATAAATTAGATTCATTGGCTGGACACCGGCACATCAGTTTTTAGAAACCTCTAAAACGCTCATTTCTATCAATCTAAGCTTATAACAATTTTCCTAATTGACGGACACAATTTATATTGTAAATTTTAATATAGTTTTTGTTGCAGTTTTCAAATATGTAATTGGTTTTTCCACTGGGCAATAAATTAGATCCGTTGGCTGGACATCGGCACATCAGTTTTTAGAAACCTCTAAAACGCTCATTTCTAACAATCTAAGCTTATAACAATTTTCCTAATTGACGGACACAGTTTATATTGTGCAATTTTAATATAGTTTTTGTTGCAGTTTTCAAATATGCAATTGGTTTTTCCACTGGGCAATAAATTAGATTCATTGGCTGGACACCGGCACATCAGTTTTTAGAAACCTCTAAAACGCTCATTTCTAACAATCTATTAAGCTTATAACAATTTTCCTAATTGACGGACACAATTTATATTGTATATTTTAATATAGTTTTTGTTGCAGTTTTCAAATATGTAATTGGTTTTTCCACTGGGCAATAAATTAGATCCGTTGGCTGGACACCGGCACATCAGTTTTTAGAAACCTCTAAAACGCTCATTTCTAAAAATCTAAGCTTATAACAATTTTCCCAATTGAGGGAAACAGTTTATATTTTGCAATTTTAATATAGTTTTTGTTGCAGTTTTCAAATATGTAATTGGTTTTTCAACTGGGCAATAAATTAGATCCGTTGGCTGGACATCGGCACATCAGTTTTTTGAAACCTCTAAAACGCTCATTTCTAACAATCTAAGCTTATAACAATTTTCCCAATTGAGGGAAACAGTTTATATTGTGCAATTTTAATATAGATTTTGTTGCAGTTTTCAAATATGTAATTGGTTTTTCAACTGGGCAATAAATTAGATCCGTTGGCTGGACATCGGCACATCAGTTTTTTGAAACCTCTAAAACGCTCATTTCTAACAATCTAAGCTTATAACAATTTTCCTAATTGACGGACACAATTAATATTGTAAAAATTTTAATATAGTTTTTGTTGCAGTTTTCAAATATGTAATTGGTTTTTCAACTGGGCAATAAATTAGATCCCTTGGCTGGACATCGGCACATCAGTTTTTTGAAACCTCTAAAACGCTCATTTCTAACAATCTAAGCTTATAACAATTTTCGTAATTGACGGACACAGTTTATAATGTGCAGTTTTAATATAGTTTTTGATGCAGTTTTTAAATATGTAATTAGTTTTTCCACTGGGCAATAAATTAGATCCTTTGGCCGGACATCGGCACATCAGTTTTTTGAAACCTCTAAAACGCTCATTTCTAACAATCTAAGCTTATAACAATTTTCCTAATTGACGGACAGATTTTATATTGTGCAATTTTATATAGTTTTTGTTGCAGTTATAAATGTGTAATTGGTTTCTTCACTGAGCAATAAATTAGATTCATTGGCTGGACATCGGCACATCAGTTTTTTGAAACCTCTAAAACGCTCATTTCTAACAATCTAAGCTTATAACAATTTTCCTAATTGACGGACACAATTAATATTGTAAAAATTTTAATATAGTTTTTGTTGCAGTTTTCAAATATGTAATTGGTTTTTCAACTGGGCAATAAATTAGATCCGTTGGCTGGACATCGGCACATCAGTTTTTTGAAACCTCTAAAACGCTCATTTCTAAAAATCTAAGCTTATAACAATTTTCCCAATTGAGGGAAACAGTTTATATTGTGCAATTTTAATATAGATTTTGTTGCAGTTTTCAAATATGTAATTGGTTTTTCAACTGGGCAATAAATTAGATCCGTTGGCTGGACATCGGCACATCAGTTTTTTGAAACCTCTAAAACGCTCATTTCTAACAATCTAAGCTTATAACAATTTTCCCAATTGAGGGAAACAGTTTATATTGTGCAATTTTAATATAGATTTTGTTGCAGTTTTCAAATATGTAATTGGTTTTTCAACTGGGCAATAAATTACATCCGTTGGCTGGACACCGGCACATCAGTTTTTGGAAACTTCTAAAACGCTCATTTCTAACAATCTAAGCTTATAACAATTTTCCTAATTGAAGGACAGAATTTATATTGTGCAGTTTTAATATAGTTTTTGTTGCAGTTTTCAAATATGTAGTTGGTTTTTTCACTGGGCAATAAATTAGATTCATTGGCTGGACACCGGCACATCAGTTTTTAGAAACCTCTAAAACGCTCATTTCTAACAATCTAAGCTTATAACAATTTTCGTAATTGACGGACACAGTTTATAATGTGCAGTTTTAATATAGTTTTTGTTGCAGTTTTTAAATATGTAATTAGTTTTTCCACTGGGCAATAAATTAGATCCTTTGGCCGGACATCGGCACATCAGTTTTTTGAAACCTCTAAAACGCTCATTTCTAACTATCTAAGCCTATAGCAATTTTCCTAATTAACGGACACAGTTTATATTGTGCAATTTTAATACAGTTTGAACTGCAGATTTCAATTAAGTAATTAGTTTTTCCACTGGGCAATAAATTAGATCCGTTGGCTGGACATCGGCACATCAGTTTTTTGAAACCTCTAAAACGCTCATTTCTAATTATCTAAGGCTATAACAATTTTCCTAATTAACGGACACAGTTTATATTGTGCAATTTTAATACAGTTTCAACTGCAGATTTCAATTAAGTAATTAGTTTTTCAACTGGGCAATAAATTAGATCCGTTGGCTGGACATCGGCACATCAGTTTTTAGAAACCTCTAAAACGCTCATTTCTAACAATCTAAGCTTATAACAATTTTCCTAATTGACGGACACAATTTATATTGTAAATTTTAATATAGTTTTTGTTGCAGTTTTCAAATATGTAATTGGTTTTTCCACTGGGCAATAAATTAGATCCGTTGGCTGGACACCGGCACATCAGTTTTTTGAAACCTCTAAAACGCTCATTTCTAACAATCTAAGCTTATAACAATTTTCCTAATTGACGGACAGATTTTATATTGTGCAATTTTAATATAGTTTTTTTGCAGTTTTCAAATATGTAATTAGTTTTTCAACTGGGCAATAAATTAGATCCGTTGGCTGGACATCGGCTCATCAGTTTTTAGAAACCTCTAAAACGCTCATTTCTAACAATCTAAGCTTATAACAATTTTCCTAATTGACGGACAGATTTTATATTGTGCAATTTTATATAGTTTTTGTTGCAGTTTTAAATGTGTAATTGGTTTTTTCACTGAGCAATAAATTAGATTCATTGGCTGGACATCGGCACATCAGTTTTTTGAAACCTCTAAAACGCTCATTTCTAACAATCTAAGCTTATAACAATTTTCCTAATTGACGGACAGATTTTATATTGTGCAATTTTAATATAGTTTTTGTTGCAGTTTTCAAATATGCAATTGGTTTTTCCACTGGGCAATAAATTAGATCCGTTTTCTGGACATCGGCACATCAGTTTTTAGAAACCTTTAAAACGCTCATTTCTAACAATCTATGCTTATAACAATTTTCCTAATTGCCGGACACAATTTATATTGTATATTTTAATAGAGTTTTTGTTGCAGTTTTCAAATATGCAATTGGTTTTTCCACTGGGCAATAAATTACAGCCGTTGGCTGGACATCGGCACATCAGTTTTTAGAAACCTCAAAAACGCTCATTTCTAACAATCTATTAAGCTTATAACAATTTTCCTAATTGACGGACACAATTTATATTGTATATTTTAATATAGTTTTTGTTGCAGTTTTCAAATATGTAATTGGTTTTTCCACTGGGCAATAAATTAGATCCGTTGGCTGGACATCGGCACATCAGTTTTTAGAAACCTCTAAAACGCTCATTTCTAAAAATCTAAGCTTATAACAATTTTCCTAATTGAGAGAAACAGTTTATATTGTGCAATTTAAATATAGTTTTTGTTGCAGTTTTCAAATATGTAATTGGTTTTTCAACTGGGCAATAAATTAGATCCGTTGGCTGGACATCGGCACATCAGTTTTTTGAAACCTCTAAAACGCTCATTTCTAAAAATCTAAGCTTATAACAATTTTCCTAATTGACGGACACAATTAATATTGTAAAAATTTTAATATAGTTTTTGTTGCAGTTTTCAAATATGTAATTGGTTTTTCCACTGGGCAATAAATTACATCCGTTGGCTGGACACCGGCACATCAGTTTTTATAAACCTCTAAAACGCTCATTTCTAACAATCTAAGCATATATCAATTTTCCTAATTGACGGATACAGTTTATATTGTGCAATTTTAATATAGTTTTTGTTGCAGTTTTCAAATATGTAATTGGTTTTTCCACTGGGCAATAAATTACATCCGTTGGCTGGACACCGGCACATCAGTTTTTATAAACCTCTAAAACGCTCATTTCTAACAATCTAAGCATATATCAATTTTCCTAATTGACGGATACAGTTTATATTGTGCAATTTTAATATAGTTTTTGTTGCAGTTTTCAAATATGTAATTGGTTTTTTCACTGGGCAATAAATTAGATTCATTGGCTGGACACCGGCACATCAGTTTTTAGAAACCTCTAAAACGCTCATTTCTAACAATCTAAGCTTATAACAATTTTCCTAATTGAGTTAAACAGTTTATATTGTGCAATTTTAATATAGTTTTTGTTGCAGTTTTCAAATATGTAATTGGTTTTTCAACTGGGCAATAAATTAGATCCTTTGGCTGGACACCGGCACATCAGTTTTTAGATACCTCTAAAACGCTCATTTCTATCAATCTAAGCTTATAACAATTTTCCTAATTGAGGGAAACAGTTTATATTGTGCAATTTTAATATAGTTTTTGTTGCAGTTTTCAAATATGTAATTGGTTATTCAACTGGGCAATAAATTAGATCCGTTGGCTGGACACCGGCACATCAGTTTTTAGAAACCTCTAAAACGCTCATTTCTAACAATCTAAGCTTATAACAATTTTCCTAATTGAGGGAAACAGTTTATATTGTGCAATTTTAATATAGTTTTTGTTGCAGTTTTCAAATATGCAATTGGTTTTTCCACTGGGCAATAAATTAGTTACGTTGGCTGGACATCGGCACATCAGTTTTTAGAAACCTCTAAAACGCTCATTTCTAACAATCTAAGCTTATAACAATTTTCGTAATTGACGGACACAGTTTATAATGTGCAGTTTTAATATAGTTTTTGTTGCAGTTTTTAAATATGTAATTAGTTTTTCCACTGGGCAATAAATTAGATCCTTTGGCCGGACATCGGCACATCAGTTTTTTGAAACCTCTAAAACGCTCATTTCTAACTATCTAAGCCTATAACAATTTTCCTAATTAACGGACACAGTTTATATTGTGCAATTTTAATACAGTTTCAACTGCAGATTTCAATTAAGTAATTAGTTTTTCAACTGGGCAATAAATTAGATCCGTTGGCTGGACATCGGCACATCAGTTTTTAGAAACCTCTAAAACGCTCATTTCTAACAATCTAAGCTTATAACAATTTTCCTAATTGACGGACACAATTTATATTGTAAATTTTAATATAGTTTTTGTTGCAGTTTTCAAATATGTAATTGGTTTTTCCACTGGGCAATAAATTAGATCCGTTGGCTGGACACCGGCACATCAGTTTTTTGAAACCTCTAAAACGCTCATTTCTAAAAATCTAAGCTTATAACAATTTTCCTAATTGACGGACAGATTTTATATTGTGCAATTTTAATACAGTTTTTTTGCAGTTTTCAAATATGTAATTGGTTTTTCAACTGGGCAATAAATTAGATCCGTTGGCTGGACATCGGCTCATCAGTTTTTAGAAACCTCTAAAACGCTCATTTCTAACAATCTATGCTTATAACAATTTTCCTAATTGACGGACAGATTTTATATTGTGCAATTTTATATAGTTTTTGTTGCAGTTTTAAATGTGTAATTGGTTTTTTCACTGAGCAATAAATTAGATTCATTGGCTGGACATCGGCACATCAGTTTTTTGAAACCTCTAAAACGCTCATTTCTAACAATCTAAGCTTAAAACAATTTTCCTAATTGACGGACAGATTTTATATTGTGCAATTTTAATATAGTTTTTGTTGCAGTTTTCAAATATGCAATTGGTTTTTCCACTGGGCAATAAATTAGATCCGTTGGCTGGACATCGGCACATCAGTTTTTAGAAACCTCTAAAACGCTCATTTTTAACAATCTATTAAACTTATAACAATTTTCCTAATTGACGGACACAATTTATATTGTATATTTTAATAGAGTTTTTGTTGCAGTTTTCAAATATGCAATTGGTTTTTCCACTGGGCAATAAATTACATCCGTTGGCTGGACATCGGCACATCAGTTTTTAGAAACCTCTAAAACGCTCATTTCTAACAATCTATTAAACTTATAACAATTTTCCTAATTGACGGACACAATTTATATTGTATATTTTAATATAGTTTTTGTTGCAGTTTTCAAATATGTAATTGGTTTTTCCACTGGGCAATAAATTAGATCCGTTGGCTGGACACCGGCACATCAGTTTTTAGAAACCTCTAAAACGCTCATTTCTAAAAATCTAAGCTTATAACAATTTTCCTAATTGAGGGAAACAGATTATATTGTGCAATTTTAATATAGTTTTTGTTGCAGTTTTCAAATATGTAATTGGTTTTTCAACTGGGCAATAAATTAGATCCGTTGGCTGGACATCGGCACATCAGTTTTTTGAAACCTCTAAAACGCTCATTTCTATCAATCTAAGCTTATAACAATTTTCCCAATTGAGGGAAACAGTTTATATTGTGCAATTTTAATATAGTTTTTGTTGCAGTTTTCAAATATGTAATTGGTTTTTCCACTGAGCAATAAATTAGATCCGTTGGCAGTACACCGGCACATCAGTTTTTGGAAACCTCTAAAACGCTCATTTCTAACAATCTAAGCTTATAACAATTTTCCTAATTGAGGGAAACAGTTTATATTGTGCAATTTTAATATAGTTTTTGTTGCAGTTTTCAAATATGTAATTGGTTTTTCCACTGAGCAATAAATTACATCCGTTGGCTGGACACCGGCACATCAGTTTTTGGATACTTCTAAAACGCTCATTTCTAACAATCTAAGCTTATAACAATTTTCCTAATTGAGGGAAACAGTTTATATTGTGCAATTTTAATATAGTTTTTGTTGCAGTTTTCAAATATGTAATTGGTTTTTCCACTGGGCAATAAATTACATCCGTTGGCTTGACACCGGCACATCAGTTTTTGGAAACCTCTAAAACGCTCATTTCTAACACTCTAAGCTTATAACAATTTTCGTAATTGACGGACACAGTTTATATTGTGCAGTTTTAATATAGTTTTTGTTGCAGTTTTTAAATATGTAATTAGTTTTTCCACTGGGCAATAAATTAGATCCTTTGGCCGGACATCGGCACATCAGTTTTTTGAAACCTCTAAAACGCTCATTTCTAACTATCTAAGCCTATAACAATTTTCCTAATTAACGGACACAGTTTATATTGTGCAATTTTAATACAGTTTCAACTGCAGATTTCAATTAAGTAATTAGTTTTTCAACTGGGCAATAAATTAGATCCGTTGGCTGGACATCGGCACATCAGTTTTTAGAAACCTCTAAAACGCTCATTTCTAACAATCTAAGCTTATAACAATTTTCCTAATTGACGGACACAATTTATATTGTAAATTTTAATATAGTTTTTGTTGCAGTTTTCAAATATGTAATTGGTTTTTCCACTGGGCAATAAATTAGATCCGTTGGCTGGACACCGGCACATCAGTTTTTTGAAACCTCTAAAACGCTCATTTCTAACAATCTAAGCTTATAACAATTTTCCTAATTGACGGACAGATTTTATATTGTGCAATTTTAATATAGTTTTTTTGCAGTTTTCAAATATGTAATTAGTTTTTCAACTGGGCAATAAATTAGATCCGTTGGCTGGACATCGGCTCTTCAGTTTTTAGAAACCTCTAAAACGCTCATTTCTAACAATCTAAGCTTATAACAATTTTCCTAATTGACGGACAGATTTTATATTGTGCAATTTTATATAGTTTTTGTTGCAGTTTTAAATGTGTAATTGGTTTTTTCACTGAGCAATAAATTAGATTCATTGGCTGGACATCGGCACATCAGTTTTTTGAAACCTCTAAAACGCTCATTTCTAACAATCTAAGCTTATAACAATTTTCCTAATTGACGGACAGATTTTATATTGTGCAATTTTAATATAGTTTTTGTTGCAGTTTTCAAATATGCAATTGGTTTTTCCACTGGGCAATAAATTAGATCCGTTTTCTGGACATCGGCACATCAGTTTTTAGAAACCTTTAAAACGCTCATTTCTAACAATCTATGCTTATAACAATTTTCCTAATTGCCGGACACAATTTATATTGTATATTTTAATAGAGTTTTTGTTGCAGTTTTCAAATATGCAATTGGTTTTTCCACTGGGCAATAAATTACAGCCGTTGGCTGGACATCGGCACATCAGTTTTTAGAAACCTCAAAAACGCTCATTTCTAACAATCTATTAAGCTTATAACAATTTTCCTAATTGACGGACACAATTTATATTGTATATTTTAATATAGTTTTTGTTGCAGTTTTCAAATATGTAATTGGTTTTTCCACTGGGCAATAAATTAGATCCGTTGGCTGGACATCGGCACATCAGTTTTTAGAAACCTCTAAAACGCTCATTTCTAAAAATCTAAGCTTATAACAATTTTCCTAATTGAGAGAAACAGTTTATATTGTGCAATTTAAATATAGTTTTTGTTGCAGTTTTCAAATATGTAATTGGTTTTTCAACTGGGCAATAAATTAGATCCGTTGGCTGGACATCGGCACATCAGTTTTTTGAAACCTCTAAAACGCTCATTTCTAAAAATCTAAGCTTATAACAATTTTCCTAATTGACGGACACAATTAATATTGTAAAAATTTTAATATAGTTTTTGTTGCAGTTTTCAAATATGTAATTGGTTTTTCCACTGGGCAATAAATTACATCCGTTGGCTGGACACCGGCACATCAGTTTTTATAAACCTCTAAAACGCTCATTTCTAACAATCTAAGCATATATCAATTTTCCTAATTGACGGATACAGTTTATATTGTGCAATTTTAATATAGTTTTTGTTGCAGTTTTCAAATATGTAATTGGTTTTTCCACTGGGCAATAAATTACATCCGTTGGCTGGACACCGGCACATCAGTTTTTATAAACCTCTAAAACGCTCATTTCTAACAATCTAAGCATATATCAATTTTCCTAATTGACGGATACAGTTTATATTGTGCAATTTTAATATAGTTTTTGTTGCAGTTTTCAAATATGTAATTGGTTTTTTCACTGGGCAATAAATTAGATTCATTGGCTGGACACCGGCACATCAGTTTTTAGAAACCTCTAAAACGCTCATTTCTAACAATCTAAGCTTATAACAATTTTCCTAATTGAGTTAAACAGTTTATATTGTGCAATTTTAATATAGTTTTTGTTGCAGTTTTCAAATATGTAATTGGTTTTTCAACTGGGCAATAAATTAGATCCTTTGGCTGGACACCGGCACATCAGTTTTTAGATACCTCTAAAACGCTCATTTCTATCAATCTAAGCTTATAACAATTTTCCTAATTGAGGGAAACAGTTTATATTGTGCAATTTTAATATAGTTTTTGTTGCAGTTTTCAAATATGTAATTGGTTATTCAACTGGGCAATAAATTAGATCCGTTGGCTGGACACCGGCACATCAGTTTTTAGAAACCTCTAAAACGCTCATTTCTAACAATCTAAGCTTATAACAATTTTCCTAATTGAGGGAAACAGTTTATATTGTGCAATTTTAATATAGTTTTTGTTGCAGTTTTCAAATATGCAATTGGTTTTTCCACTGGGCAATAAATTAGTTACGTTGGCTGGACATCGGCACATCAGTTTTTAGAAACCTCTAAAACGCTCATTTCTAACAATCTAAGCTTATAACAATTTTCGTAATTGACGGACACAGTTTATAATGTGCAGTTTTAATATAGTTTTTGTTGCAGTTTTTAAATATGTAATTAGTTTTTCCACTGGGCAATAAATTAGATCCTTTGGCCGGACATCGGCACATCAGTTTTTTGAAACCTCTAAAACGCTCATTTCTAACTATCTAAGCCTATAACAATTTTCCTAATTAACGGACACAGTTTATATTGTGCAATTTTAATACAGTTTCAACTGCAGATTTCAATTAAGTAATTAGTTTTTCAACTGGGCAATAAATTAGATCCGTTGGCTGGACATCGGCACATCAGTTTTTAGAAACCTCTAAAACGCTCATTTCTAACAATCTAAGCTTATAACAATTTTCCTAATTGACGGACACAATTTATATTGTAAATTTTAATATAGTTTTTGTTGCAGTTTTCAAATATGTAATTGGTTTTTCCACTGGGCAATAAATTAGATCCGTTGGCTGGACACCGGCACATCAGTTTTTTGAAACCTCTAAAACGCTCATTTCTAAAAATCTAAGCTTATAACAATTTTCCTAATTGACGGACAGATTTTATATTGTGCAATTTTAATACAGTTTTTTTGCAGTTTTCAAATATGTAATTGGTTTTTCAACTGGGCAATAAATTAGATCCGTTGGCTGGACATCGGCTCATCAGTTTTTAGAAACCTCTAAAACGCTCATTTCTAACAATCTATGCTTATAACAATTTTCCTAATTGACGGACAGATTTTATATTGTGCAATTTTATATAGTTTTTGTTGCAGTTTTAAATGTGTAATTGGTTTTTTCACTGAGCAATAAATTAGATTCATTGGCTGGACATCGGCACATCAGTTTTTTGAAACCTCTAAAACGCTCATTTCTAACAATCTAAGCTTAAAACAATTTTCCTAATTGACGGACAGATTTTATATTGTGCAATTTTAATATAGTTTTTGTTGCAGTTTTCAAATATGCAATTGGTTTTTCCACTGGGCAATAAATTAGATCCGTTGGCTGGACATCGGCACATCAGTTTTTAGAAACCTCTAAAACGCTCATTTTTAACAATCTATTAAACTTATAACAATTTTCCTAATTGACGGACACAATTTATATTGTATATTTTAATAGAGTTTTTGTTGCAGTTTTCAAATATGCAATTGGTTTTTCCACTGGGCAATAAATTACATCCGTTGGCTGGACATCGGCACATCAGTTTTTAGAAACCTCTAAAACGCTCATTTCTAACAATCTATTAAACTTATAACAATTTTCCTAATTGACGGACACAATTTATATTGTATATTTTAATATAGTTTTTGTTGCAGTTTTCAAATATGTAATTGGTTTTTCCACTGGGCAATAAATTAGATCCGTTGGCTGGACACCGGCACATCAGTTTTTAGAAACCTCTAAAACGCTCATTTCTAAAAATCTAAGCTTATAACAATTTTCCTAATTGAGGGAAACAGATTATATTGTGCAATTTTAATATAGTTTTTGTTGCAGTTTTCAAATATGTAATTGGTTTTTCAACTGGGCAATAAATTAGATCCGTTGGCTGGACATCGGCACATCAGTTTTTTGAAACCTCTAAAACGCTCATTTCTATCAATCTAAGCTTATAACAATTTTCCCAATTGAGGGAAACAGTTTATATTGTGCAATTTTAATATAGTTTTTGTTGCAGTTTTCAAATATGTAATTGGTTTTTCCACTGAGCAATAAATTAGATCCGTTGGCAGTACACCGGCACATCAGTTTTTGGAAACCTCTAAAACGCTCATTTCTAACAATCTAAGCTTATAACAATTTTCCTAATTGAGGGAAACAGTTTATATTGTGCAATTTTAATATAGTTTTTGTTGCAGTTTTCAAATATGTAATTGGTTTTTCCACTGAGCAATAAATTACATCCGTTGGCTGGACACCGGCACATCAGTTTTTGGATACTTCTAAAACGCTCATTTCTAACAATCTAAGCTTATAACAATTTTCCTAATTGAGGGAAACAGTTTATATTGTGCAATTTTAATATAGTTTTTGTTGCAGTTTTCAAATATGTAATTGGTTTTTCCACTGGGCAATAAATTACATCCGTTGGCTTGACACCGGCACATCAGTTTTTGGAAACCTCTAAAACGCTCATTTCTAACACTCTAAGCTTATAACAATTTTCGTAATTGACGGACACAGTTTATAATGTGCAGTTTTAATATAGTTTTTGTTGCAGTTTTTAAATATGTAATTAGTTTTTCCACTGGGCAATAAATTAGATCCTTTGGCCGGACATCGGCACATCAGTTTTTTGAAACCTCTAAAACGCTCATTTCTAACTATCTAAGCCTATAACAATTTTCCTAATTAACGGACACAGTTTATATTGTGCAATTTTAATACAGTTTCAACTGCAGATTTCAATTAAGTAATTAGTTTTTCAACTGGGCAATAAATTAGATCCGTTGGCTGGACATCGGCACATCAGTTTTTAGAAACCTCTAAAACGCTCATTTCTAACAATCTAAGCTTATAACAATTTTCCTAATTGACGGACACAATTTATATTGTAAATTTTAATATAGTTTTTGTTGCAGTTTTCAAATATGTAATTGGTTTTTCCACTGGGCAATAAATTAGATCCGTTGGCTGGACACCGGGACATCAGTTTTTTGAAACCTCTAAAACGCTCATTTCTAAAAATCTAAGCTTATAACAATTTTCCTAATTGACGGACAGATTTTATATTGTGCAATTTTAATACAGTTTTTTTGCAGTTTTCAAATATGTAATTGGTTTTTCAACTGGGCAATAAATTAGATCCGTTGGCTGGACATCGGCTCATCAGTTTTTAGAAACCTCTAAAACGCTCATTTCTAACAATCTATGCTTATAACAATTTTCCTAATTGACGGACAGATTTTATATTGTGCAATTTTATATAGTTTTTGTTGCAGTTTTAAATGTGTAATTGGTTTTTTCACTGAGCAATAAATTAGATTCATTGGCTGGACATCGGCACATCAGTTTTTTGAAACCTCTAAAACGCTCATTTCTAACAATCTAAGCTTAAAACAATTTTCCTAATTGACGGACAGATTTTATATTGTGCAATTTTAATATAGTTTTTGTTGCAGTTTTCAAATATGCAATTGGTTTTAAAAACTGGGCAATAAATTAGATCCGTTGGCTGGACATCGGCACATCAGTTTTTAGAAACCTCTAAAACGCTCATTTTTAACAATCTATTAAACTTATAACAATTTTCCTAATTGACGGACACAATTTATATTGTATATTTTAATAGAGTTTTTGTTGCAGTTTTCAAATATGCAATTGGTTTTTCCACTGGGCAATAAATTACATCCGTTGGCTGGACATCGGCACATCAGTTTTTAGAAACCTCTAAAACGCTCATTTCTAACAATCTATTAAACTTATAACAATTTTCCTAATTGACGGACACAATTTATATTGTATATTTTAATATAGTTTTTGTTGCAGTTTTCAAATATGTAATTGGTTTTTCCACTGGGCAATAAATTAGATCCGTTGGCTGGACACCGGCACATCAGTTTTTAGAAACCTCTAAAACGCTCATTTCTAAAAATCTAAGCTTATAACAATTTTCCTAATTGAGGGAAACAGATTATATTGTGCAATTTTAATATAGTTTTTGTTGCAGTTTTCAAATATGTAATTGGTTTTTCAACTGGGCAATAAATTAGATCCGTTGGCTGGACATCGGCACATCAGTTTTTTGAAACCTCTAAAACGCTCATTTCTATCAATCTAAGCTTATAACAATTTTCCCAATTGAGGGAAACAGTTTATATTGTGCAATTTTAATATAGTTTTTGTTGCAGTTTTCAAATATGTAATTGGTTTTTCCACTGAGCAATAAATTAGATCCGTTGGCTGGACACCGGCACATCAGTTTTTGGAAACCTCTAAAACGCTCATTTCTAACAATCTAAGCTTATAACAATTTTCCTAATTGAGGGAAACAGTTTATATTGTGCAATTTTAATATAGTTTTTGTTGCAGTTTTCAAATATGTAATTGGTTTTTCCACTGAGCAATAAATTACATCCGTTGGCTGGACACCGGCACATCAGTTTTTGGAAACTTCTAAAACGCTCATTTCTAACAATCTAAGCTTATAACAATTTTCCTAATTGAGGGAAACAGTTTATATTGTGCAATTTTAATATAGTTTTTGTTGCAGTTTTCAAATATGTAATTAGTTTTTCCACTGGGCAATAAATTAGATTCATTGGCTGGACATCGGCACATCAGTTTTTTGAAACCTCTAAAACGCTCATTTCTAACAATCTAAGCTTATAACAATTTTCCTAATTGACGGACAGATTTTATATTGTGCAATTTTAATATAGTTTTTGTTGCAGTTTTCAAATATGCAATTGGTTTTTCCACTGGGCAATAAATTAGATCCGTTTTCTGGACATCGGCACATCAGTTTTTAGAAACCTTTAAAACGCTCATTTCTAACAATCTATGCTTATAACAATTTTCCTAATTGCCGGACACAATTTATATTGTATATTTTAATAGAGTTTTTGTTGCAGTTTTCAAATATGCAATTGGTTTTTCCACTGGGCAATAAATTACAGCCGTTGGCTGGACATCGGCACATCAGTTTTTAGAAACCTCAAAAACGCTCATTTCTAACAATCTATTAAGCTTATAACAATTTTCCTAATTGACGGACACAATTTATATTGTATATTTTAATATAGTTTTTGTTGCAGTTTTCAAATATGTAATTGGTTTTTCCACTGGGCAATAAATTAGATCCGTTGGCTGGACATCGGCACATCAGTTTTTAGAAACCTCTAAAACGCTCATTTCTAAAAATCTAAGCTTATAACAATTTTCCTAATTGAGAGAAACAGTTTATATTGTGCAATTTAAATATAGTTTTTGTTGCAGTTTTCAAATATGTAATTGGTTTTTCAACTGGGCAATAAATTAGATCCGTTGGCTGGACATCGGCACATCAGTTTTTTGAAACCTCTAAAACGCTCATTTCTAAAAATCTAAGCTTATAACAATTTTCCTAATTGACGGACACAATTAATATTGTAAAAATTTTAATATAGTTTTTGTTGCAGTTTTCAAATATGTAATTGGTTTTTCCACTGGGCAATAAATTACATCCGTTGGCTGGACACCGGCACATCAGTTTTTATAAACCTCTAAAACGCTCATTTCTAACAATCTAAGCTTATAACAATTTTCCTAATTGACGGACAGATTTTATATTGTGCAATTTTAATATAGTTTTTGTTGCAGTTTTCAAATATGTAATTGGTTTTTCCACTGAGCAATAAATTACATCCGTTGGCTGGACACCGGCACATCAGTTTTTTGAAACCTCTAAAACGCTCATTTCTAACAATCTAAGCTTATAACAATTTTCCTAATTGACGGACAGATTTTATATTGTGCAATTTTAATATAGTTTCTGTTGCAATTTTCAAATATGTAATTGGTTTTTCCACTGAGCAATAAATTAGATCCGTTGGCTGGACACCGGCACATCAGTTTTTTGAAACCTCTAAAACGCTCATTTCTAACAATCTAAGCTTATAACAATTTTCCTAATTGACGGACAGATTTTATATTGTGCAATTTTAATATAGTTTTTGTTGCAGTTTTCAAATATGTAATTGGTTTATCCACTGGGCAATAAATTAGATCCGTTGGCTGGACACCGGCACATCAGTTTTTTGAAACCTCTAAAACGCTCATTTCTAACAATCTGAGCTTATAACAATTTTCCTAATTGACGGACAGATTTTATATTGTGCAATTTTAATATTTTTTTTTTTGCAGTTTTCAAATATGTAATTGGTTTTTCAACTGGGCAATAAATTAGATCCGTTGGCTGGACACCGGCACATCAGTTTTTTGAAACTTCTAAAGCGCTCATTTTTAACAATTTAAGCTTATAACAATTTTCCTAATTGACAGACACAATTAATATTGTAAAAATTTTAATATAGTTTTTGTTGCAGTTTTCAAATATGTAATTGGTTTTTCCACTGGGCAATAAATTACATCCGTTGGCTGGACACCGGTACATCAGTTTTTGGAAACCTCTAAAACGCTCATTTCTAACAATCTAATCTTATAACAATTTTCCTAATTGACGGACAGATTTTATATTGTGCAATTTTAATATAGTTTTTGTTGCAGTTTTCAAATATGCAATTGGTTTTTCCACTGGGCAATAAATTACATCCGTTAGCTGGACACCGGCACATCAGTTTTTTGAAACCTCTAAAACGCTCATTTCTAACAATCTAAGCATATAACAATTTTCCTAATTGACGGATACAGTTTATATTGTGCAATTTTAATATAGTTTTTGTTGCAGTTTTTAAATATGCAATTGGTTTTTCCACTGGGCAATAAATTACATCCGTTGGCTGGACACCGGCACATCAGTTTATTGAAACCTCTAAAACGCTCGTTTCTATCAATCTAAGCTTATAACAATTTTCCTAATTGACGGATACAGTTTATATTGTGCAATTTTAATATAGTTTTTGTTGCAGTTTTCAAATATGTAATTGGTTTTTCAACTGGGCAATAAATTAGATCCTTTGGCTGGACACAGGCACATCAGTTTTTAGAAACCTCTAAAACGCTCATTTCTAATAATCTAAGCTTATAACAATTTTCCTAATTGAGGGAAACAGTTTATATTGTGCAATTTTAATATAGTTTTTGTTGCAGTTTTCAAATTTGTAATTGGTTTTTTCACTGGGCAATAAATTAGATCCGTTGGCTGGACACCGGCACATCAGTTTTTAGAAACCTCTAAAACGCTCATTTCTAACAATCTAAGCTTATAACAATTTTCCTAATTGACAAACACAATTTATATTGTGCAATTTTAATATAGTTTTTGTTGCAGTTTTTAAATATGTAATTGGTTTTTCCACTGGGCAATAAATTACATCCGTTGGCTGGACACCGGCACATCAGTTTATTGAAACCTCTAAAACGCTCGTTTCTATAAATCTAAGCTTATAATAATTTTCCTAATTGACGGATACAGTTTATATTGTGCAATTTTAATATAGTTTTTGTTGCAGTTTTAAAATATGTAATTGGTTTTTCCACTGGGCAATAAATTACATCCGTTGGCTGGACACCGGCACATCAGTTTTTTGAAACCTCTAAAACGCTCATTTCTAAAGATCTATGCTTATAACAATTTTCCTAATTGACGGACACAGTTTATATTGTGCAATTTTAATATAGTTTTTGTTGCAGTTTTCAAATATGCAATTGGTTTTTCCACTGGGCAATAAATTACATCCGTTGGCTGGACACCGGCACATCAGATTTTTGAAAACTCTAAAACGCTCATTTCTAACAATTTAAGCTTATAACAATTTTCCTAATTGAGGGACTGATTTTATATTGTGCAATTTTAATATAGTTTTTGTTGCAGTTTTCAAATATGTAATTTTTTTTTTCACTGGGCAATAAATTAGATTCATTGGCTGGACACCGGCACATCAGTTTTTAGAAACCTCTAAAACGCTCATTTCTAACAATCAAAGCTTATAACAATTTTCCTAATTGAGGGAAACAGTTTATATTGTGCAATTTTAATACAGTTTCTACTGCAGATTTCAATTAAGTAATTAGTTTTTCCACTGGGCAATAAATTAGATCCGTTGGTTGGACACCGGCACATCAGATTTTTGAAACCACTAAGACGCTCATTTCTAACAATCTAAGCTTATAACAATTTTCCTAATTGACGGACACAATTTATATTGTAAATTTTAATATAGTTTTTGTTGCAGTTTTCAAATATGTAATTGGTTTTTCCACTGGGCAATAAATTAGATCCGTTGGTTGGACTATGCAGCGCTGTACAGAGTCCCAAAGCATTACTTTAACCACATATTAAGCGTTGGGCTTCCCCATGTGGTTGAACACCTAATATTCCAAAAGTGTCCGTTACAGCCCAACTATTAGAGGCACAAAGTTCATATCGAATATGCAGAGTTATACAGAGGCCCAAAGCATTAATATTGTCACTTATTAAGCGTTGGACTGCCCCATGTGGTTGAAAACCTAATATTCCAAAAGTGTCCGTTACAGCCAAACTCTTAGGGGCACAGAGTTTATTTTGTATAAGCAGCGTTATACAGAGGCCCAAAGCATTAATATAGTCACTAATTAAGCGTTGGACTGCCCCATGTGGCTGAACACCTAATATTCCAAAAATGTCCGTTATAGCCAAACTATTAGAGGCACAGTGCTCATTTTGTATATGCAGCGTTATACAGAGTCCCAAAGCATTACTATAACCACATATTAAGCGATCGACAACCCCATGTTGTTGAACACCTAATATTCCAAAAATGTCCGTTACAGCCAAACTATTAGAGGCACAAAGTTCATATTGTATATGCAGCGTTATACAGAGGCCCAAAGCATTAATATAGTCACTTATTAAGCGTTGGACTTCCCCATGTGGTTGAACACCTAATATTTCAAAAATGTCCGTTACAGATAAACTATTAGAGACACAGTGTTCATATTTTATATGCAGGGTTTTACAGAGGCCCAAAGCATTAATATAGTCACTTATTAAACGATGGACTGCAACATGTGGCCGAACACCTAATATTCCAAAAATGTTCGTTACAGCCAAACTATTAGAGACACAGTGTTCATATTGTACATGCAGGGTTTTACAGAGGCCCAAAGCATTAATATAGTCACTGATTAAGCGTTGGACTGCAACATATGGTCGAACACCTAATATTCCAGAAATGTCCGTTACAGCCAAACTATTAGAGACACAGTGTTCATATAGTACATGCAGGGTTTTACAGAGGCCCAAATCATTAATATAGTCACTTATTAAGCGATGGACTGCAACATGTGTCCGAACACCTAATATTCCAAAAATGTCCGTTACAGCCAAACTATTAGAGACACAGTGTTCATATTGTACATGCAGGGTTATACAGAGGCCCAAAGCATTAACATAGTCACTTATTAAGCGATGGACTGCAACATGTAACCGAACACCTAATATTCCAAAAATGTCCGTTACAGCCAAACTATTAGAGACACAGTGTTCATATTGTACATGCAGGGTTTTACAGAGGCCCAAAGCATTAATATAGTCACTTATTAAACGATGGACTGCAACATGTGGCCGAACACCTAATATTCCAAAAATGTCCGTTACAGCCAAACTATTAGAGACACAGTGTTCATATTGTACATGCAGGGTTTTACAAAGGCCCAAAGCATTAATATAGTCACTTATTAAGCGATGGACTGCATCATGTGGCCGAACACCTAATATTCCAAAAATGTCCGTTACAGCCAAACTATTAGAGACACAGTGTTCATATTGTACATGCAGGGTTTTACAGAGGGCCAAAGCATTAATATAGTCACTTATTAAGCGATGGACTGCATCATGTGGCCGAACACCTAATATTCCAAAAATGTCCGTTACAGCCAAACTATTAGAGACACAGTGTTCATATTGTACATGCAAGGTTTTACAGAGGGCGAAAGCATTAATATAGTCACTGATTAAGCGTTGGACTGCAACATGTGGTCGAACACCTAATATTCCAAAAGTGTCAGTTACAGAAAAACTAGAAGAGGCATTAAGTTCATATTGTACATGCAGGGTTTTACAAAGGCCCAAAGCATTAATATAGTCACTTATTATGCGATGGACTGCATCATGTGGCCGAACACCTAATATTCCAAAAATGTCCGTTACAGCCAAACTATTAGAGACACAGTGTTCAATTGTACATGCAAGGTTTTACAGAGGGCGAAAGCATTAATATAGTCACTTATTATGCGATGGACTGCAACATGTGGCCGAACACCTAATATTCCAAAAATGTTCGTTACAGCCAAACTATTAGAGACACAGTGTTCATATTGTACATGCAGGGTTTTACAGAGGCCCAAAGCATTAATATAGTCACTGATTAAGCGTTGGACTGCAACATGTGGTCGAACACCTAATATTCCAGAAATGTCCGTTACAGCCAAACTATTAGAGACACAGTGTTCATATGGTACATGCAGGGTTTTACAGAGGCCCAAATCATTAATATAGTCACTTATTAAGCGATGGACTGCAACATGTGTCCGAACACCTAATATTCCAAAAATGTCCGTTACAGCCAAACTATTAGAGACACAGTGTTCATATTGTACATGCAGGGTTATACAGAGGCCCAAAGCATTAACATAGTCACTTATTAAGCGATGGACTGCAACATGTGGCCGAACACCTAATATTCCAAAAATGTCCGTTACAGCCAAACTATTAGAGACACAGTGTTCATATTTTATATGCAGGGTTTTACAGAGGCCCAAAGCATTAATATAGTCACTTATTAAACGATGGACTGCAACATGTGGCCGAACACCTAATATTCCAAAAATGTCCGTTACAGCCAAACTATTAGAGACACAGTGTTCATATTGTACAATGCAGGGTTTTACAGAGGGCCAAAGCATTAATATAGTCACTTATTAAGCGATGGACAGCAACATGTAACCGAACACCTAATATTCCAAAAATGTCAGTAACAGCCAAACTATAAGAGGCACAGAGTTCATTTTGTATAAGCAGCGTTGTACAGAGTCCCAAAACATTACTATAATCACATGTTAAGCGTTGGACTGCAACATGTGGCCGAACACCTAATATTCCAAAAATGTTCGTTACAGCCAAACTATTAGAGACACAGTGTTCATATTGTACATGCAGGGTTTTACAGAGGGCCAAAGCATTAATATAGTCACTTATTAAGCGATGGACTGCAACATGTGGCCGAACACCTAATATTCCAAAAATGTCCGTTGCAGCCAAACTATTAGAGACACAGTGTTCATATTGTACATGCAGGGTTTTACAGAGGCCCAAAGCATTATTATAGTCACTTATTAAGCGATGGACTACAACATGTGGCCGAACACCTAATATTCCAAAAATGTCCGTTACAGCCAAACTATTAGAGACACAGTGTTCATATTGTACATGCAGGGTTTTACAGAGGGCCAAAGCATTAATATAGTCACTTATTAAGCGATGGACTGCAACATGTGGCCGAGCACCTAATATTCCAAAAATGTCCGTTACAGCCAAACTATTAGAGACACAGTGTTCATATTGTACATGCAGGGTTTTACAGAGGCCCAAAGCATTAACATAGTCACTTATTAAGCGATGGACTGCAACATGTGGCCGAACACCTAATATTCCAAAAATGTCCGTTACAGCCAAACTATTAGAGACACAGTGTTCATATTTTATATGCAGGGTTTTACAGAGGCCCAAAGCATTAATATAGTCACTTATTAAACGATGGACTGCAACATGTGGCCGAACACCTAATATTCCAAAAATGTCCGTTACAGCCAAACTATTAGAGGCACAGTGTTCATATTGTACATGCAGGGTTTTACAAAGGCCCAAAGCATTAATATAGTCACTTATTAAGCGATGGACTGCATCATGTGGCCGAACACCTAATATTCCAAAAATGTCCGTTACAGCCAAACTATTAGAGACACAGTGTTCATATTGTACATGCAAGGTTTTACAGAGGGCGAAAGCATTAATATAGTCACTGATTAAGCGTTGGACTGCAACATGTGGTCGAACACCTAATATTCCAAAAGTGTCAGTTACAGAAAAACTAGAAGAGGCATTAAGTTCATATTGTACATGCAGGGTTTTACAAAGGCCCAAAGCATTAATATAGTCACTTATTATGCGATGGACTGCATCATGTGGCCGAACACCTAATATTCCAAAAATGTCCGTTACAGCCAAACTATTAGAGACACAGTGTTCAATTGTACATGCAAGGTTTTACAGAGGGCGAAAGCATTAATATAGTCACTTATTATGCGATGGACTGCAACATGTGGCCGAACACCTAATATTCCAAAAATGTTCGTTACAGCCAAACTATTAGAGACACAGTGTTCATATTGTACATGCAGGGTTTTACAGAGGCCCAAAGCATTAATATAGTCACTGATTAAGCGTTGGACTGCAACATGTGGTCGAACACCTAATATTCCAGAAATGTCCGTTACAGCCAAACTATTAGAGACACAGTGTTCATATGGTACATGCAGGGTTTTACAGAGGCCCAAATCATTAATATAGTCACTTATTAAGCGATGGACTGCAACATGTGGTCGAACACCTAATATTCCAAAAATGTCCGTTACAGCCAAACTATTAGAGACACAGTGTTCATATTGTACATGCAGGGTTATACAGAGGCCCAAAGCATTAATATAGTCACTTATTAAGCGATGGACTGCAACATGTGGCCGAGCACCTAATATTCCAAAAATGTCCGTTACAGCCAAACTATAAGAGGCATAAAGTTCATATTGTATATGCAGCGTTAAACAGAGGCCCAAAGCATTAATATAGTCACTTATTAAGCGATGGACTGCAACATGTGGCCGAACACCTAATATTCCAAAAATGTCCGTTACAGCCAAACTATTAGAGACACAGTGTTCATATTGTACATGCAGGGTTTTACAGAGAGCCAAAGCATTAATATAGTCACTTATTAAGCGTTGGACTGCAACATGTGGTCGAACACCTAATATTCCAAAAATGTCCGTTACAGCCAAACTATTAGAGACACAGTGTTCATATGGTATATGCAGGGTTTTACAGAGGCCCAAAGCATTAATATAGTCACTTATTAAGCGATGGACTGCAACATGTGTCCGAACACCTAATATTCCAAAAATGTCCGTTACAGCCAAACTATTAGAGACACAGTATTCATATTGTACTTGCAGGGTTTTACAGAGGGCCAAAGCGTTAATATAGTCACTTATTAAGCGATGGACTGCAACATGTGGCCGAACACCTAATATTCCAAAAATGTCCGTTACAGCCAAACTATTAGAGACACAGTGTTCATATTTTATATGCAGGGTTTTACAGAGGCCCAAAGCATTAATATAGTCACTTATTATGCGATGGACTGCAACATGTGGCCGAACACCTAATATTCCAAAAATGTTCGTTACAGCCAAACTATTAGAGACACAGTGTTCATATTGTACATGCAGGGTTTTACAGAGGGCCAAAGCATTAATATAGTCACTTATTAAGCGATGGACTGCAACATGTAACCGATCACCTAATATTCCAAAAATGTCCGTTACAGCCAAACTATTAGAGACACAGTGTTCATATTGTACATGCAGTTTTTTACAGAGGCCCAAAGCATTAACATAGTCACTTATTAGGCGATGGACTGCAACATGTGGCCGAACACCTAATATTCCAAAAATGTCCGTTACAGCCAAACTATTAGAGACACAGTGTTCATATTTTATATGCAGGGTTTTACAGGGGCCCAAAGCATTAATATAGTCACTTATTAAACGATGGACTGCAACATGTGGCCGAACACCTAATATTCCAAAAATGTCCGTTACGGATAAACTATTAGAGACACAGTGTTCATATTGTGTATGCAGCGTTATACAGAGTCCCAAAACATTACTATAATCACATATTAAGCGATGGACTGCAACATGTGGTCGAACACCTAATATTACAAAAATGTCAGTTACAGCCAAACTATTAGAGACACAGATTTCATTTTGTATAAGCAGCGTTATACAGAGTCCCAAAACATTACTATAATCACATGTTAAGCGATGGACTGCAACATGTAGCTGAACACCTAATATTCCAAAAGTGTCAGTTACAGCCAAGCCATAAGAGGCACAGAGTTCATACTGTATATGCAGCGTTATACAGAGTCCCAAAGCATTACTTTAATTACATATTAAGCTTTGCACTGCCCCATGTGGTTGAACACCTAATATTCCAAAAATGTCCGTTACAGTTAAACTATTAGAGACACAGTGTTCATATTTTATATGCAGGGTTTTACAGAGGCCCAAAGCATTAATATAGTCACTTATTAAACGATGGACTGCAACATGTGGCCGAACACCTAATATTCCAAAAATGTCAGTTACAGCCAAACTATTAGAGATACAGATTTCATTTTGTATAAGCAGCGTTATACAGAGTCCCAAAACATTACTATAATCACATGTTAAGCGATGGACTGCAACATGTAGTTGAACACCTAATATTCCAAGTGTCAGTTACAGCCAAACTTTAAGAGGCATAAAGTTCATATTGTATATGCAGCGTTAAACTGAGGCCCAAAGCATTAATATTGTCACTTATTAAGCGTTGGACTGCCTTATGTGGTTGAACACCTAATATTCCAAAAATGTCCGTTACAGCCAAACTATTAGAGACACAGTGTTCATATTGTACATGCAGGGTTTTACAGAGGGCCAAAGCATTAATATAGTCACTTATTAAGCATTGGACTGCAACATGTGGCCGAACACCTAATATTCCAAAAATGTCCGTTACAGCCAAACTATTAGAGACACAGTGTTCATATTGTACATGCAGGGTTTTACAGAGTGCCAAAGCATTAATATAGTCACTTATTAAGCGTTGGACTGCAACATGTGGTCGAACACCTAATATTCCAAAAATGTCCGTTACAGTCAAACTATTAGAGACACAGTGTTCATATTGTACATGCAGGGTTTTACAGAGAGCCAAAGCATTAATATAGTCACTTATTAAGCGTTGGACTGCAACATGTGGTCGAACACCTAATATTCCAAAAATGTCCGTTACAGCCAAACTATTAGAGACACAGTGTTCATATTGTACATGCAGGGTTTTACAGAGGCCCAAAGCATTAATATAGTCACTTATTAAGCGATGGACTGCAACATGTGGCCGAACACCTAATATTCCAAAAATGTCCGTTACAGCCAAACTATTAGAGACACAGTGTTCATATTGTACATGCAGGGTTTTACAGAGGGCCAAAGCATTAATATAGTCACTTATTAAGCGTTGGACTGCAACATGTGGTCGAACACCTAATATTACAAAAATGTCAGTTACAGCCAAACTATTAGAGACACAGATTTCATTTTGTATAAGCAGCGTTATACAGAGTCCCAAAACATTACTATAATCACATGTTAAGCGATGGACTGCAACATGTAGTTGAACACCTAATATTCCAAAAATATCCGTTACAGCCAAACTATTAGAGACACAGTGTTCATATTGTACATGCAGGGTTTTACAGAGGGCCAAAGCATTAATATAGTCACTTATTAAGCATTGGACTGCAACATGTGGCCGAACACCTAATATTCCAAAAATGTCCGTTACAGCCAAACTATTAGAGACACAGTGTTCATATTGTACATGCAGGGTTTTACAGAGGCCCAAAGCATTAATATAGTCACTTATTAAGCGATGGACTGCAACATGTGGCCGAACACCTAATATTCCAAAAATGTCCGTTACAGCCAAACTATTAGAGACACAGTGTTCATATTGTACATGCAGGGTTTTACAGAGGGCCAAAGCATTAATATAGTCACTTATTAAGCATTGGACTGCAACATGTGGCCGAACACCTAATATTCCAAAAATGTTCGTTACAGCCAAACTATTAGAGACACAGTGTTCATATTGTACATGCAGGGTTTTACAGAGAGCCAAAGCATTAATATAGTCACTTATTAAGCGTTGGACTGCAACATGTGGTCGAACACCTAATATTCCAAAAATGTCCGTTACAGCCAAACTATAAGAGGCATAAAGTTCATATTGTATATGCAGCGTTAAACAGAGGCCCAAAGCATTAATATAGTCACTTATTAATCGTTGGACTGCCCTATGTGGTTGAACACCTAATATTCCAAAAATGTCCGTTACAGCCAAACTATTAGAGACACAGTGTTCATATTGTACATGCCGGGTTTTACAGAGGGCCAAAGCATTAATATAGTCACTTATTAAGCATTGGACTGCAACATGTGGCCGAACACCTAATATTCCAAAAATGTCCGTTACAGCCAAACTATTAGAGACACAGTGTTCATATTGTACATGCAGGGTTTTACAGAGTGCCAAAGCATTAATATAGTCACTTATTAAGCGTTGCACTGCAACATCTGGTTGAACACCTAATATTCCAAAAATGTCCGTTACGGATAAACTATTAGAGACACAGTGTTCATATTGTGTATGCAGCGTTATTCAGAGTCCCAAAACATTACTATAATCACATGTTAAGCGTTGGACTGCCCCATGTGGTTGAACACCTGATATTCCAAAAATGTCCGTTACAGCCAAACTATTAGAGACACAGTGTTTATATTGTATATGCAGCGTTTTTCAAAGGCCCAAAGCATTAATATAGTCTCTTATTAAGCGATGGACTGCAACATGTGGTCGAACACCTAATATTACAAAAATGTCAGTTACAGCCAAACTATTAGAGACACAGATTTCATTTTGTATAAGCAGCGTTATACAGAGTCCCAAAACATTACTATAATCACATGTTAAGCGATGGACTGCAACATGTAGCTGAACACCTAATATTCCAAAAGTGTCAGTTACAGCCAAGCCATAAGAGGCACAGAGTTCATACTGTATATGCAGCGTTATACAGAGTCCCAAAGCATTACTTTAATTACATATTAAGCTTTGCGCTGCCCCATGTGGTTGAACACCTAATATTCCAAAAATGTCCGTTACAGTTAAACTATTAGAGACACAGTGTTCATATTGTACATGCAGGGTTTTACAGAGGGCCAAAGCATTAATATAGTCACTTATTAAGCATTGGACTGCAACATGTGGCCGAACACCTAATATTCCAAAAATGTTCGTTACAGCCAAACTATTAGAGACACAGTGTTCATATTGTACATGCAGGGTTTTACAGAGGGCCAAAGCATTAATATAGTCACTTATTAAGCATTGGACTGCAACATGTGGCCGAACACCTAATATTCCAAAAATGTTCGTTACAGCCAAACTATTAGAGACACAGTGTTCATATTGTACATGCAGGGTTTTACAGAGGCCCAAAGCATTAATATAGTCACTTATTAAGCGATGGACTGCAACATGTGGCCGAACACCTAATATTCCAAAAATGTCCGTTACAGCCAAACTATTAGAGACACAGTGTTCATATTGTACATGCAGGGTTTTACAGAGTGCCAAAGCATTAATATAGTCACTTATTAAGCGTTGGACTGCAACATGTGGTCGAACACCTAATATTCCAAAAATGTCCGTTACAGCCAAACTATTAGAGACACAGTGTTCATATTGTACATGCAGGGTTTTACAGAGGCCCAAAGCATTAATATAGTCACTTATTAAGCGATGGACTGCAACATGTGATCGAACACCTATTATTCCAAAAATGTCCGTTACAGCCAAACTATAAGAGGCATAAAGTTCATATTGTATATGCAGCGTTAAACAGAGGCCCAAAGCATTAATATAGTCACTTATTAATCGTTGGACTGCCCTATGTGGTTGAACACCTAATATTCCAAAAATGTCCGTTACAGCCAAACTATTAGAGACACAGTGTTCATATTGTACATGCAGGGTTTTACAGAGTGCCAATGCATTAATATAGTCACTTATTAAGCGTTGGACTGCAACATGTGGTCGAACACCTATTATTCCAAAAATGTCCGTTACAGCCAAACTATTAGAGACACAGTGTTCATATTGTACATGCAGGGTTTTACAGAGGGCCAAAGCATTAATATAGTCACTTATTAAGCGTTGGACTGCAACATCTGGTTAAACACCTAATATTCCAAAAATGTCCGTTACGGATAAACTATTAGAGACACAGTGTTCATATCGTGTATGCAGCGTTATTCAGAGTCCCAAAACATTACTATAATCACATATTAAGCGATGGACTGCAACATGTGGCCGAACACCTAATATTCCAAAAATGTCCGTTACAGCCAAACTATTAGAGACACAGTGTTCATATTGTACATGCAGGGTTTTACAGAGTGCCAAAGCATTAATATAGTCACTTATTAAGCGTTGGACTGCAACATGTGGTCGAACACCTAATATTCCAAAAATGTCCGTTACAGTCAAACTATTAGAGACACAGTGTTCATATTGTACATGCAGGGTTTTACAGAGAGCCAAAGCATTAATATAGTCACTTATTAAGCGTTGGACTGCAACATGTGGTCGAACACCTAATATTCCAAAAATGTCCGTTACAGCAAAACTATTAGAGACACAGTGTTCATATTGTACATGCAGGGTTTTACAGAGGGCCAAAGCACTAATATAGTCACTTATTAAGCGATGGACTGCAACATGTGGCCGAACACCTAATATTCCAAAAATGTCCGTTACAGCCAAACTATTAGAGACACAGTGTTCATATTGTACATGCAGGGTTTTACAGAGGGCCAAAGCATTAATATAGTCACTTATTAAGCATTGGACTGCAACATGTGGCCGAACACCTAATATTCCAAAAATGTCCGTTACAGCCAAACTATTAGAGACACAGTGTTCATATTGTACATGCAGGGTTTTACAGAGGCCCAAAGCATTAATATAGTCACTTATTAAGCGATGGACTGCAACATGTGGCCGAACACCTAATATTCCAAAAATGTCCGTTACAGCCAAACTATTAGAGACACAGTGTTCATATTGTACATGCAGGGTTTTACAGAGGCCCAAAGCATTAATATAGTCACTTATTAAGCGATGGACTGCAACATGTGGCCGAACACCTAATATTCCAAAAATGTCCGTTACAGCCAAACTATTAGAGACACAGTGTTCATATTGTACATGCAGGGTTTTACAGAGTGCCAATGCATTAATATAGTCACTTATTAAGCGTTGGACTGCAACATGTGGTCGAACACCTATTATTCCAAAAATGTCCGTTACAGCCAAACTATAAGAGGCATAAAGTTCATATTGTATATGCAGCGTTAAACAGAGGCCCAAAGCATTAATATAGTCACTTATTAATCGTTGGACTGCCCTATGTGGTTGAACACCTAATATTCCAAAAATGTCCGTTACAGCCAAACTATTAGAGACACAGTGTTCATATTGTACATGCAGGGTTTTACAGAGAGCCAAAGCATTAATATAGTCACTTATTAAGCGTTGGACTGCAACATGTGGTCGAACACCTAATATTGCAAAAATGTCCGTTACAGCAAAACTATTAGAGACACAGTGTTCATATTGTACATGCAGGGTTTTACAGAGGGCCAAAGCACTAATATAGTCACTTATTAAGCGATGGACTGCAACATGTGGTTGAACACCTAATATTCCAAAAATGTCCGTTACAGCTAAACTATTAGAGGCACAAAGTTCATATCGAATATGCAGCGTTTTACAGAGGCCCAAAGCATTAATATAGTCACTTATTAAGCGTTGGACTGCCCCATGTGGTTAAACACCTAATATTCCAAAAGTGTCCGTTACAGCCAAACTCTTAGGGGCACAGAGTTCATTTTGTATAAGCAGCGTTATACAGAGGCCCAAAGCATTAATATAGTCACTAATTAAGCGTTGGACTGCCCCATGTGGTTGAACACCTAATATTCCAAAAATGTCCGTTACAGCCAAACTATTAGAGGCACAAAGTTCATATTGTATATGCAGCGTTTTACAGAGGCCCAAAGCATTAATATAGTCACTTATTAAGCGTTGGACTTCCCCATGTGGTTGAACACCTAATATTTCAAAAATGTCCGTTACAGCCAAACTATTAGAGACACAGTGTTCATATTTTATATAGGGTTTTACAGAGGCCCAAAGCATTAATATAGTCACTTATTAAACGATGGACTGCAACATGTGGCCGAACACCTAATATTCCAAAAATGTTCGTTACAGCCAAACTATTAGAGACACAGTGTTCATATTGTACATGCAGGGTTTTACAGAGGCCCAAAGCATTAATATAGTCACTGATTAAGCGTTGGACTGCAACATGTGGTCGAACACCTAATATTCCAGAAATGTCCGTTACAGCCAAACTATTAGAGACACAGTGTTCATATGGTACATGCAGGGTTTTACAGAGGCCCAAATCATTAATATAGTCACTTATTAAGCGATGGACTGCAACATGTGTCCGAACACCTAATATTCCAAAAATGTCCGTTACAGCCAAACTATTAGAGACACAGTGTTCATATTGTACATGCAGGGTTATACAGAGGCCCAAAGCATTAACATAGTCACTTATTAAGCGATGGACTGCAACATGTAACCGAACACCTAATATTCCAAAAATGTCCGTTACAGCCAAACTATTAGAGACACAGTGTTCATATTGTACATGCAGGGTTTTACAGAGGCCCAAAGCATTAATATAGTCACTTATTAAACGATGGACTGCAACATGTGGCCGAACACCTAATATTCCAAAAATGTCCGTTACAGCCAAACTATTAGAGGCACAGTGTTCATATTGTACATGCAGGGTTTTACAAAGGCCCAAAGCATTAATATAGTCACTTATTAAGCGATGGACTGCATCATGTGGCCGAACACCTAATATTCCAAAAATGTCCGTTACAGCCAAACTATTAGAGACACAGTGTTCATATTGTACATGCAGGGTTTTACAGAGGGCCAAAGCATTAATATAGTCACTTATTTAGCGATGGACTGCAACATGTGGCCGAACACCCAATATTCCAAAAATGTCCGTTATAGCCAAACTATTAGAGACACAGTGTACATATGGTACATGCAGGGTTTTACAGAGGCCCAAAGCATTAATATAGTCACTTATTAAGCGATGGACTGCAACATGTGTCCGAACACCTAATATTCCAAAAATGTCCGTTACAGCCAAACTATTAGAGACACAGTGTTCATATTGTACATGCAGGGTTTTACAGAGGGCCAAAGCATTAATATAGTCACTTATTATGCGATGGACTGCAACATGTGGCCGAACACCTAATATTCCAAAAATGTTCGTTACAGCCAAACTATTAGAGACACAGTGTTCATATTGTACATGCAGGGTTTTACAGAGGCCCAAAGCATTAACATAGTCACTTATTAAGCGATGGACTGCAACATGTGGCCGAACACCTAATATTCCAAAAATGTCCGTTACAGCCAAACTATTAGAGACACAGTGTTCATATTTTATATGCAGGGTTTTACAGAGGCCCAAAGCATTAATATAGTCACTTATTAAACGATGGACTGCAACATGTGGCCGAACACCTAATATTCCAAAAATGTCCGTTACAGCCAAACTATTAGAGACACAGTGTTCATATTTTATATGCAGGGTTTTACAGAGGCCCAAAGCATTAATATAGTCACTTATTAAACGATGGACTGCAACATGTGGCCGAACACCTAATATTCCAAAAATGTCCGTTACAGCCAAACTATTAGAGGCACAGTGTTCATATTGTACATGCAGGGTTTTACAAAGGCCCAAAGCATTAATATAGTCACTTATTAAGCGATGGACTGCATCATGTGGCCGAACACCTAATATTCCAAAAATGTCCGTTACAGCCAAACTATTAGAGACACAGTGTTCATATTGTACATGCAAGGTTTTACAGAGGGCGAATGCATTAATATAGTCACTGATTTAGCGTTGGACTGCAACATGTGGTCGAACACCTAATATTCCAAAAGTGTCAGTTACAGAAAAACTAGAAGAGGCATTAAGTTCATATTGTACATGCAGGGTTTTACAAAGGCCCAAAGCATTAATATAGTCACTTATTATGCGATGGACTGCATCATGTGGCCGAACACCTAATATTCCAAAAATGTCCGTTACAGCCAAACTATTAGAGACACAGTGTTCAATTGTACATGCAAGGTTTTACAGAGGGCGAAAGCATTAATATAGTCACTTATTATGCGATGGACTGCAACATGTGGCCGAACACCTAATATTCCAAAAATGTTCGTTACAGCCAAACTATTAGAGACACAGTGTTCATATGGTACATGCAGGGTTTTACAGAGGCCCAAATCATTAATATAGTCACTTATTAAGCATTGGACTGCAACATGTGGCCGAACACCTAATATTCCAAAAATGTCCGTTACAGCCAAACTATTAGAGACACAGTGTTCATATTGTACATGCAGGGTTTTACAGAGTGCCAAAGCATTAATATAGTCACTTATTAAGCGTTGCACTGCAACATCTGGTTGAACACCTAATATTCCAAAAATGTCCGTTACGGATAAACTATTAGAGACACAGTGTTCATATTGTGTATGCAGCGTTATTCAGAGTCCCAAAACATTACTATAATCACATGTTAAGCGTTGGACTGCCCCATGTGGTTGAACACCTGATATTCCAAAAATGTCCGTTACAGCCAAACTATTAGAGACACAGTGTTTATATTGTATATGCAGCGTTTTTCAAAGGCCCAAAGCATTAATATAGTCTCTTATTAAGCGATGGACTGCAACAGTGGTCGAACACCTAATATTCCAAAAATGTCCGTTACAGCCAAACTATTAGAGACACAGTGTTCAATTGTACATGCAAGGTTTTACAGAGGGCGAAAGCATTAATATAGTCACTTATTATGCGATGGACTGCAACATGTGGCCGAACACCTAATATTCCAAAAATGTTCGTTACAGCCAAACTATTAGAGACACAGTGTTCATATGGTACATGCAGGGTTTTACAGAGGCCCAAATCATTAATATAGTCACTTATTAAGCATTGGACTGCAACATGTGGCCGAACACCTAATATTCCAAAAATGTCCGTTACAGCCAAACTATTAGAGACACAGTGTTCATATTGTACATGCAGGGTTTTACAGAGTGCCAAAGCATTAATATAGTCACTTATTAAGCGTTGCACTGCAACATCTGGTTGAACACCTAATATTCCAAAAATGTCCGTTACGGATAAACTATTAGAGACACAGTGTTCATATTGTGTATGCAGCGTTATTCAGAGTCCCAAAACATTACTATAATCACATGTTAAGCGTTGGACTGCCCCATGTGGTTGAACACCTGATATTCCAAAAATGTCCGTTACAGCCAAACTATTAGAGACACAGTGTTTATATTGTATATGCAGCGTTTTTCAAAGGCCCAAAGCATTAATATAGTCTCTTATTAAGCGATGGACTGCAACATGTGGTCGAACACCTAATATTACAAAAATGTCAGTTACAGCCAAACTATTAGAGACACAGATTTCATTTTGTATAAGCAGCGTTATACAGAGTCCCAAAACATTACTATAATCACATGTTAAGCGATGGACTGCAACATGTAGCTGAACACCTAATATTCCAAAAGTGTCAGTTACAGCCAAGCCATAAGAGGCACAGAGTTCATACTGTATATGCAGCGTTATACAGAGTCCCAAAGCATTACTTTAATTACATATTAAGCTTTGCACTGCCCCATGTGGTTGAACACCTAATATTCCAAAAATGTCCGTTACAGTTAAACTATTAGAGACACAGTGTTCATATTGTACATGCAGGGTTTTACAGAGGGCCAAAGCATTAATATAGTCACTTATTAAGCATTGGACTGCAACATGTGGCCGAACACCTAATATTCCAAAAGTGTCAGTTACAGAAAAACTAGAAGAGGCATTAAGTTCATATTGTACATGCAGGGTTTTACAAAGGCCCAAAGCATTAATATAGTCACTTATTATGCGATGGACTGCATCATGTGGCCGAACACCTAATATTCCAAAAATGTCCGTTACAGCCAAACTATTAGAGACACAGTGTTCAATTGTACATGCAAGGTTTTACAGAGGGCGAAAGCATTAATATAGTCACTTATTATGCGATGGACTGCAACATGTGGCCGAACACCTAATATTCCAAAAATGTTCGTTACAGCCAAACTATTAGAGACACAGTGTTCATATTGTACATGCAGGGTTTTACAGAGGCCCAAAGCATTAATATAGTCACTGATTAAGCGTTGGACTGCAACATGTGGTCGAACACCTAATATTCCAGAAATGTCCGTTACAGCCAAACTATTAGAGACACAGTGTTCATATGGTACATGCAGGGTTTTACAGAGGCCCAAATCATTAATATAGTCACTTATTAAGCATTGGACTGCAACATGTGGCCGAACACCTAATATTCCAAAAATGTCCGTTACAGCCAAACTATTAGAGACACAGTGTTCATATTGTACATGCAGGGTTTTACAGAGTGCCAAAGCATTAATATAGTCACTTATTAAGCGTTGCACTGCAACATCTGGTTGAACACCTAATATTCCAAAAATGTCCGTTACGGATAAACTATTAGAGACACAGTGTTCATATTGTGTATGCAGCGTTATTCAGAGTCCCAAAACATTACTATAATCACATGTTAAGCGTTGGACTGCCCCATGTGGTTGAACACCTGATATTCCAAAAATGTCCGTTACAGCCAAACTATTAGAGACACAGTGTTTATATTGTATATGCAGCGTTTTTCAAAGGCCCAAAGCATTAATATAGTCTCTTATTAAGCGATGGACTGCAACATGTGGTCGAACACCTAATATTACAAAAATGTCAGTTACAGCCAAACTATTAGAGACACAGATTTCATTTTGTATAAGCAGCGTTATACAGAGTCCCAAAACATTACTATAATCACATGTTAAGCGATGGACTGCAACATGTAGCTGAACACCTAATATTCCAAAAGTGTCAGTTACAGCCAAGCCATAAGAGGCACAGAGTTCATACTGTATATGCAGCGTTATACAGAGTCCCAAAGCATTACTTTAATTACATATTAAGCTTTGCACTGCCCCATGTGGTTGAACACCTAATATTCCAAAAATGTCCGTTACAGTTAAACTATTAGAGACACAGTGTTCATATTGTACATGCAGGGTTTTACAGAGGGCCAAAGCATTAATATAGTCACTTATTAAGCATTGGACTGCAACATGTGGCCGAACACCTAATATTCCAAAAATGTTCGTTACAGCCAAACTATTAGAGACACAGTGTTCATATTGTACATGCAGGGTTTTACAGAGGGCCAAAGCATTAATATAGTCACTTATTAAGCATTGGACTGCAACATGTGGCCGAACACCTAATATTCCAAAAATGTTCGTTACAGCCAAACTATTAGAGACACAGTGTTCATATTGTACATGCAGGGTTTTACAGAGGCCCAAAGCATTAATATAGTCACTTATTAAGCGATGGACTGCAACATGTGGCCGAACACCTAATATTCCAAAAATGTCCGTTACAGCCAAACTATTAGAGACACAGTGTTCATATTGTACATGCAGGGTTTTACAGAGTGCCAAAGCATTAATATAGTCACTTATTAAGCGTTGGACTGCAACATGTGGTCGAACACCTAATATTCCAAAAATGTCCGTTACAGCCAAACTATTAGAGACACAGTGTTCATATTGTACATGCAGGGTTTTACAGAGGCCCAAAGCATTAATATAGTCACTTATTAAGCGATGGACTGCAACATGTGATCGAACACCTATTATTCCAAAAATGTCCGTTACAGCCAAACTATAAGAGGCATAAAGTTCATATTGTATATGCAGCGTTAAACAGAGGCCCAAAGCATTAATATAGTCACTTATTAATCGTTGGACTGCCCTATGTGGTTGAACACCTAATATTCCAAAAATGTCCGTTACAGCCAAACTATTAGAGACACAGTGTTCATATTGTACATGCAGGGTTTAACAGAGTGCCAATGCATTAATATAGTCACTTATTAAGCGTTGGACTGCAACATGTGGTCGAACACCTATTATTCCAAAAATGTCCGTTACAGCCAAACTATTAGAGACACAGTGTTCATATTGTACATGCAGGGTTTTACAGAGGGCCAAAGCATTAATATAGTCACTTATTAAGCGTTGGACTGCAACATCTGGTTAAACACCTAATATTCCAAAAATGTCCGTTACGGATAAACTATTAGAGACACAGTGTTCATATCGTGTATGCAGCGTTATTCAGAGTCCCAAAACATTACTATAATCACATATTAAGCGATGGACTGCAACATGTGGCCGAACACCTAATATTCCAAAAATGTCCGTTACAGCCAAACTATTAGAGACACAGTGTTCATATTGTACATGCAGGGTTTTACAGAGTGCCAAAGCATTAATATAGTCACTTATTAAGCGTTGGACTGCAACATGTGGTCGAACACCTAATATTCCAAAAATGTCCGTTACAGTCAAACTATTAGAGACACAGTGTTCATATTGTACATGCAGGGTTTTACAGAGAGCCAAAGCATTAATATAGTCACTTATTAAGCGTTGGACTGCAACATGTGGTCGAACACCTAATATTCCAAAAATGTCCGTTACAGCAAAACTATTAGAGACACAGTGTTCATATTGTACATGCAGGGTTTTACAGAGGGCCAAAGCACTAATATAGTCACTTATTAAGCGATGGACTGCAACATGTGGCCGAACACCTAATATTCCAAAAATGTCCGTTACAGCCAAACTATTAGAGACACAGTGTTCATATTTTACATGCAGGGTTTTACAGAGTGCCAAAGCATTAATATAGTCACTTATTAAGCGTTGGACTGCAACATGTGGTCGAACACCTAATATTCCAAAAATGTCCGTTACAGCCAAACTATTAGAGACACAGTGTTCATATTGTACATGCAGGGTTTTGCAGAGGGCCAAAGCATTAATATAGTCACTTATTAAGCATTGGACTGCAACATGTGGCCGAACACCTAATTTTCCAAAAATGTCCGTTACAGCCAAACTATTAGAGACACAGTGTTCATATTGTACATGCCGGGTTTTACAGAGTGCCAAAGCATTAATATAGTCACTTATTAAGCGTTGGACTGCAACATGTGGTCGAACACCTAATATTCCAAAAATGTCCGTTACAGCCAAACTATTAGAGACACAGTGTTCATATTGTACATGCAGGGTTTTACAGAGGGCCAAAGCATTAATATAGTCACTTATTAAGCATTGGACTGCAACATGTGGCCGAACACCTAATATTCCAAAAATGTCCGTTACAGCCAAACTATTAGAGACACAGTGTTCATATTGTACATGCAGGGTTTTACAGAGGCCCAAAGCATTAATATAGTCACTTATTAAGCGATGGACTGCAACATGTGGCCGAACACCTAATATTCCAAAAATGTCCGTTACAGCCAAACTATTAGAGACACAGTGTTCATATTGTACATGCAGGGTTTGCAGAGGCCCAAAGCATTAATATAGTCACTTATTAAGCGATGGACTGCAACATGTGGCCGAACACCTAATATTCCAAAAATGTCCGTTACAGCCAAACTATTAGAGACACAGTGTTCATATTGTACATGCAGGGTTTTACAGAGTGCCAATGCATTAATATAGTCACTTATTAAGCGTTGGACTGCAACATGTGGTCGAACACCTATTATTCCAAAAATGTCCGTTACAGCCAAACTATAAGAGGCATAAAGTTCATATTGTATATGCAGCGTTAAACAGAGGCCCAAAGCATTAATATAGTCACTTATTAATCGTTGGACTGCCCTATGTGGTTGAACACCTAATATTCCAAAAATGTCCGTTACAGCCAAACTATTAGAGACACAGTGTTCATATTGTACATGCAGGGTTTTACAGAGGCCCAAAGCATTAATATAGTCACTTATTAAGCGATGGACTGCAACATGTGGCCGAACACCTAATATTGCAAAAATGTCCGTTACAGCAAAACTATTAGAGACACAGTGTTCATATTGTACATGCAGGGTTTTACAGAGGGCCAAAGCACTAATATAGTCACTTATTAAGCGATGGACTGCAACATGTGGTTGAACACCTAATATTCCAAAAATGTCCGTTACAGCTAAACTATTAGAGGCACAAAGTTCATATCGAATATGCAGCGTTTTACAGAGGCCCAAAGCATTAATATAGTCACTTATTAAGCGTTGGACTGCCCCATGTGGTTAAACACCTAATATTCCAAAAGTGTCCGTTACAGCCAAACTCTTAGGGGCACAGAGTTCATTTTGTATAAGCAGCGTTATACAGAGGCCCAAAGCATTAATATAGTCACTAATTAAGCGTTGGACTGCCCCATGTGGTTGAACACCTAATATTCCAAAAATGTCCGTTACAGCCAAACTATTAGAGGCACAAAGTTCATATTGTATATGCAGCGTTATACAGAGGCCCAAAGCATTAATATAGTCACTTATTAAGCGTTGGACTTCCCCATGTGGTTGAACACCTAATATTTCAAAAATGTCCGTTACAGCCAAACTATTAGAGACACAGTGTTCATATTTTATATAGGGTTTTACAGAGGCCCAAAGCATTAATATAGTCACTTATTAAACGATGGACTGCAACATGTGGCCGAACACCTAATATTCCAAAAATGTTCGTTACAGCCAAACTATTAGAGACACAGTGTTCATATTGTACATGCAGGGTTTTACAGAGGCCCAAAGCATTAATATAGTCACTGATTAAGCGTTGGACTGCAACATGTGGTCGAACACCTAATATTCCAGAAATGTCCGTTACAGCCAAACTATTAGAGACACAGTGTTCACATGGTACATGCAGGGTTTTACAGAGGCCCAAATCATTAATATAGTCACTTATTAAGCGATGGACTGCAACATGTGTCCGAACACCTAATATTCCAAAAATGTCCGTTACAGCCAAACTATTAGAGACACAGTGTTCATATTGTACATGCAGGGTTATACAGAGGCCCAAAGCATTAACATAGTCACTTATTAAGCGATGGACTGCAACATGTAACCGAACACCTAATATTCCAAAAATGTCCGTTACAGCCAAACTATTAGAGACACAGTGTTCATATTGTACATGCAGGGTTTTACAGAGGCCCAAAGCATTAATATAGTCACTTATTAAACGATGGACTGCAACATGTGGCCGAACACCTAATATTCCAAAAATGTCCGTTACAGCCAAACTATTAGAGGCACAGTGTTCATATTGTACATGCAGGGTTTTACAAAGGCCCAAAGCATTAATATAGTCACTTATTAAGCGATGGACTGCATCATGTGGCCGAACACCTAATATTCCAAAAATGTCCGTTACAGCCAAACTATAAGAGGCATAAAGTTCATATTGTATATGCAGCGTTAAACAGAGGCCCAAAGCATTAATATAGTCACTTATTAATCGTTGGACTGCCCTATGTGGTTGAACACCTAATATTCCAAAAATGTCCGTTACAGCCAAACTATTAGAGACACAGTGTTCATATTGTACATGCCGGGTTTTACAGAGTGCCAAAGCATTAATATAGTCACATATTAAGCGTTGGACTGCAACATGTGGTCGAACACCTAATATTCCAAAAATGTCCGTTACAGCCAAACTATTAGAGACACAGTGTTCATATTGTACATGCAGGGTTTTACAGAGGGCCAAAGCATTAATATAGTCACTTATTAAGCATTGGACTGCAACATGTGGCCGAACACCTAATATTCCAAAAATGTCCGTTACAGCCAAACTATTAGAGACACAGTGTTCATATTGTACATGCAGGGTTTTACAGAGTGACAAAGCATTAATATAGTCACTTATTAAGCGTTGCACTGCAACATCTGGTTGAACACCTAATATTCCAAAAATGTCCGTTACGGATAAACTATTAGAGACACAGTGTTCATATTGTGTATGAAGCGTTATTCAGAGTCCCAAAACATTACTATAATCACATGTTAAGCGTTGGACTGCCCCATGTGGTTGAACACCTGATATTCCAAAAATGTCCGTTACAGCCAAACTATTAGAGACACAGTGTTTATATTGTATATGCAGCGTTTTTCAAAGGCCCAAAGCATTAATATAGTCTCTTATTAAGCGATGGACTGCAACATGTGGTCGAACACCTAATATTACAAAAATGTCAGTTACAGCCAAACTATTAGAGACACAGATTTCATTTTGTATAAGCAGCGTTATACAGAGTCCCAAAACATTACTATAATCACATGTTAAGCGATGGACTGCAACATGTAGCTGAACACCTAATATTCCAAAAGTGTCAGTTACAGCCAAGCCATAAGAGGCACAGAGTTCATACTGTATATGCAGCGTTATACAGAGTCCCAAAGCATTACTTTAATTACATATTAAGCTTTGCACTGCCCCATGTGGTTGAACACCTAATATTCCAAAAATGTCCGTTACAGTTAAACTATTAGAGACACAGTGTTCATATTGTACATGCAGGGTTTTACAGAGGGCCAAAGCATTAATATAGTCACTTATTAAGCATTGGACTGCAACATGTGGCCGAACACCTAATATTCCAAAAATGTTCGTTACAGCCAAACTATTAGAGACACAGTGTTCATATTGTACATGCAGGGTTTTACAGAGGGCCAAAGCATTAATATAGTCACTTATTAAGCATTGGACTGCAACATGTGGCCGAACACCTAATATTCCAAAAATGTTCGTTACAGCCAAACTATTAGAGACACAGTGTTCATATTGTACATGCAGGGTTTTACAGAGGCCCAAAGCATTAATATAGTCACTTATTAAGCGATGGACTGCAACATGTGGCCGAACACCTAATATTCCAAAAATGTCCGTTACAGCCAAACTATTAGAGACACAGTGTTCATATTGTACATGCAGGGTTTTACAGAGGCCCAAAGCATTAATATAGTCACTTATTAAGCGATGGACTGCAACATGTGGCCGAACACCTAATATTCCAAAAATGTCCGTTACAGCCAAACTATTAGAGACACAGTGTTCATATTGTACATGCAGGGTTTTACAGAGGCCCAAAGCATTAATATAGTCACTTATTAAGCGATGGACTGCAACATGTGGCCGAACACCTAATATTCCAAAAATGTCCGTTACAGCCAAACTATTAGAGACACAGTGTTCATATTGTACATGCAGGGTTTTACAGAGTGCCAATGCATTAATATAGTCACTTATTAAGCGTTGGACTGCAACATGTGGTCGAACACCTATTATTCCAAAAATGTCCGTTACAGCCAAACTATAAGAGGCATAAAGTTCATATTGTATATGCAGCGTTAAACAGAGGCCCAAAGCATTAATATAGTCACTTATTAATCGTTGGACTGCCCTATGTGGTTGAACACCTAATATTCCAAAAATGTCCGTTACAGCCAAACTATTAGAGACACAGTGTTCATATTGTACATGCAGGGTTTTACAGAGAGCCAAAGCATTAATATAGTCACTTATTAAGCGTTGGACTGCAACATGTGGTCGAACACCTAATATTGCAAAAATGTCCGTTACAGCAAAACTATTAGAGACACAGTGTTCATATTGTACATGCAGGGTTTTACAGAGGGCCAAAGCACTAATATAGTCACTTATTAAGCGATGGACTGCAACATGTGGTTGAACACCTAATATTCCAAAAATGTCCGTTACAGCTAAACTATTAGAGGCACAAAGTTCATATCGAATATGCAGCGTTTTACAGAGGCCCAAAGCATTAATATAGTCACTTATTAAGCGTTGGACTGCCCCATGTGGTTAAACACCTAATATTCCAAAAGTGTCCGTTACAGCCAAACTCTTAGGGGCACAGAGTTCATTTTGTATAAGCAGCGTTATACAGAGGCCCAAAGCATTAATATAGTCACTAATTAAGCGTTGGACTGCCCCATGTGGTTGAACACCTAATATTCCAAAAATGTCCGTTACAGCCAAACTATTAGAGGCACAAAGTTCATATTGTATATGCAGCGTTATACAGAGGCCCAAAGCATTAATATAGTCACTTATTAAGCGTTGGACTTCCCCATGTGGTTGAACACCTAATATTTCAAAAATGTCCGTTACAGCCAAACTATTAGAGACACAGTGTTCATATTTTATATAGGGTTTTACAGAGGCCCAAAGCATTAATATAGTCACTTATTAAACGATGGACTGCAACATGTGGCCGAACACCTAATATTCCAAAAATGTTCGTTACAGCCAAACTATTAGAGACACAGTGTTCATATTGTACATGCAGGGTTTTACAGAGGCCCAAAGCATTAATATAGTCACTGATTAAGCGTTGGACTGCAACATGTGGTCGAACACCTAATATTCCAGAAATGTCCGTTACAGCCAAACTATTAGAGACACAGTGTTCATATGGTACATGCAGGGTTTTACAGAGGCCCAAATCATTAATATAGTCACTTATTAAGCGATGGACTGCAACATGTGTCCGAACACCTAATATTCCAAAAATGTCCGTTACAGCCAAACTATTAGAGACACAGTGTTCATATTGTACATGCAGGGTTATACAGAGGCCCAAAGCATTAACATAGTCACTTATTAAGCGATGGACTGCAACATGTGGTCGAACACCTAATATTCCAAAAATGTCCGTTACAGCCAAACTATTAGAGACACAGTGTTCATATTGTACATGCAGGGTTTTGCAGAGGGCCAAAGCATTAATATAGTCACTTATTAAGCATTGGACTGCAACATGTGGCCGAACACCTAATTTTCCAAAAATGTCCGTTACAGCCAAACTATTAGAGACACAGTGTTCATATTGTACATGCCGGGTTTTACAGAGTGCCAAAGCATTAATATAGTCACTTATTAAGCGTTGGACTGCAACATGTGGTCGAACACCTAATATTCCAAAAATGTCCGTTACAGCCAAACTATTAGAGACACAGTGTTCATATTGTACATGCAGGGTTTTACAGAGGGCCAAAGCATTAATATAGTCACTTATTAAGCATTGGACTGCAACATGTGGCCGAACACCTAATATTCCAAAAATGTCCGTTACAGCCAAACTATTAGAGACACAGTGTTCATATTGTACATGCAGGGTTTTACAGAGGCCCAAAGCATTAATATAGTCACTTATTAAGCGATGGACTGCAACATGTGGCCGAACACCTAATATTCCAAAAATGTCCGTTACAGCCAAACTATTAGAGACACAGTGTTCATATTGTACATGCAGGGTTTTACAGAGGCCCAAAGCATTAATATAGTCACTTATTAAGCGATGGACTGCAACATGTGGCCGAACACCTAATATTCCAAAAATGTCCGTTACAGCCAAACTATTAGAGACACAGTGTTCATATTGTACATGCAGGGTTTTACAGAGTGCCAATGCATTAATATAGTCACTTATTAAGCGTTGGACTGCAACATGTGGTCGAACACCTATTATTCCAAAAATGTCCGTTACAGCCAAACTATAAGAGGCATAAAGTTCATATTGTATATGCAGCGTTAAACAGAGGCCCAAAGCATTAATATAGTCACTTATTAATCGTTGGACTGCCCTATGTGGTTGAACACCTAATATTCCAAAAATGTCCGTTACAGCCAAACTATTAGAGACACAGTGTTCATATTGTACATGCAGGGTTTTACAGAGAGCCAAAGCATTAATATAGTCACTTATTAAGCGTTGGACTGCAACATGTGGTCGAACACCTAATATTGCAAAAATGTCCGTTACAGCAAAACTATTAGAGACACAGTGTTCATATTGTACATGCAGGGTTTTACAGAGGGCCAAAGCACTAATATAGTCACTTATTAAGCGATGGACTGCAACATGTGGTTGAACACCTAATATTCCAAAAATGTCCGTTACAGCTAAACTATTAGAGGCACAAAGTTCATATCGAATATGCAGCGTTTTACAGAGGCCCAAAGCATTAATATAGTCACTTATTAAGCGTTGGACTGCCCCATGTGGTTAAACACCTAATATTCCAAAAGTGTCCGTTACAGCCAAACTCTTAGGGGCACAGAGTTCATTTTGTATAAGCAGCGTTATACAGAGGCCCAAAGCATTAATATAGTCACTAATTAAGCGTTGGACTGCCCCATGTGGTTGAACACCTAATATTCCAAAAATGTCCGTTACAGCCAAACTATTAGAGGCACAAAGTTCATATTGTATATGCAGCGTTATACAGAGGCCCAAAGCATTAATATAGTCACTTATTAAGCGTTGGACTTCCCCATGTGGTTGAACACCTAATATTTCAAAAATGTCCGTTACAGCCAAACTATTAGAGACACAGTGTTCATATTTTATATAGGGTTTTACAGAGGCCCAAAGCATTAATATAGTCACTTATTAAACGATGGACTGCAACATGTGGCCGAACACCTAATATTCCAAAAATGTTCGTTACAGCCAAACTATTAGAGACACAGTGTTCATATTGTACATGCAGGGTTTTACAGAGGCCCAAAGCATTAATATAGTCACTGATTAAGCGTTGGACTGCAACATGTGGTCGAACACCTAATATTCCAGAAATGTCCGTTACAGCCAAACTATTAGAGACACAGTGTTCATATGGTACATGCAGGGTTTTACAGAGGCCCAAATCATTAATATAGTCACTTATTAAGCGATGGACTGCAACATGTGTCCGAACACCTAATATTCCAAAAATGTCCGTTACAGCCAAACTATTAGAGACACAGTGTTCATATTGTACATGCAGGGTTATACAGAGGCCCAAAGCATTAACATAGTCACTTATTAAGCGATGGACTGCAACATGTAACCGAACACCTAATATTCCAAAAATGTCCGTTACAGCCAAACTATTAGAGACACAGTGTTCATATTGTACATGCAGGGTTTTACAGAGGCCCAAAGCATTAATATAGTCACTTATTAAACGATGGACTGCAACATGTGGCCGAACACCTAATATTCCAAAAATGTCCGTTACAGCCAAACTATTAGAGGCACAGTGTTCATATTGTACATGCAGGGTTTTACAAAGGCCCAAAGCATTAATATAGTCACTTATTAAGCGATGGACTGCATCATGTGGCCGAACACCTAATATTCCAAAAATGTCCGTTACAGCCAAACTATTAGAGACACAGTGTTCATATTGTACATGCAGGGTTTTACAGAGGGCCAAAGCATTAATATAGTCACTTATTAAACGATGGACTGCAACATGTGGCCGAACACCTAATATTCCAAAAATGTCCGTTATAGCCAAACTATTAGAGACACAGTGTACATATGGTACATGCAGGGTTTTACAGAGGCCCAAAGCATTAATATAGTCACTTATTAAGCGATGGACTGCAACATGTGTCCGAACACCTAATATTCCAAAAATGTCCGTTACAGCCAAACTATTAGAGACACAGTGTTCATATTGTACATGCAGGGTTTTACAGAGGGCCAAAGCATTAATATAGTCACTTATTATGCGATGGACTGCAACATGTGGCCGAACACCTAATATTCCAAAAATGTTCGTTACAGCCAAACTATTAGAGACACAGTGTTCATATTGTACATGCAGGGTTTTACAGAGGCCCAAAGCATTAACATAGTCACTTATTAAGCGATGGACTGCAACATGTGGCCGAACACCTAATATTCCAAAAATGTCCGTTACAGCCAAACTATTAGAGACACAGTGTTCATATTTTATATGCAGGGTTTTACAGAGGCCCAAAGCATTAATATAGTCACTTATTAAGCGATGGACTGCAACATGTGGCCGAACACCTAATATTCCAAAAATGTCCGTTACAGCCAAACTATTAGAGACACAGTGTTCATATTTTATATGCAGGGTTTTACAGAGGCCCAAAGCATTAATATAGTCACTTATTAAGCGATGGACTGCAACATGTGGCCGAACACCTAATATTCCAAAAATGTCCGTTACAGCCAAACTATTAGAGACACAGTGTTCATATTTTATATGCAGGGTTTTACAGAGGCCCAAAGCATTAATATAGTCACTTATTAAGCGATGGACTGCAACATGTGGCCGAACACCTAATATTCCAAAAATGTCCGTTACAGCCAAACTATTAGAGACACAGTGTTCATATTTTATATGCAGGGTTTTACAGAGGCCCAAAGCATTAATATAGTCACTTATTAAACGATGGACTGCAACATGTGGCCGAACACCTAATATTCCAAAAATGTCCGTTACAGCCAAACTATTAGAGGCACAGTGTTCATATTGTACATGCAGGGTTTTACAAAGGCCCAAAGCATTAATATAGTCACTTATTAAGCGATGGACTGCATCATGTGGCCGAACACCTAATATTCCAAAAATGTCCGTTACAGCCAAACTATTAGAGACACAGTGTTCATATTGTACATGCAAGGTTTTACAGAGGGCGAAAGCATTAATATAGTCACTAATTAAGCGTTGGACTGCAACATGTGGTCGAACACCTAATATTCCAAAAGTGTCAGTTACAGAAAAACTAGAAGAGGCATTAAGTTCATATTGTACATGCAGGGTTTTACAAAGGCCCAAAGCATTAATATAGTCACTTATTATGCGATGGACTGCATCATGTGGCCGAACACCTAATATTCCAAAAATGTCCGTTACAGCCAAACTATTAGAGACACAGTGTTCAATTGTACATGCAAGGTTTTACAGAGGGCGAAAGCATTAATATAGTCACTTATTATGCGATGGACTGCATCATGTGGCCGAACACCTAATATTCCAAAAATGTCCGTTACAGCCAAACTATTAGAGACACAGTGTTCATATTGTACATGCAGGGTTTTACAGAGGGCCAAAGCATTAATATAGTCACTTATTAAGCATTGGACTGCAACATGTGGCCGAACACCTAATATTCCAAAAATGTCCGTTACAGCCAAACTATTAGAGACACAGTGTTCATATTGTACATGCAGGGTTTTACAGAGTGCCAAAGCATTAATATAGTCACTTATTAAGCGTTGCACTGCAACATCTGGTTGAACACCTAATATTCCAAAAATGTCCGTTACGGATAAACTATTAGAGACACAGTGTTCATATTGTGTATGCAGCGTTATTCAGAGTCCCAAAACATTACTATAATCACATGTTAAGCGTTGGACTGCCCCATGTGGTTGAACACCTGATATTCCAAAAATGTCCGTTACAGCCAAACTATTAGAGACACAGTGTTTATATTGTATATGCAGCGTTTTTCAAAGGCCCAAAGCATTAATATAGTCTCTTATTAAGCGATGGACTGCAACATGTGGTCGAACACCTAATATTACAAAAATGTCAGTTACAGCCAAACTATTAGAGACACAGATTTCATTTTGTATAAGCAGCGTTATACAGAGTCCCAAAACATTACTATAATCACATGTTAAGCGATGGACTGCAACATGTAGCTGAACACCTAATATTCCAAAAGTGTCAGTTACAGCCAAGCCATAAGAGGCACAGAGTTCATACTGTATATGCAGCGTTATACAGAGTCCCAAAGCATTACTTTAATTACATATTAAGCTTTGCACTGCCCCATGTGGTTGAACACCTAATATTCCAAAAATGTCCGTTACAGTTAAACTATTAGAGACACAGTGTTCATATTGTACATGCAGGGTTTTACAGAGGGCCAAAGCATTAATATAGTCACTTATTAAGCATTGGACTGCAACATGTGGCCGAACACCTAATATTCCAAAAATGTTCGTTACAGCCAAACTATTAGAGACACAGTGTTCATATTGTACATGCAGGGTTTTACAGAGGGCCAAAGCATTAATATAGTCACTTATTAAGCGATGGACTGCAACATGTGTCCGAACACCTAATATTCCAAAAATGTCCGTTACAGCCAAACTATTAGAGACACAGTGTTCATATTGTACATGCAGGGTTATACAGAGGCCCAAAGCATTAACATAGTCACTTATTAAGCGATGGACTGCAACATGTAACCGAACACCTAATATTCCAAAAATGTCCGTTACAGCCAAACTATTAGAGACACAGTGTTCATATTGTACATGCAGGGTTTTACAGAGGCCCAAAGCATTAATATAGTCACTTATTAAACGATGGACTGCAACATGTGGCCGAACCCCTAATATTCCAAAAATGTCCGTTACAGCCAAACTATTAGAGGCACAGTGTTCATATTGTACATGCAGGGTTTTACAAAGGCCCAAAGCATTAATATAGTCACTTATTAAGCGATGGACTGCATCATGTGGCCGAACACCTAATATTCCAAAAATGTCCGTTACAGCCAAACTATTAGGGACACAGTGTTCATATTGTACATGCAGGGTTTTACAGAGGGCCAAAGCATTAATATAGTCACTTATTAAGCGATGGACTGCAACATGTGGCCGAACACCCAATATTCCAAAAATGTCCGTTATAGCCAAACTATTAGAGACACAGTGTACATATGGTACATGCAGGGTTTTACAGAGGCCCAAAGCATTAATATAGTCACTTATTAAGCGATGGACTGCAACATGTGTCCGAACACCTAATATTCCAAAAATGTCCGTTACAGCCAAACTATTAGAGACACAGTGTTCATATTGTACATGCAGGGTTTTACAGAGGGCCAAAGCATTAATATAGTCACTTATTATGCGATGGACTGCAACATGTGGCCGAACACCTAATATTCCAAAAATGTCCGTTACAGCCAAACTATTAGAGACACAGTGTTCATATTTTATATGCAGGGTTTTACAGAGGCCCAAAGCATTAATATAGTCACTTATTAAGCGATGGACTGCAACATGTGGCCGAACACCTAATATTCCAAAAATGTCCGTTACAGCCAAACTATTAGAGACACAGTGTTCATATTTTATATGCAGGGTTTTACAGAGGCCCAAAGCATTAATATAGTCACTTATTAAACGATGGACTGCAACATGTGGCCGAACACCTAATATTCCAAAAAATGTCCGTTACAGCCAAACTATTAGAGGCACAGTGTTCATATTGTACATGCAGGGTTTTACAAAGGCCCAAAGCATTAATATAGTCACTTATTAAGCGATGGACTGCATCATGTGGCCGAACACCTAATATTCCAAAAATGTCCGTTACAGCCAAACTATTAGAGACACAGTGTTCATATTGTACATGCAGGGTTTTACAGAGGCCCAAAGCATTAACATAGTCACTTATTAAGCGATGGACTGCAACATGTGGCCGAACACCTAATATTCCAAAAATGTCCGTTACAGCCAAACTATTAGAGACACAGTGTTCATATGGTACATGCAGGGTTTTACAGAGGCCCAAAGCATTAATATGGTCACTTATTAAGCGATGGACTGCAATATGTGGTCGAACACCTAATATTACAAAAATGTCAGTAACAGCCAAACTATAAGAGGCACAGAGTTCATTTTGTATAAGCAGCGTTGTACAGAGTCCCAAAACATTACTATAATCACATGTTAAGCGTTGGACTGCAACATGTGGCCGAACACCTAATATTCCAAAAATGTTCGTTACAGCCAAACTATTAGAGACACAGTGTTCATATTGTACATGCAGGGTTTTACAGAGGGCCAAAGCATTAATATAGTCACTTATTAAGCGATGGACTGCAACATGTGGCCGAACACCTAATATTCCAAAAATGTCCGTTACAGCCAAACTATTAGAGACACAGTGTTCATATTGTACATGCAGGGTTTTACAGAGGCCCAAAGCATTATTATAGTCACTTATTAAGCGATGGACTGCAACATGTGGCCGAACACCTAATATTCCAAAAATGTCCGTTACAGCCAAACTATTAGAGACACAGTGTTTATATTGTACATGCAGGGTTTTACAAAGGGCCAAAGCATTAATATAGTCACTTATTAAGCGATGGACTGCAACATGTGGCCGAGCACCTAATATTCCAAAAATGTCCGTTACAGCCAAACTATAAGAGGCATAAAGTTCATATTGTATATGCAGCGTTAAACAGAGGCCCAAAGCATTAATATAGTCACTTATTAATCGTTGGACTGCCCTATGTGGTTGAACACCTAATATTCCAAAAATGTCCGTTACAGCCAAACTATTAGGGACACAGTGTTCATATTGTACATGCAGGGTTTTACAGAGAGCCGAAGCATTAATATAGTCACTTATTAAGCGTTGGACTGCAACATGTGGTCGAACACCTAATATTCCAAAAATGTCCGTTACAGCCAAACTATTAGAGACACAGTGTTCATATGGTATATGCAGGGTTTTACAGAGGCCCAAAGCATTAATATAGTCACTTATTAAGCGATGGACTGCAACATGTGTCCGAACACCTAATATTCCAAAAATGTCCGTTACAGCCAAACTATTAGAGACACAGTGTTCATATTTTATATGCAGGGTTTTACAGGGGCCCAAAGCATTAATATAGTCACTTATTAAACGATGGACTGCAACATGTGGCCGAACACCTAATATTCCAAAAATGTCCGTTACGGATAAACTATTAGAGACACAGTGTTCATATTGTGTATGCAGCGTTATACAGAGTCCCAAAACATTACTATAATCACATATTAAGCGATGGACTGCAACATGTGGTCGAACACCTAATATTACAAAAATGTCAGTTACAGCCAAACTATTAGAGACACAGATTTCATTTTGTATAAGCAGCGTTATACAGAGTCCCAAAACATTACTATAATCACATGTTAAGCGATGGACTGCAACATGTAGCTGAACACCTAATATTCCAAAAGTGACAGTTACAGCCAAGCCATAAGAGGCACAGAGTTCATACTGTATATGCAGCGTTATACAGAGTCCCAAAGCATTACTTTAATTACATATTAAGCTTTGCACTGCCCCATGTGGTTGAACACCTAATATTCCAAAAATGTCCGTTACAGTTAAACTATTAGAGACACAGTGTTCATATTTTATATGCAGGGTTTTACAGAGGCCCAAAGCATTAATATAGTCACTTATTAAACGATGGACTGCAACATGTGGCCGAACACCTAATATTCCAAAAATGTCAGTTACAGCCAAACTATTAGAGATACAGATTTCATTTTGTATAAGCAGCGTTATACAGAGTCCCAAAACATTACTATAATCACATGTTAAGCGATGGACTGCAACATGTAGTTGAACACCTAATATTCCAAGTGTCAGTTACAGCCAAACTTTAAGAGGCATAAAGTTCATATTGTATATGCAGCGTTAAACTGAGGCCCAAAGCATTAATATTGTCACTTATTAAGCGTTGGACTGCCTTATGTGGTTGAACACCTAATATTCCAAAAATGTCCGTTACAGCCAAACTATTAGAGACACAGTGTTCATATGGTACATGCAGGGTTTTACAGAGGGCCAAAGCATTAATATAGTCACTTATTAAGCATTGGACTGCAACATGTGGCCGAACACCTAATATTCCAAAAATGTCCGTTACAGCCAAACTATTAGAGACACAGTGTTCATATTGTACATGCAGGGTTTTACAGAGTGCCAAAGCATTAATATAGTCACTTATTAAGCGTTGGACTGCAACATGTGGTCGAACACCTAATATTCCAAAAATGTCCGTTACAGTCAAACTATTAGAGACACAGTGTTCATATAGTCACTTATTAAGCGTTGGACTGCAACATGTGGTCGAACACCTATTATTCCAAAAATGTCCATTACAGCCAAACTATAAGAGGCATAAAGTTCATATTGTATATGCAGCGTTAAACAGAGGCCCAAAGCATTAATATAGTCACTTATTAAGCATTGGACTGCAACATGTGGCCGAACACCTAATATTCCAAAAATGTCCGTTACAGCCAAACTATAAGAGGCATAAAGTTCATATTGTATATGCAGCGTTAAACAGAGGCCCAAAGCATTAATATAGTCACTTATTAATCGTTGGACTGCCCTATGTGGTTGAACACCTAATATTCCAAAAATGTCCGTTACAGCCAAACTATTAGAGACACAGTGTTCATATTGTACATGCAGGGTTTTACAGAGTGCCAATGCATTAATATAGTCACTTATTAAGCGTTGGACTGCAACATGTTTTCGAACACCTATTATTCCAAAAATGTCCGTTACAGCCAAACTATTAGAGACACAGTGTTCATATTGTACATGCAGGGTTTTACAGAGGGCCAAAGCATTAATATAGACACTTATTAAGCGATGGACTGCAACATGTGGCCGAGCACCTAATATTCCAAAAATGTCCGTTACAGCCAAACTATAAGAGGCATAAAGTTCATATTGTATATGCAGCGTTAAACAGAGGCCCAAAGCATTAATATAGTCACTTATTAATCGTTGGACTGCCCTATGTGGTTGAACACCTAATATTCCAAAAATGTCCGTTACAGCCAAACTATTAGAGACACAGTGTTCATATAGTACATGCAGGGTTTTACAGAGAGCCAAAGCATTAATATAGTCACTTATTAAGCGTTGGACTGCAACATGTGGTCGAACACCTAATATTGCAAAAATGTCCGTTACAGCAAAACTATTAGAGACACAGTGTTCATATTGTACATGCAGGGTTTTACAGAGGGCCAAAGCACTAATATAGTCACTTATTAAGCGATGGACTGCAACATGTGGCCGAACACCTAATATTCCAAAAATGTCCGTTACAGCCAAACTATTAGAGACACAGTGTTCATATTTTACATACAGGGTTTTACAGAGGCCCAAAGCATTAATATAGTCACTTATTAAGCGATGGACTGCAACATGTGGCCGAACACCTAATATTCCAAAAATGTTCGTTACAGCCAAACTATTAGAGACACAGTGTTCATATTGTACATGCAGGGTTTTACAGAGTGCCAAAGCATTAATATAGTCACTTATTAAGCCTTGGACTGCAACATGTGGTCGAACACCTAATATTCCAAAAATGTCCGTTACAGCCAAACTATTAGAGACACAGTGTTCATATTGTACATGCAGGGTTTTACAGAGGGCCAAAGCATTAATATAGTCACTTATTAAGCATTGGACTGCAACATGTGGCCGAACACCTAATATTCCAAAAATGTCCGTTACAGCCAAACTATTAGAGACACAGTGTTCATATTGTACATGCCGGGTTTTACAGAGTGCCAAAGCATTAATATAGTCACATATTAAGCGTTGGACTGCAACATGTGGTCGAACACCTAATATTCCAAAAATGTCCGTTACAGCCAAACTATTAGAGACACAGTGTTCATATGGTACATGCAGGGTTTTACAGAGGGCCAAAGCATTAATATAGTCACTTATTAAGCATTGGACTGCAACATGTGGCCGAACACCTAATATTCCAAAAATGTCCGTTACAGCCAAACTATTAGAGACACAGTGTTCATATTGTACATGCAGGGTTTTACGGAGGGCCAAAGCATTAATATAGTCACTTATTAAGCATTAGACTGCAACATGTGGCCGAACACCTAATATTCCAAAAATGTCCGTTACAGCCAAACTATTAGAGACACAGTGTTCATATTGTACATGCCGGGTTTTACAGAGTGCCAAAGCATTAATATAGTCACTTATTAAGCGTTGGACTGCAACATGTGGTCGAACACCTAATATTCCAAAAATGTCCGTTACAGCCAAACTATTAGAGACACAGTGTTCATATTGTACATGCAGGGTTTTACAGAGGCCCAAAGCATTAATATAGTCACTTATTAAGCGATGGACTGCAACATGTGGCCGAACACCTAATATTCCAAAAATGTCCGTTACAGCCAAACTATTAGAGACACAGTGTTCATATTGTGTATGCAGCGTTATTCAGAGTCCCAAAACATTACTATAATCACATATTAAGCGTTGGACTGCCCCATGTGGTTGAACACCTGATATTCCAAAAATGTCCGTTACAGCCAAACTATTAGAGACACAGTGTTTATATTGTATATGCAGCGTTTTTCAAAGGCCCAAAGCATTAATATAGTCTCTTAATAAGCGATGGACTGCAACATGTGGCCGAACACCTAATATTCCAAAAATGTCCGTTACAGCCAAGCTATTAGAGACACAGTGTTCATATTGTACATGCAGGGTTTTACAGAGGCCCAAAGCATTAATATAGTCACTTATTAAGCGATGGACTGCAACATGTGGCCGAACACCTAATATTCCAAAAATGTCCGTTACAGCCAAACTATTAGAGACACAGTGTTCATATTGTACATGCAGGGTTTTACAGAGGCCCAAAGCATTAATATAGTCACTTATTAAGCGATGGACTGCAACATGTGGCCGAACACCTAATATTCCAAAAATGTCCGTTACAGCCAAACTATTAGAGACACAGTGTTCATATTGTACATGCAGGGTTTTACAGAGTGCCAATGCATTAATATAGTCACTTATTAAGCGTTGGACTGCAACATGTGGTCGAACACCTATTATTCCAAAAATGTCCATTACAGCCAAACTATAAGAGGCATAAAGTTCATATTGTATATGCAGCGTTAAACAGAGGCCCAAAGCATTAATATAGTCACTTATTAAGCATTGGACTGCAACATGTGGCCGAACACCTAATATTCCAAAAATGACCGTTACAGCCAAACTATAAGAGGCATAAAGTTCATATTGTATATGCAGCGTTAAACAGAGGCCCAAAGCATTAATATAGTCACTTATTAATCGTTGGACTGCCCTATGTGGTTGAACACCTAATATTCCAAAAATGTCCGTTACAGCCAAACTATTAGAGACACAGTGTTCATATTGTACATGCAGGGTTTTACAGAGTGCCAATGCATTAATATAGTCACTTATTAAGCGTTGGACTGCAACATGTGGTCGAACACCTATTATTCCAAAAATGTCCGTTACAGCCAAACTATTAGAGACACAGTGTTCATATTGTACATGCAGGGTTTTACAGAGGGCCAAAGCATTAATATAGACACTTATTAAGCGATGGACTGCAACATGTGGCCGAGCACCTAATATTCCAAAAATGTCCGTTACAGCCAAACTATAAGAGGCATAAAGTTCATATTGTATATGCAGCGTTAAACAGAGGCCCAAAGCATTAATATAGTCACTTATTAATCGTTGGACTGCCCTATGTGGTTGAACACCTAATATTCCAAAAATGTCCGTTACAGCCAAACTATTAGAGACACAGTGTTCATATAGTACATGCAGGGTTTTACAGAGAGCCAAAGCATTAATATAGTCACTTATTAAGCGTTGGACTGCAACATGTGGTCGAACACCTAATATTCCAAAAATGTCCGTTACAGTCAAACTATTAGAGACACAGTGTTCATATAGTCACTTATTAAGCGTTGGACTGCAACATGTGGTCGAACACCTAATATTCCAAAAATGTCCGTTACAGCCAAACTATAAGAGGCATAAAGTTCATATTGTATATGCAGCGTTAAACAGAGGCCCAAAGCATTAATATAGTCACTTATTAAGCATTGGACTGCAACATGTGGCCGAACACCTAATATTCCAAAAATGTCCGTTACAGCCAAACTATAAGAGGCATAAAGTTCATATTGTATATGCAGCGTTAAACAGAGGCCCAAAGCATTAATATAGTCACTTATTAATCGTTGGACTGCCCTATGTGGTTGAACACCTAATATTCCAAAAATGTCCGTTACAGCCAAACTATTAGAGACACAGTGTTCATATTGTACATGCAGGGTTTTACAGAGTGCCAATGCATTAATATAGTCACTTATTAAGCGATGGACTGCAACATGTGGCCGAGCACCTAATATTCCAAAAATGTCCGTTACAGCCAAACTATAAGAGGCATAAAGTTCATATTGTATATGCAGCGTTAAACAGAGGCCCAAAGCATTAATATAGTCACTTATTAATCGTTGGACTGCCCTATGTGGTTGAACACCTAATATTCCAAAAATGTCCGTTACAGCCAAACTATTAGAGACACAGTGTTCATATTGTACATGCAGGGTTTTACAGAGTGCCAAAGCATTAATATAGTCACTTATTAAGCGTTGGACTGCAACATGTGGTCGAACACCTAATATTCCAAAAATGTCCGTTACAGTCAAACTATTAGAGACACAGTGTTCATATAGTCACTTATTAAGCGTTGGACTGCAACATGTGGTCGAACACCTATTATTCCAAAAATGTCCATTACAGCCAAACTATAAGAGGCATAAAGTTCATATTGTATATGCAGCGTTAAACAGAGGCCCAAAGCATTAATATAGTCACTTATTAAGCATTGGACTGCAACATGTGGCCGAACACCTAATATTCCAAAAATGTCCGTTACAGCCAAACTATAAGAGGCATAAAGTTCATATTGTATATGCAGCGTTAAACAGAGGCCCAAAGCATTAATATAGTCACTTATTAATCGTTGGACTGCCCTATGTGGTTGAACACCTAATATTCCAAAAATGTCCGTTACAGCCAAACTATTAGAGACACAGTGTTCATATTGTACATGCAGGGTTTTACAGAGTGCCAATGCATTAATATAGTCACTTATTAAGCGTTGGACTGCAACATGTGGTCGAACACCTATTATTCCAAAAATGTCCGTTACAGCCAAACTATTAGAGACACAGTGTTCATATTGTACATGCAGGGTTTTACAGAGGGCCAAAGCATTAATATAGACACTTATTAAGCGATGGACTGCAACATGTGGCCGAGCACCTAATATTCCAAAAATGTCCGTTACAGCCAAACTATAAGAGGCATAAAGTTCATATTGTATATGCAGCGTTAAACAGAGGCCCAAAGCATTAATATAGTCACTTATTAATCGTTGGACTGCCCTATGTGGTTGAACACCTAATATTCCAAAAATGTCCGTTACAGCCAAACTATTAGAGACACAGTGTTCATATAGTACATGAAGGGTTTTACAGAGAGCCAAAGCATTAATATAGTCACTTATTAAGCGTTGGACTGCAACATGTGGTCGAACACCTAATTGCAAAAATGTCCGTTACAGCAAAACTATTAGAGACACAGTGTTCATATTGTACATGCAGGGTTTTACAGAGGGCCAAAGCACTAATATAGTCACTTATTAAGCGATGGACTGCAACATGTGGCCGAACACCTAATATTCCAAAAATGTCCGTTACAGCCAAACTATTAGAGACACAGTGTTCATATTTTACATACAGGGTTTTACAGAGGCCCAAAGCATTAATATAGTCACTTATTAAGCGATGGACTGCAACATGTGGCCGAACACCTAATATTCCAAAAATGTTCGTTACAGCCAAACTATTAGAGACACAGTGTTCATATTGTACATGCAGGGTTTTACAGAGTGCCAAAGCATTAATATAGTCACTTATTAAGCCTTGGACTGCAACATGTGGTCGAACACCTAATATTCCAAAAATGTCCGTTATATCCAAACTATTAGAGACACAGTGTTCATATTGTACATGCAGGGTTTTACAGAGGGCCAAAGCATTAATATAGTCACTTATTAAGCATTGGACTGCAACATGTGGCCGAACACCTAATATTCCAAAAATGTCCGTTACAGCCAAACTATTAGAGACACAGTGTTCATATTGTACATGCCGGGTTTTACAGAGTGCCAAAGCATTAATATAGTCACATATTAAGCGTTGGACTGCAACATGTGGTCGAACACCTAATATTCCAAAAATGTCCGTTACAGCCAAACTATTAGAGACACAGTGTTCATATGGTACATGCAGGGTTTTACAGAGGGCCAAAGCATTAATATAGTCACTTATTAAGCATTGGACTGCAACATGTGGCCGAACACCTAATATTCCAAAAATGTCCGTTACAGCCAAACTATTAGAGACACAGTGTTCATATTGTACATGCAGGGTTTTACGGAGGGCCAAAGCATTAATATAGTCACTTATTAAGCATTAGACTGCAACATGTGGCCGAACACCTAATATTCCAAAAATGTCCGTTACAGCCAAACTATTAGAGACACAGTGTTCATATTGTACATGCCGGGTTTTACAGAGTGCCAAAGCATTAATATAGTCACTTATTAAGCGTTGGACTGCAACATGTGGTCGAACACCTAATATTCCAAAAATGTCCGTTACAGCCAAACTATTAGAGACACAGTGTTCATATTGTACATGCAGGGTTTTACAGAGGCCCAAAGCATTAATATAGTCACTTATTAAGCGATGGACTGCAACATGTGGCCGAACACCTAATATTCCAAAAATGTCCGTTACAGCCAAACTATTAGAGACACAGTGTTCATATTGTGTATGCAGCGTTATTCAGAGTCCCAAAACATTACTATAATCACATATTAAGCGTTGGACTGCCCCATGTGGTTGAACACCTGATATTCCAAAAATGTCCGTTACAGCCAAACTATTAGAGACACAGTGTTTATATTGTATATGCAGCGTTTTTCAAAGGCCCAAAGCATTAATATAGTCTCTTAATAAGCGATGGACTGCAACATGTGGCCGAACACCTAATATTCCAAAAATGTCCGTTACAGCCAAACTATTAGAGACACAGTGTTCATATTGTACATGCAGGGTTTTACAGAGGCCCAAAGCATTAATATAGTCACTTATTAAGCGATGGACTGCAACATGTGGCCGAACACCTAATATTCCAAAAATGTCCGTTACAGCCAAACTATTAGAGACACAGTGTTCATATTGTACATGCAGGGTTTTACAGAGGCCCAAAGCATTAATATAGTCACTTATTAAGCGATGGACTGCAACATGTGGCCGAACACCTAATATTCCAAAAATGTCCGTTACAGCCAAACTATTAGAGACACAGTGTTCATATTGTACATGCAGGGTTTTACAGAGTGCCAATGCATTAATATAGTCACTTATTAAGCGTTGGACTGCAACATGTGGTCGAACACCTATTATTCCAAAAATGTCCATTACAGCCAAACTATAAGAAGCATAAAGTTCATATTGTATATGCAGCGTTAAACAGAGGCCCAAAGCATTAATATAGTCACTTATTAAGCATTGGACTGCAACATGTGGCCGAACACCTAATATTCCAAAAATGACCGTTACAGCCAAACTATAAGAGGCATAAAGTTCATATTGTATATGCAGCGTTAAACAGAGGCCCAAAGCATTAATATAGTCACTTATTAATCGTTGGACTGCCCTATGTGGTTGAACACCTAATATTCCAAAAATGTCCGTTACAGCCAAACTATTAGAGACACAGTGTTCATATTGTACATGCAGGGTTTTACAGAGTGCCAATGCATTAATATAGTCACTTATTAAGCGTTGGACTGCAACATGTGGTCGAACACCTATTATTCCAAAAATGTCCGTTACAGCCAAACTATTAGAGACACAGTGTTCATATTGTACATGCAGGGTTTTACAGAGGGCCAAAGCATTAATATAGACACTTATTAAGCGATGGACTGCAACATGTGGCCGAGCACCTAATATTCCAAAAATGTCCGTTACAGCCAAACTATAAGAGGCATAAAGTTCATATTGTATATGCAGCGTTAAACAGAGGCCCAAAGCATTAATATAGTCACTTATTAATCGTTGGACTGCCCTATGTGGTTGAACACCTAATATTCCAAAAATGTCCGTTACAGCCAAACTATTAGAGACACAGTGTTCATATAGTACATGCAGGGTTTTACAGAGAGCCAAAGCATTAATATAGTCACTTATTAAGCGTTGGACTGCAACATGTGGTCGAACACCTAATATTGCAAAAATGTCCGTTACAGCAAAACTATTAGAGACACAGTGTTCATATTGTACATGCAGGGTTTTACAGAGGGCCAAAGCACTAATATAGTCACTTATTAAGCGATGGACTGCAACATGTGGCCGAACACCTAATATTCCAAAAATGTCCGTTACAGCCAAACTATAAGAGGCATAAAGTTCATATTGTATATGCAGCGTTAAACAGAGGCCCAAAGCATTAATATAGTCACTTATTAAGCATTGGACTGCAACATGTGGCCGAACACCTAATATTCCAAAAATGTCCGTTACAGCCAAACTATTAGAGACACAGTGTTCATATTGTACATGCAGGGTTTTACAGAGTGCCAATGCATTAATATAGTCACTTATTAAGCGTTGGACTGCAACATGTGGTCGAACACCTATTATTCCAAAAATGTCCGTTACAGCCAAACTATTAGAGACACAGTGTTCATATTGTACATGCAGGGTTTTACAGAGGGCCAAAGCATTAATATAGACACTTATTAAGCGATGGACTGCAACATGTGGCCGAGCACCTAATATTCCAAAAATGTCCGTTACAGCCAAACTATAAGAGGCATAAAGTTCATATTGTATATGCAGCGTTAAACAGAGGCCCAAAGCATTAATATAGTCACTTATTAATCGTTGGACTGCCCTATGTGGTTGAACACCTAATATTCCAAAAATGTCCGTTACAGCCAAACTATTAGAGACACAGTGTTCATATAGTACATGCAGGGTTTTACAGAGAGCCAAAGCATTAATATAGTCACTTATTAAGCGTTGGACTGCAACATGTGGTCGAACACCTAATATTGCAAAAATGTCCGTTACAGCAAAACTATTAGAGACACAGTGTTCATATTGTACATGCAGGGTTTTACAGAGGGCCAAAGCACTAATATAGTCACTTATTAAGCGATGGACTGCAACATGTGGCCGAACACCTAATATTCCAAAAATGTCCGTTACAGCCAAACTATTAGAGACACAGTGTTCATATTTTACATACAGGGTTTTACAGAGGCCCAAAGCATTAATATAGTCACTTATTAAGCGATGGACTGCAACATGTGGCCGAACACCTAATATTCCAAAAATGTTCGTTACAGCCAAACTATTAGAGACACAGTGTTCATATTGTACATGCAGGGTTTTACAGAGTGCCAAAGCATTAATATAGTCACTTATTAAGCGTTGGACTGCAACATGTGGTCGAACACCTAATATTCCAAAAATGTCCGTTACAGCCAAACTATTAGAGACACAGTGTTCATATTGTACATGCAGGGTTTTACAGAGGGCCAAAGCATTAATATAGTCACTTATTAAGCATTAGACTGCAACATGTGGCCGAACACCTAATATTCCAAAAATGTCCGTTACAGCCAAACTATTAGAGACACAGTGTTCATATTGTACATGCCGGGTTTTACAGAGTGCCAAAGCATTAATATAGTCACTTATTAAGCGTTGGACTGCAACATGTGGTCGAACACCTAATATTCCAAAAATGTCCGTTACAGCCAAACTATTAGAGACACAGTGTTCATATTGTACATGCCGGGTTTTACAGAGTGCCAAAGCATTAATATAGTCACTTATTAAGCGTTGGACTGCAACATGTGGTCGAACACCTAATATTCCAAAAATGTCCGTTACAGCCAAACTATTAGAGACACAGTGTTTATATTGTATATGCAGCGTTTTTCAAAGGCCCAAAGCATTAATATAGTCTCTTAATAAGCGATGGACTGCAACATGTGGCCGAACACCTAATATTCCAAAAATGTCCGTTACAGCCAAACTATTAGAGACACAGTGTTCATATTGTACATGCAGGGTTTTACAGAGGGCCAAAGCATTAATATAGTCACTTATTAAGCATTAGACTGCAACATGTGGCCGAACACCTAATATTCCAAAAATGTCCGTTACAGCCAAACTATTAGAGACACAGTGTTCATATTGTACATGCCGGGTTTTACAGAGTGCCAAAGCATTAATATAGTCACTTATTAAGCGTTGGACTGCAACATGTGGTCGAACACCTAATATTCCAAAAATGTCCGTTACAGCCAAACTATTAGAGACACAGTGTTCATATTGTACATGCAGGGTTTTACAGAGGGCCAAAGCATTAATATAGTCACTTATTAAGCATTAGACTGCAACATGTGGCCGAACACCTAATATTCCAAAAATGTCCGTTACAGCCAAACTATTAGAGACACAGTGTTCATATTGTACATGCAGGGTTTTACAGAGAGCCAAAGCATTAATATAGTCACTTATTAAGCGTTGGACTGCAACATGTGGTCGAACACCTAATATTCCAAAAATGTCCGTTACAGCCAAACTATTAGAGACACAGTGTTTATATTGTATATGCAGCGTTTTTCAAAGGCCCAAAGCATTAATATAGTCTCTTAATAAGCGATGGACTGCAACATGTGGCCGAACACCTAATACTCCAAAAATGTCCGTTACAGCCAAACTATTAGAGACACAGTGTTTATATTGTATATGCAGCGTTTTTCAAAGGCCCAAAGCATTAATATAGTCTCTTAATAAGCGATGGACTGCAACATGTGGCCGAACACCTAATATTCCAAAAATGTCCGTTACAGCCAAACTATTAGAGACACAGTGTTCATATTGTACATGCAGGGTTTTACAGAGGCCCAAAGCATTAATATAGTCACTTATTAAGCGATGGACTGCAACATGTGGCCGAACACCTAATATTCCAAAAATGTCCGTTACAGCCAAACTATTAGAGACACAGTGTTCATATTGTACATGCAGGGTTTTACAGAGTGCCAATGCATTAATATAGTCACTTATTAAGCGTTGGACTGCAACATGTGGTCGAACACCTATTATTCCAAAAATGTCCGTTACAGCCAAACTATAAGAGGCATAAAGTTCATATTGTATATGCAGCGTTAAACAGAGGCCCAAAGCATTAATATAGTCACTTATTAATCGTTGGACTGCAACATGTGGCCGAACACCTAATATTCCAAAAATGTCCGTTACAGCCAAACTATTAGTGACACAGTGTTCATATAGTACATGCAGGGTTTTACAGAGAGCCAAAGCATTAATATAGTCACTTATTAAGCGTTGGACTGCAACATGTGGTCGAACACCTAATATTGCAAAAATGTCCGTTACAGCAAAACTATTAGAGACACAGTGTTCATATTGTACATGCAGGGTTTTACAGAGGGCCAAAGCACTAATATAGTCACTTATTAAGCGATGGACTGCAACATGTGGCCGAACACCTAATATTCCAAAAATGTCCGTTACAGCCAAACTATTAGAGACACAGTGTTCATATTGTACATGCAGGGTTTTACAGAGTGCCAAAGCATTAATATAGTCACTTCTTAAGCGTTGGACTGCAACATGTGGTCGAACACCTAATATTCCAAAAATGTCCGTTACAGCCAAACTATTAGAGACACAGTGTTCATATTGTACATGCAGGGTTTTACAGAGGGCCAAAGCATTAATATAGTCACTTATTAAGCATTGGACTGCAACATGTGGCCGAACACCTAATATTCCAAAAATGTCCGTTACAGCCAAACTATTAGAGACACAGTGTTCATATTGTACATGCCGGGTTTTACAGAGTGCCAAAGCATTAATATAGTCACATATTAAGCGTTGGACTGCAACATGTGGTCGAACACCTAATATTCCAAAAATGTCCGTTACAGCCAAACTATTAGAGACACAGTGTTCGTATTGTACATGCAGGGTTTTACAGAGGGCCAAAGCATTAATATAGTCACTTATTAAGCATTGGACTGCAACATGTGGCCGAACACCTAATATTCCAAAAATGTCCGTTACAGCCAAACTATTAGAGACACAGTGTTCATATTGTACATGCAGGGTTTTACAGAGTGCCAAAGCATTAATATAGTCACTTATTAAGCGTTGGACTGCAACATCTGGTTGAACACCTAATATTCCAAAAATGTCCGTTACGGATAAACTATTAGAGACACAGTGTTCATATCGTGTATGCAGCGTTATTCAGAGTCCCAAAACATTACTATAATCACATATTAAGCGTTGGACTGCCCCATGTGGTTGAACACCTGATATTCCAAAAATGTCCGTTACAGCCAAACTATTAGAGACACAGTGTTCATATTGTACATGCAGGGTTTTACAGAGTGCCAAAGCATTAATATAGTCACTTATTAAGCGTTGGACTGCAACATGTGGTCGAACACCTATTATTCCAAAAATGTCCGTTACAGCCAAACTATTAGAGACACAGTGTTCATATTGTACATGCAGGGTTTTACAGAGGCCCAAAGCATTAATATAGTCACTTATTAAGCGATGGACTGCAACATGTGGCCGAACACCTAATATTCCAAAAATGTTCGTTACAGCCAAACTATTAGAGACACAGTGTTCATATTGTACATGCAGGGTTTTACAGAGTGCCAAAGCATTAATATAGTCACTTATTAAGCGTTGGACTGCAACATGTGGTCGAACACCTAATATTCCAAAAATGTCCGTTACAGCCAAAATATTAGAGACACAGTGTTCATATTGTACATGCAGGGTTTTACAGAGGGCCAAAGCATTAATATAGTCACTTATTAAGCATTGGACTGCAACATGTGGCCGAACACCTAATATTCCAAAAATGTCCGTTACAGCCAAACTATTAGAGACACAGTGTTCATATTGTACATGCAGGGTTTTACAGAGGGCCAAAGCATTAATATAGTCACTTATTAAGCATTGGACTGCAACATGTGGCCGAACACCTAATATTCCAAAAATGTCCGTTACAGCCAAACTATTAGAGACACAGTGTTCATATTGTACATGCCGGGTTTTACAGAGTGCCAAAGCATTAATATAGTCACATATTAAGCGTTGGACTGCAACATGTGGTCGAACACCTAATATTCCAAAAATGTCCGTTACAGCCAAACTATTAGAGACACAGTGTTCGTATTGTACATGCAGGGTTTTACAGAGGGCCAAAGCATTAATATAGTCACTTATTAAGCATTGGACTGCAACATGTGGCCGAACACCTAATATTCCAAAAATGTCCGTTACAGCCAAACTATTAGAGACACAGTGTTCATATTGTACATGCAGGGTTTTACAGAGTGCCAAAGCATTAATATAGTCACTTATTAAGCGTTGGACTGCCCTATGTGGTTGAACACCTAATATTCCAAAAATGTCCGTTACAGCCAAACTATTAGAGACACAGTGTTCATATAGTACATGCAGGGTTTTACAGAGGGCCAAAGCACTAATATAGTCACTTATTAAGCGATGGACTGCAACATGTGGCCGAACACCTAATATTCCAAAAATGTCCGTTACAGCCAAACTATTAGAGACACAGTGTTCATATTTTACATGCAGGGTTTTACAGAGGCCCAAAGCATTAATATAGTCACTTATTAAGCGATGGACTGCAACATGTGGCCGAACACCTAATATTCCAAAAATGTCCGTTACAGCCAAACTATTAGAGACACAGTGTTCATATTGTACATGCCGGGTTTTACAGAGTGCCAAAGCATTAATATAGTCACATATTAAGCGTTGGACTGCAACATGTGGTCGAACACCTAATATTCCAAAAATGTCCGTTACAGCCAAACTATTAGAGACACAGTGTTCGTATTGTACATGCAGGGTTTTACAGAGGGCCAAAGCATTAATATAGTCACTTATTAAGCATTGGACTGCAACATGTGGCCGAACACCTAATATTCCAAAAATGTCCGTTACAGCCAAACTATTAGAGACACAGTGTTCATATTGTACATGCAGGGTTTTACAGAGTGCCAAAGCATTAATATAGTCACTTATTAAGCGTTGGACTGCAACATGTGGTCGAACACCTAATATTCCAAAAATGTCCGTTACAGCCAAACTATTAGAGACACAGTGTTCATATTGTACATGCAGGGTTTTACAGAGGGCCAAAGCATTAATATAGCCACTTATTAAGCATTGGACTGCAACATGTGGCCGAACACCTAATATTCCAAAAATGTCCGTTACAGCCAAACTATTAGAGACACAGTGTTCATATTGTACATGCCGGGTTTTACAGAGTGCCAAAGCATTAATATAGTCACATATTAAGCGTTGGACTGCAACATGTGGTCGAACACCTAATATTCCAAAAATGTCCGTTACAGCCAAACTATTAGAGACACAGTGTTCGTATTGTACATGCAGGGTTTTACAGAGGGCCAAAGCATTAATATAGTCACTTATTAAGCATTGGACTGCAACATGTGGCCGAACACCTAATATTCCAAAAATGTCCGTTACAGCCAAACTATTAGAGACACAGTGTTCATATTGTACATGCAGGGTTTTACAGAGTGCCAAAGCATTAATATAGTCACTTATTAAGCGTTGGACTGCAACATCTGGTTGAACACCTAATATTCCAAAAATGTCCGTTACGGATAAACTATTAGAGACACAGTGTTCATATCGTGTATGCAGCGTTATTCAGAGTCCCAAAACATTACTATAATCACATATTAAGCGTTGGACTGCCCCATGTGGTTGAACACCTGATATTCCAAAAATGTCCGTTACAGCCAAACTATTAGAGACACAGTGTTCATATTGTACATGCAGGGTTTTACAGAGTGCCAATGCATTAATATAGTCACTTATTAAGCGTTGGACTGCAACATGTGGTCGAACACCTATTATTCCAAAAATGTCCGTTACAGCCAAACTATTAGAGACACAGTGTTCATATTGTACATGCAGGGTTTTACAAAGGGCCAAAGCATTAATATAGTCACTTATTAAGCGATGGACTGCAACATGTGGCCGAGCACCTAATATTCCAAAAATGTCCGTTACAGCCAAACTATAAGAGGCATAAAGTTCATATTGTATATGCAGCGTTAAACAGAGGCCCAAAGCATTAATATAGTCACTTATTAATCGTTGGACTGCCCTATGTGGTTGAACACCTAATATTCCAAAAATGTCCGTTACAGCCAAACTATTACAGACACAGTGTTCATATTGTACATGCAGGGTTTTACAGAGAGCCAAAGCATTAATATAGTCACTTATTAAGCGTTGGACTGCAACATGTGGTCGAACACCTAATATTCCAAAAATGTCCGTTACAGCCAAACTATTAGAGACACAGTGTTCATATTGTACATGCAGGGTTTTACAGAGGGCCAAAGCATTAATATAGTCACTTATTAAGCATTAGACTGCAACATGTGGCCGAACACCTAATATTCCAAAAATGTCCGTTACAGCCAAACTATTAGAGACACAGTGTTCATATTGTACATGCCGGGTTTTACAGAGTGCAAAAGCATTAATATAGTCACTTATTAAGCGTTGGACTGCAACATGTGGTCGAACACCTAATATTCCAAAAATGTCCGTTACAGCCAAACTATTAGAGACACAGTGTTTATATTGTATATGCAGCGTTTTTCAAAGGCCCAAAGCATTAATATAGTCTCTTAATAAGCGATGGACTGCAACATGTGGCCGAACACCTAATATTCCAAAAATGTCCGTTACAGCCAAACTATTAGAGACACAGTGTTCATATTGTACATGCAGGGTTTTACAGAGGCCCAAAGCATTAATATAGTCACTTATTAAGCGATGGACTGCAACATGTGGCCGAACACCTAATATTCCAAAAATGTCCGTTACAGCCAAACTATTAGAGACACAGTGTTCATATTGTACATGCAGGGTTTTACAGAGTGCCAATGCATTAATATAGTCACTTATTAAGCGTTGGACTGCAACATGTGGTCGAACACCTATTATTCCAAAAATGTCCGTTACAGCCAAACTATAAGAGGCATAAAGTTCATATTGTATATGCAGCGTTAAACAGAGGCCCAAAGCATTAATATAGTCACTTATTAATCGTTGGACTGCCCTATGTGGTTGAACACCTAATATTCCAAAAATGTCCGTTACAGCCAAACTATTAGAGACACAGTGTTCATATTGTACATGCAGGGTTTTACAGAGAGCCAAAGCATTAATATAGTCACTTATTAAGCGTTGGACTGCAACATGTGGTCGAACACCTAATATTGCAAAAATGTCCGTTACAGCAAAACTATTAGAGACACAGTGTTCATATTGTACATGCAGGGTTTTACAGAGGGCCAAAGCACTAATATAGTCACTTATTAAGCGATGGACTGCAACATGTGGCCGAACACCTAATATTCCAAAAATGTCCGTTACAGCCAAACTATTAGAGACACAGTGTTCATATTTTACATGCAGGGTTTTACAGAGGCCCAAAGCATTAATATAGTCACTTATTAAGCGATGGACTGCAACATGTGGCCGAACACCTAATATTCCAATAATGTTCGTTACAGCCAAACTATTAGAGACACAGTGTTCATATTGTACATGCAGGGTTTTACAGAGTGCCAAAGCATTAATATAGTCACTTATTAAGCGTTGGACTGCAACATGTGGTCGAACACCTAATATTCAAAAATGTCCGTTACAGCCAAACTATTAGAGACACAGTGTTCATATTGTACATGCAGGGTTTTACAGAGGGCCAAAGCATTAATATAGTCACTTATTAAGCATTGGACTGCAACATGTGGCCGAACACCTAATATTCCAAAAATGTCCGTTACAGCCAAACTATTAGAGACACAGTGTTCATATTGTACATGCAGGGTTTTACAGAGGCCCAAAGCATTAATATAGTCACTTATTAAGCGATGGACTGCAACATGTGGCCGAACACCTAATATTCCAAAAATGTTCGTTACAGCCAAACTATTAGAGACACAGTGTTCATATTGTACATGCAGGGTTTTACAGAGTGCCAAAGCATTAATATAGTCACTTATTAAGCGTTGGACTGCAACATGTGGTCGAACACCTAATATTCCAAAAATGTCCGTTACAGCCAAAATATTAGAGACACAGTGTTCATATTGTACATGCAGGGTTTTACAGAGGGCCAAAGCATTAATATAGTCACTTATTAAGCATTGGACTGCAACATGTGGCCGAACACCTAATATTCCAAAAATGTCCGTTACAGCCAAACTATTAGAGACACAGTGTTCATATCGTGTATGCAGCGTTATTCAGAGTCCCAAAACATTACTATAATCACATATTAAGCGTTGGACTGCCCCATGTGGTTGAACACCTGATATTCCAAAAATGTCCGTTACAGCCAAACTATTAGAGACACAGTGTTCATATTGTACATGCAGGGTTTTACAGAGTGCCAAAGCATTAATATAGTCACTTATTAAGCGTTGGACTGCAACATGTGGTCGAACACCTATTATTCCAAAAATGTCCGTTACAGCCAAACTATTAGAGACACAGTGTTCATATTGTACATGCAGGGTTTTACAGAGGCCCAAAGCATTAATATAGTCACTTATTAAGCGATGGACTGCAACATGTGGCCGAACACCTAATATTCCAAAAATGTTCGTTACAGCCAAACTATTAGAGACACAGTGTTCATATTGTACATGCAGGGTTTTACAGAGTGCCAAAGCATTAATATAGTCACTTATTAAGCGTTGGACTGCAACATGTGGTCGAACACCTAATATTCCAAAAATGTCCGTTACAGCCAAAATATTAGAGACACAGTGTTCATATTGTACTTGCAGGGTTTTACAGAGGGCCAAAGCATTAATATAGTCACTTATTAAGCATTGGACTGCAACATGTGGCCGAACACCTAATATTCCAAAAATGTCCGTTACAGCCAAACTATTAGAGACACAGTGTTCATATTGTACATGCAGGGTTTTACAGAGGGCCAAATCATTAATATAGTCACTTATTAAGCATTGGACTGCAACATGTGGCCGAACACCTAATATTCCAAAAATGTCCGTTACAGCCAAACTATAAGAGGCATAAAGTTCATATTGTATATGCAGCGTTAAACAGAGGCCCAAAGCATTAATATAGTCACTTATTAATCGTTGGACTGCCCTATGTGGTTGAACACCTAATATTCCAAAAATGTCCGTTACAGCCAAACTATTAGAGACACAGTGTTCATATAGTACATGCAGGGTTTTACAGAGGGCCAAAGCACTAATATAGTCACTTATTAAGCGATGGACTGCAACATGTGGCCGAACACCTAATATTCCAAAAATGTCCGTTACAGCCAAACTATTAGAGACACAGTGTTCATATTTTACATGCAGGGTTTTACAGAGGCCCAAAGCATTAATATAGTCACTTATTAAGCGATGGACTGCAACATGTGGCCGAACACCTAATATTCCAAAAATGTTCGTTACAGCCAAACTATTAGAGACACAGTGTTCATATTGTACATGCAGGGTTTTACAGAGTGCCAAAGCATTAATATAGTCACTTATTAAGCGATGGACTGCAACATGTGGCCGAACACCTAATATTCCAAAAATGTCCGTTACAGCCAAACTATTAGAGACACAGTGTTCATATTGTACATGCCGGGTTTTACAGAGTGCCAAAGCATTAATATAGTCACATATTAAGCGTTGGACTGCAACATGTGGTCGAACACCTAATATTCCAAAAATGTCCGTTACAGCCAAACTATTAGAGACACAGTGTTCGTATTGTACATGCAGGGTTTTACAGAGGGCCAAAGCATTAATATAGTCACTTATTAAGCATTAGACTGCAACATGTGGCCGAACACCTAATATTCCAAAAATGTCCGTTACAGCCAAACTATTAGAGACACAGTGTTCATATTGTACATGCAGGGTTTTACAGAGTGCCGAAGCATTAATATAGTCACTTATTAAGCGTTGGACTGCAACATCTGGTTAAACACCTAATATTCCAAAAATGTCCGTTACGGATAAACTATTAGAGACACAGTGTTCATATCGTGTATGCAGCGTTATTCAGAGTCCCAAAACATTACTATAATCACATATTAAGCGTTGGACTGCCCCATGTGGTTGAACACCTGATATTCCAAAAATGTCCGTTACAGCCAAACTATTAGAGACACAGTGTTCATATTGTACATGCAGGGTTTTACAGAGTGCCAATGCATTAATATAGTCACTTATTAAGCGTTGGACTGCAACATGTGGTCGAACACCTATTATTCCAAAAATGTCCGTTACAGCCAAACTATTAGAGACACAGTGTTCATATTGTACATGCAGGGTTTTACAAAGGGCCAAAGCATTAATATAGTCACTTATTAAGCGATGGACTGCAACATGTGGCCGAGCACCTAATATTCCAAAAATGTCCGTTACAGCCAAACTATAAGAGGCATAAAGTTCATATTGTATATGCAGCGTTAAACAGAGGCCCAAAGCATTAATATAGTCACTTATTAATCGTTGGACTGCCCTATGTGGTTGAACACCTAATATTCCAAAAATGTCCGTTACAGCCAAACTATTACAGACACAGTGTTCATATTGTACATGCAGGGTTTTTCAAAGGCCCAAAGCATTAATATAGTCTCTTAATAAGCGATGGACTGCAACATGTGGCCGAACACCTAATATTCCAAAAATGTCCGTTACAGCCAAACTATTAGAGACACAGTGTTCATATTGTACATGCAGGGTTTTACAGAGGCCCAAAGCATTAATATAGTCACTTATTAAGCGATGGACTGCAACATGTGGCCGAACACCTAATATTCCAAAAATGTCCGTTACAGCCAAACTATTAGAGACACAGTGTTCATATTGTACATGCAGGGTTTTACAGAGTGCCAATGCATTAATATAGTCACTTATTAAGCGTTGGACTGCAACATGTGGTCGAACACCTATTATTCCAAAAATGTCCGTTTCAGCCAAACTATAAGAGGCATAAAGTTCATATTGTATATGCAGCGTTAAACAGAGGCCCAAAGCATTAATATAGTCACTTATTAATCGTTGGACTGCCCTATGTGGTTGAACACCTAATATTCCAAAAATGTCCGTTACAGCCAAACTATTAGAGACACAGTGTTCATATAGTACATGCAGGGTTTTACAGAGAGCCAAAGCATTAATATAGTCACTTATTAAGCGTTGGACTGCAACATGTGGTCGAACACCTAATATTGCAAAAATGTCCGTTACAGCCAAACTATTAGAGACACAGTGTTCATATTGTACATGCCGGGTTTTACAGAGGGCCAAAGCATTAATATAGTCACTTATTAAGCATTGGACTGCAACATGTGGCCGAACACCTAATATTCCAAAAATGTCCGTTACAGCCAAACTATTAGAGACACAGTGTTCATATTGTACATGCAGGGTTTTACAGAGGGCCAAAGCATTAATATAGTCACTTATTAAGCATTGGACTGCAACATGTGGCCGAACACCTAATATTCCAAAAATGTCCGTTACAGCCAAACTATTAGAGACACAGTGTTCGTATTGTACATGCAGGGTTTTACAGAGGGCCAAAGCATTAATATAGTCACTTATTAAGCATTGGACTGCAACATGTGGCCGAACACCTAATATTCCAAAAATGTTCGTTACAGCCAAACTATTAGAGACACAGTGTTCATATTGTACATGCAGGGTTTTACAGAGGGCCAAAGCATTAATATAGTCACTTATTAAGCATTGGACTGCAACATGTGGCCGAACACCTAATATTCCAAAAATGTCCGTTACAGCCAAACTATTAGAGACACAGTGTTCGTATTGTACATGCAGGGTTTTACAGAGGGCCAAAGCATTAATATAGTCACTTATTAAGCATTGGACTGCAACATGTGGCCGAACACCTAATATTCCAAAAATGTCCGTTACAGCCAAACTATTAGAGACACAGTGTTCATATTGTACATGCAGGGTTTTACAGAGTGCCAAAGCATTAATATAGTCACTTATTAAGCGTTGGACTGCCCTATGTGGTTGAACACCTAATATTCCAAAAATGTCCGTTACAGCCAAACTATTAGAGACACAGTGTTCATATAGTACATGCAGGGTTTTACAGAGGGCCAAAGCACTAATATAGTCACTTATTAAGCGATGGACTGCAACATGTGGCCGAACACCTAATATTCCAAAAATGTCCGTTACAGCCAAACTATTAGAGACACAGTGTTCATATTTTACATGCAGGGTTTTACAGAGGCCCAAAGCATTAATATAGTCACTTATTAAGCGATGGACTGCAACATGTGGCCGAACACCTAATATTCCAAAAATGTTCGTTACAGCCAAACTATTAGAGACACAGTGTTCATATTGTACATGCAGGGTTTTACAGAGTGCCAAAGCATTAATATAGTCACTTATTAAGCGTTGGACTGCAACATGTGGTCGAACACCTAATATTCCAAAAATGTCCGTTACAGCCAAACTATTAGAGACACAGTGTTCATATTGTACATGCAGGGTTTTACAGAGGGCCAAAGCATTAATATAGCCACTTATTAAGCATTGGACTGCAACATGTGGCCGAACACCTAATATTCCAAATATGTCCGTTACAGCCAAACTATTAGAGACACAGTGTTCATATTGTACATGCCGGGTTTTACAGAGTGCCAAAGCATTAATATAGTCACATATTAAGCGTTGGACTGCAACATGTGGTCGAACACCTAATATTCCAAAAATGTCCGTTACAGCCAAACTATTAGAGACACAGTGTTCGTATTGTACATGCAGGGTTTTACAGAGGGCCAAAGCATTAATATAGTCACTTATTAAGCATTGGACTGCAACATGTGGCCGAACACCTAATATTCCAAAAATGTCCGTTACAGCCAAACTATTAGAGACACAGTGTTCATATTGTACATGCAGGGTTTTACAGAGTGCCAAAGCATTAATATAGTCACTTATTAAGCGTTGGACTGCAACATCTGGTTGAACACCTAATATTCCAAAAATGTCCGTTACGGATAAACTATTAGAGACACAGTGTTCATATCGTGTATGCAGCGTTATTCAGAGTCCCAAAACATTACTATAATCACATATTAAGCGTTGGACTGCCCCATGTGGTTGAACACCTGATATTCCAAAAATGTCCGTTACAGCCAAACTATTAGAGACACAGTGTTCATATTGTACATGCAGGGTTTTACAGAGTGCCAATGCATTAATATAGTCACTTATTAAGCGTTGGACTGCAACATGTGGTCGAACACCTATTATTCCAAAAATGTCCGTTACAGCCAAACTATTAGAGACACAGTGTTCATATTGTACATGCAGGGTTTTACAAAGGGCCAAAGCATTAATATAGTCACTTATTAAGCGATGGACTGCAACATGTGGCCGAGCACCTAATATTCCAAAAATGTCCGTTACAGCCAAACTATAAGAGGCATAAAGTTCATATTGTATATGCAGCGTTAAACAGAGGCCCAAAGCATTAATATAGTCACTTATTAATCGTTGGACTGCCCTATGTGGTTGAACACCTAATATTCCAAAAATGTCCGTTACAGCCAAACTATTACAGACACAGTGTTCATATTGTACATGCAGGGTTTTACAGAGAGCCAAAGCATTAATATAGTCACTTATTAAGCGTTGGACTGCAACATGTGGTCGAACACCTAATATTCCAAAAATGTCCGTTACAGCCAAACTATTAGAGACACAGTGTTCATATTGTACATGCAGGGTTTTACAGAGGGCCAAAGCATTAATATAGTCACTTATTAAGCATTAGACTGCAACATGTGGCCGAACACCTAATATTCCAAAAATGTCCGTTACAGCCAAACTATTAGAGACACAGTGTTCATATTGTACATGCCGGGTTTTACAGAGTGCAAAAGCATTAATATAGTCACTTATTAAGCGTTGGACTGCAACATGTGGTCGAACACCTAATATTCCAAAAATGTCCGTTACAGCCAAACTATTAGAGACACAGTGTTTATATTGTATATGCAGCGTTTTTCAAAGGCCCAAAGCATTAATATAGTCTCTTAATAAGCGATGGACTGCAACATGTGGCCGAACACCTAATATTCCAAAAATGTCCGTTACAGCCAAACTATTAGAGACACAGTGTTCATATTGTACATGCAGGGTTTTACAGAGGCCCAAAGCATTAATATAGTCACTTATTAAGCGATGGACTGCAACATGTGGCCGAACACCTAATATTCCAAAAATGTCCGTTACAGCCAAACTATTAGAGACACAGTGTTCATATTGTACATGCAGGGTTTTACAGAGTGCCAATGCATTAATATAGTCACTTATTAAGCGTTGGACTGCAACATGTGGTCGAACACCTATTATTCCAAAAATGTCCGTTACAGCCAAACTATAAGAGGCATAAAGTTCATATTGTATATGCAGCGTTAAACAGAGGCCCAAAGCATTAATATAGTCACTTATTAATCGTTGGACTGCCCTATGTGGTTGAACACCTAATATTCCAAAAATGTCCGTTACAGCCAAACTATTAGAGACACAGTGTTCATATTGTACATGCAGGGTTTTACAGAGAGCCAAAGCATTAATATAGTCACTTATTAAGCGTTGGACTGCAACATGTGGTCGAACACCTAATATTGCAAAAATGTCCGTTACAGCAAAACTATTAGAGACACAGTGTTCATATTGTACATGCAGGGTTTTACAGAGGGCCAAAGCACTAATATAGTCACTTATTAAGCGATGGACTGCAACATGTGGCCGAACACCTAATATTCCAAAAATGTCCGTTACAGCCAAACTATTAGAGACACAGTGTTCAAATTTTACATGCAGGGTTTTACAGAGGCCCAAAGCATTAATATAGTCACTTATTAAGCGATGGACTGCAACATGTGGCCGAACACCTAATATTCCAAAAATGTCCGTTACAGCCAAAATATTAGAGACACAGTGTTCATATTGTACATGCAGGGTTTTACAGAGGGCCAAAGCATTAATATAGTCACTTATTAAGCATTGGACTGCAACATGTGGCCGAACACCTAATATTCCAAAAATGTCCGTTACAGCCAAACTATTAGAGACACAGTGTTCATATCGTGTATGCAGCGTTATTCAGAGTCCCAAAACATTACTATAATCACATATTAAGCGTTGGACTGCCCCATGTGGTTGAACACCTGATATTCCAAAAATGTCCGTTACAGCCAAACTATTAGAGACACAGTGTTCATATTGTACATGCAGGGTTTTACAGAGTGCCAAAGCATTAATATAGTCACTTATTAAGCGTTGGACTGCAACATGTGGTCGAACACCTATTATTCCAAAAATGTCCGTTACAGCCAAACTATTAGAGACACAGTGTTCATATTGTACATGCAGGGTTTTACAGAGGCCCAAAGCATTAATATAGTCACTTATTAAGCGATGGACTGCAACATGTGGCCGAACACCTAATATTCCAAAAATGTTCGTTACAGCCAAACTATTAGAGACACAGTGTTCATATTGTACATGCAGGGTTTTACAGAGTGCCAAAGCATTAATATAGTCACTTATTAAGCGTTGGACTGCAACATGTGGTCGAACACCTAATATTCCAAAAATGTTTGTTACAGCCAAAATATTAGAGACACAGTGTTCATATTGTACTTGCAGGGTTTTACAGAGGGCCAAAGCATTAATATAGTCACTTATTAAGCATTGGACTGCAACATGTGGCCGAACACCTAATATTCCAAAAATGTCCGTTACAGCCAAACTATTAGAGACACAGTGTTCATATTGTACATGCAGGGTTTTACAGAGGGCCAAAGCATTAATATAGTCACTTATTAAGCATTGGACTGCAACATGTGGCCGAACACCTAATATTCCAAAAATGTCCGTTACAGCCAAACTATAAGAGGCATAAAGTTCATATTGTATATGCAGCGTTAAACAGAGGCCCAAAGCATTAATATAGTCACTTATTAATCGTTGGACTGCCCTATGTGGTTGAACACCTAATATTCCAAAAATGTCCGTTACAGCCAAACTATTAGAGACACAGTGTTCATATAGTACATGCAGGGTTTTACAGAGGGCCAAAGCACTAATATAGTCACTTATTAAGCGATGGACTGCAACATGTGGCCGAACACCTAATATTCCAAAAATGTCCGTTACAGCCAAACTATTAGAGACACAGTGTTCATATTTTACATGCAGGGTTTTACAGAGGCCCAAAGCATTAATATAGTCACTTATTAAGCGATGGACTGCAACATGTGGCCGAACACCTAATATTCCAAAAATGTTCGTTACAGCCAAACTATTAGAGACACAGTGTTCATATTGTACATGCAGGGTTTTACAGAGTGCCAAAGCATTAATATAGTCACTTATTAAGCGATGGACTGCAACATGTGGCCGAACACCTAATATTCCAAAAATGTCCGTTACAGCCAAACTATTAGAGACACAGTGTTCATATTGTACATGCCGGGTTTTACAGAGTGCCAAAGCATTAATATAGTCACATATTAAGCGTTGGACTGCAACATGTGGTCGAACACCTAATATTCCAAAAATGTCCGTTACAGCCAAACTATTAGAGACACAGTGTTCGTATTGTACATGCAGGGTTTTACAGAGGGCCAAAGCATTAATATAGTCACTTATTAAGCATTAGACTGCAACATGTGGCCGAACACCTAATATTCCAAAAATGTCCGTTACAGCCAAACTATTAGAGACACAGTGTTCATATTGTACATGCAGGGTTTTACAGAGTGCCGAAGCATTAATATAGTCACTTATTAAGCGTTGGACTGCAACATCTGGTTGAACACCTAATATTCCAAAAATGTCCGTTACGGATAAACTATTAGAGACACAGTGTTCATATCGTGTATGCAGCGTTATTCAGAGTCCCAAAACATTACTATAATCACATATTAAGCGTTGGACTGCCCCATGTGGTTGAACACCTGATATTCCAAAAATGTCCGTTACAGCCAAACTATTAGAGACACAGTGTTCATATTGTACATGCAGGGTTTTACAGAGTGCCAATGCATTAATATAGTCACTTATTAAGCGTTGGACTGCAACATGTGGTCGAACACCTATTATTCCAAAAATGTCCGTTACAGCCAAACTATTAGAGACACAGTGTTCATATTGTACATGCAGGGTTTTACAAAGGGCCAAAGCATTAATATAGTCACTTATTAAGCGATGGACTGCAACATGTGGCCGAGCACCTAATATTCCAAAAATGTCCGTTACAGCCAAACTATAAGAGGCATAAAGTTCATATTGTATATGCAGCGTTAAACAGAGGCCCAAAGCATTAATATAGTCACTTATTAATCGTTGGACTGCCCTATGTGGTTGAACACCTAATATTCCAAAAATGTCCGTTACAGCCAAACTATTACAGACACAGTGTTCATATTGTACATGCAGGGTTTTTCAAAGGCCCAAAGCATTAATATAGTCTCTTAATAAGCGATGGACTGCAACATGTGGCCGAACACCTAATATTCCAAAAATGTCCGTTACAGCCAAACTATTAGAGACACAGTGTTCATATTGTACATGCAGGGTTTTACAGAGGCCCAAAGCATTAATATAGTCACTTATTAAGCGATGGACTGCAACATGTGGCCGAACACCTAATATTCCAAAAATGTCCGTTACAGCCAAACTATTAGAGACACAGTGTTCATATTGTACATGCAGGGTTTTACAGAGTGCCAATGCATTAATATAGTCACTTATTAAGCGTTGGACTGCAACATGTGGTCGAACACCTATTATTCCAAAAATGTCCGTTTCAGCCAAACTATAAGAGGCATAAAGTTCATATTGTATATGCAGCGTTAAACAGAGGCCCAAAGCATTAATATAGTCACTTATTAATCGTTGGACTGCCCTATGTGGTTGAACACCTAATATTCCAAAAATGTCCGTTACAGCCAAACTATTAGAGACACAGTGTTCATATAGTACATGCAGGGTTTTACAGAGAGCCAAAGCATTAATATAGTCACTTATTAAGCGTTGGACTGCAACATGTGGTCGAACACCTAATATTGCAAAAATGTCCGTTACAGCAAACCTATTAGAGACACAGTGTTCATATTGTACATACAGGGTTTTACAGAGGGCCAAAGCACTAATATAGTCACTTATTAAGCGATGGACTGCAACATGTGGCCGAACACCTAATATTCCAAAAATGTCCGTTACAGCCAAACTATTAGAGACACAGTGTTCATATTTTACATGCAGGGTTTTACAGAGGCCCAAAGCATTAATATAGTCACTTATTAAGCGATGGACTGCAACATGTGGCCGAACACCTAATATTCCAAAAATGTTCGTTACAGCCAAACTATTAGAGACACAGTGTTCATATTGTACATGCAGGGTTTTACAGAGTGCCAAAGCATTAATATAGTCACTTATTAAGCGTTGGACTGCAACATGTGGTCGAACACCTAATATTCCAAAAATGTCCGTTACAGCCAAACTATTAGAGACACAGTGTTCATATTGTACATGCAGGGTTTTACAGAGGGCCAAAGCATTAATATAGTCACTTATTAAGCATTGGACTGCAACATGTGGCCGAACACCTAATATTCCAAAAATGTCCGTTACAGCCAAACTATTAGAGACACAGTGTTCATATTGTACATGCCGGGTTTTACAGAGTGCCAAAGCATTAATATAGTCACATATTAAGCGTTGGACTGCAACATGTGGTCGAACACCTAATATTCCAAAAATGTCCGTTACAGCCAAACTATTAGAGACACAGTGTTCGTATTGTACATGCAGGGTTTTACAGAGGGCCAAAGCATTAATATAGTCACTTATTAAGCGTTGGACTGCAACATCTGGTTGAACACCTAATATTCCAAAAATGTCCGTTACGGATAAACTATTAGAGACACAGTGTTCATATCGTGTATGCAGCGTTATTCAGAGTCCCAAAACATTACTATAATCACATATTAAGCGTTGGACTGCCCCATGTGGTTGAACACCTGATATTCCAAAAATGTCCGTTACAGCCAAACTATTAGAGACACAGTGTTCATATTGTACATGCAGGGTTTTACAGAGTGCCAATGCATTAATATAGTCACTTATTAAGCGTTGGACTGCAACATGTGGTCGAACGCCTATTATTCCAAAAATGTCCGTTACAGCCAAACTATTAGAGACACAGTGTTCATATTGTACATGCAGGGTTTTACAAAGGGCCAAAGCATTAATATAGTCACTTATTAAGCGATGGACTGCAACATGTGGCCGAGCACCTAATATTCCAAAAATGTCCGTTACAGCCAAACTATAAGAGGCATAAAGTTCATATTGTATATGCAGCGTTAAACAGAGGCCCAAAGCATTAATATAGTCACTTATTAATCGTTGGACTGCCCTATGTGGTTGAACACCTAATATTCAAAAAATGTCCGTTACAGCCAAACTATTAGAGACACAGTGTTCATATTGTACATGCAGGGTTTTACAGAGAGCCAAAGCATTAATATAGTCACTTATTAAGCGTTGGACTGCAACATGTGGTCGAACACCTAATATTCCAAAAATGTCCGTTACAGCCAAACTATTAGAGACACAGTGTTCATATTGTACATGCAGGGTTTTACAGAGGGCCAAAGCATTAATATAGTCACTTATTAAGCATTAGACTGCAACATGTGGCCGAACACCTAATATTCCAAAAATGTCCGTTACAGCCAAACTATTAGAGACACAGTGTTCATATTGTACATGCCGGGTTTTACAGAGTGCAAAAGCATTAATATAGTCACTTATTAATCGTTGGACTGCCCTATGTGGTTGAACACCTAATATTCCAAAAATGTCCGTTACAGCCAAACTATTACAGACACAGTGTTCATATTGTACATGCAGGGTTTTACAAAGGGCCAAAGCATTAATATAGTCACTTATTAAGCGTTGGACTGCAACATGTGGTCTAACACCTAATATTCCAAAAATGTCCGTTACAGCCAAACTATTAGAGACACAGTGTTCATATTGTACATGCAGGGTTTTACAGAGGGCCAAAGCATTAATATAGTCACTTATTAAGCATTAGACTGCAACATGTGGCCGAACACCTAATATTCCAAAAATGTCCGTTACAGCCAAACTATTAGAGACACAGTGTTCATATTGTACATGCCGGGTTTTACAGAGTGCAAAAGCATTAATATAGTCACTTATTAAGCGTTGGACTGCAACATGTGGTCGAACACCTAATATTCCAAAAATGTCCGTTACAGCCAAACTATTAGAGACACAGTGTTTATATTGTATATGCAGCGTTTTTCAAAGGCCCAAAGCATTAATATAGTCTCTTAATAAGCGATGGACTGCAACATGTGGCCGAACACCTAATATTCCAAAAATGTCCGTTACAGCCAAACTATTAGAGACACAGTGTTCATATTGTACATGCAGGGTTTTACAGAGGCCTAAAGCATTAATATAGTCACTTATTAAGCGATGGACTGCAACATGTGGCCGAACACCTAATATTCCAAAAATGTCCGTTACAGCCAAACTATTAGAGACACAGTGTTCATATTGTACATGCAGGGTTTTACAGAGTGCCAATGCATTAATATAGTCACTTATTAAGCGTTGGACTGCAACATGTGGTCGAACACCTATTATTCCAAAAATGTCCGTTACAGCCAAACTATAAGAGGCATAAAGTTCATATTGTATATGCAGCGTTAAACAGAGGCCCAAAGCATTAATATAGTCACTTATTAATCGTTGGACTGCCCTATGTGGTTGAACACCTAATATTCCAAAAATGTCCGTTACAGCCAAACTATTAGAGACACAGTGTTCATATTGTACATGCAGGGTTTTACAGAGAGCCAAAGCATTAATATAGTCACTTATTAAGCGTTGGACTGCAACATGTGGTCGAACACCTAATATTGCAAAAATGTCCGTTACAGCAAAACTATTAGAGACACAGTGTTCATATTGTACATGCAGGGTTTTACAGAGGCCCAAAGCATTAATATAGTCACTTATTAAGCGATGGACTGCAACATGTGGCCGAACACCTAATATTCCAAAAATGTCCGTTACAGCCAAACTATTAGAGACACAGTGTTCATATTTTACATGCAGGGTTTTACAGAGGCCCAAAGCATTAATATAGTCACTTATTAAGCGATGGACTGCAACATGTGGCCGAACACCTAATATTCCAAAAATGTTCGTTACAGCCAAACTATTAGAGACACAGTGTTCATATTGTACATGCAGGGTTTTACAGAGTGCCAAAGCATTAATATAGTCACTTATTAAGCGTTGGACTGCAACATGTGGTCGAACACCTAATATTCAAAAATGTCCGTTACAGCCAAACTATTAGAGACACAGTGTTCATATTGTACATGCAGGGTTTTACAGAGGGCCAAAGCATTAATATAGTCACTTATTAAGCATTGGACTGCAACATGTGGCCGAACACCTAATATTCCAAAAATGTCCGTTACAGCCAAACTATTAGAGACACAGTGTTCATATTGTACATGCAGGGTTTTACAGAGGCCCAAAGCATTAATATAGTCACTTATTAAGCGATGGACTGCAACATGTGGCCGAACACCTAATATTCCAAAAATGTTCGTTACAGCCAAACTATTAGAGACACAGTGTTCATATTGTACATGCAGGGTTTTACAGAGTGCCAAAGCATTAATATAGTCACTTATTAAGCGTTGGACTGCAACATGTGGTCGAACACCTAATATTCCAAAAATGTCCGTTACAGCCAAAATATTAGAGACACAGTGTTCATATTGTACATGCAGGGTTTTACAGAGGGCCAAAGCATTAATATAGTCACTTATTAAGCATTGGACTGCAACATGTGGCCGAACACCTAATATTCCAAAAATGTCCGTTACAGCCAAACTATTAGAGACACAGTGTTCATATCGTGTATGCAGCGTTATTCAGAGTCCCAAAACATTACTATAATCACATATTAAGCGATGGACTGCAACATGTGGCCGAACACCTAATATTCCAAAAATGTTCGTTACAGCCAAACTATTAGAGACACAGTGTTCATATTGTACATGCAGGGTTTTACAGAGTGCCAAAACATTAATATAGTCACTTATTAAGCGTTGGACTGCAACATGTGGTCGAACACCTAATATTCCAAAAATGTCCGTTACAGCCAAAATATTAGAGACACAGTGTTCATATTGTACTTGCAGGGTTTTACAGAGGGCCAAAGCATTAATATAGTCACTTATTAAGCATTGGACTGCAACATGTGGCCGAACACCTAATATTCCAAAAATGTCCGTTACAGCCAAACTATTAGAGACACAGTGTTCATATTGTACATGCAGGGTTTTACAGAGGGCCAAAGCATTAATATAGTCACTTATTAAGCATTGGACTGCAACATGTGGCCGAACACCTAATATTCCAAAAATGTCCGTTACAGCCAAACTATAAGAGGCATAAAGTTCATATTGTATATGCAGCGTTAAACAGAGGCCCAAAGCATTAATATAGTCACTTATGAATCGTTGGACTGCCCTATGTGGTTGAACACCTAATATTCCAAAAATGTCCGTTACAGCCAAACTATTAGAGACACAGTGTTCATATAGTACATGCAGGGTTTTACAGAGGGCCAAAGCACTAATATAGTCACTTATTAAGCGATGGACTGCAACATGTGGCCGAACACCTAATATTCCAAAAATGTCCGTTACAGCCAAACTATTAGAGACACAGTGTTCATATTTTACATGCAGGGTTTTACAGAGGCCCAAAGCATTAATATAGTCACTTATTAAGCGATGGACTGCAACATGTGGCCGAACACCTAATATTCCAAAAATGTCCGTTACAGCCAAACTATTAGAGACACAGTGTTCATATTGTACATGCAGGGTTTTACAGAGTGCCAAAGCATTAATATAGTCACTTATTAAGCGATGGACTGCAACATGTGGCCGAACACCTAATATTCCAAAAATGTCCGTTACAGCCAAACTATTAGAGACACAGTGTTCATATTGTACATGCCGGGTTTTACAGAGTGCCAAAGCATTAATATAGTCACATATTAAGCGTTGGACTGCAACATGTGGTCGAACACCTAATATTCCAAAAATGTCCGTTACAGCCAAACTATTAGAGACACAGTGTTCGTATTGTACATGCAGGGTTTTACAGAGGGCCAAAGCATTAATATAGTCACTTATTAAGCATTAGACTGCAACATGTGGCCGAACACCTAATATTCCAAAAATGTCCGTTACAGCCAAACTATTAGAGACACAGTGTTCATATTGTACATGCAGGGTTTTACAGAGTGCCGAAGCATTAATATAGTCACTTATTAAGCGTTGGAATGCAACATCTGGTTGAACACCTAATATTCCAAAAATGTCCGTTACGGATAAACTATTAGAGACACAGTGTTCATATCGTGTATGCAGCGTTATTCAGAGTCCCAAAACATTACTATAATCACATATTAAGCGTTGGACTGCCCCATGTGGTTGAACACCTGATATTCCAAAAATGTCCGTTACAGCCAAACTATTAGAGACACAGTGTTCATATTGTACATGCAGGGTTTTACAGAGTGCCAATGCATTAATATAGTCACTTATTAAGCGTTGGACTGCAACATGTGGTCGAACACCTATTATTCCAAAAATGTCCGTTACAGCCAAACTATTAGAGACACAGTGTTCATATTGTACATGCAGGGTTTTACAAAGGGCCAAAGCATTAATATAGTCACTTATTAAGCGATGGACTGCAACATGTGGCCGAGCACCTAATATTCCAAAAATGTCCGTTACAGCCAAACTATAAGAGGCATAAAGTTCATATTGTATATGCAGCGTTAAACAGAGGCCCAAAGCATTAATATAGTCACTTATTAATCGTTGGACTGCCCTATGTGGTTGAACACCTAATATTCCAAAAATGTCCGTTACAGCCAAACTATTACAGACACAGTGTTCATATTGTACATGCAGGGTTTTTCAAAGGCCCAAAGCATTAATATAGTCTCTTAATAAGCGATGGACTGCAACATGTGGCCGAACACCTAATATTCCAAAAATGTCCGTTACAGCCAAACTATTAGAGACACAGTGTTCATATTGTACATGCAGGGTTTTACAGAGGCCCAAAGCATTAATATAGTCACTTATTAAGCGATGGACTGCAACATGTGGCCGAACACCTAATATTCCAAAAATGTCCGTTACAGCCAAACTATTAGAGACACAGTGTTCATATTGTACATGCAGGGTTTTACAGAGTGCCAATGCATTAATATAGTCACTTATTAAGCGTTGGACTGCAACATGTGGTCGAACACCTATTATTCCAAAAATGTCCGTTTCAGCCAAACTATAAGAGGCATAAAGTTCATATTGTATATGCAGCGTTAAACAGAGGCCCAAAGCATTAATATAGTCACTTATTAATCGTTGGACTGCCCTATGTGGTTGAACACCTAATATTCCAAAAATGTCCGTTACAGCCAAACTATTAGAGACACAGTGTTCATATAGTACATGCAGGGTTTTACAGAGAGCCAAAGCATTAATATAGTCACTTATTAAGCGTTGGACTGCAACATGTGGTCGAACACCTATTATTGCAAAAATGTCCGTTACAGCAAACCTATTAGAGACACAGTGTTCATATTGTACATACAGGGTTTTACAGAGGGCCAAAGCACTAATATAGTCACTTATTAAGCGATGGACTGCAACATGTGGCCGAACACCTAATATTCCAAAAATGTCCGTTACAGCCAAACTATTAGAGACACAGTGTTCATATTTTACATGCAGGGTTTTACAGAGGCCCAAAGCATTAATATAGTCACTTATTAAGCGATGGACTGCAACATGTGGCCGAACACCTAATATTCCAAAAATGTTCGTTACAGCCAAACTATTAGAGACACAGTGTTCATATTGTACATGCAGGGTTTTACAGAGTGCCAAAGCATTAATATAGTCACTTATTAAGCGTTGGACTGCAACATGTGGTCGAACACCTAATATTCCAAAAATGTCCGTTACAGCCAAACTATTAGAGACACAGTGTTCATATTGTACATGCAGGGTTTTACAGAGGGCCAAAGCATTAATATAGTCACTTATTAAGCATTGGACTGCAACATGTGGCCGAACACCTAATATTCCAAAAATGTCCGTTACAGCCAAACTATTAGAGACACAGTGTTCATATTGTACATGCCGGGTTTTACAGAGTGCCAAAGCATTAATATAGTCACATATTAAGCGTTGGACTGCAACATGTGGTCGAACACCTAATATTCCAAAAATGTCCGTTACAGCCAAACTATTAGAGACACAGTGTTCGTATTGTACATGCAGGGTTTTACAGAGGGCCAAAGCATTAATATAGTCACTTATTAAGCGTTGGACTGCAACATCTGGTTGAACACCTAATATTCCAAAAATGTCCGTTACGGATAAACTATTAGAGACACAGTGTTCATATCGTGTATGCAGCGTTATTCAGAGTCCCAAAACATTACTATAATCACATATTAAGCGTTGGACTGCCCCATGTGGTTGAACACCTGATATTCCAAAAATGTCCGTTACAGCCAAACTATTAGAGACACAGTGTTCATATTGTACATGCAGGGTTTTACAGAGTGCCAATGCATTAATATAGTCACTTATTAAGCGTTGGACTGCAACATGTGGTCGAACGCCTATTATTCCAAAAATGTCCGTTACAGCCAAACTATTAGAGACACAGTGTTCATATTGTACATGCAGGGTTTTACAAAGGGCCAAAGCATTAATATAGTCACTTATTAAGCGATGGACTGCAACATGTGGCCGAGCACCTAATATTCCAAAAATGTCCGTTACAGCCAAACTATAAGAGGCATAAAGTTCATATTGTATATGCAGCGTTAAACAGAGGCCCAAAGCATTAATATAGTCACTTATTAATCGTTGGACTGCCCTATGTGGTTGAACACCTAATATTCAAAAAATGTCCGTTACAGCCAAACTATTAGAGACACAGTGTTCATATTGTACATGCAGGGTTTTACAGAGAGCCAAAGCATTAATATAGTCACTTATTAAGCGTTGGACTGCAACATGTGGTCGAACACCTAATATTCCAAAAATGTCCGTTACAGCCAAACTATTAGAGACACAGTGTTCATATTGTACATGCAGGGTTTTACAGAGGGCCAAAGCATTAATATAGTCACTTATTAAGCATTAGACTGCAACATGTGGCCGAACACCTAATATTCCAAAAATGTCCGTTACAGCCAAACTATTAGAGACACAGTGTTCATATTGTACATGCCGGGTTTTACAGAGTGCAAAAGCATTAATATAGTCACTTATTAATCGTTGGACTGCCCTATGTGGTTGAACACCTAATATTCCAAAAATGTCCGTTACAGCCAAACTATTACAGACACAGTGTTCATATTGTACATGCAGGGTTTTACAAAGGGCCAAAGCATTAATATAGTCACTTATTAAGCGTTGGACTGCAACATGTGGTCGAACACCTAATATTCCAAAAATGTCCGTTACAGCCAAACTATTAGAGACACAGTGTTCATATTGTACATGCAGGGTTTTACAGAGGGCCAAAGCATTAATATAGTCACTTATTAAGCATTAGACTGCAACATGTGGCCGAACACCTAATATTCCAAAAATGTCCGTTACAGCCAAACTATTAGAGACACAGTGTTCATATTGTACATGCCGGGTTTTACAGAGTGCAAAAGCATTAATATAGTCACTTATTAAGCGTTGGACTGCAGCATGTGGTCGAACACCTAATATTCCAAAAATGTCCGTTACAGCCAAACTATTAGAGACACAGTGTTTATATTGTATATGCAGCGTTTTTCAAAGGCCCAAAGCATTAATATAGTCTCTTAATAAGCGATGGACTGCAACATGTGGCCGAACACCTAATATTCCAAAAATGTCCGTTACAGCCAAACTATTAGAGACACAGTGTTCATATTGTACATGCAGGGTTTTACAGAGGCCTAAAGCATTAATATAGTCACTTATTAAGCGATGGACTGCAACATGTGGCCGAACACCTAATATTCCAAAAATGTCCGTTACAGCCAAACTATTAGAGACACAGTGTTCATATTGTACATGCAGGGTTTTACAGAGTGCCAATGCATTAATATAGTCACTTATTAAGCGTTGGACTGCAACATGTGGTCGAACACCTATTATTCCAAAAATGTCCGTTACAGCCAAACTATAAGAGGCATAAAGTTCATATTGTATATGCAGCGTTAAACAGAGGCCCAAAGCATTAATATAGTCACTTATTAATCGTTGGACTGCCCTATGTGGTTGAACACCTAATATTCCAAAAATGTCCGTTACAGCCAAACTATTAGAGACACAGTGTTCATATTGTACATGCAGGGTTTTACAGAGAGCCAAAGCATTAATATAGTCACTTATTAAGCGTTGGACTGCAACATGTGGTCGAACACCTAATATTGCAAAAATGTCCGTTACAGCAAAACTATTAGAGACACAGTGTTCATATTGTACATGCAGGGTTTTACAGAGGCCCAAAGCATTAATATAGTCACTTATTAAGCGATGGACTGCAACATGTGGCCGAACACCTAATATTCCAAAAATGTCCGTTACAGCCAAACTATTAGAGACACAGTGTTCATATTTTACATGCAGGGTTTTACAGAGGCCCAAAGCATTAATATAGTCACTTATTAAGCGATGGACTGCAACATGTGGCCGAACACCTAATATTCCAAAAATGTTCGTTACAGCCAAACTATTAGAGACACAGTGTTCATATTGTACATGCAGGGTTTTACAGAGAGCCAAAGCATTAATATAGTCACTTATTAAGCGATGGACTGCAACATGTGGCCGAACACCTAATATTCCAAAAATGTTCGTTACAGCCAAACTATTAGAGACACAGTGTTCATATTGTACATGCAGGGTTTTACAGAGTGCCAAAGCATTAATATAGTCACTTATTAAGCGTTGGACTGCAACATGTGGTCGAACACCTAATATTCCAAAAATGTCCGTTACAGCCAAAATATTAGAGACACAGTGTTCATATTGTACATGCAGGGTTTTACAGAGGGCCAAAGCATTAATATAGTCACTTATTAAGCATTGGACTGCAACATGTGGCCGAACACCTAATATTCCAAAAATGTCCGTTACAGCCAAACTATTAGAGACACAGTGTTCATATCGTGTATGCAGCGTTATTCAGAGTCCCAAAACATTACTATAATCACATATTAAGCGATGGACTGCAACATGTGGCCGAACACCTAATATTCCAAAAATGTTCGTTACAGCCAAACTATTAGAGACACAGTGTTCATATTGTACATGCAGGGTTTTACAGAGTGCCAAAACATTAATATAGTCACTTATTAAGCGTTGGACTGCAACATGTGGTCGAACACCTAATATTCCAAAAATGTCCGTTACAGCCAAAATATTAGAGACACAGTGTTCATATTGTACTTGCAGGGTTTTACAGAGGGCCAAAGCATTAATATAGTCACTTATTAAGCATTGGACTGCAACATGTGGCCGAACACCTAATATTCCAAAAATGTCCGTTACAGCCAAACTATTAGAGACACAGTGTTCATATTGTACATGCAGGGTTTTACAGAGGGCCAAAGCATTAATATAGTCACTTATTAAGCATTGGACTGCAACATGTGGCCGAACACCTAATATTCCAAAAATGTCCGTTACAGCCAAACTATAAGAGGCATAAAGTTCATATTGTATATGCAGCGTTAAACAGAGGCCCAAAGCATTAATATAGTCACTTATTAATCGTTGGACTGCCCTATGTGGTTGAACACCTAATATTCCAAAAATGTCCGTTACAGCCAAACTATTAGAGACACAGTGTTCATATAGTACATGCAGGGTTTTACAGAGGGCCAAAGCACTAATATAGTCACTTATTAAGCGATGGACTGCAACATGTGGCCGAACACCTAATATTCCAAAAATGTCCGTTACAGCCAAACTATTAGAGACACAGTGTTCATATTTTACATGCAGGGTTTTACAGAGGCCCAAAGCATTAATATAGTCACTTATTAAGCGATGGACTGCAACATGTGGCCGAACACCTAATATTCCAAAAATGTTCGTTACAGCCAAACTATTAGAGACACAGTGTTCATATTGTACATGCAGGGTTTTACAGAGTGCCAAAGCATTAATATAGTCACTTATTAAGCGATGGACTGCAACATGTGGCCGAACACCTAATATTCCAAAAATGTCCGTTACAGCCAAACTATTAGAGACACAGTGTTCATATTGTACATGCCGGGTTTTACAGAGTGCCAAAGCATTAATATAGTCACATATTAAGCATTAGACTGCAACATGTGGCCGAACACCTAATATTCCAAAAATGTCCGTTACAGCCAAACTATTAGAGACACAGTGTTCATATTGTACATGCAGGGTTTTACAGAGTGCCAAAGCATTAATATAGTCACTTATTAAGCGTTGGACTGCAACATCTGGTTGAACACCTAATATTCCAAAAATGTCCGTTACGGATAAACTATTAGAGACACAGTGTTCATATCGTGTATGCAGCGTTATTCAGAGTCCCAAAACATTACTATAATCACATATTAAGCGTTGGACTGCCCCATGTGGTTGAACACCTGATATTCCAAAAATGTCCGTTACAGCCAAACTATTAGAGACACAGTGTTCATATTGTACATGCAGGGTTTTACAGAGTGCCAATGCATTAATATAGTCACTTATTAAGCGTTGGACTGCAACATGTGGTCGAACACCTATTATTCCAAAAATGTCCGTTACAGCCAAACTATTAGAGACACAGTGTTCATATTGTACATGCAGGGTTTTACAAAGGGCCAAAGCATTAATATAGTCACTTATTAAGCGATGGACTGCAACATGTGGCCGAGCACCTAATATTCCAAAAATGTCCGTTACAGCCAAACTATAAGAGGCATAAAGTTCATATTGTATATGCAGCGTTAAACAGAGGCCCAAAGCATTAATATAGTCACTTATTAATCGTTGGACTGCCCTATGTGGTTGAACACCTAATATTCCAAAAATGTCCGTTACAGCCAAACTATTACAGACACAGTGTTCATATTGTACATGCAGGGTTTTTCAAAGGCCCAAAGCATTAATATAGTCTCTTAATAAGCGATGGACTGCAACATGTGGCCGAACACCTAATATTCCAAAAATGTCCGTTACAGCCAAACTATTAGAGACACAGTGTTCATATTGTACATGCAGGGTTTTACAGAGGCCCAAAGCATTAATATAGTCACTTATTAAGCGATGGACTGCAACATGTGGCCGAACACCTAATATTCCAAAAATGTCCGTTACAGCCAAACTATTAGAGACACAGTGTTCATATTGTACATGCAGGGTTTTACAGAGTGCCGATGCATTAATATAGTCACTTATTAAGCGTTAGACTGCAACATGTGGTCGAACACCTATTATTCCAAAAATGTCCGTTTCAGCCAAACTATAAGAGGCATAAAGTTCATATTGTATATGCAGCGTTAAACAGAGGCCCAAAGCATTAATATAGTCACTTATTAATCGTTGGACTGCCCTATGTGGTTGAACACCTAATATTCCAAAAATGTCCGTTACAGCCAAACTATTAGAGACACAGTGTTCATATAGTACATGCAGGGTTTTACAGAGAGCCAAAGCATTAATATAGTCACTTATTAAGCGTTGGACTGCAACATGTGGTCGAACACCTAATATTGCAAAAATGTCCGTTACAGCAAAACTATTAGAGACACAGTGTTCATATTGTACATGCAGGGTTTTACAGAGGGCCAAAGCACTAATATAGTCACTTATTAAGCGATGGACTGCAACATGTGGCCGAACACCTAATATTCCAAAAATGTCCGTTACAGCCAAACTATTAGAGACACAGTGTTCATATTTTACATGCAGGGTTTTACAGAGGCCCAAAGCATTAATATAGTCACTTATTAAGCGATGGACTGCAACATGTGGCCGAACACCTAATATTCCAAAAATGTTCGTTACAGCCAAACTATTAGAGACACAGTGTTCATATTGTACATGCAGGGTTTTACAGAGTGCCAAAGCATTAATATAGTCACTTATTAAGCGTTGGACTGCAACATGTGGTCGAACACCTAATATTCCAAAAATGTCCGTTACAGCCAAACTATTAGAGACACAGTGTTCATATTGTACATGCAGGGTTTTACAGAGGGCCAAAGCATTAATATAGTCACTTATTAAGCATTGGACTGCAACATGTGGCCGAACACCTAATATTCCAAAAATGTCCGTTACAGCCAAACTATTAGAGACACAGTGTTCATATTGTACATGCCGGGTTTTACAGAGTGCCAAAGCATTAATATAGTCACATATTAAGCGTTTGACTGCAACATGTGGTCGAACACCTAATATTCCAAAAATGTCCGTTACGGATAAACTATTAGAGACACAGTGTTCATATCGTGTATGCAGCGTTATTCAGAGTCCCAAAACATTACTATAATCACATATTAAGCGTTGGACTGCCCCATGTGGTTGAACACCTGATATTCCAAAAATGTCCGTTACAGCCAAACTATTAGAGACACAGTGTTCATATTGTACATGCAGGGTTTTACAGAGTGCCAATGCATTAATATAGTCACTTATTAAGCGTTGGACTGCAACATGTGGTCGAACGCCTATTATTCCAAAAATGTCCGTTACAGCCAAACTATTAGAGACACAGTGTTCATATTGTACATGCAGGGTTTTACAAAGGGCCAAAGCATTAATATAGTCACTTATTAAGCGATGGACTGCAACATGTGGCCGAGCACCTAATATTCCAAAAATGTCCGTTACAGCCAAACTATAAGAGGCATAAAGTTCATATTGTATATGCAGCGTTAAACAGAGGCCCAAAGCATTAATATAGTCACTTATTAATCGTTGGACTGCCCTATGTGGTTGAACACCTAATATTCAAAAAATGTCCGTTACAGCCAAACTATTAGAGACACAGTGTTCATATTGTACATGCAGGGTTTTACAGAGAGCCAAAGCATTAATATAGTCACTTATTAAGCGTTGGACTGCAACATGTGGTCGAACACCTAATATTCCAAAAATGTCCGTTACAGCCAAACTATTAGAGACACAGTGTTCATATTGTACATGCAGGGTTTTACAGAGGGCCAAAGCATTAATATAGTCACTTATTAAGCATTAGACTGCAACATGTGGCCGAACACCTAATATTCCAAAAATGTCCGTTACAGCCAAACTATTAGAGACACAGTGTTCATATTGTACATGCCGGGTTTTACAGAGTGCCAAAGCATTAATATAGTCACATATTAAGCGTTGGACTGCAACATGTGGTCGAACACCTAATATTCCAAAAATGTCCGTTACAGCCAAACTATTAGAGACACAGTGTTCGTATTGTACATGCAGGGTTTTACAGAGGGCCAAAGCATTAATATAGTCACTTATTAAGCATTGGACTGCAACATGTGGCCGAACACCTAATATTCCAAAAATGTCCGTTACAGCCAAACTATTAGAGACACAGTGTTCATATTGTACATGCAGGGTTTTACAGAGTGCCAAAGCATTAATATAGTCACTTATTAAGCGTTGGACTGCAACATCTGGTTGAACACCTAATATTCCAAAAATGTCCGTTACGGATAAACTATTAGAGACACAGTGTTCATATCGTGTATGCAGCGTTATTCAGAGTCCCAAAATATTACTATAATCACATATTAAGCGTTGGACTGCCCCATGTGGTTGAACACCTGATATTCCAAAAATGTCCGTTACAGCCAAACTATTAGAGACACAGTGTTCATATTGTACATGCAGGGTTTTACAGAGTGCCAATGCATTAATATAGTCACTTATTAAGCGTTGGACTGCAACATGTGGTCGAACACCTATTATTCCAAAAATGTCCGTTACAGCCAAACTATTAGAGACACAGTGTTCATATTGTACATGCAGGGTTTTACAAAGGGCCAAAGCATTAATATAGTCACTTATTAAGCGATGGACTGCAACATATGGCCGAGCACCTAATATTCCAAAAATGTCCGTTACAGCCAAACTATAAGAGGCATAAAGTTCATATTGTATATGCAGCGTTAAACAGAGGCCCAAAGCATTAATATAGTCACTTATTAATCGTTGGACTGCCCTATGTGGTTGAACACCTAATATTCCAAAAATGTCCGTTACAGCCAAACTATTACAGACACAGTGTTCATATTGTACATGCAGGGTTTTACAGAGAGCCAAAGCATTAATATAGTCACTTATTAAGCGTTGGACTGCAACATGTGGTCGAACACCTAATATTCCAAAAATGTCCGTTACAGCCAAACTATTAGAGACACAGTGTTCATATTGTACATGCAGGGTTTTACAGAGGGCCAAAGCACTAATATAGTCACTTATTAAGCGATGGACTGCAACATGTGGCCGAACACCTAATATTCCAAAAATGTCCGTTACAGCCAAACTATTAGAGACACAGTGTTCATATTTTACATGCAGGGTTTTACAGAGGCCCAAAGCATTAATATAGTCACTTATTAAGCGATGGACTGCAACATGTGGCCGAACACCTAATATTCCAAAAATGTTCGTTACAGCCAAACTATTAGAGACACAGTGTTCATATTGTACATGCAGGGTTTTACAGAGTGCCAAAGCATTAATATAGTCACTTATTAAGCGTTGGACTGCAACATGTGGTCGAACACCTAATATTCCAAAAATGTCCGTTACAGCCAAACTATTAGAGACACAGTGTTCATATTGTACATGCAGGGTTTTACAGAGGGCCAAAGCATTAATATAGTCACTTATTAAGCATTGGACTGCAACATGTGGCCGAACACCTAATATTCCAAAAATGTCCGTTACAGCCAAACTATTAGAGACACAGTGTTCATATTGTACATGCAGGGTTTTACAGAGTGCCAAAGCATTAATATAGTCACTTAAGTGTTGGACTGCAACATCTGGTTGAACACCTAATATTCCAAAAATGTCCGTTACGGATAAACTATTAGAGACACAGTGTTCATATCGTGTATGCAGCGTTATTCAGAGTCCCAAAACATTACTATAATCACATATTAAGCGTTGGACTGCCCCATGTGGTTGAACACCTGATATTCCAAAAATGTCCGTTACAGCCAAACTATTAGAGACACAGTGTTCATATTGTACATGCAGGGTTTTACAGAGTGCCAATGCATTAATATAGTCACTTATTAAGCGTTGGACTGCAACATGTGGTCGAACGCCTATTATTCCAAAAATGTCCGTTACAGCCAAACTATTAGAGACACAGTGTTCATATTGTACATGCAGGGTTTTACAAAGGGCCAAAGCATTAATATAGTCACTTATTAAGCGATGGACTGCAACATGTGGCCGAGCACCTAATATTCCAAAAATGTCCGTTACAGCCAAACTATAAGAGGCATAAAGTTCATATTGTATATGCAGCTTTAAACAGAGGCCCAAAGCATTAATATAGTCACTTATTAATCGTTGGACTGCCCTATGTGGTTGAACACCTAATATTCAAAAAATGTCCGTTACAGCCAAACTATTAGAGACACAGTGTTCATATTGTACATGCAGGGTTTTACAGAGAGCCAAAGCATTAATATAGTCACTTATTAAGCGTTGGACTGCAACATGTGGTCGAACACCTAATATTCCAAAAATGTCCGTTACAGCCAAACTATTAGAGACACAGTGTTCATATTGTACATGCAGGGTTTTACAGAGGGCCAAAGCATTAATATAGTCACTTATTAAGCATTAGACTGCAACATGTGGCCGAACACCTAATATTCCAAAAATGTCCGTTACAGCCAAACTATTAGAGACACAGTGTTCATATTGTACATGCCGGGTTTTACAGAGTGCCAAAGCATTAATATAGTCACATATTAAGCGTTGGACTGCAACATGTGGTCGAACACCTAATATTCCAAAAATGTCCGTTACAGCCAAACTATTAGAGACACAGTGTTCGTATTGTACATGCAGGGTTTTACAGAGGGCCAAAGCATTAATATAGTCACTTATTAAGCATTGGACTGCAACATGTGGCCGAACACCTAATATTCCAAAAATGTCCGTTACAGCCAAACTATTAGAGACACAGTGTTCATATTGTACATGCAGGGTTTTACAGAGTGCCAAAGCATTAATATAGTCACTTATTAAGCGTTGGACTGCAACATCTGGTTGAACACCTAATATTCCAAAAATGTCCGTTACGGATAAACTATTAGAGACACAGTGTTCATATCGTGTATGCAGCGTTATTCAGAGTCCCAAAATATTACTATAATCACATATTAAGCGTTGGACTGCCCCATGTGGTTGAACACCTGATATTCCAAAAATGTCCGTTACAGCCAAACTATTAGAGACACAGTGTTCATATTGTACATGCAGGGTTTTACAGAGTGCCAATGCATTAATATAGTCACTTATTAAGCGTTGGACTGCAACATGTGGTCGAACACCTATTATTCCAAAAATGTCCGTTACAGCCAAACTATTAGAGACACAGTGTTCATATTGTACATGCAGGGTTTTACAAAGGGCCAAAGCATTAATATAGTCACTTATTAAGCGATGGACTGCAACATATGGCCGAGCACCTAATATTCCAAAAATGTCCGTTACAGCCAAACTATAAGAGGCATAAAGTTCATATTGTATATGCAGCGTTAAACAGAGGCCCAAAGCATTAATATAGTCACTTATTAATCGTTGGACTGCCCTATGTGGTTGAACACCTAATATTCCAAAAATGTCCGTTACAGCCAAACTATTACAGACACAGTGTTCATATTGTACATGCAGGGTTTTACAGAGAGCCAAAGCATTAATATAGTCACTTATTAAGCGTTGGACTGCAACATGTGGTCGAACACCTAATATTCCAAAAATGTCCGTTACAGCCAAACTATTAGAGACACAGTGTTCATATTGTACATGCAGGGTTTTACAGAGGGCCAAAGCACTAATATAGTCACTTATTAAGCGATGGACTGCAACATGTGGCCGAACACCTAATATTCCAAAAATGTCCGTTACAGCCAAACTATTAGAGACACAGTGTTCATATTTTACATGCAGGGTTTTACAGAGGCCCAAAGCATTAATATAGTCACTTATTAAGCGATGGACTGCAACATGTGGCCGAACACCTAATATTCCAAAAATGTTCGTTACAGCCAAACTATTAGAGACACAGTGTTCATATTGTACATGCAGGGTTTTACAGAGTGCCAAAGCATTAATATAGTCACTTATTAAGCGTTGGACTGCAACATGTGGTCGAACACCTAATATTCCAAAAATGTCCGTTACAGCCAAACTATTAGAGACACAGTGTTCATATTGTACATGCAGGGTTTTACAGAGGGCCAAAGCATTAATATAGTCACTTATTAAGCATTGGACTGCAACATGTGGCCGAACACCTAATATTCCAAAAATGTCCGTTACAGCCAAACTATTAGAGACACAGTGTTCATATTGTACATGCAGGGTTTTACAGAGTGCCAAAGCATTAATATAGTCACTTAAGTGTTGGACTGCAACATCTGGTTGAACACCTAATATTCCAAAAATGTCCGTTACGGATAAACTATTAGAGACACAGTGTTCATATCGTGTATGCAGCGTTATTCAGAGTCCCAAAACATTACTATAATCACATATTAAGCGTTGGACTGCCCCATGTGGTTGAACACCTGATATTCCAAAAATGTCCGTTACAGCCAAACTATTAGAGACACAGTGTTCATATTGTACATGCAGGGTTTTACAGAGTGCCAATGCATTAATATAGTCACTTATTAAGCGTTGGACTGCAACATGTGGTCGAACACCTATTATTCCAAAAATGTCCGTTACAGCCAAACTATTAGAGACACAGTGTTCATATTGTACATGCAGGGTTTTACAAAGGGCCAAAGCATTAATATAGTCACTTATTAAGCGATGGACTGCAACATGTGGCCGAGCACCTAATATTCCAAAAATGTCCGTTACAGCCAAACTATAAGAGGCATAAAGTTCATATTGTATATGCAGCGTTAAACAGAGGCCCAAAGCATTAATATAGTCACTTATTAATCGTTGCACTGCCCTATGTGGTTGAACACCTAATATTCCAAAAATGTCCGTTACAGCCAAACTATTAGAGACACAGTGTTCATATTGTACATGCAGGGTTTTACAGAGAGCCAAAGCATTAATATAGTCACTTACTAAGCGTTGAACTGCAACATGTGGTCGAACACCTAATATTCCAAAAATGTCCGTTACAGCCAAACTATTAGAGACACAGTGTTCATATTGTACATGCAGGGTTTTACAGAGGGCCAAAGCATTAATATAGTCACTTATTAAGCATTAGACTGCAACATGTGGCCGAACACCTAATATTCCAAAAATGTCCGTTACAGCCAAACTATTAGAGACACAGTGTTCATATTGTACATGCCGGGTTTTACAGAGTGCCAAAGCATTAATATAGTCACTTATTAAGCGTTGGACTGCAACATGTGGTCGAACACCTAATATTCCAAAAATGTCCGTTACAGCCAAACTATTAGAGACACAGTGTTTATATTGTATATGCAGCGTTTTTCAAAGGCCCAAAGCATTAATATAGTCTCTTAATAAGCGATGGACTGCAACATGTGGCCGAACACCTAATATTCCAAAAATGTCCGTTACAGCCAAACTATTAGAGACACAGTGTTTATATTGTATATGCAGCGTTTTTCAAAGGCACAAAGCATTAATATAGTCTCTTAATAAGCGATGGACTGCAACATGTGGCCGAACACCTAATATTCCAAAAATGTCCGTTGCAGCCAAACTATTAGAGACACAGTCTTCATATTGTACATGCAGGGTTTTACAGAGGGCCAAAGCATTAATATAGTCACTTATTAAGCATTGGACTGCAACATGTGGCCGAACACCTAATATTCCAAAAATGTCCGTTACAGCCAAACTATTAGAGACACAGTGTTCATATTGTACATGCCGGGTTTTACAGAGTGCCAAAGCATTAATATAGTCACATATTAAGCGTTGGACTGCAACATGTGGTCGAACACCTGATATTCCAAAAATGTCCGTTACAGCCAAACTATTAGAGACACAGTGTTCATATTGTACATGCAGGGTTTTACAGAGTGAGAATGCATTAATATAGTCACTTATTAAGCGTTGGACTGCAACATGTGGCCGAACACCTAATATTCCAAAAATGTCCGTTACAGCCAAACTATTAGAGACACAGTGTTCATATTGTACATGCAGGGTTTTACAGAGGCCCAAAGCATTAATATAGTCACTTATTAAGCGATGGACTGCAACATGTGGCCGAACACCTAATATTCCAAAAATGTCCGTTACAGCCAAACTATTAGAGACACAGTGTTCATATTGTACATGCAGGGTTTTACAGAGTGCCAATGCATTAATATAGTCACTTATTAAGCGTTGGACTGCAACATGTGGTCGAACACCTATTATTCCAAAAATGTCCGTTACAGCCAAACTATAAGAGGCATAAAGTTCATATTGTATATGCAGCGTTAAACAGAGGCCCAAAGCATTAATATAGTCACTTATTAAGCATTGGACTGCAACATGTGGTCGAACACCTATTATTCCAAAAATGTCCGTTACAGCCAAACTATAAGAGGCATAAAGTTCATATTGTATATGCAGCGTTAAACAGAGGCCCAAAGCATTAATATAGTCACTTATTAAGCATTGGACTGCAACATGTGGCCGAACACCTAATATTCCAAAAATGTCCGTTACAGCCAAACTATAAGAGGCATAAAGTTCATATTGTATATGCAGCGTTAAACAGAGGCCCAAAGCATTAATATAGTCACTTATTAATCGTTGGACTGCCCTATGTGGTTGAACACCTAATATTCGAAAAATGTCCGTTAAAGCCAAACTATTAGAGACACAGTGTTCATATTGTACATGCAGGGTTTTACAGAGAGCCAAAGCATTAATATAGTCACTTATTAAGCGTTGGACTGCAACATGTGGTCGAACACCTAATATTGCAAAAATGTCCGTTACAGCAAAACTATTAGAGACACAGTGTTCATATTGTACATGCAGGGTTTTACAGAGGGCCAAAGCACTAATATAGTCACTTATTAAGCGTTGGACTGCAACATGTGGTCGAACACCTATTATTCCAAAAATGTCCGTTACAGCCAAACTATTAGAGACACAGTGTTCATATTGTACATGCAGGGTTTTACAAAGGGCCAAAGCATTAATATAGTCACTTATTAAGCGATGGACTGCAACATGTGGCCGAGCACCTAATATTCCAAAAATGTCCGTTACAGCCAAACTATAAGAGGCATAAAGTTCATATTGTATATGCAGCGTTAAACAGAGGCCCAAAGCATTAATATAGTCACTTATTAATCGTTGGACTGCCCTATGTGGTTGAACACCTAATATTCCAAAAATGTCCGTTACAGCCAAACTATTACAGACACAGTGTTCATATTGTACATGCAGGGTTTTTCAAAGGCCCAAAGCATTAATATAGTCTCTTAATAAGCGATGGACTGCAACATGTGGCCGAACACCTAATATTCCAAAAATGTCCGTTACAGCCAAACTATTAGAGACACAGTGTTCATATTGTACATGCAGGGTTTTACAGAGGCCCAAAGCATTAATATAGTCACTTATTAAGCGATGGACTGCAACATGTGGCCGAACACCTAATATTCCAAAAATGTCCGTTACAGCCAAACTATTAGAGACACAGTGTTCATATTGTACATGCAGGGTTTTACAGAGTGCCGATGCATTAATATAGTCACTTATTAAGCGTTAGACTGCAACATGTGGTCGAACACCTATTATTCCAAAAATGTCCGTTTCAGCCAAACTATAAGAGGCATAAAGTTCATATTGTATATGCAGCGTTAAACAGAGGCCCAAAGCATTAATATAGTCACTTATTAATCGTTGGACTGCCCTATGTGGTTGAACACCTAATATTCCAAAAATGTCCGTTACAGCCAAACTATTAGAGACACAGTGTTCATATAGTACATGCAGGGTTTTACAGAGAGCCAAAGCATTAATATAGTCACTTATTAAGCGTTGGACTGCAACATGTGGTCGAACACCTAATATTGCAAAAATGTCCGTTACAGCAAAACTATTAGAGACACAGTGTTCATATTGTACATGCAGGGTTTTACAGAGGGCCAAAGCACTAATATAGTCACTTATTAAGCGATGGACTGCAACATGTGGCCGAACACCTAATATTCCAAAAATGTCCGTTACAGCCAAACTATTAGAGACACAGTGTTCATATTTTACATGCAGGGTTTTACAGAGGCCCAAAGCATTAATATAGTCACTTATTAAGCGATGGACTGCAACATGTGGCCGAACACCTAATATTCCAAAAATGTTCGTTACAGCCAAACTATTAGAGACACAGTGTTCATATTGTACATGCAGGGTTTTACAGAGTGCCAAAGCATTAATATAGTCACTTATTAAGCGTTGGACTGCAACATGTGGTCGAACACCTAATATTCCAAAAATGTCCGTTACAGCCAAACTATTAGAGACACAGTGTTCATATTGTACATGCAGGGTTTTACAGAGGGCCAAAGCATTAATATAGTCACTTATTAAGCATTGGACTGCAACATGTGGCCGAACACCTAATATTCCAAAAATGTCCGTTACAGCCAAACTATTAGAGACACAGTGTTCATATTGTACATGCCGGGTTTTACAGAGTGCCAAAGCATTAATATAGTCACATATTAAGCGTTTGACTGCAACATGTGGTCGAACACCTAATATTCCAAAAATGTCCGTTACGGATAAACTATTAGAGACACAGTGTTCATATCGTGTATGCAGCGTTATTCAGAGTCCCAAAACATTACTATAATCACATATTAAGCGTTGGACTGCCCCATGTGGTTGAACACCTGATATTCCAAAAATGTCCGTTACAGCCAAACTATTAGAGACACAGTGTTCATATTGTACATGCAGGGTTTTACAGAGTGCCAATGCATTAATATAGTCACTTATTAAGCGTTGGACTGCAACATGTGGTCGAACGCCTATTATTCCAAAAATGTCCGTTACAGCCAAACTATTAGAGACACAGTGTTCATATTGTACATGCAGGGTTTTACAAAGGGCCAAAGCATTAATATAGTCACTTATTAAGCGATGGACTGCAACATGTGGCCGAGCACCTAATATTCCAAAAATGTCCGTTACAGCCAAACTATAAGAGGCATAAAGTTCATATTGTATATGCAGCGTTAAACAGAGGCCCAAAGCATTAATATAGTCACTTATTAATCGTTGGACTGCCCTATGTGGTTGAACACCTAATATTCAAAAAATGTCCGTTACAGCCAAACTATTAGAGACACAGTGTTCATATTGTACATGCAGGGTTTTACAGAGAGCCAAAGCATTAATATAGTCACTTATTAAGCGTTGGACTGCAACATGTGGTCGAACACCTAATATTCCAAAAATGTCCGTTACAGCCAAACTATTAGAGACACAGTGTTCATATTGTACATGCAGGGTTTTACAGAGGGCCAAAGCATTAATATAGTCACTTATTAAGCATTAGACTGCAACATGTGGCCGAACACCTAATATTCCAAAAATGTCCGTTACAGCCAAACTATTAGAGACACAGTGTTCATATTGTACATGCCGGGTTTTACAGAGTGCCAAAGCATTAATATAGTCACATATTAAGCGTTGGACTGCAACATGTGGTCGAACACCTAATATTCCAAAAATGTCCGTTACAGCCAAACTATTAGAGACACAGTGTTCGTATTGTACATGCAGGGTTTTACAGAGGGCCAAAGCATTAATATAGTCACTTATTAAGCATTGGACTGCAACATGTGGCCGAACACCTAATATTCCAAAAATGTCCGTTACAGCCAAACTATTAGAGACACAGTGTTCATATTGTACATGCAGGGTTTTACAGAGTGCCAAAGCATTAATATAGTCACTTATTAAGCGTTGGACTGCAACATCTGGTTGAACACCTAATATTCCAAAAATGTCCGTTACGGATAAACTATTAGAGACACAGTGTTCATATCGTGTATGCAGCGTTATTCAGAGTCCCAAAATATTACTATAATCACATATTAAGCGTTGGACTGCCCCATGTGGTTGAACACCTGATATTCCAAAAATGTCCGTTACAGCCAAACTATTAGAGACACAGTGTTCATATTGTACATGCAGGGTTTTACAGAGTGCCAATGCATTAATATAGTCACTTATTAAGCGTTGGACTGCAACATGTGGTCGAACACCTATTATTCCAAAAATGTCCGTTACAGCCAAACTATTAGAGACACAGTGTTCATATTGTACATGCAGGGTTTTACAAAGGGCCAAAGCATTAATATAGTCACTTATTAAGCGATGGACTGCAACATATGGCCGAGCACCTAATATTCCAAAAATGTCCGTTACAGCCAAACTATAAGAGGCATAAAGTTCATATTGTATATGCAGCGTTAAACAGAGGCCCAAAGCATTAATATAGTCACTTATTAATCGTTGGACTGCCCTATGTGGTTGAACACCTAATATTCCAAAAATGTCCGTTACAGCCAAACTATTACAGACACAGTGTTCATATTGTACATGCAGGGTTTTACAGAGAGCCAAAGCATTAATATAGTCACTTATTAAGCGTTGGACTGCAACATGTGGTCGAACACCTAATATTCCAAAAATGTCCGTTACAGCCAAACTATTAGAGACACAGTGTTCATATTGTACATGCAGGGTTTTACAGAGGGCCAAAGCACTAATATAGTCACTTATTAAGCGATGGACTGCAACATGTGGCCGAACACCTAATATTCCAAAAATGTCCGTTACAGCCAAACTATTAGAGACACAGTGTTCATATTTTACATGCAGGGTTTTACAGAGGCCCAAAGCATTAATATAGTCACTTATTAAGCGATGGACTGCAACATGTGGCCGAACACCTAATATTCCAAAAATGTTCGTTACAGCCAAACTATTAGAGACACAGTGTTCATATTGTACATGCAGGGTTTTACAGAGTGCCAAAGCATTAATATAGTCACTTATTAAGCGTTGGACTGCAACATGTGGTCGAACACCTAATATTCCAAAAATGTCCGTTACAGCCAAACTATTAGAGACACAGTGTTCATATTGTACATGCAGGGTTTTACAGAGGGCCAAAGCATTAATATTGTCACTTATTAAGCATTGGACTGCAACATGTGGCCGAACACCTAATATTCCAAAAATGTCCGTTACAGCCAAACTATTAGAGACACAGTGTTCATATTGTACATGCAGGGTTTTACAGAGTGCCAAAGCATTAATATAGTCACTTAAGTGTTGGACTGCAACATCTGGTTGAACACCTAATATTCCAAAAATGTCCGTTACGGATAAACTATTAGAGACACAGTGTTCATATCGTGTATGCAGCGTTATTCAGAGTCCCAAAACATTACTATAATCACATATTAAGCGTTGGACTGCCCCATGTGGTTGAACACCTGATATTCCAAAAATGTCCGTTACAGCCAAACTATTAGAGACACAGTGTTCATATTGTACATGCAGGGTTTTACAGAGTGCCAATGCATTAATATAGTCACTTATTAAGCGTTGGACTGCAACATGTGGTCGAACGCCTATTATTCCAAAAATGTCCGTTACAGCCAAACTATTAGAGACACAGTGTTCATATTGTACATGCAGGGTTTTACAAAGGGCCAAAGCATTAATATAGTCACTTATTAAGCGATGGACTGCAACATGTGGCCGAGCACCTAATATTCCAAAAATGTCCGTTACAGCCAAACTATAAGAGGCATAAAGTTCATATTGTATATGCAGCTTTAAACAGAGGCCCAAAGCATTAATATAGTCACTTATTAATCGTTGGACTGCCCTATGTGGTTGAACACCTAATATTCAAAAAATGTCCGTTACAGCCAAACTATTAGAGACACAGTGTTCATATTGTACATGCAGGGTTTTACAGAGAGCCAAAGCATTAATATAGTCACTTATTAAGCGTTGGACTGCAACATGTGGTCGAACACCTAATATTCCAAAAATGTCCGTTACAGCCAAACTATTAGAGACACAGTGTTCATATTGTACATGCAGGGTTTTACAGAGGGCCAAAGCATTAATATAGTCACTTATTAAGCATTAGACTGCAACATGTGGCCGAACACCTAATATTCCAAAAATGTCCGTTACAGCCAAACTATTAGAGACACAGTGTTCATATTGTACATGCCGGGTTTTACAGAGTGCCAAAGCATTAATATAGTCACATATTAAGCGTTGGACTGCAACATGTGGTCGAACACCTAATATTCCAAAAATGTCCGTTACAGCCAAACTATTAGAGACACAGTGTTCGTATTGTACATGCAGGGTTTTACAGAGGGCCAAAGCATTAATATAGTCACTTATTAAGCATTGGACTGCAACATGTGGCCGAACACCTAATATTCCAAAAATGTCCGTTACAGCCAAACTATTAGAGACACAGTGTTCATATTGTACATGCAGGGTTTTACAGAGTGCCAAAGCATTAATATAGTCACTTATTAAGCGTTGGACTGCAACATCTGGTTGAACACCTAATATTCCAAAAATGTCCGTTACGGATAAACTATTAGAGACACAGTGTTCATATCGTGTATGCAGCGTTATTCAGAGTCCCAAAATATTACTATAATCACATATTAAGCGTTGGACTGCCCCATGTGGTTGAACACCTGATATTCCAAAAATGTCCGTTACAGCCAAACTATTAGAGACACAGTGTTCATATTGTACATGCAGGGTTTTACAGAGTGCCAATGCATTAATATAGTCACTTATTAAGCGTTGGACTGCAACATGTGGTCGAACACCTATTATTCCAAAAATGTCCGTTACAGCCAAACTATTAGAGACACAGTGTTCATATTGTACATGCAGGGTTTTACAAAGGGCCAAAGCATTAATATAGTCACTTATTAAGCGATGGACTGCAACATATGGCCGAGCACCTAATATTCCAAAAATGTCCGTTACAGCCAAACTATAAGAGGCATAAAGTTCATATTGTATATGCAGCGTTAAACAGAGGCCCAAAGCATTAATATAGTCACTTATTAATCGTTGGACTGCCCTATGTGGTTGAACACCTAATATTCCAAAAATGTCCGTTACAGCCAAACTATTACAGACACAGTGTTCATATTGTACATGCAGGGTTTTACAGAGAGCCAAAGCATTAATATAGTCACTTATTAAGCGTTGGACTGCAACATGTGGTCGAACACCTAATATTCCAAAAATGTCCGTTACAGCCAAACTATTAGAGACACAGTGTTCATATTGTACATGCAGGGTTTTACAGAGGGCCAAAGCACTAATATAGTCACTTATTAAGCGATGGACTGCAACATGTGGCCGAACACCTAATATTCCAAAAATGTCCGTTACAGCCAAACTATTAGAGACACAGTGTTCATATTTTACATGCAGGGTTTTACAGAGGCCCAAAGCATTAATATAGTCACTTATTAAGCGATGGACTGCAACATGTGGCCGAACACCTAATATTCCAAAAATGTTCGTTACAGCCAAACTATTAGAGACACAGTGTTCATATTGTACATGCAGGGTTTTACAGAGTGCCAAAGCATTAATATAGTCACTTATTAAGCGTTGGACTGCAACATGTGGTCGAACACCTAATATTCCAAAAATGTCCGTTACAGCCAAACTATTAGAGACACAGTGTTCATATTGTACATGCAGGGTTTTACAGAGGGCCAAAGCATTAATATAGTCACTTATTAAGCATTGGACTGCAACATGTGGCCGAACACCTAATATTCCAAAAATGTCCGTTACAGCCAAACTATTAGAGACACAGTGTTCATATTGTACATGCAGGGTTTTACAGAGTGCCAAAGCATTAATATAGTCACTTAAGTGTTGGACTGCAACATCTGGTTGAACACCTAATATTCCAAAAATGTCCGTTACGGATAAACTATTAGAGACACAGTGTTCATATCGTGTATGCAGCGTTATTCAGAGTCCCAAAACATTACTATAATCACATATTAAGCGTTGGACTGCCCCATGTGGTTGAACACCTGATATTCCAAAAATGTCCGTTACAGCCAAACTATTAGAGACACAGTGTTCATATTGTACATGCAGGGTTTTACAGAGTGCCAATGCATTAATATAGTCACTTATTAAGCGTTGGACTGCAACATGTGGTCGAACACCTATTATTCCAAAAATGTCCGTTACAGCCAAACTATTAGAGACACAGTGTTCATATTGTACATGCAGGGTTTTACAAAGGGCCAAAGCATTAATATAGTCACTTATTAAGCGATGGACTGCAACATGTGGCCGAGCACCTAATATTCCAAAAATGTCCGTTACAGCCAAACTATAAGAGGCATAAAGTTCATATTGTATATGCAGCGTTAAACAGAGGCCCAAAGCATTAATATAGTCACTTATTAATCGTTGCACTGCCCTATGTGGTTGAACACCTAATATTCCAAAAATGTCCGTTACAGCCAAACTATTAGAGACACAGTGTTCATATTGTACATGCAGGGTTTTACAGAGAGCCAAAGCATTAATATAGTCACTTACTAAGCGTTGGACTGCAACATGTGGTCGAACACCTAATATTCCAAAAATGTCCGTTACAGCCAAACTATTAGAGACACAGTGTTCATATTGTACATGCAGGGTTTTACAGAGGGCCAAAGCATTAATATAGTCACTTATTAAGCATTAGACTGCAACATGTGGCCGAACACCTAATATTCCAAAAATGTCCGTTACAGCCAAACTATTAGAGACACAGTGTTCATATTGTACATGCCGGGTTTTACAGAGTGCCAAAGCATTAATATAGTCACTTATTAAGCGTTGGACTGCAACATGTGGTCGAACACCTAATATTCCAAAAATGTCCGTTACAGCCAAACTATTAGAGACACAGTGTTTATATTGTATATGCAGCGTTTTTCAAAGGCCCAAAGCATTAATATAGTCTCTTAATAAGCGATGGACTGCAACATGTGGCCGAACACCTAATATTCCAAAAATGTCCGTTACAGCCAAACTATTAGAGACACAGTGTTTATATTGTATATGCAGCGTTTTTCAAAGGCACAAAGCATTAATATAGTCTCTTAATAAGCGATGGACTGCAACATGTGGCCGAACACCTAATATTCCAAAAATGTCCGTTGCAGCCAAACTATTAGAGACACAGTCTTCATATTGTACATGCAGGGTTTTACAGAGGGCCAAAGCATTAATATAGTCACTTATTAAGCATTGGACTGCAACATGTGGCCGAACACCTAATATTCCAAAAATGTCCGTTACAGCCAAACTATTAGAGACACAGTGTTCATATTGTACATGCCGGGTTTTACAGAGTGCCAAAGCATTAATATAGTCACATATTAAGCGTTGGACTGCAACATGTGGTCGAACACCTGATATTCCAAAAATGTCCGTTACAGCCAAACTATTAGAGACACAGTGTTCATATTGTACATGCAGGGTTTTACAGAGTGAGAATGCATTAATATAGTCACTTATTAAGCGTTGGACTGCAACATGTGGCCGAACACCTAATATTCCAAAAATGTCCGTTACAGCCAAACTATTAGAGACACAGTGTTCATATTGTACATGCAGGGTTTTACAGAGGCCCAAAGCATTAATATAGTCACTTATTAAGCGATGGACTGCAACATGTGGCCGAACACCTAATATTCCAAAAATGTCCGTTACAGCCAAACTATTAGAGACACAGTGTTCATATTGTACATGCAGGGTTTTACAGAGTGCCAATGCATTAATATAGTCACTTATTAAGCGTTGGACTGCAACATGTGGTCGAACACCTATTATTCCAAAAATGTCCGTTACAGCCAAACTATAAGAGGCATAAAGTTCATATTGTATATGCAGCGTTAAACAGAGGCCCAAAGCATTAATATAGTCACTTATTAAGCATTGGACTGCAACATGTGGTCGAACACCTATTATTCCAAAAATGTCCGTTACAGCCAAACTATAAGAGGCATAAAGTTCATATTGTATATGCAGCGTTAAACAGAGGCCCAAAGCATTAATATAGTCACTTATTAAGCATTGGACTGCAACATGTGGCCGAACACCTAATATTCCAAAAATGTCCGTTACAGCCAAACTATAAGAGGCATAAAGTTCATATTGTATATGCAGCGTTAAACAGAGGCCCAAAGCATTAATATAGTCACTTATTAATCGTTGGACTGCCCTATGTGGTTGAACACCTAATATTCGAAAAATGTCCGTTAAAGCCAAACTATTAGAGACACAGTGTTCATATTGTACATGCAGGGTTTTACAGAGAGCCAAAGCATTAATATAGTCACTTATTAAGCGTTGGACTGCAACATGTGGTCGAACACCTAATATTGCAAAAATGTCCGTTACAGCAAAACTATTAGAGACACAGTGTTCATATTGTACATGCAGGGTTTTACAGAGGGCCAAAGCACTAATATAGTCACTTATTAAGCGATGGACTGCAACATGTGGCCGAACACCTAATATTCCAAAAATGTCCGTTACAGCCAAACTATTAGAGACACAGTGTTCATATTTTACATGCAGGGTTTTACAGAGGCCCAAAGCATTAATATAGTCACTTATTAAGCGATGGACTGCAACATGTGGCCGAACACCTAATATTCCAAAAATGTTCGTTACAGCCAAACTATTAGAGACACAGTGTTCATATTGTACATGCAGGGTTTTACAGAGTGCCAAAGCATTAATATAGTCACTTATTAAGCGTTGGACTGCAACATGTGGTCGAACACCTAATATTCCAAAAATGTCCGTTACAGCCAAACTATTAGAGACACAGTGTTCATATTGTACATGCAGGGTTTTACAGAGGGCCAAAGCATTAATATAGTCACTTATTAAGCATTGGACTGCAACATGTGGCCGAACACCTAATATTCCAAAAATGTCCGTTACAGCCAAACTATTAGAGACACAGTGTTCATATTGTACATGCCGGGTTTTACAGAGTGCCAAAGCATTAATATAGTCACATATTAAGCGTTGGACTGCAACATGTGGTCGAACACCTAATATTCCAAAAATGTCCGTTACAGCCAAACTATTAGAGACACAGTGTTCGTATTGTACATGCAGGGTTTTACAGAGGGCCAAAGCATTAATATAGTCACTTATTAAGCATTGGACTGCAACATGTGGCCGAACACCTAATATTCCAAAAATGTCCGTTACAGCCAAACTATTAGAGACACAGTGTTCATATTGTACATGCAGGGTTTTACAGAGTGCCAAAGCATTAATATAGTCACTTATTAAGCGTTGGACTGCAACATCTGGTTGAACACCTAATATTCCAAAAATGTCCGTTACGGATAAACTTTTAGAGACACAGTGTTCATATCGTGTAGGCAGCGTTATTCAGAGTCCCAAAACATTACTATAATCACATATTAAGCGTTGGACTGCCACATGTGGTTGAACACCTGATATTCCAAAAATGTCCGTTACAGCCAAACTATTAGAGACACAGTGTTTATATTGTATATGCAGCGTTTTTCAAAGGCCCAAAGCATTAATATAGTCTCTTAATAAGCGATGGACTGCAACATAAGGTCGAACACCTAATATTACAAAAATGTCAGTTACAGCCAAAATATTAGAGACACAGATTTCATTTTGTATAAGCAGCGTTATACAGAGTCCCAAAACATTACTATAATCACATGTTAAGCGATGGACTGCAACATGTAGCTGAACACCTAATATTCCAAAAGTGTCAGTTACAGCCAAGCCATAAGAGGCACACAGTTCATACTGTATATGCTGCGTTATACAGAGTCCCAAAGCATTACTTTAACCACATATTAAGCTTTGCACTGCCCCATGTGGTTGAACACCTAATATTCCAAAAATGTCCGTTACAGTTAAACTATTAGAGACACAGTGTTCATATTTTATATGCAGGGTTTTACAGAGGCCCAAAGCATTAACATAGTCACTTATTAAGCGATGGACTGCAACATGTATTCGAACACCTAATATTACAAATATGTCAGTTACAGCCAAACTATTAGAGACACAGATTTCATAATGTATATGCAGCGTTATACAGAGGCCCAAAGCATTACCATAATCACATGTTACGCGTTGGACTGCAACATGTAGTTGAACACCTAATATTCCAAAAGTGTCAGTTACAGCCAAACTATAAGAGGCATAAAGTTCATATTGTATATGTAGCGTTAAACAGAGGCCCAAAGCATTAATATAGTCACTTATTAATCGTTGGACTGCCCTATGTGGTTGAACACCTAATATTCCAAAAATGTCCGTTACAGCCAAACTATTAGAGACACAGTGTTCATATTGTACATGCAGGGTTTTACAGAGGGCCAAAGCATTAATATAGTCACTTATTAAGCATTGGACTGCAACATGTGGCCGAACACCTAATATTCCAAAAATGTCCGTTACAGCCAAACTATTAGAGACACAGTGTTCATATTGTACATGCAGGGTTTTACAGAGTGCCAAAGCATTAATATAGTCACTTATTAAGCGTTGGACTGCAACATGTGGTTGAACACCTAATACTCCAAAAATGTCCGTTACGGATAAACTATTAGAGACACAGTGTTCATATTGTGTATGCAGCGTTATTCAGAGTCCCAAAACATTACTATAATCACATATTAAGCGTTGGACTGACCCATGTGGTTGAACACCTGATATTCCAAAAATGTCCGTTACAGCCAAACTAATAGAGACACAGTGTTTATATTGTATATGCAGCGTTTTTCAAAGGCCCAAAGCATTAATATAGTCTCTTAATAAGCGATGGACTGCAACATGTGGTCGAACACCTAATATTACAAAAATGTCATTTACAGCCAAACTATTAGAGACACAGATTTCATTTTGTATAAGCAGCGTTATACAGAGTCCCAAAACATTACTATAATCACATGTTAAGCGATGGACTGCAACATGTAGCTGAACACCTAATATTCCAAAAGTGTCAGTTACAGCCAAACTATAAGAAGCATAAAGTTCATATTGTATATGCAGCGTTAAACAGAGGCCCAAAGCATTAATATAGTCACTTATTAATCGTTGGACTGCCCTATGTGGTTGAACACCTAATATTCCAAAAATGTCCGTTACAGCCAAACTATAAGAGGCATAAAGTTCATATTGTATATGCAGCGGTAAACAGAGGCCCAAAGCATTAATATAGTCACTTATTAAGCATTAGACTGCAACATGTGGCCGAACACATAATATTCCAAAAATGTCCGTTACAGCCAAACTATTAGAGACACAGTGTTCATATTGTACATGCAGGGTTTTACAGAGTGCCAAAGCATTAATATAGTCACTTATTAAGCGTTGGACTGCAACATGTGGTTGAACACCTAATATTCCAAAAATGTCCGTTACGGATAAACTATTAGAGACACAGTGTTCATATTGTGTATGCAGCGTTATTCAGAGTCCCAAAACATTACTATAATCACATATTAAGCGTTGGACTGCCCCATGTGGTTGAACACCTGATATTCCAAAAATGTCCGTTACAGCCAAACTATTAGAGACACAGTGTTTATATTGTATATGCAGCGTTTTTCAAAGGCCCAAAGCATTAATATACTCTCTTAATAAGCGATGGACTGCAACATGTGGTCGAACACCTAATATTCCAAAAATGTCCGTTACAGCCAAACTATTAGAGACACAGTGTTCATATTGTACATGCAGGGTTTTACAGAGAGCCAAAGCATTAATATAGTCACTTATTAAGCGTTGGACTGCAACATGTGGTCGAACACCTAATATTGCAAAAATGTCCGTTACAGCAAAACTATTAGAGACACAGTGTTCATATTGTACATGCAGGGTTTTACAGAGGGCCAAAGCATTAATATAGTCACTTATTAAGCATTGGACTGGAACATGTGGCCGAACACCTAATATTCCAAAAATGTCCGTTACAGCCAAACTATTAGAGACACAGTGTTCATATTGTACATGCAGGGTTTTACAGAGTGCCAAAGCATTAATATAGTCACTTATTAAGCGTTGGACTGCAACATGTGGTCGAACACCTAATATTCCAAAAATGTCCGTTACAGCCAAACTATTAGAGACACAGTGTTCATATTGTACATGCAGGGTTTTACAGAGGGCCAAAGCATTAATATAGTCACTTATTAAGCATTGGACTGCAACATGTGGCCGAACACCTAATATTCCAAAAATGTCCGTTACAGCCAAACTATTAGAGACACAGTGTTCATATTGTACATGCAGGGTTTTACAGAGTGCCAAAGCATTAATATAGTCACTTATTAAGCGTTGGACTGCAACACGTGGTCGAACACCTAATATTCCAAAAATGTCCGTTACAGCCAAACTATTAGAGACACAGTGTTCATATTGTACATGCAGGGTTTTACAGAGAGCCAAAGTATTAATATAGTCACTTATTAAGCGTTGGACTGCAACATGTGGTCGAACACCTAATATTCCAAAAATGTCCGTTACAGCAAAACTATTAGAGACACAGTGTTCATATTGTACATGCAGGGTTTTACAGAGTGCCAAAGCATTAATATAGTCACTTATTAAGCGTTGGACTGCAACATGTGGTCGAACACCTAATATTCCAAAAATGTCCGTTACAGCCAAACTATTAGAGACACAGTGTTCATATTTTATATGCAGGGTTTTACAGAGGCCCAAAGCATTAACATAGTCACTTATTAAGCGATGGACTGCAACATGTATTCGAACACCTAATATTACAAAAATGTCAGTTACAGCCAAACTATTAGAGACACAGATTTCATATTGTATATGCAGCGTTATACAGAGGCCCAAAGCATTACTATAATCACATGTTACGCGTTGGACTGCAACATGTAGTTGAACACCTAATATTCCAAAAGTGTCAGTTACAGCCAAACTATAAGAGGCATAAAGTTCATATTGTATATGCAGCGTTAAACAGAGGCCCAAAGCATTAATATAGTCACTTATTAATCGTTGGACTGCCCTATGTGGTTGAACACCTAATATTCCAAAAATGTCCGTTACAGCCAAACTATTAGAGACACAGTGTTCATATTGTACATGCAGGGTTTTACAGAGAGCCAAAGCATTAATATAGTCACTTATTAAGCGTTGGACTGCAACATGTGGTCGAACACCTAATATTGCAAAAATGTCCGTTACAGCAAAACTATTAGAGACACAGTGTTCATATTGTACATGCAGGGTTTTACAGAGGGCCAAAGCACTAATATAGTAACTTATTAAGCGATGGACTGCAACATGTGGCCGAACACCTAATATTCCAAAAATGTCCGATACAGCCAAACTATTAGAGACACAGTGTTCATATTTTACATGCAGGGTTTTACAGAGGCCCAAAGCATTAATATAGTCACTTATTAAGCGATGGACTGCAACATGTGGCCGAACACCTAATATTCCAAAAATGTCCGTTACAGCCAAACTATTAGAGACACAGTGTTCATATTGTACATGCAGGGTTTTACAGAGTGCCAAAGCATTAATATAGTCACTTATTAAGCGTTGGACTGCAACATGTGGTCGAACACCTAATATTCCAAAAATGTCCGTTACAGCCAAACTATTAGAGACACAGATTTCATTTTGTATAAGCAGCGTTATACAGAGTCCCAAAACATTACTATAATCACTTGTTAAGCGATGGACTGCAACATGTAGCTGAACACCTAATATTCCAAAAGTGTCAGTTACAGCCAAGCCATAAGAGGCACAGAGTTCATACTGTATATGCAGCGTTATACAGAGTCCCGAAGCATTACTTTAACCACATATTAAGCTTTGCACTGCCCCATGTGGTTGAACACCTAATATTCCAAAAATGTCCGTTACAGTTAAACTATTAGAGACACAGTGTTCATATTTTATATGCAGGGTTTTGCAGAGGCCCAAAGCATTAACATAGTCACTTATTAAGCGTTGGACTGCAACATGTGGTTGAACACCTAATATTCCAAAAATGTCCGTTACGGATAAACTATTAGAGACACAGTGTTCATATTGAGTATGCAGCGTTATTCAGAGTCCCAAAACATTACTATAATCACATATTAAGCGTTGGACTGCCCCATGTGGTTGAACACCTGATGTTCCAAAAATGTCCGTTACAACCAAACTATTAGAGACACAGTGTTTATATTGTATATGCAGCGTTTTTCAAAGGCCCAAAGCATTAATATACTCTCTTAATAAGCGATGGACTGCAACATGTGGTCGAACACCTAATATTACAAAAATGTCAGTTACAGCCAAACTATTAGAGACACAGATTTCATTTTGTATAAGCAGCGTTATACAGAGACCCAAAACATTACTATAATCACATGTTAAGCGATGGACTGCAACATGTAGCTGAACACCTAATATTCCAAAAGTGTCAGTTACAGCCAAGCCATAAGAGGCACAGAGTTCATACTGTATATGCAGCGTTATACAAAGTCCCAAAGCATTACTTTAACCACATATTAAGCTTTGCACTGCCCCATGTGGTTGAACACCTAATATTCCAAAAATGTCCGTTACAGTTAAACTATTAGAGACACAGTGTTCATATTTTATATGCAGGGTTTTACAGAGGCCCAAAGCATTAACATAGTCACTTATTAAGCGATGGACTGCAACATGTATTCGAACACCTAATATTACAAAAATGTCAGTTAGAGCCAAACTATTAGAGACACAGTGTTCATATTTTACATGCAGGGTTTTACAGAGGCCCAAAGCATTAATATTGTCACTTATTAAGCATTGGACTGCAACATGTGGCCGAACACCTAATATTCCAAAAATGTCCGTTACAGCCAAACTATTAGAGACACAGTGTTCATATTGTACATGCCGGGTTTTACAGAGTGCCAAAGCATTAATATTGTCACTTATTAAGCGTTGGACTGCAACATGTGGTCGAACACCTAATATTCCAAAAATGTCCGTTACAGCCAAACTATTAGAGACACAGTGTTCATATTGTACATGCAGGGTTTTACAGAGGGCCAAAGCATTAATATAGTCACTTATTAAGCATTGGACTGCAACATGTGGCCGAACACATAATATTCCAAAAATGTCCGTTACAGCCAAACTATTAGAGACACAGTGTTCATATTGTACGTGCAGGGTTTTACAGAGTGCCAAAGCATTAATATAGTCACTTATTAAGCGTTGGACTGCAACATGCGGTTGAACACCTGATATTCCAAAAATGTCCGTTACAGCCAAACTATTAGAGACACAGTGTTTATATTGTATATGCAGTGTTTTTCAAAGGCCCAAAGCATTAATATAGTCTCTTAATAAGCGATGGACTGCAACATGTGGTCGAACACCTAATATTACAAAAATGTCAGTTACAGCCAAACTATTAGAGACACAGATTTCATTTTGTATAAGCAGCGTTATACAGAGTCCCAAAACATTACTATAATCACTTGTTAAGCGATGGACTGCAACATGTAGCTGAACACCTAATATTCCAAAAGTGTCAGTTACAGCCAAGCCATAAGAGGCACAGAGTTCATACTGTATATGCAGCGTTATACAGAGTCCCGAAGCATTACTTTAACCACATATTAAGCTTTGCACTGCCCCATGTGGTTGAACACCTAATATTCCAAAAATGTCCGTCTCAGTTAAACTATTAGAGACACAGTGTTCATATTTTATATGCAGGGTTTTGCAGAGGCCCAAAGCATTAACATAGTCACTTATTAAGCGTTGGACTGCAACATGTGGTTGAACACCTAATATTCCAAAAATGTCCGTTACGGATAAACTATTAGAGACACAGTGTTCATATTGAGTATGCAGCGTTATTCAGAGTCCCAAAACATTACTATAATCACATATTAAGCGTTGGACTGCCCCATGTGGTTGAACACCTGATGTTCCAAAAATGTCCGTTACAACCAAACTATTAGAGACACAGTGTTTATATTGTATATGCAGCGTTTTTCAAAGGCCCAAAGCATTAATATACTCTCTTAATAAGCGATGGACTGCAACATGTGGTCGAACACCTAATATTACAAAAATGTCAGTTACAGCCAAACTATTAGAGACACAGATTTCATTTTGTATAAGCAGCGTTATACAGAGACCCAAAACATTACTATAATCACATGTTAAGCGATGGACTGCAACATGTAGCTGAACACCTAATATTCCAAAAGTGTCAGTTACAGCCAAGCCATAAGAGGCACAGAGTTCATACTGTATATGCAGCGTTATACAAAGTCCCAAAGCATTACTTTAACCACATATTAAGCTTTGCACTGCCCCATGTGGTTGAACACCTAATATTCCAAAAATGTCCGTTACAGTTAAACTATTAGAGACACAGTGTTCATATTTTATATGCAGGGTTTTACAGAGGCCCAAAGCATTAACATAGTCACTTATTAAGCGATGGACTGCAACATGTATTCGAACACCTAATATTACAAAAATGTCAGTTACAGCCAAACTATTAGAGACACAGATTTCATATTGTATATGCAGCGTTATACAAAGGCCCAAAGCATTACTATAATCACATGTTACGCGTTGGACTGCAACATGTAGTTGAACACCTAATATTCCAAAAGTGTCAGTTACAGCCAAACTATAAGAGGCATAAAGTTCATATTGTATATGCAGCGTTAAACAGAGGCCCAAAGCATTAATATAGTCACTTATTAAGCGTTGGACTGCAACATGTGGTCGAACACCTAATATTCCAAAAATGTCTGTTACAGCCAAACTATTAGAGACACAGTGTTCATATTGTACATGCAGGGTTTTACAGAGGGCCAAAGCATTAATATAGTCACTTATTAAGCATTGGACTGCAACATGTGGCCGAACACATAATATTCCAAAAATGTCCGTTACAGCCAAACTATTAGAGACACAGTGTTCATATTGTACATGCTGGGTTTTACAGAGTGCCAAAGCATTAATATAGTCTCTTATTAAGCGTTGGACTGCAACATGTGGTTGAACACCTAATATTCCAAAAATGTCCGTTACGGATAAACTATTAGAGACACAGTGTTCATATTGTGTATGCAGAGTTATTCAGAGTCCCAAAACATTACTATAATCACATATTAAGCGTTGGACTGCCCCATGTGGTTGAACACCTGATATTCCAAAAATGTCCGTTACAGCCAAACTATTAGAGACACAGTGTTTATATTGTATATGCAGCGTTTTTCAAAGGCCCAAAGCATTAATATACTCTCTTAATAAGCGATGGACTGCAACATGTGGTCGAACACCTAATATTACAAAAATGTCAGTTACAGCCAAACTATTAGAGACACAGATTTCATTTTGTATAAGCAGCGTTATACAGAGACCCAAAACATTACTATAATCACATGTTAAGCGATGGACTGCAACATGTAGCTGAACACCTAATATTCCAAAAGTGTCAGTTACAGCCAAGCCATAAGAGGCACAGAGTTCATACTGTATATGCAGCGTTATACAGAGTCCCAAAGCATTACTTTAACCACATATTAAGCTTTGCACTGCCCCATGTGGTTGAACACCTAATATTCCAAAAATGTCCGTTACAGTTAAACTATTAGAGACACAGTGTTCATATTTTATATGCAGGGTTTTACAGAGGCCCAAAGCATTAACATAGTCACTTATTAAGCGATGGACTGCAACATGTATTCGAACACCTAATATTACAAAAATGTCAGTTAGAGCCAAACTATTAGAGACACAGTGATCATATTTTACATGCAGGGTTTTACAGAGGCCCAAAGCATTAATATTGTCACTTATTAAGCATTGGACTGCAACATGTGGCCGAACACCTAATATTCCAAAAATGTCCGTTACAGCCAAACTATTAGAGACACAGTGTTCATATTTTACATGCAGGGTTTTACAGAGGCCCAAAGCATTAATATTGTCACTTATTAAGCATTGGACTGCAACATGTGGCCGAACACCTAATATTCCAAAAATGTCCGTTACAGCCAAACTATTAGAGACACAGTGTTCATATTGTACATGCAGGGTTTTACAGAGGGCCAAAGCATTAATATAGTCACTTATTAAGCATTGGACTGCAACATGTGGCCGAACACATAATATTCCAAAAATGTCCGTTACAGCCAAACTATTAGAGACACAGTGTTCATATTGTACGTGCAGGGTTTTACAGAGTGCCAAAGCATTAATATAGTCACTTATTAAGCGTTGGACTGCAACATGCGGTTGAACACCTAATATTCCAAAAATGTCCGTTACAGTTAAACTATTAGAGACACAGTGTTCATATTTTATATGCAGGGTTTTACAGAGGCCCAAAGCATTAACATAGTCACTTATTAAGCGATGGACTGCAACATGTATTCGAACACCTAATATTACAAAAATGTCAGTTAGAGCCAAACTATTAGAGACACAGTGTTCATATTTTACATGCAGGGTTTTACAGAGGCCCAAAGCATTAATATTGTCACTTATTAAGCATTGGACTGCAACATGTGGCCGAACACCTAATATTCCAAAAATGTCCGTTACAGCCAAACTATTAGAGACACAGTGTTCATATTTTACATGCAGGGTTTTACAGAGGCCCAAAGCATTAATATTGTCACTTATTAAGCATTGGACTGCAACATGTGGCCGAACACCTAATATTCCAAAAATGTCCGTTACAGCCAAACTATTAGAGACACAGTGTTCATATTGTACATGCAGGGTTTTACAGAGGGCCAAAGCATTAATATAGTCACTTATTAAGCATTGGACTGCAACATGTGGCCGAACACATAATATTCCAAAAATGTCCGTTACAGCCAAACTATTAGAGACACAGTGTTCATATTGTACGTGCAGGGTTTTACAGAGTGCCAAAGCATTAATATAGTCACTTATTAAGCGTTGGACTGCAACATGCGGTTGAACACCTGATATTCCAAAAATGTCCGTTACAGCCAAACTATTAGAGACACAGTGTTTATATTGTATATGCAGCGTTTTTCAAAGGCCCAAAGCATTAATATAGTCTCTTAATAAGCGATGGACTGCCCCATGTGGTTGAACACCTAATATTCCAAAAATGTCCGTCTCAGTTAAACTATTAGAGACACAGTGTTCATATTTTATATGCAGGGTTTTGCAGAGGCCCAAAGCATTAACATAGTCACTTATTAAGCGTTGGACTGCAACATGTGGTTGAACACCTAATATTCCAAAAATGTCCGTTACGGATAAACTATTAGAGACACAGTGTTCATATTGAGTATGCAGCGTTATTCAGAGTCCCAAAACATTACTATAATCACATATTAAGCGTTGGACTGCCCCATGTGGTTGAACACCTGATGTTCCAAAAATGTCCGTTACAACCAAACTATTAGAGACACAGTGTTTATATTGTATATGCAGCGTTTTTCAAAGGCCCAAAGCATTAATATACTCTCTTAATAAGCGATGGACTGCAACATGTGGTCGAACACCTAATATTACAAAAATGTCAGTTACAGCCAAACTATTAGAGACACAGATTTCATTTTGTATAAGCAGCGTTATACAGAGACCCAAAACATTACTATAATCACATGTTAAGCGATGGACTGCAACATGTAGCTGAACACCTAATATTCCAAAAGTGTCAGTTACAGCCAAGCCATAAGAGGCACAGAGTTCATACTGTATATGCAGCGTTATACAAAGTCCCAAAGCATTACTTTAACCACATATTAAGCTTTGCACTGCCCCATGTGGTTGAACACCTAATATTCCAAAAATGTCCGTTACAGTTAAACTATTAGAGACACAGTGTTCATATTTTATATGCAGGGTTTTACAGAGGCCCAAAGCATTAACATAGTCACTTATTAAGCGATGGACTGCAACATGTATTCGAACACCTAATATTACAAAAATGTCAGTTACAGCCAAACTATTAGAGACACAGATTTCATATTGTATATGCAGCGTTATACAAAGGCCCAAAGCATTACTATAATCACATGTTACGCGTTGGACTGCAACATGTAGTTGAACACCTAATATTCCAAAAGTGTCAGTTACAGCCAAACTATAAGAGGCATAAAGTTCATATTGTATATGCAGCGTTAAACAGAGGCCCAAAGCATTAATATAGTCACTTATTAAGCGTTGGACTGCAACATGTGGCCGAACACATAATATTCCAAAAATGTCCGTTACAGCCAAACTATTAGAGACACAGTGTTCATATTGTACGTGCAGGGTTTTACAGAGTGCCAAAGCATTAATATAGTCACTTATTAAGCGTTGGACTGCAACATGCGGTTGAACACCTGATATTCCAAAAATGTCCGTTACAGCCAAACTATTAGAGACACAGTGTTTATATTGTATATGCAGCGTTTTTCAAAGGCCCAAAGCATTAATATAGTCTCTTAATAAGCGATGGACTGCCCCATGTGGTTGAACACCTAATATTCCAAAAATGTCCGTCTCAGTTAAACTATTAGAGACACAGTGTTCATATTTTATATGCAGGGTTTTGCAGAGGCCCAAAGCATTAACATAGTCACTTATTAAGCGTTGGACTGCAACATGTGGTTGAACACCTAATATTCCAAAAATGTCCGTTACGGATAAACTATTAGAGACACAGTGTTCATATTGAGTATGCAGCGTTATTCAGAGTCCCAAAACATTACTATAATCACATATTAAGCGTTGGACTGCCCCATGTGGTTGAACACATGATGTTCCAAAAATGTCCGTTACAACCAAACTATTAGAGACACAGTGTTTATATTGTATATGCAGCGTTTTTCAAAGGCCCAAAGCATTAATATACTCTCTTAATAAGCGATGGACTGCAACATGTGGTCGAACACCTAATATTACAAAAATGTCAGTTACAGCCAAACTATTAGAGACACAGATTTCATTTTGTATAAGCAGCGTTATACAGAGACCCAAAACATTACTATAATCACATGTTAAGCGATGGACTGCAACATGTAGCTGAACACCTAATATTCCAAAAGTGTCAGTTACAGCCAAGCCATAAGAGGCACAGAGTTCATACTGTATATGCAGCGTTATACAAAGTCCCAAAGCATTACTTTAACCACATATTAAGCTTTGCACTGCCCCATGTGGTTGAACACCTAATATTCCAAAAATGTCCGTTACAGTTAAACTATTAGAGACACAGTGTTCATATTTTATATGCAGGGTTTTACAGAGGCCCAAAGCATTAACATAGTCACTTATTAAGCGATGGACTGCAACATGTATTCGAACACCTAATATTACAAAAATGTCAGTTACAGCCAAACTATTAGAGACACAGATTTCATATTGTATATGCAGCGTTATACAAAGGCCCAAAGCATTACTATAATCACATGTTACGCGTTGGACTGCAACATGTAGTTGAACACCTAATATTCCAAAAGTGTCAGTTACAGCCAAACTATAAGAGGCATAAAGTTCATATTGTATATGCAGCGTTAAACAGAGGCCCAAAGCATTAATATAGTCACTTATTAAGCGTTGGACTGCAACATGTGGTCGAACACCTAATATTCCAAAAATGTCTGTTACAGCCAAACTATTAGAGACACAGTGTTCATATTGTACATGCAGGGTTTTACAGAGGGCCAAAGCATTAATATAGTCACTTATTAAGCATTGGACTGCAACATGTGGCCGAACACATAATATTCCAAAAATGTCCGTTACAGCCAAACTATTAGAGACACAGTGTTCATATTGTACATGCTGGGTTTTACAGAGTGCCAAAGCATTAATATAGTCTCTTATTAAGCGTTGGACTGCAACATGTGGTTGAACACCTAATATTCCAAAAATGTCCGTTACGGATAAACTATTAGAGACACAGTGTTCATATTGTGTATGCAGCGTTATTCAGAGTCCCAAAACATTACTATAATCACATATTAAGCGTTGGACTGCCCCATGTGGTTGAACACCTGATATTCCAAAAATGTCCGTTACAGCCAAACTATTAGAGACACAGTGTTTATATTGTATATGCAGCGTTTTTCAAAGGCCCAAAGCATTAATATACTCTCTTAATAAGCGATGGACTGCAACATGTTGTCGAACACCTAATATTACAAAAATGTCAGTTACAGCCAAACTATTAGAGACACAGATTTCATTTTGTATAAGCAGCGTTATACAGAGACCCAAAACATTACTATAATCACATGTTAAGCGATGGACTGCAACATGTAGCTGAACACCTAATATTCCAAAAGTGTCAGTTACAGCCAAGCCATAAGAGGCACAGAGTTCATACTGTATATGCAGCGTTATACAGAGTCCCAAAGCATTACTTTAACCACATATTAAGCTTTGCACTGCCCCATGTGGTTGAACACCTAATATTCCAAAAATGTCCGTTACAGTTAAACTATTAGAGACACAGTGTTCATATTTTATATGCAGGGTTTTACAGAGGCCCAAAGCATTAACATAGTCACTTATTAAGCGATGGACTGCAACATGTATTCGAACACCTAATATTACAAAAATGTCAGTTAGAGCCAAACTATTAGAGACACAGTGTTCATATTTTACATGCAGGGTTTTACAGAGGCCCAAAGCATTAATATTGTCACTTATTAAGCATTGGACTGCAACATGTGGCCGAACACCTAATATTCCAAAAATGTCCGTTACAGCCAAACTATTAGAGACACAGTGTTCATATTTTACATGCAGGGTTTTACAGAGGCCCAAAGCATTAATATTGTCACTTATTAAGCATTGGACTGCAACATGTGGCCGAACACCTAATATTCCAAAAATGTCCGTTACAGCCAAACTATTAGAGACACAGTGTTCATATTGTACATGCAGGGTTTTACAGAGGGCCAAAGCATTAATATAGTCACTTATTAAGCATTGGACTGCAACATGTGGCCGAACACATAATATTCCAAAAATGTCCGTTACAGCCAAACTATTAGAGACACAGTGTTCATATTGTACGTGCAGGGTTTTACAGAGTGCCAAAGCATTAATATAGTCACTTATTAAGCGTTGGACTGCAACATGCGGTTGAACACCTAATATTCCAAAAATGTCCGTTACAGTTAAACTATTAGAGACACAGTGTTCATATTTTATATGCAGGGTTTTACAGAGGCCCAAAGCATTAACATAGTCACTTATTAAGCGATGGACTGCAACATGTATTCGAACACCTAATATTACAAAAATGTCAGTTAGAGCCAAACTATTAGAGACACAGTGTTCATATTTTACATGCAGGGTTTTACAGAGGCCCAAAGCATTAATATTGTCACTTATTAAGCATTGGACTGCAACATGTGGCCGAACACCTAATATTCCAAAAATGTCCGTTACAGCCAAACTATTAGAGACACAGTGTTCATATTTTACATGCAGGGTTTTACAGAGGCCCAAAGCATTAATATTGTCACTTATTAAGCATTGGACTGCAACATGTGGCCGAACACCTAATATTCCAAAAATGTCCGTTACAGCCAAACTATTAGAGACACAGTGTTCATATTGTACATGCAGGGTTTTACAGAGGGCCAAAGCATTAATATAGTCACTTATTAAGCATTGGACTGCAACATGTGGCCGAACACATAATATTCCAAAAATGTCCGTTACAGCCAAACTATTAGAGACACAGTGTTCATATTGTACGTGCAGGGTTTTACAGAGTGCCAAAGCATTAATATAGTCACTTATTAAGCGTTGGACTGCAACATGCGGTTGAACACCTGATATTCCAAAAATGTCCGTTACAGCCAAACTATTAGAGACACAGTGTTCATATTTTATATGCAGGGTTTTACAGAGGCCCAAAGCATTAACATAGTCACTTATTAAGCGATGGACTGCAACATGTATTCGAACACCTAATATTACAAAAATGTCAGTTACAGCCAAACTATTAGAGACACAGATTTCATATTGTATATGCAGCGTTATACAGAGGCCCAAAGCATTACTATAATCACATGTTACGCGTTGGACTGCAACATGTAGTTGAACACCTAATATTCCAAAAGTGTCAGTTACAGCCAAACTATAAGAGGCATAAAGTTCATATTGTATATGCAGCGTTAAACAGAGGCCCAAAGCATTAATATAGTCACTTATTAATCGTTGGACTGCCCTATGTGGTTGAACACCTAATATTCCAAAAATGTCCGTTACAGCCAAACTATTAGAGACACAGTGTTCATATTGTACATGCAGGGTTTTACAGAGAGCCAAAGCATTAATATAGTCACTTATTAAGCGTTGGACTGCAACATGTGGTCGAACACCTAATATTGCAAAAATGTCCGTTACAGCAAAACTATTAGAGACACAGTGTTCATATTGTACATGCAGGGTTTTACAGAGGGCCAAAGAACTAATATAGTAACTTATTAAGCGATGGACTGCAACATGTGGCCGAACACCTAATATTCCAAAAATGTCCGTTACAGCCAAACTATTAGAGACACAGTGTTCATATTTTACATGCAGGGTTTTACAGAGGCCCAAAGCATTAATATAGTCACTTATTAAGCGATGGACTGCAACATGTGGCCGAACACCTAATATTCCAAAAATGTCCGTTACAGCCAAACTATTAGAGACACAGTGTTCATATTGTACATGCAGGGTTTTACAGAGTGCCAAAGCATTAATATAGTCACTTATTAAGCGTTGGACTGCAACATGTGGTCGAACACCTAATATTCCAAAAATGTCCGTTACAGCCAAACTATTAGAGACACAGATTTCATTTTGTATAAGCAGCGTTATACAGAGTCCCAAAACATTACTATAATCACATGTTAAGCGATGGACTGCAACATGTAGCTGAACACCTAATATTCCAAAAGTGTCAGTTACAGCCAAGCCATAAGAGGCACAGAGTTCATACTGTATATGCAGCGTTATACAGAGTCCCGAAGCATTACTTTAACCACATATTAAGCTTTGCACTGCCCCATGTGGTTGAACACCTAATATTCCAAAAATGTCCGTTACAGTTAAACTATTAGAGACACAGTGTTCATATTTTATATGCAGGGTTTTACAGAGGCCCAAAGCATTAACATAGTCACTTATTAAGCGTTGGACTGCAACATGTGGTTGAACACCTAATATTCCAAAAATGTCCGTTACAGTTAAACTATTAGAGACACAGTGTTCATATTTTATATGCAGGGTTATACAGAGGCCCAAAGCATTACTATAATCACATGTTACGCGTTGGACTGCAACATGTAGTTGAACACCTAATATTCCAAAAGTGTCAGTTACAGCCAAACTATAAGAGGCATAAAGTTCATATTGTATATGCAGCGTTAAACAGAGGCCCAAAGCATTAATATAGTCACTTATTAAGCGTTGGACTGCAACATGTGGTCGAACACCTAATATTCCTAAAATGTCTGTTACAGCCAAACTATTAGAGACACAGTGTTCATATTTTACATGCAGGGTTTAACAGAGGCCCAAAGCATTAATATTGTCACTCATTAAGCATTGGACTGCAACATGTGGCCGAACACCTAATATTCCAAAAATGTCCGTTACAGCCAAACTATTAGAGACACAGTGTTCATATTGTACATGCCGGGTTTTACAGAGTGCCAAAGCATTAATATTGTCACTTATTAAGCGTTGGACTGCAACATGTGGTCGAACACCTAATATTCCAAAAATGTCCGTTACAGCCAAACTATTAGAGACACAGTGTTCATATTGTACATGCAGGGTTTTACAGAGGGCCAAAGCATTAATATAGTCACTTATTAAGCATTGGACTGCAACATGTGGCCGAACACATAATATTCCAAAAATGTCCGTTACAGCCAAACTATTAGAGACACAGTGTTCATATTTTACATGCAGGGTTTTACAGAGGCCCAAAGCATTAATATTGTCACTTATTAAGCATTGGACTGCAACATGTGGCCGAACACCTAATATTCCAAAAATGTCCGTTACAGCCAAACTATTAGAGACACAGTGTTCATATTGTACATGCAGGGTTTTACAGAGTGCCAAAGCATTAATATAGTCACTTATTAAGCGTTGGACTGCAACATGTGGTCGAACACATAATATTCCAAAAATGTCCGTTACAGCCAAACTATTAGAGACACAGTGTTCAAGTTGTACATGCAGGGTTTTACAGAGGGCCAAAGCATTAATATAGTCACTTATTAAGCATTGGACTGCAACATGTGGCCGAACACATAATATTCCAAAAATGTCCGTTACAGCCAAACTATTAGAGACACAGTGTTCATATGGTACATGCAGGGTTTTACAGAGTGCCAAAGCATTAATATAGTCACTTATTAAGCGTTGGACTGCAACATGTGGTCGAACACCTAATATTCCAAAAGTGTCAGTTACAGAAAAATTATAAGAGGCATTAAGTTCATATTGTATATGCAGCGTTATACAGAGGCCCAAAGCATTACTATAATCACATGTTAAGCGTTGGACTGCAACATGTAGTTGAACACCTAATATTCCAAAAGTGTCAGTTACAGCCAAACTATAAGAGGCATAAAGTTCATATTGTATATGCAGCGTTAAACAGAGGCCCAAAGCATTAATATAGTCACTTATTAATCGTTGGACTGCCGTATGTGGTTGAACACCTAATATTCCAAAAATGTCCGTTACAGCCAAACTATTAGAGACACAGTGTTCATATTGTACATGCAGGGTTTTACAGAGAGCCAAAGCATTAATATAGTCACTTATTAAGCGTTGGACTGCAACATGTGGTCGAACACCTAATATTGCAAAAATGTCCGTTACAGCAAAACTATTAGAGACACAGTGTTCATATTGTACATGCAGGGTTTTACAGAGGGCCAAAGCATTAATATAGTCACTTATTAAGCATTGGACTGCAACATGTCGCCGAACACCTAATATTCCAAAAATGTCCGTTACAGCCAAACTATTAGAGACACAGTGTTCATATTGTACATGCAGGGTTTTACAGAGTGCCAAAGCATTAATATAGTCACTTATTAAGCGTTGGACTGCAACATGTGGTCGAACACCTAATATTCCAAAAATGTCCGTTACAGCCAAACTATTAGAGACACAGTGTTCATATTGTACATGCAGGGTTTTACAGAGGGCCAAAGCATTAATATAGTCACTTATTAAGCATTAGACTGCAACATGTGGCCGAACACATAATATTCCAAAAATGTCCGTTACAGCCAAACTATTAGAGACACAGTGTTCATATTGTACATGCAGGGTTTTACAGAGTGCCAAAGCATTAATATAGTCACTTATTAAGCGTTGGACTGCAACATGTGGTTGAACACCTAATATTCCAAAAATGTCCGTTACGGATAAACTATTAGAGACACAGTGTTCATATTGTGTATGCAGCGTTATTCAGAGTCCCAAAACATTACTATAATCACATATTAAGCGTTGGACTGCCCCATGTGGTTGAACACCTGATATTCCAAAAATGTCCGTTACAGCCAAACTATTAGAGACACAGTGTTTATATTGTATATGCAGCGTTTTTCAAAGGCCCAAAGCATTAATATACTCTCTTAATAAGCGATGGACTGCAACATGTGGTCGAACACCTAATATTACAAAAATGTCAGTTACAGCCAAACTATTAGAGACACAGATTTCATTTTGTATAAGCAGCGTTATACAGAGTCCCAAAACATTACTATAATCACATGTTAAGCGATGGACTGCAACATGTAGCTGAACACCTAATATTCCAAAAGTGTCAGTTACAGCCAAGCCATAAGAGGCACAGAGTTCATACTGTATATGCAGCGTTATACAGAGGCCCAAAGCATTACTATAATCACATGTTAAGCGTTGGACTGCAACATGTAGTTGAACACCTAATATTCCAAAAGTGTCAGTTACAGCCAAACTATAAGAGGCATAAAGTTCATATTGTATATGCAGCGTTAAACAGAGGCCCAAAGCATTAATATAGTCACTTATTAATCGTTGGACTGCCCTATGTGGTTGAACACCTAATATTCCAAAAATGTCCGTTACAGCCAAACTATTAGAGACACAGTGTTCATATTGTACATGCAGGGTTTTACAGAGAGCCAAAGCATTAATATAGTCACTTATTAAGCGTTGGACTGCAACATGTGGTCGAACACCTAATATTGCAAAAATGTCCGTTACAGCAAAACTATTAGAGACACAGTGTTCATATTGTACATGCAGGGTTTTACAGAGGGCCAAAGCATTAATATAGTCACTTATTAAGCATTGGACTGGAACATGTGGCCGAACACCTAATATTCCAAAAATGTCCGTTACAGCCAAACTATTAGAGACACAGTGTTCATATTGTACATGCAGGGTTTTACAGAGTGCCAAAGCATTAATATAGTCACTTATTAAGCGTTGGACTGCAACATGTGGTCGAACACCTAATATTCCAAAAATGTCCGTTACAGCCAAACTATTAGAGACACAGTGTTCATATTGTACATGCAGGGTTTTACAGAGGGCCAAAGCATTAATATAGTCACTTATTAAGCATTGGACTGCAACATGTGGCCGAACACCTAATATTCCAAAAATGTCCGTTACAGCCAAACTATTAGAGACACAGTGTTCATATTGTACATGCAGGGTTTTACAGAGTGCCAAAGCATTAATATAGTCACTTATTAAGCGTTGGACTGCAACATGTGGTCGAACACCTAATATTCCAAAAATGTCCGTTACAGCCAAACTATTAGAGACACAGTGTTCATATTGTACATGCAGGGTTTTACAGAGAGCCAAAGTATTAATATAGTCACTTATTAAGCGTTGGACTGCAACATGTGGTCGAACACCTAATATTCCAAAAATGTCCGTTACAGCAAAACTATTAGAGACACAGTGTTCATATTGTACATGCAGGGTTTTACAGAGTGCCAAAGCATTAATATAGTCACTTATTAAGCGTTGGACTGCAACATGTGGTCGAACACCTAATATTCCAAAAATGTCCGTTACAGCCAAACTATTAGAGACACAGTGTTCATATTTTATATGCAGGGTTTTACAGAGGCCCAAAGCATTAACATAGTCACTTATTAAGCGATGGACTGCAACATGTATTCGAACACCTAATATTACAAAAATGTCAGTTACAGCCAAACTATTAGAGACACAGATTTCATATTGTATATGCAGCGTTATACAGAGGCCCAAAGCATTACTATAATCACATGTTACGCGTTGGACTGCAACATGTAGTTGAACACCTAATATTCCAAAAGTGTCAGTTACAGCCAAACTATAAGAGGCATAAAGTTCATATTGTATATGCAGCGTTAAACAGAGGCCCAAAGCATTAATATAGTCACTTATTAATCGTTGGACTGCCCTATGTGGTTGAACACCTAATATTCCAAAAATGTCCGTTACAGCCAAACTATTAGAGACACAGTGTTCATATTGTACATGCAGGGTTTTACAGAGAGCCAAAGAATTAATATAGTCACTTATTAAGCGTTGGACTGCAACATGTGGTCGAACACCTAATATTGCAAAAATGTCCGTTACAGCAAAACTATTAGAGACACAGTGTTCATATTGTACATGCAGGGTTTTACAGAGGGCCAAAGCACTAATATAGTAACTTATTAAGCGATGGACTGCAACATGTGGCCGAACACCTAATATTCCAAAAATGTCCGATACAGCCAAACTATTAGAGACACAGTGTTCATATTTTACATGCAGGGTTTTACAGAGGCCCAAAGCATTAATATAGTCACTTATTAAGCGATGGACTGCAACATGTGGCCGAACACCTAATATTCCAAAAATGTCCGTTACAGCCAAACTATTAGAGACACAGTGTTCATATTGTACATGCAGGGTTTTACAGAGTGCCAAAGCATTAATATAGTCACTTATTAAGCGTTGGACTGCAACATGTGGTCGAACACCTAATATTCCAAAAATGTCCGTTACAGCCAAACTATTAGAGACACAGATTTCATTTTGTATAAGCAGCGTTATACAGAGTCCCAAAACATTACTATAATCACATGTTAAGCGATGGACTGCAACATGTAGCTGAACACCTAATATTCCAAAAGTGTCAGTTACAGCCAAGCCATAAGAGGCACAGAGTTCATACTGTATATGCAGCGTTATACAGAGTCCCGAAGCATTACTTTAACCACATATTAAGCTTTGCACTGCCCCATGTGGTTGAACACCTAATATTCCAAAAATGTCCGTTACAGTTAAACTATTAGAGACACAGTGTTCATATTTTATATGCAGGGTTTTACAGAGGCCCAAAGCATTAACATAGTCACTTATTAAGCGTTGGACTGCAACATGTGGTTGAACACCTAATATTGCAAAAATGTCCGTTACAGCCAAGCCATAAGAGGCACAGAGTTCATACTGTATATGCAGCGTTATACAGAGTCCCGAAGCATTACTTTAACCACATATTAAGCTTTGCACTGCCCCATGTGGTTGAACACCTAATATTCCAAAAATGTCCGTTACAGTTAAACTATTAGAGACACAGTGTTCATATTTTATATGCAGGGTTTTACAGAGGCCCAAAGCATTAACATAGTCACTTATTAAGCGATGGACTGCAACATGTGGCCGAACACCTAATATTCCAAAAATGTCCGTTACAGCCAAACTATTAGAGACACAGTGTCCATATTGTACATGCAGGGTTTTACAGAGTGCCAAAGCATTAATATAGTCACTTATTAAGCGTTGGACTGCAACATGTGGTCGAACACCTAATATTCCAAAAATGTCCGTTACAGCCAAACTATTAGAGACACAGTGTTCATATTGTACATGCAGGGTTTTACAGAGAGCCAAAGCATTAATATAGTCACTTATTAAGCGTTGGACTGCAACATGTGGTCGAACACCTAATATTGCAAAAATGTCCGTTACAGCAAAACTATTAGAGACACAGTGTTCATATTGAACATGCAGGGTTTTACAGAGGGCCAAAGCATTAATATAGTCACTTATTAAGCATTGGACTGCAACATGTGGCCGAACACCTAATATTCCAAAAATGTCCGTTACAGCCAAACTATTAGAGACACAGTGTTCATATTGTACATGCAGGGTTTTACAGAGTGCCAAAGCATTAATATAGTCACTTATTAAGCGTTGGACTGCAACATGTGGTCGAACACCTAATATTCCAAAAATGTCCGTTACAGCCAAACTATTAGAGACACAGTGTTCATATTGTACATGCAGGGTTTTACAGAGTGCCAAAGCATTAATATAGTCACTTATTAAGCGTTGGACTGCAACATGTGGTCGAACACCTATTATTCCAAAAATGTCCGTTACAGCCAAACTATTAGAGACACAGTGTTCATATTGTACATGCAGGGTTTTACAGAGGGCCAAAGCATTAATATAGTCACTTATTAAGCGATAGACTGCAACATGTGGCCGAGCACCTAATATTCCAAAAATGTCCGTTACAGCCAAACTATAAGAGGCATAAAGTTCATATTGTATATGCAGCGTTAAACAGAGGCCCAAAGCATTACTTTAACCACATATTAAGCGTTGGACTGCCCCATGTGGTTGAACACCTAATATTCCAAAAATGTCCGTTACGGATAAACTATTAGAGACACAGTGTTCATATTGTACATGCAGGGTTTTACAGAGTGCCAAAGCATTAATATAGTCACTTATTAAGCGTTCGACTGCAACATGTGGTCGAACACCTATTATTCCAAAAATGTCCGTTACAGAAAAACTATTAGAGACACAGTGTTCATATTGTACATGCAGGGTTTTACAGAGGGCCAAAGCATTAATATAGTCACTTATTAAGCGATGGACTGCAACATGTGGCCGAGCACCTAATATTCCAAAAATGTTCGTTACAGCCAAACTATTAGAGACACAGTGTTCATATTGTACATGCAGGGTTTTACAGAGTGCCAAAGCATTAATATAGTCACTTATTAAGCGATGGACTGCAACATGTGGTCGAACACCTATTATTCCAAAAATGTCCGTTACAGAAAAACTATTAGAGACACAGTGTTCATATTGTACATGCAGGGTTTTACAGAGGGCCAAAGCATTAATATAGTCACTTATTAAGCGATGGACTGCAACATGTGGCCGAGCACCTAATATTCCAAAAATGTTCGTTACAGCCAAACTATTAGAGACACAGTGTTCATATTGTACATGCAGGGTTTTACAGAGTGCCAAAGCATTAATATAGTCACTTATTAAGCGATGGACTGCAACATGTGGCCGAACACCTAATATTCCAAAAATGTCCGTTACAGCCAAGCCATAAGAGGCACAGAGTTCATACTGTATATGCAGCGTTATACAGAGTCCCGAAGCATTACTTTAACCACATATTAAGCTTTGCACTGCCCCATGTGGTTGAACACCTAATATTCCAAAAATGTCCGTTACAGTTAAACTATTAGAGACACAGTGTTCATATTTTATATGCAGGGTTTTACAGAGGCCCAAAGCATTAACATAGTCACTTATTAAGCGATGGACTGCAACATGTGGCCGAACACCTAATATTCCAAAAATGTCCGTTACAGCCAAACTATTAGAGACACAGTGTCCATATTGTACATGCAGGGTTTTACAGAGTGCCAAAGCATTAATATAGTCACTTATTAAGCGTTGGACAGCAACATGTGGTCGAACACCTAATATTTCAAAAATTTCCGTTACAGCCAAACTATTAGAGACACAGTGTTCATATGGTACATGCAGGGTTTTACAGAGTGCCAAAGCATTAATATAGTCACTTATTAAGCGTTGGACTGCAACATGTGGTCGAACACCTAATATTCCAAAAGTGTCAGTTACAGAAAAATTATAAGAGGCATTAAGTTCATATTGTATATGCAGCGTTATACAGAGGCCCAAAGCATTACTATAATCACATGTTAAGCGTTGGACTGCAACATGTAGTTGAACACCTAATATTCCAAAAGTGTCAGTTACAGCCAAACTATAAGAGGCATAAAGTTCATATTGTATATGCAGCGTTAAACAGAGGCCCAAAGCATTAATATAGTCACTTATTAATCGTTGGACTGCCGTATGTGGTTGAACACCTAATATTCCAAAAATGTCCGTTACAGCCAAACTATTAGAGACACAGTGTTCATATTGTACATGCAGGGTTTTACAGAGAGCCAAAGCATTAATATAGTCACTTATTAAGCGTTGGACTGCAACATGTGGTCGAACACCTAATATTGCAAAAATGTCCGTTACAGCAAAACTATTAGAGACACAGTGTTCATATTGTACATGCAGGGTTTTACAGAGGGCCAAAGCATTAATATAGTCACTTATTAAGCATTGGACTGCAACATGTGGCCGAACACCTAATATTCCAAAAATGTCCGTTACAGCCAAACTATTAGAGACACAGTGTTCATATTGTACATGCAGGGTTTTACAGAGTGCCAAAGCATTAATATAGTCACTTATTAAGCGTTGGACTGCAACATGTGGTCGAACACCTAATATTCCAAAAATGTCCGTTACAGCCAAACTATTAGAGACACAGTGTTCATATTGTACATGCAGGGTTTTACAGAGTGCCAAAGCATTAATATAGTCACTTATTAAGCGTTGGACTGCAACATGTGGTCGAACACCTAATATTCCAAAAATGTCCGTTACAGCAAAACTATTAGAGACACAGTGTTCATATTGTACATGCAGGGTTTTACAGAGAGCCAAAGCATTAATATAGTCACTTATTAAGCGTTGGACTGCAACATGTGGTCGAACACCTAATATTCCAAAAATGTCCGTTACAGCAAAACTATTAGAGACACAGTGTTCATATTGTACATGCAGGGTTTTACAGAGGGCCAAAGCATTAATATAGTCACTTATTAAGCGATAGACTGCAACATGTGGCCGAGCACCTAATATTCCAAAAATGTCCGTTACAGCCAAACTATAAGAGGCATAAAGTTCATATTGTATATGCAGCGTTAAACAGAGGCCCAAAGCATTACTTTAACCACATATTAAGCGTTGGACTGCCCCATGTGGTTGAACACCTAATATTCCAAAAATGTCCGTTACGGATAAACTATTAGAGACACAGTGTTCATATTGTACATGCAGGGTTTTACAGAGTGCCAAAGCATTAATATAGTCACTTATTAAGCGTTCGACTGCAACATGTGGTCGAACACCTATTATTCCAAAAATGTCCGTTACAGAAAAACTATTAGAGACACAGTGTTCATATTGTACATGCAGGGTTTTACAGAGGGCCAAAGCATTAATATAGTCACTTATTAAGCGATGGACTGCAACATGTGGCCGAGCACCTAATATTCCAAAAATGTTCGTTACAGCCAAACTATTAGAGACACAGTGTTCATATTGTACATGCAGGGTTTTACAGAGTGCCAAAGCATTAATATAGTCACTTATTAAGCGATGGACTGCAACATGTGGCCGAACACCTAATATTCCAAAAATGTTCGTTACAGCCAAACTATTAGAGACACAGTGTTCATATTGTACATGCAGGGTTTTACAGAGTGCCAAAGCATTAATATAGTCACTTATTAAGCGATGGACTGCAACATGTGGCCGAACACCTAATATTAAAAGAATGTTCGTTACAGCCAAACTATTAGAGACACAGTGTTCATATTGTACATGCAGGGTTTTACAGAGTGCCAAAGCATTAATATAGTCACTTATTAAGCGTTGGACTGCAACATGTGGTCGAACACCTAATATTCCAAAAATGTCCGTTACAGCCAAATTATTAGAGACACAGTGTTCATATTGTACATGCAGGGTTTTACAGAGGGCCAAAGCATTAATATAGTCACTTATTAAGCATTGGACTGCAACATGTGGCCGAACACCTAATATTCCAAAAATGTCCGTTACAGCCAAACTATTAGAGACACAGTGTTCATATTGTACATGCAGGGTTTTACAGAGTGCCAAAGCATTAATATAGTCACTTATTAAGCGTTGGACTGCAACATGTGGTCGAACACCTATTATTCCAAAAATGTCCGTTACAGCCAAACTATTAGAGACACAGTGTTCATATTGTACATGCAGGGTTTTACAGAGGGCCAAAGCATTAATATAGTCACTTATTAAGCGATAGACTGCAACATGTGGCCGAGCACCTAATATTCCAAAAATGTCCGTTACAGCCAAACTATAAGAGGCATAAAGTTCATATTGTATATGCAGCGTTAAACAGAGGCCCAAAGCATTACTTTAACCACATATTAAGCGTTGGACTGCCCCATGTGGTTGAACACCTAATATTCCAAAAATGTCCGTTACGGATAAACTATTAGAGACACAGTGTTCATATTGTGTATGCAGCGTTATTCAGAGTCCCAAAACATTACTATAGTCTCTTATTAAGCGATGGACTGTAACATGTGATCGAACACCTAATATTACAAAAATGTCAGTTACAGCCAAACTATTAGAGACACAGATTTCATTTTGTATAAGCAGCGTTATACAGAGTCCCAAAACATTACTATAATCACATGTTAAGCGATGGACTGCAACATGTAGCTGAACACCTAATATTCCAAAAGTGTCAGTTACAGCCAAGCCATAAGAGGCACAGAGTTCATACTGTATATGCAGCGTTATACAGAGTCCCAAAGCATTACTTTAACCACATATTAAGCTTTGCACTGCCCCATGTGGTTGAACACCTAATATTCCAAAAATGTCCGTTACAGTTAAACTATTAGAGACACAGTGTTTATATTTTATATGCAGGGTTATACAGAGGCCCAAAGCATTAACATAGTCACTTATTAAGCGATGGAATGCAACATGTGGCCGAACACCTAATATTCCAAAAATGTCCGTTACAGCCAAACTATTAGAGAGACAGTGTTCATATTGTACATGCAGGGTTTTACAGAGTGCCAAAGCATTATTATAGTCACTTATTAAGCGTTGGACTGCAACATGTGGTCGAACACCTAATATTCCAAAAATGTCCGTTACAGCCAAACTATTAGAGACACAGTGTTCATATTGTACATGCAGGGTTTCACAGAGGCCCAAAGCATTAATATAGTCACTTATTAAGCGTTGGACTGCAACATGTGGTCGAACACCTAATATTCCAAAAGTGTCAGTTACAGAAAAACTATAAGAGGCATTAAGTTCATATTGTATATGCAGCGTTATACAGAGGCCCAAAGCATTACTATAATCACATGTTAAGCGTTGGACTGCAACATGTAGTTGAACACCTAATATTCCAAAAGTGTCAGTTACAGCCAAACTATAAGAGGCATAAAGTTCATATTGTATATGCAGCGTTAAACAGAGGCCCAAAGCATTAATATAGTCACTTATTAATCGTTGGACTGCCCTATGTGGTTGAACACCTAATATTCCAAAAATGTCCGTTACAGCCAAACTATTAGAGACACAGTGTTCATATTGTACATGCAGGGTTTTACAGAGGGCCAAAGCATTAATATAGTCACTTATTAAGCGTTGGACTGCAACATGTGGTCGAACACCTAATATTGCAAAAATGTCCGTTACAGCAAAACTATTAGAGACACAGTGTTCATATTGTACATGCAGGGTTTTACAGAGGGCCAAAGCATTAATATAGTCACTTATTAAGCATTGGACTGCAACATGTGGCCGAACACCTAATATTCCAAAAATGTCCGTTACAGCCAAACTATTAGAGACACAGTGTTCATATTGTACATGCAGGGTTTTACAGAGGGCCAAAGCATTAATATAGTCACTTATTAAGCATTGGACTGCAACATGTGGCCGAACACCTAATATTCCAAAAATGTCCGTTACAGCCAAACTATTAGAGACACAGTGTTCATATTGTACATGCAGGGTTTTACAGAGTGCCAAAGCATTAATATAGTCACTTATTAAGCGTTGGACTGCAACATGTGGTCGAACACCTAATATTCCAAAAATGTCCGTTACAGCCAAACTATTAGAGACACAGTGTTCATATTGTACATGCAGGGTTTTACAGAGAGCCAAAGCATTAATATAGTCACTTATTAAGCGTTGGACTGCAACATGTGGTCGAACACCTAATATTCCAAAAATGTCCGTTACAGCAAAACTATTAGAGACACAGTGTTCATATTGTACATGCAGGGTTTTACAGAGGGCCAAAGCACTAATATAGTCACTTATTAAGCGATGGACTGCAACATGTGGCCGAACACCTAATATTCCAAAAATGTCCGTTACAGCCAAACTATTAGAGACACAGTGTTCATATTGTACATGCAGGGTTTTACAGAGTGCCAAAGCATTAATATAGTCACTTATTAAGCGTTCGACTGCAACATGTGGTCGAACACCTATTATTCCAAAAATGTCCGTTACAGCCAAACTATTAGAGACACAGTGTTCATATTGTACATGCAGGGTTTTACAGAGGGCCAAAGCATTAATATAGTCACTTATTAAGCGATGGACTGCAACATGTGGTCGAACACCTATTATTCCAAAAATGTCCGTTACAGCCAAACTATTAGAGACACAGTGTTCATATTGTACATGCAGGGTTTTACAGAGTGCCAAAGCATTAATATAGTCACTTATTAAGCGATGGACTGCAACATGTGGCCGAACACCTAATATTCCAAAAATGTTCGTTACAGCCAAACTATTAGAGACACAGTGTTCATATTGTACATGCAGGGTTTTACAGAGTGCCAAAGCATTAATATAGTCACTTATTAAGCGATGGACTGCAACATGTGGCCGAACACCTAATATTCCAAAAATGTTCGTTACAGCCAAACTATTAGAGACACAGTGTTCATATTGTACATGCAGGGTTTTACAGAGGGCCAAAGCATTAATATAGTCACTTATTAAGCGTTGGACTGCAACATGTGGTCGAACACCTAATATTCCAAAAGTGTCAGTTACAGAAAAATTATAAGAGGCATTAAGTTCATATTGTATATGCAGCGTTATACAGAGGCCCAAAGCATTACTATAATCACATGTTAAGCGTTGGACTGCAACATGTAGTTGAACACCTAATATTCCAAAAGTGTCAGTTACAGCCAAACTATAAGAGGCATAAAGTTCATATTGTATATGCAGCGTTAAACAGAGGCCCAAAGCATTAATATAGTCACTTATTAATCGTTGGACTGCCGTATGTGGTTGAACACCTAATATTCCAAAAATGTCCGTTACAGCCAAACTATTAGAGACACAGTGTTCATATTGTACATGCAGGGTTTTACAGAGAGCCAAAGCATTAATATAGTCACTTATTAAGCGTTGGACTGCAACATGTGGTCGAACACCTAATATTGCAAAAATGTCCGTTACAGCCAAACTATTAGAGACACAGTGTTCATATTGTACGTGCAGGGTTTTACAGAGTGCCAAAGCATTAATATAGTCACTTATTAAGCGTTGGACTGCAACATGCGGTTGAACACCTAATATTCCAAAAATGTCCGTTACAGTTAAACTATTAGAGACACAGTGTTCATATTTTATATGCAGGGTTTTACAGAGGCCCAAAGCATTAACATAGTCACTTATTAAGCGATGGACTGCAACATGTATTCGAACACCTAATATTACAAAAATGTCAGTTAGAGCCAAACTATTAGAGACACAGTGTTCATATTTTACATGCAGGGTTTTACAGAGGCCCAAAGCATTAATATTGTCACTTATTAAGCATTGGACTGCAACATGTGGCCGAACACCTAATATTCCAAAAATGTCCGTTACAGCCAAACTATTAGAGACACAGTGTTCATATTTTACATGCAGGGTTTTACAGAGGCCCAAAGCATTAATATTGTCACTTATTAAGCATTGGACTGCAACATGTGGCCGAACACCTAATATTCCAAAAATGTCCGTTACAGCCAAACTATTAGAGACACAGTGTTCATATTGTACATGCAGGGTTTTACAGAGGGCCAAAGCATTAATATAGTCACTTATTAAGCATTGGACTGCAACATGTGGCCGAACACATAATATTCCAAAAATGTCCGTTACAGCCAAACTATTAGAGACACAGTGTTCATATTGTACGTGCAGGGTTTTACAGAGTGCCAAAGCATTAATATAGTCACTTATTAAGCGTTGGACTGCAACATGCGGTTGAACACCTGATATTCCAAAAATGTCCGTTACAGCCAAACTATTAGAGACACAGTGTTTATATTGTATATGCAGCGTTTTTCAAAGGCCCAAAGCATTAATATAGTCTCTTAATAAGCGATGGACTGCAACATGTGGTCGAACACCTAATATTACAAAAATGTCAGTTACAGCCAAACTATTAGAGACACAGATTTCATTTTGTATAAGCAGCGTTATACAGAGTCCAAAAACATTACTATAATCACATGTTAAGCGATGGACTGCAACATGTAGCTGAACACCTAATATTCCAAAAGTGTCAGTTACAGCCAAGCCATAAGAGGCACAGAGTTCATACTGTATATGCAGCGTTATACAGAGTCCCAAAGCATTACTTTAACCACATATTAAGCTTTGCACTGCCCCATGTGGTTGAACACCTATATTCCAAAAATGTCCGTTACAGTTAAACTATTAGAGACACAGTGTTCATATTTTATATGCAGGGTTTTACAGAGGCCCAAAGCATTAACATAGTCACTTATTAAGCGATGGACTGCAACATGTATTCGAACACCTAATATTACAAAAATGTCAGTTACAGCCAAACTATTAGAGACACAGATTTCATATTGTATATGCAGCGTTATACAGAGGCCCAAAGCATTACTATAATCACATGTTACGCGTTGGACTGCAACATGTAGTTGAACACCTAATATTCCAAAAGTGTCAGTTACAGCCAAACTATAAGAGGCATAAAGTTCATATTGTATATGCAGCGTTAAACAGAGGCCCAAAGCATTAATATAGTCACTTATTAATCGTTGGACTGCCCTATGTGGTTGAACACCTAATATTCCAAAAATGTCCGTTACAGCCAAACTATTAGAGACACAGTGTTCATATTGTACATTCAGGGTTTTACAGAGAGCCAAAGCATTAATATAGTCACTTATTAAGCGTTGGACTGCAACATGTGGTCGAACACCTAATATTGCAAAAATGTCCGTTACAGCAAAACTATTAGAGACACAGTGTTCATATTGTACATGCAGGGTTTTACAGAGGGCCAAAGAACTAATATAGTAACTTATTAAGCGATGGACTGCAACATGTGGCCGAACACCTAATATTCCAAAAATGTCCGTTACAGCCAAACTATTAGAGACACAGTGTTCATATTTTACATGCAGGGTTTTACAGAGGCCCAAAGCATTAATATAGTCACTTATTAAGCGATGGACTGCAACATGTGGCCGAACACCTAATATTCCAAAAATGTCCGTTACAGCCAAACTATTAGAGACACAGTGTTCATATTGTACATGCAGGGTTTTACAGAGTGCCAAAGCATTAATATAGTCACTTATTAAGCGTTGGACTGCAACATGTGGTCGAACACCTAATATTCCAAAAATGTCCGTTACAGCCAAACTATTAGAGACACAGATTTCATTTTGTATAAGCAGCGTTATACAGAGTCCCAAAACATTACTATAATCACATGTTAAGCGATGGACTGCAACATGTAGCTGAACACCTAATATTCCAAAAGTGTCAGTTACAGCCAAGCCATAAGAGGCACAGAGTTCATACTGTATATGCAGCGTTATACAGAGTCCCGAAGCATTACTTTAACCACATATTAAGCTTTGCACTGCCCCATGTGGTTGAACACCTAATATTCCAAAAATGTCCGTTACAGTTAAACTATTAGAGACACAGTGTTCATATTTTATATGCAGGGTTTTACAGAGGCCCAAAGCATTAACATAGTCACTTATTAAGCGTTGGACTGCAACATGTGGTTGAACACCTAATATTCCAAAAATGTCCGTTACAGTTAAACTATTAGAGACACAGTGTTCATATTTTATATGCAGGGTTATACAGAGGCCCAAAGCATTACTATAATCACATGTTACGCGTTGGACTGCAACATGTAGTTGAACACCTAATATTCCAAAAGTGTCAGTTACAGCCAAACTATAAGAGGCATAAAGTTCATATTGTATATGCAGCGTTAAACAGAGGCCCAAAGCATTAATATAGTCACTTATTAAGCGTTGGACTGCAACATGTGGTCGAACACCTAATATTCCTAAAATGTCTGTTACAGCCAAACTATTAGAGACACAGTGTTCATATTTTACATGCAGGGTTTAACAGAGGCCCAAAGCATTAATATTGTCACTCATTAAGCATTGGACTGCAACATGTGGCCGAACACCTAATATTCCAAAAATGTCCGTTACAGCCAAACTATTAGAGACACAGTGTTCATATTGTACATGCCGGGTTTTACAGAGTGCCAAAGCATTAATATTGTCACTTATTAAGCGTTGGACTGCAACATGTGGTCGAACACCTAATATTCCAAAAATGTCCGTTACAGCCAAACTATTAGAGACACAGTGTTCATATTGTACATGCAGGGTTTTACAGAGGGCCAAAGCATTAATATAGTCACTTATTAAGCATTGGACTGCAACATGTGGCCGAACACATAATATTCCAAAAATGTCCGTTACAGCCAAACTATTAGAGACACAGTGTTCATATTTTACATGCAGGGTTTTACAGAGGCCCAAAGCATTAATATTGTCACTTATTAAGCATTGGACTGCAACATGTGGCCGAACACCTAATATTCCAAAAATGTCCGTTACAGCCAAACTATTAGAGACACAGTGTTCATATTGTACATGCAGGGTTTTACAGAGTGCCAAAGCATTAATATAGTCACTTATTAAGCGTTGGACTGCAACATGTGGTCGAACACATAATATTCCAAAAATGTCCGTTACAGCCAAACTATTAGAGACACAGTGTTCAAGTTGTACATGCAGGGTTTTACAGAGGGCCAAAGCATTAATATAGTCACTTATTAAGCATTGGACTGCAACATGTGGCCGAACACATAATATTCCAAAAATGTCCGTTACAGCCAAACTATTAGAGACACAGTGTTCATATGGTACATGCAGGGTTTTACAGAGTGCCAAAGCATTAATATAGTCACTTATTAAGCGTTGGACTGCAACATGTGGTCGAACACCTAATATTCCAAAAGTGTCAGTTACAGAAAAATTATAAGAGGCATTAAGTTCATATTGTATATGCAGCGTTATACAGAGGCCCAAAGCATTACTATAATCACATGTTAAGCGTTGGACTGCAACATGTAGTTGAACACCTAATATTCCAAAAGTGTCAGTTACAGCCAAACTATAAGAGGCATAAAGTTCATATTGTATATGCAGCGTTAAACAGAGGCCCAAAGCATTAATATAGTCACTTATTAATCGTTGGACTGCCGTATGTGGTTGAACACCTAATATTCCAAAAATGTCCGTTACAGCCAAACTATTAGAGACACAGTGTTCATATTGTACATGCAGGGTTTTACAGAGAGCCAAAGCATTAATATAGTCACTTATTAAGCGTTGGACTGCAACATGTGGTCGAACACCTAATATTGCAAAAATGTCCGTTACAGCAAAACTATTAGAGACACAGTGTTCATATTGTACATGCAGGGTTTTACAGAGGGCCAAAGCATTAATATAGTCACTTATTAAGCATTGGACTGCAACATGTCGCCGAACACCTAATATTCCAAAAATGTCCGTTACAGCCAAACTATTAGAGACACAGTGTTCATATTGTACATGCAGGGTTTTACAGAGTGCCAAAGCATTAATATAGTCACTTATTAAGCGTTGGACTGCAACATGTGGTCGAACACCTAATATTCCAAAAATGTCCGTTACAGCCAAACTATTAGAGACACAGTGTTCATATTGTACATGCAGGGTTTTACAGAGGGCCAAAGCATTAATATAGTCACTTATTAAGCATTGGACTGCAACATGTGGCCGAACACATAATATTCCAAAAATGTCCGTTACAGCCAAACTATTAGAGACACAGTGTTCATATTGTACATGCAGGGTTTTACAGAGTGCCAAAGCATTAATATAGTCACTTATTAAGCGTTGGACTGCAACATGTGGTTGAACACCTAATATTCCAAAAATGTCCGTTACGGATAAACTATTAGAGACACAGTGTTCATATTGTGTATGCAGCGTTATTCAGAGTCCCAAAACATTACTATAATCACATATTAAGCGTTGGACTGCCCCATGTGGTTGAACACCTGATATTCCAAAAATGTCCGTTACAGCCAAACTATTAGAGACACAGTGTTTATATTGTATATGCAGCGTTTTTCAAAGGCCCAAAGCATTAATATACTCTCTTAATAAGCGATGGACTGCAACATGTGGTCGAACACCTAATATTACAAAAATGTCAGTTACAGCCAAACTATTAGAGACACAGATTTCATTTTGTATAAGCAGCGTTATACAGAGTCCCAAAACATTACTATAATCACATGTTAAGCGATGGACTGCAACATGTAGCTGAACACCTAATATTCCAAAAGTGTCAGTTACAGCCAAGCCATAAGAGGCACAGAGTTCATACTGTATATGCAGCGTTATACAGAGGCCCAAAGCATTACTATAATCACATGTTAAGCGTTGGACTGCAACATGTAGTTGAACACCTAATATTCCAAAAGTGTCAGTTACAGCCAAACTATAAGAGGCATAAAGTTCATATTTTATATGCAGGGTTTTACAGAGGCCCAAAGCATTAATATAGTCACATGTTAAGCGATGGACTGCAACATGTAGCTGAACACCTAATATTCCAAAAGTGTCAGTTACAGCCAAGCCATAAGAGGCACAGAGTTCATACTGTATATGCAGCGTTATACAGAGGCCCAAAGCATTACTTTAACCACATATTAAGCTTTGCACTGCCCCATGTGGTTGAACACCTAATATTCCAAAAATGTCGGTTACAGCAAATCTATTAGAGACACAGTGTTCATATTTTATATGCAGGGTTTTACAGAGGCCCAAAGCATTAATATAGTCACTTATTAAGCGATGGACTGCAACATGTGGTCGAACACCAAATATTCCAAAATTGACAGTAACAGCCAAACTATAAGAGGCACAGAGTTCATTTTGTATAAGCAGCGTTTTACAGAGGCCCAAATCATTAATATAGTAACTTATTAAGCGTTGGACTGCTCCATGTGGTTGAACACCTAATATTCAAAAAATGTCCGTTACAGCCAAACTATTAGAGACACAGTGTTCATATTGTATATGCAGCGTTTTACAGAGGCCCAAAGCATTAATATAGTCACTTATTAAGCGTTGGACTGCCCCATGTGGTTGAACACCTAATATTCCAAAAATGTCCATTACAGAGACACTATTAGAGACACAGTGTTCATATTGTATATGCAGCGTTATACAGAGTCCCAAAGCATTACTTTAACCACATATTAAGCTTTGCACTGCCCCATGTGGTTGAACACCTAATATTCCAAAAATGTCCGTTACAGCCAAACTATTAGAGACAAAATGTTCATATTTTATATGCAGGGTTTTACAGAGGCCCAAAGCATTAATATAGTCACTTATTAAGCGATGGACCGCAACATGTAATCGAACACCTAATATTCCAAAAATGTCCCTTAGAGCCAAACTATTAGAGACACAGTGTTCATATTGTACATGCATGGTTTTACAGAGGCCCAAAGCATCAATATAGTCACTTATTAAGCGTTGGACTGCAACATGTGGTCGAACACCTAATATTCCAAAGGTGTCAGTTACAGCCAAACTATAAGAGGCACAGAGTTCATACTGTATATGCAGCGATATACAGAGTCCCAAAGCATTACTTTAACCACATATTAAGCTTTGCACTGCCCCATGTTGTTGATCACCTAATATTACAAAAATGTCAGTTACAGCCAAACTATTAGAGACACAGTGTTCATATTTTATATGCAGGGTTTTACAGAGGCCCAAAGCATTAATTTAGTCACTTATTAAGCGTTGGACTGCAATATGTATTCGAACACCTAATATTACAAAAATGTCAGTTACAGCCAAACTATTAGAGACACAGAGTTCATATTTTATATGCAGGGTTTAACAGAGGCCCAAAGCATTAATATAGTCACTTATTAAGCGTTAAACTGCCCCATGTGGTTGAACACCTAATATTTCAAAAATGTCCGTTACAGCCTAACTATTAGAGACACAGTGTTCATATTGTATATGCAGCGTTATACAAAGTCCCAAAACATTACTATAATCACATATTAAGCGTTGGACTGCCCCATGAGGATGAACACCTAATATTCCAAAAATGTCCGTTTCAGCCAAACTAAAAGAGACACAGTGTTCATATTTTAAATGCAGGGTTTTACAGAGGCCTAAAGCATTACTTTAACCACATATTAAGCTTTGCACTGCCCCATGTGGTTGAACTCCTAATATTCCTAAAATGTCCGTTACAGTTAAACTATTAGAGACACAGTGTTCATATTTTATATGCATGGTTTTACAGAGGCCCAAAGCATTAATATAGTCACTTATTAAGCGTTGGACTGCAACATGTGGTCGAACACCTAATATTCCAAAAGTGTCAGTTACAGAAAAACTATAAGAAGCATTAAGTTCATATTGAATATGCAGCGTTATACAGAGGCCCAAAGCATTACTTTAACCACATATTAAGCGTTGGACTGCCCCATGTGGTTGAACACCTAATATTCCAAAAATGTCCATTACAGCCACACTATTAGAGACACAGTGTTCATATTGTATATGCAGCGTTTTACAGAGTCCCAAAACAATACTATAATCACATTAAGCGTTGGACTGCAACATGTGGTTGAACAATTAATATTCCAAAAGTGTCAGTTACAGCCAAACTATAAGAGGCACAGAGTTTATACTGTATATGCAGCGTTATACAGAGTCCCAAAGCATTAATATAGTCACTTATTAAGCGTTGGACTGCAATTTGTGGTCGAACACCTAATATTCCAAAAATGCCCGTTACAGCCAAACTATTAGAGACACAGTGTTCATATTGATCATGCAGCTTTTGACAGAGGCCCAAAGCATTAATATAGTCATTTATTAAGCGTTGGACTGCAACATGTGGTCGAACACTTAATATTCCAAAAATGACAGTAACAGCCAAACTATAAGAGGCATAAAGTTCATATTGTATATGCAGCGTTATACAGAGTCCTTATGCATTAATATAATCACATATTAAGCGTTGGACTGCCCCATGTGGTTGAACACCTAATATTCCAAAAATGTCCATTACAGCCACACTATTAGAGACACAGTGTTCATATTGTATATGAAGCGTTATACAGAGTCCCAAAACAATACTATAATCACATATTATGCGTTGGACTGCAACATGTGGTTGAACACTTAATATTCCAAAAGTGTCAGTTACAGCCAAACTATTAGAGTCACAGTGTTCTATATTGTATATGCAGCGTTTTACAGAGGCTCAAAGCATTAATATAGTCACTTATTAAGCGTTGGACTGCCCCATGTGGTTGAACACCTAATATTCCAAAAATGTCCATTACAGCCACACTATTAGAGACACAGTGTTCATATTGTATATGCAGCGTTTTACAGAGTCCCAAAACAATACTATAATCACATATTAAGCGTTGGACTGCAACATGTGGTTGAACACTTAATATTCCAAAAGTGTCAGTTACAGCCAAACTATAAGAGGCACAGAGTTTATACTGTATATGCAGCGTTATACAGAGTCCCAAAGCATTACTTTAACCACATATTAAGCTTTGCACTGCCCCATGTGGTTGAACACCTAATATTCCAAAAATGTCCGTTACAGCCAAACTATTAGAGACACAGTGTTCATATTTTATATGCATGGTTTTACAGAGGCCCAAAGCATTAATATAGTCACTTATTAAGCGTTGGACTGCAACATGAGGTCGAACACCTAATATTTCAAAAGTGTCAGTTACAGAAAAACTATAAAAGGCAATAGGTTCATATTGTATATGCAGCGTTATACAGAGGCCCAAAGCATTACTTTAACCACATATTAAGCGTTGGACTGCCCCATGTGGTTGAACACCTAATATTTCAAAAATGTCCGTTACAGCCTAACTATTAGTGGCACAGTGCTCATATTGTATATGCAGCGTTATACAGAGTCTTTATGCATTAATATAATCACATATTAAGCGTTGGACTGCCCCATTTGGTTGAACACCTAATATTACAAAAATTTCAGTTACAGCCAAACTATAAGAGGCACAGAGTTCATTTTGTATAAGCAGCGCTGTACAGAGTCCCAAAACATTACTATAATCAAATGTTAAGCGTTGGACTGCAACATGTATTTGATTACCTAATATTCCAAAAATGTCCGTTACAGCCAAACTATTAGAGACACAGTGCTCATATTCTATATGCAGCGTTATACAGAGTCCCTATGCATTAAAATAATCACATATTAAGCGTTGGACTGCCCCATTTGGTTGAACACCTAATATTCCAAAAATGTCAATTACAGGCAAACTATTAGAGGCACGGAGTTAATATTGTTAATATGCCTCGTTATACCGAGTCCCAAAACATTGGTATAACCACATATTAAGCGTTGGACTGCCCCATGAGGATGAACACCTAATATTCCAAAAATGTCCGTTACAGCCAAACTATTAGAGACACAATGTTCATATTGTATATGCAGCGTTTTACAGAGGCCCAAAGCATTAATATAGTCACTTATTAAGCGTTGGACTGCCCCATGTGGTTGAACACCTAATATTCCAAAAATGTCCGTTACAGCCAAACTATTAGAGACACAGTGTTCATATTGTATATGCAGCGTTATACAGAGTCCCAAAACATTACTATAATCACATATTAAACGTTGGACTGCAACATGTGGTTGAACACCTAATATTCCAAAAATGTCCGTTACAGCCAAACTATTAGAGACACTGTTTTCATATTGTACATGCAGCGTTATACAGAGTCCCAAAGCATTAATATAGTCACTTATTAAGCGTTGGACTGTAATTTGTGGTCGAACACCTAATATTCCAAAAATGCCCGTTACAGCCAAACTATTAGGGACACAGTGTTCATATTGTATATGCAGCGTTTTACAGAGGCTCAAAGCATTAATATGGTCACTTATTAAGCGTTGGACTGCCCCATGTGGTTGAACACCTAATATTCCAAAAATGTCCATTACAACCACACTATTAGAGACACAGTGTTCATATTGTATATGTAACGTTTTACAGAGTCCCAAAACAATACTATAATCACATATTAAGCGTTGGACTGCAACATGTGGTTGAACACTTAATATTCCAAAAGTGTCAGTTACAGCCAAACTATAAGAGGCACAGAGTTTATACTGTATATGCAGCGTTATACACAGTCCCAAAGCATTACTTTAACCACATATTAAGCTTTGCACTGCCCCATGTGGTAGAACACCTAATATTCCAAAAATGCCCGTTACAGCCAAACTATTAGAGACACAGTGTTCATATTTTATATGCATGGTTTTACAGAGGCCCAAAGCATTAATATAGTCACTTATTAAGCGTTGGACTGCAACATGAGGTCGAACACCTAATATTTCAAAAGTGTCAGTTAAAGAAAAACTATAAAAGGCAATAGGTTCATATTGTATATGCAGCGTTATACAGAGGCCCAAAGCATTACTTTAACCACATATTAAGCGTTGGTCTGCCCCATGTGGATGAACACCTAATATTTAAAAAATGTCCGTTACAGCCTAACTATTAGTGGCACAGTGCTCATATTGTATATGCAGCGTTATACAGAGTCTTTATGCATTAATATAATCACATATTAAGCGTTGGACTGCCCCATTTGGTTGAACACCTAATATTACAAAAATTTCAGTTACAGCCAAACTATAAGAGGCACAGAGTTCATTTTGTATAAGCAGCGCTGTACAGAGTCCCAAAACATTACTATAATCAATTGTTAAGCGTTGGACTGCAACATGTATTTGATTACCTAATATTCCAAAAATGTCCGTTACAGCCAAACTATTAGAGACACAGTGTTCATATTTTATATGCAGGGTTTTACAGAGGCCCAAAGCATTAATATAGTCACATATTAAGCGATGGACTGCAACATGTGGTCGAACACCTAATATTCCAAAAATATCCGTTACAGGCAAACTATTAGAGACACAGTGTTCATATTTTATATGCAGGGTTATACAGAGGCCCAAAGCATTACTTTAACCACATATTAAGCGTTAAACTGCCCCATGTGGTTGAACACCTAATATTTCAAAAATGTCCGTTACAGCCAAACTATTAGAGACACAGTGTTCATATTGTATATGCAGCGTTATACAAAGTCCCAAAACATTACTATAATCACATATTAAGCGTTGGACTGCCCCATGAGGATGAACACCTAATATTCCAAAATTGTCCGTTACAGCCAAACTAAAAGAGACACAGTGTTCATATTTTAAATGCAGGGTTTTACAGAGGCCTAAAGCATTACTTTAACCACATATTAAGCTTTGCACTGCCCCATGTGGTTGAACACCTAATATTCCTAAAATGTCCGTTACAGTTAAACTATTAGAGACACAGTGTTTATATTTTATATGCATGGTTTTACAGAGGCCCAAAGCATTAATATAGTCACTTATTAAGCGTTGGACTGCAACATGTGGTCGAACACCTAATATTCCAAAAGTGTCAGTTACAGAAAAACTATAAGAGGCATTAAGTTCATATTGAATATGCAGCGTTATACAGAGGCCCAAAGCATTACTTTAACCACATATTAAGCGTTGGACTGCCCCATGTGGTTGAACACCTAATATTTCTAAAATGTCCGTTACAGCCTAACTATTAGTGGCACAGTGCTCATATTGTATATGCAGCGTTATACAGAGTCCCTATGCATTAATATAATCACATATTAAGCGTTGGACTGCAACATGTAATGTAACACCTAATATTCCAAAAGTGTCAGTTACCGCCAAACTATAAGAGGCACAGAGTTCATACTGTATATGCAGCGATATACAGAGTCCCAAAGCATTACTTTAACCACATATTAAGCTTTGCACTGCCCCATGTTGTTGATCACCTAATATTACAAAAATGTCAGTTACAGCCAAACTATTAGAGACACAGTGTTCATATTTTATATGCAGGGTTTTACAGAGGCCCAAAGCATTAATTTAGTCACTTATTAAGCGTTGGACTGCAATATGTATTCGAACACCTAATATTACAAAAATGTCATTTACAGCCAAACTATTAGAGACACAGAGTTCATATTTTATATGCAGGAGTAGTTATCTTGGGGTGATACTGTGACCCGATGGCGCTTCTGATGGCACATACCATCAGCAGAGACCATCCAATAGGGGGGTCTCCAGAAGGTCCTACAAGAATTTCTACAAGAAGTGCAAAAGAAGTCTTGTACACGGTAAGACATTCCTAGTCACATGTGATGGCATGTATCCATCCTCAGGGCCCATTCAATAAGGGTGTGGTAGGGGGATGATCTCCAGAAGGAGACGGTCCACCAAGAAAAAGTAGAAGAACTTCTTCAAGAGGTGCGCTGCAGAAGAAGTCTTGTATATGAGCACGCGCGCGTACACACGCATTCATCACGGTATGGGTATGAGGGATGTTTTCCTTGTTGGTGATGGACACATAGGCGCGCACGCACACACACACGCACGTACGCATACAAGACTTATCCAGCCAAGGCCAGGGTAGGCTGGTCATCTCCAGAGTATTGTAGAAGAGATTTAAGAAAAGGTGTTGGTGATGGATAGAAATTTAAAAAGGAAAACTAGAAACTAGTGTAACATTTTACCAATAGATGTCACTAGTGAAAAATTGATTTTTCTTGTACATATACAATAATCGAATTTATTTCGGTATGGATCAGGCTGGGCTGGGCCGGGCCAGGCTAGGCTGGGCTGGGCTATTGGAGAATTGATTGATTGATTGATTAGTTAATTAGTAATTTTGGGTATTTATTGAAATATTTATTTAGTAAAAAGTGACCAACATTATCTAGTGACTGCAGCGCGATTCGAACCTGTGCTATATCAATGCTACTTACCTACAAATACATTACATTTACCACTAGGCTAATGAGATCATTTAAATAATTCTGTAGAAATAACATAGAACATCTTTCCATTTTTGTTTTAGAACACCATGATATTTAAATTTAAATTTAAATTATGCGCATAAGAAATCTGTGACATTTAATTTAAGAGGAGGGGCTGTACTAGGCTAATTATAGAGTAAACAATGGATTATTTGAAGAATATTTATTAATATAAAACATTATATGTATTATTACATGACATAAGTTTAATCAAATACTTAATTATACTATATTGGTGTTACTAATCCAAGAATTATGTGTATTATCGAAGCCTAACCATTTAACAAATACTTTATTTTTATGTCTTTTTAAAATTTTTTCAACCAAATACACATCTGGGTATTTTACTTTTTGTAATTGTTCTTTATAGAAACAGCCAGCTATATCATGATTCTTACTATCTTTTAAAAAATAAGTAATTGGGTTAGTAAGATTCACTTTTTGAATTTTAAATATCTCTGTAGACCAATTAGGTAAATATTTTTTTGCAAAGACCCCTCTTACTTTAGATATTCTAACGTGATCCCCCACATTAAATTTAATATTTTCAAAGTCAACCATTTTTATGTTATTGTAGGCTGTATTTAATAAGTGTTTTTCATGTTTTTTTTTAACATCTATTGGTTTCATTCCAATTGTTCTATGTTTTTTAGTGTTATATTGTAAGATAATCTCAGGTAAAATTTTAATCCATTTATAATGTCCATATAGATTGAATTTTTTCCACATCATTGTTTTCAGAGTTCTAATGACTCTCTCAACAATTGACGCTTTTTTCTCACTAAATGTATTGTAATGATTTACATTATACTTGTAAAACATTTTTTTAAAATCTTTAGATATAAATTCTTTCCCTTGATCAGTTTGTAAATTTTTTGGGCATTGATTTTTTAGTATATTTTCCATATTATTGGAAACTTCTATAGTCGATTTTGATTTTAATGGATATGCCCATACATATTTAGAAAAACAGTTTATTACAATTAGGATATATTTATATCCATTATTTTCTTTAGCGTATGGAATCATTTCTACAAGGTCAGCTTGAAATAAATCATTTAAGCCTTTTAATATCACTTTGCGTCTTTTAAAATTAATTCTTGCTGGTTTATGTAATTCATTAACAACATATTCTTTTGTACTAGTAATAAATTTTCTTTTCATGGTATATCACTTTATTCAATAATTTTAGCTTCTTGTAACTCTTCTATAATGGATTGAATTTCATTTGTGTGACCTGTATTTCCAGCTGTCTGAGATGCTATTAATAAACGTAAACGGTCAACTAGCTCATTTATATCATTCCAAAATACATAATCTATTTTGTTATTATTTGCTTCCATTAGTAATAACCCTTTACCACTTGTTATTGGAGCAATTATATTTTTATACTTTTGAGATTTGGAACCAACAACTTGTTTATTTGATTGATAAAACCTTCGTGATGCATTCGTTTTATATACAATAGTTTGATAGTTCTTTATATCATTTTCTGAATAATGTTCAGGCCTTTTTTTAAATAATAATTCATATAGACCGGGTGTACCTTTGTATTTTTTATTCTTTACATATATATCTGCACCATCTATGATTAATTCAGAATTTCCAATAAAAAATTTATCTTGTGCGGGGTTAAATCGAACTCCACACCTATGATCAAAATTGTCCCCCTCATCTTCCAACATTGCTTTAACATATCTTTTTGGTAATTCATGATATTGATCTAGATATTCATTTAAGGATGTTGCTTTTATTTCCTCAAATCGATCTTTAAATGGTTTTTTATCATTTTGATTTTCTCTACTTGTACTTGGAGTGTTATTATCCTCAGTATCACTTTTTGATGAACCTTTTGAATTAATTCGTTTTAGTATTGAAAGTTTCGATTCACTAATATTGTGTTTATTTGTAATTCTATCGATTGTTTCATTATTAGGGTTTTCGTCTTCATCATTTTCATCTTTTATTTTAAGTAATTTTTGGGGGATTTTCAATTCATCTTCAATGTTTTTTAAATGTTTAGTTACAGGAGAAAATAAATTTGCTTGCATGGTTTCATTCTGTTTTAAAAGTTTCAGTTTTTGTTTAATGTTTTTCCTTTTTGTAACTAAATGTTTTTTTAGATCTGTTTCTTTTGATTTCATTATTTTTAATTTACCTTAATTACAGATAGCCTCCTTTAAAAGAATTAGTGTATAACAGAATAGGTATGAAACTGGTTTCAAACAGGTATTTAACAGCTTTTTAACAGTTTTTGAATAGGTTTTTATTGACCAGTTCTAACTTTACTGAAGAAATCTATACTAGATATGAAGGAATTATACTTTTTCCAAGCTTATATATTGATCAAACCCCTTTCTATATCGACCGTTTTGTATTTTATAATCCTTAAATATTGAAAGAAACCCATATGGATCTTTCCAACAATTGGTACATAACCATTTAAATGTATCAAATTTCATGTCACTACCAACATGATCTAAATAAATATGTTTCAAATTTAAATCATCCTGTTTAAATAAAATAATTACATTTGAATTATCTCTAATTAAGTGTTTACTTATTTTAGCATAAGATTGACAAAGGAAAAAACAGTCTATATTATAGTGTCGTCCCATACTAAAGTATTGTCTTATAATATCTTGACCTTCAGAAATGACGTCATCGAATATTACTATTGAGTGTGGTTTTGTTTTACATGGTTGAATGATCTGCTCACTAGAATTATATGCATAGTAATTTACATCTTTTATTGGTTTTAATAGTTGTTCAATATATTTATATTTAGGTTGAAGTAAAGATTTTGAATATATGTAAACATTTTTAAATTTTAAACCATTTATATCATCAATTAATGATATCATTACATTTGTTTTTCCACATCCTGATGGACCTACGACAATAGCACGCATAGTGGTGGGGAACAATGGACCATGTTTACTTTGAATTTCTTTAATAAAATCATGGTTTTCAATATTTAAAGTTACTTTTTGTTTTATGAATTTCATTTTTAACTAGTTGTCTATTAATATAGGATGATCATTTGAAACTAATATAAAAGTATAAAATCCATTCATTTTATTATTATTATTATTTTAGACATTGAGTTAAAGTATCATGAAATATTATCATTATAGTGGAGGTGGTTTAGTTAATTCATTGATTAACAAATTACCCATAGAATTACATATTCCTGGTTATAAATTTTGTGGTCCAGGTACTAAATTAAATGAACGTTTGGCTAGAGGTGATCGTGGTATAAATATTTTAGATGAAAGTTGTCGTGAACATGATATAGCATATGCAAACCAAAAAGATATAAGGGAACGACACAAAGCTGATAAAGTACTTGCATCTACAGCCCTAAAACGGTTCAAATCATCCTCAACACCCCTAGGTGAACGATTAGCTGCATTAGGGGTTGCTGGAATTATGAAAGCTAAAGTACACCTCGGAATGGGTATTGGAATTCAATCAAGACGAAAAATACAAAAATCTCTCAGTTTGTTAAATAAAATAAAAAGAGTGTTGAATTCAATTGAACATGATTTAATAGTTTTAAATAATATAAAAGTTAGGAGGACACCGAAAAAATATTCTTTAAAGAATTATAATATTCAAAACTTACATAAATCATTGAATAAAACTAAACAATTTTTAGATTCAATTGATAATTGTTTAAGAAATGGAATTTAACCAACATTATTTTAGAATATAATTACATACAAAAATAAAAATTGTTTTATATTTAATAAATAACTATAAATTAGATATTTATAACAAAATTTAATAAAAACATAAATAGTATTGAATTGATTATGGTAATGATAGGTTGGTCTCTATAAATTTAATAATTTTAATTATGAGAACCATAAAGAAGAAATTAAATAAAAGAAAACATATTAAAACTTCAAGTTTAAAAAGAAAAAGGATAAGTAAGAAATTAAAAAGTTTTCAAAATGCCCTTTCTAATATTAAAAAAAGCATATTACTAGTGAAACCAAAAACAGTAAATGATACAATACAAGTTGCTTTGAAGAAAGCGAAATCTACCATTAATGGAAAAACAATAAGAAAACCTCGTATAATAAAAGTACCTAAAGTTGGTGGAGTTTTACCACTTATACCTATATTTGCTGCCCTATCATCACTTGGGGCACTAACAGGAGGAGTTTCAGGAATAGTGAAAGCAATTAATAGTGCTAAAGAAGCAAAACAACAATTAGATGAGGCTAAACGTCACAATCAAACTATGGAATCTATAGCTATTGGAAAGGGGTTACACTTAAGACCGTATAAAAGTGGTCATGGTCTTTTTTTAGGATTCAATACAAACCAAAAAAACAAAAAAGGGTAATATCAAAAGAAAATTATATTATGAATAAATTACCCAACAAACCTTTAACAAATTTTGAATTATTACAATATGCTAAGGATATGGAAATTAAACATTTTCGTGGGGTCTTTATGCGTGATCAATTACCTAAAAAAATTTATAAAAATGAATGTGGAATTATTAATTTAGATAGTTCAAAGAATAATGGTACACACTGGACTGCTTACAAGCGAAGTAAATCAAAAATAATCTATTTCGATAGTTATGGTAATTTACGACCACCATTAGAAATATTAGAATATTTTAAATCAAATGGTCCAGTTTATATTACATATAACTATACAAGATATCAACACTTCAACACCTTTAATTGTGGACATCTATGTTTAAAATTTCTAATTAACAATAGTAATTAAACATTTATTTAGTTATATATTTTGTTTTTTTATTAATTTGTTTATTATTCAATACAATGCCAGTTCCTATAAAAAGCGTACCCTGTGTGAGATGTGGTGGTGAAAATGACCTTGAACAAGAAAATGACAGAGTTTGTTGGGTATGTAGATATAAAGAATTTATGAGTTCTGCTGGAGAAAAACATCCACGTTTTTAGGTATATTTATAACAGATATTCATTTTATATGTATGTATAAATTGTTTTATAGAATATAATATGAATTTAAAATAAAAAGAAATATTTAAATTATACAAAATAATTTATTTTATTTGAATTACATTTTTTAATATAGGAGATATAATTTGTTCCAAATATTTCACATATTTTTTAAATATTATAGGGTTAATTATGAGGGAAAGTTCTTGAATTCGTCGTTTAAAATGTTCTCTATCAATAACTGAATTGGTCCATTGTGATCCATTTCGAGAATATTGATAAGCGAGTAGCCATGTGTACATGATATGTATTTCTATCGATTCTTTAAAAGTGACTTTTTTCTCAATTTTCTTCATATTCATATTAACAGATGATTATAAAATGAGTTTTATATTTATTATTCCATTAAACTTGAACTTGACCTTGTTTTATGAGAACAAAAATAAACATATATAGGTCGAGACATATGTGTATGTAACTTGATATAATAATAAATGAACTTATTTTTTTTTAAACACTTTTTACTTTTATTTATGAAACTCTAGCCAATGATAAATGAAATATACATTTTCCATGGCACAATTTAGATTATTAATTAGATGTTTATTACAATGAAATGATTTTAAGAATGATTTCAATTTGCCTAATGATGGACATTGCTCTTCATCATCTTCTACATTTGTAATGTCATTTTTTAAAAATCTTCTTAACCATTTCTCTTTTTGTAATCCTTTAACCATAATAACCTCATCAGATGAAATTACTTCTTTTAAATAGGACTTTATTTCTTCAATATTTAATATGTCTTCACTTTGAATATCTGGTGATAAATAATCCCATCCAAGCCCATGTATAGTATTGGTAGAGTATTGTATGTGTTTTTTCATTGTTACACTTAATGAGTGGAAATTATTTGGATATTTAATAAATTTAACCCATGAGAGTTTTGTTTTTGTGTTTAGAAATGCAATTTCTCGAACAATAAAATTTAAGTTTGTGTGTTGAAAACCTTGCACATCAATTATAAACATTTTTTTTTTTGGAATGATGAATTTAAAATTACTTCTGGTTAGTACTATTTCTCATTTAAAACTAAAATTAGATAAATTTCAATTGATTAAATAATTTATTGGTTTTCCCCACTCCTTATTTATTAAAAATTAAATATAAATTAATAGATGAAATAATTCATATTACTATATCATTTATTTATTTATTACAAACCCATATTTATAATAATTTTATTAATAATTGTATTTTAGGTAATATAAATTCCAATAAGCGTTTAATCCGTTTTAAATTAAAAGATGTAGAGAAACATTCACATGTATCTGGCCCACTCGTTGCACAATTGTTGGACCATGCACATCTTTTAAAATGATTCCCATGTCGATTACAAATAATTTCTTCCATCTCATATATTTGTAATAATTTTCGTATGACATCTATTTGTTGTATAATTGTTTTCAGTTCTTCTATTGTAATACACACATTTTTAATATTCTTATATTCACCCATTCTCTCTCTCTTATATGTATAAGTTCCCATTCAATTTATTTAAACAAACTAATAATATTTCTTAAATATCTTTGAATATATAGGTATAATCCTATACATTTTTTACTTTATTACAACTAGTCTAACATTCCATATGGGTATGTTTCAGTATAAATATAGTTTACAATTCTTTTATCATCATGAGGACTGAGAGCAATTTTATTCTGTTTAATTGAATATACTTCATGTTTATTAGATCTTATTAAATTTTGACTAACATTCATTGACTTGTTATAAAATAAACAATTATAATAATCTTCAAATGTAATTTTTCGTAATGCTGATGCTTTAATTCCTTTAGCTTTTTTTACACAATTTATATTATTATATACTTTAAATGAATACATTTTTGACTTAAGTCCAACAAATTCTTCCATTATTTGCCCACACAATTCATCTTTCATATACCCAAGTTTCTTTTTATTTTTTAGTGGTATATTGTAAACATTTTCTGGTGGATAGTCTGATGTATCAAATCTATCAATGTCTTCTTTCATATGTTCATATATGTCATTAACCTTGAATTGATAAATCAATGAATCGGTATCTGTGTATAGTAATTTGGCATTATTATGTCCAAATTTCTTTAATACATATTGGTAGTGAAAGTCATATAAAAATGTTTTTGAAATATCTAAGACACAAAATCCAATGTATATAGGTTTGTTAAATTTAACATTTAATCGTTGCATTTCAATTATAACCATATTATTATCAAAAATTGTGCAACTATGAAAATTGGGTTTTGCAATTAGAGTTTGAGCTCCATATCTTCCACCCCATTTTGTTACTATCTTCACATCCTTATATTTTCGTACTGATTCAATTGTCTTTCCAAAAAATGAGTTATTCATTAATTTAAAAAAATTTTTTTCAAATTCATTTTTACTATTTTGTCTAAGCATTGTATTAAGATCTATATATGGTTTTATCCAACGAGATTGTGTAAATTTAAGAATTCTATGGATTTTTTTCAATTTCAACCCCAAATTTAAAACTTGCTTTAAATTTATATAATGTATTACATAATTTTTTTTATCATAAAAAGTAGTGAGTAATTTTTTAATTTTATTGTTTGCCATGGGTGGTACCATATGTTCAGGACATAATGGTAAATCTTTATGCGACTCAAATAGAGTTTTTGGATATTCAAGATCTACTTCAAATATATATCCATATTCAGATTCATCAGATATACATAGAATTGTATCTATATTAAAATATTCAACATTTTTAATCCACTCAAAATTTCCTGTAGGTAAGGGAGCACACATTGCATGACCATATTGGTTATTTAAATCGAAATACATTAAATAAGATGGTGGATCATTAAAATTGTAGTTATCCATATATTTATTACATGCCTTAGCATACCTATTAGCACAATGATTTATTCCACCCCTTATACCCTTTTCAATGAAAAGAATTTGATCTACATCATCCATTAATTCTAATGTTACATTAGTCATTTTTAAACAACAATCAAAGGAAAATCCAGGTGCGGTATAATAGTGTAAGCTATCCAACTTATAAGCATCAAAACAAACATTTCTAAATTTTTCAAACACATCAGCTAATAACAATACATCTGTCCTTAAATAGAGTTCAGCATATTGTTGTAAATTTGATATTTGAAAAGTATTCCAAACATTTAATGCATGTTCATAATCTTCATTGGTTATGTGTTGATCATTTAATTCATCATAAAAATCATCAATTTTAGGTAACTTAGTTTCCCTTAATATATTCCAATTACTAAAATATTCATATGGAAAAATACCTTTACGTTTTAATAAATTAAATTCATGGTCATTCTTACAATAAGCCTTTGTTATTGTTTTATCATCATCAGACAAATATGAACTTAATTTATCTAGACTACAAGCCATGAACCTATATGAGTCGAGAAATCTGTATTCTATCTTGGTACCATTAATTTTTTTCGAAAATGAAATATATTTCTCTTTATTTATAGGTAATAATTGTATAGACCCCGGAATTTCAGTGCATAAACTTTTAATTATAAAATGACTATCATAACCACTTAAGTTGTGGAAAATAATAGGTACAATATGGGAATCTTTATAATTTAGATTGCAGGCTGCATGAGCTGCTCCTCTATAAACACCAGATAAATGACAATGATCTTTTACCTTTACCTTTACGTAATTATTTTCTTCAAATGGATTTTCACATATATGACAATATTTGGATGATTCATATTCCTTTCTTTGGTTTTCTGTTAATGGAATCATACGTAATGGATTTTTAAATATACCATCTAAATTAAATGCCAATTGTTGTAATTGTAATACAAACCAGGAAATACAATTTTTACCAGTATAAGAATTGTAAAATGAAAGAGAATTATCATATGAACACTTAAAATAATATGCTACACTAAATGCCTCATGTTTTTTATATTTCTTTGTATTACTATCAATATTCAAATCATTGTATTTTATTAGTAAACTTTCAATATCACAATATAAAACGAAAGGTACTTTTTCTTTGTATTTATAATGAGAAAACTTAAGAATTTTTTCATCACCCACAGGTAATGTCATTTTTACATTGTTCATTTTTTTACAATCAAACTGGTGACTATTTAAAGAACTGATTGTTTTAAAGCGATTTAAACATCTATCACAGAAATACATTTTGTGATGGCAATATCGTGTTTGTTGACTAAGTAAACGAGACAAATCTTTTATTAAAACAAAATGAAATATGTTTTTATAATTTTGTATTTTACTTGAATCTATTTCATTATCAGACTCTTGATTTTTTTCACTGCATGAAACCATTAACAAATTTATTTTATTAATAAAATCTTTTTTTCCTAAATAGAGTGGAACGACTATTTCTTTATTATTGTTATTTTCTCTTTCTGGTTTTTCTAATGTAAAAACATTTATAGATATATTATTCATTTTCTCAAATTTTGGAATTTGTCTTAAAGTCATTGGAAATTCAATTCCATCATAATTTAATTTAGTTGAAAAATGAGGATATGAAGATGTTCGACAAGGATTTTTAGATTTTTTAGCTGGATAAAGAGCTGCAATTACACTCCATAAAAAACAATGATTATCTTTGTTTTTAACATTTAATGTTGCTTTTGTTAGTTGAACCCAACTTGGTAATTTAATACTTATACAAGTTGGTGCACTTACATTAATCGGGTCATAAGTGTTTATATGTACCTTTAATTGTATGATTTCATATAGTGCAAGGCCAGATTCCCGTTCTTGATAAGTTTCTAATTTCGATATTATTGTGTCTTTTATATTTTCATTATAAAACTTCTTTAAATTCGTATTTAAATCAATTGTTTGATTTTTTGTTGTAAAATGTTTTATATCCGTTTCACCAGTTTGTGGTTTAATGAAATTTGCAAAGAAAGTAACATTTACTTTAATAAGAGACTTTTTTAGGGCTTCTTTAATTTTTTTTGCAAAACTTCTAAACGCTTTATTAAAAAAAATATTTGGATCCTTTATATTATAATTTAAAATAGCCCCGGTTTTTAATCGATTATTGAAACAAGATTCAACATCCACCCACATTAACTGTTGTCTTAAAGTCTTTCTTTTATTCTTATTAACAAACTCTTTTTTATATCTATGTTTAAATTGCTCTTTATAATATTTAAACAAAGCTAGATGAGCTTCTAATTTTGCATAGGAAACAAATCTATTCTTTTTCTCTATGTTTTGAAAATATTTCTTAAATAATATAACACTTTTTTTTAAAAATTTGTTGAATTTTATGAATTCCTCTTCAGTCTTAATCAATTTTCCAACTTGTTTTATTTTATTAACCATCTCTTTCGTTAGTAAATCTAATGTTAAAGGATTTACTGTTGACAAATCCATTTTTGTTAATTCTACAAAGTTTAATTATATATAAATCAATTATCAATCAATTATTACAAATAAATTGTTTTACCTTATATATTGTTTATTTAAAAGTGATATTCACACAAAAAACTGTTGTACTATACTAACTAACTGTAAGTAATATTATATAAACTTGAATCTCTCTAAAAGTTAATATAATAACAATTTCTTGAATTAATTACCACTATAAATAGCTTTAACCTCCAACCCTATTTTAAATGAAAAAAAGACATGCGCATATGACTTAGTCACTATAACTATATATAACCCCCTTATATAAAAATTTTATTTCAGTTTTAGTAATTTCTTTAATTGTTAACAATATAAACAAAACGTGATGGCAACTATACCATGTACTGTTGTTGTTAGAATAACTGAACCTCAAGAATTACCAATAGAACATGCTTTAATTGTGTTAAAACACATATTCAAGTAAGTTCAACATTAAATATTTAAAACTTGTTTAATTAAATTTTTTTCTCTATTATTATTTTTTAGATATGGTGTTCGAGATATTTATGCTCGTAATGATGACACAATTTTTATTAAATTATCTTATACACCAAAAGAAGTTACTCTTATAAATAAGTTTGGTGATCTTCCAATGAAATATATGAAGAGCTGCATTGACAATGAAAATGATTTAAAGATATTTGAGAATTTAGTACGCAAATATAACTTTGGTTTAGAACCAAATGAAGATTTGGATCAAAACATTCCATCAGTTACAAATGGCTTAAATGTTATTCCAGCCATACCCCATTCTTCATCGTCTTCTTTTTCATCAAATAAATCAATCACCTCTACTAATGAAGATTTGAAAATTCAAAAAGAGAGGAGTGAAAGAAGCAAAAAAGAGGTGGCTCGTATTCTAGATGAGGAATTCTTACATCAAGGATATGATTTAATAGGTGACGATGAAGATGAATGAGAAAATAAAACATTAAATTCAGATTTTATAATTTTATTATTTATATGTAGGTTTATAAAAAATATATAAACTATAATAAAACTTATAATCGAATAAATACAGCATCTAAAATAATAAAAAAACATAAAATAAAATAAAATTTGTTTTATACCTATGTTTATTATGAAAAATACCTCTAACTAAACAGCTATCGCTGCAGCAGGTGGTGGTTGATGTCCACTATCATCAGATTCTTCATCACTATCACTGTCAAGGAATATCTCACCATAATACCCCTCATCTTCCTCGTTATTGTCTTCTTCTGGAGCGATTACATTTCCAAGCCAATCCATTATCATTAACAATCTCTCTCTTTCATCCACTTCTCTATTTCCCTGCTCTGGTGGTGGTGATGGTGGTGGTGGTGGTGGAGGTGGTTCTTCTACTTCTCGAGGTTGTTGTTGCTGATGTGGTTCTTGTATAAGAGGTTGTACTTGACTATTATTTTTAATATAATCTTGGTAATCACGACACCGAATATGATGGTGTTTCAATGAGTGAATTTGAACAAATATATCACATACACATTTAAAAAACTTTTTTTTCTTTAAATAAGGGCGCTTTCTTCTTCTACATTGTTCAATATGTCTTAAAAAATATTTAATATTAACAATATGTCCTTTATTATAGGGACACCTTTGAAATGTAGATTTCTTATTATTCATGGTAATTATAATAGTATAAACTAAGTTGACAATTAATTATGTCACCCTTTTATATATGATTATTTCATATAGTGGGTCATTTGTAGGACAATTTTTTAATTGTTCCATAATCAAATCATTTTATTCAGTGCAAAGCATGCATTTAATTTTTTACAATAATACTTCTACAAGTGTGGTTCTTTGAATTAATCTTGGTGAGACAATAAGTATTCATTTGTTCTTAAATATAACATGAAATTGATATTCAAGAGTACAATGTAAATACCTTTATTCATTAAGTGTAGACAATAATACATGAACTTGTATTAATTAAATGCAGATTATTTACACATTTTTTCTAGAATTTTAGCAACACATCCACATTGTAAAAGCCCAAAGAAACTTATTTGATATATACTGTTTAGTAATCAAAACTGATTTATATAAAAGCAGGAGAATTAAATTAATTTAAGTTAGTTTCATTCTGTTACATTAATTAAAATGTCACAAAATCATAATAATAATAATTATTCTACTAACCGATTTAAAAAATGCCCCTACAATAGGAGGCATTATGTGCGGGAGCAATATTTGCTCTCACACATAAATAAATGTCAGAGGAGGAACCCTCGCGATAATCGAAGGTTCTTCCTATGCAAATGCAATAAATTGGTGCAAATAAATTGTATGGAGAGCCACCATCTCCATTACATATAGAAGCACAACGTCAACAAAATGAAAATGATGAGGCCTACAGTAGTGGAGATGATAGAAATGGTTCACCTCCTCCACCACCACCACCACCACCATCACCCCCGGCAGCTGGGGCAATGGCGGTTTATTAAATATATGCATTATAAGAAAAAAACATTTATTTAATATACATTCATAAATAAATAAAATATATTTTAATAATCCATTGTTTTATTTTTTCATAGTTAAATTGTAAATAAAAATCAAATACTCCTATTATAATAAATCTAATTCACCTTCCATACTTACATTATATTAACGATGTTTGTTAATGGGTTATATTTAGCTACTTTGTCGTGTATAATAAGACAATAGACGCTTGTGTTCGCTGGTATATCTTTATTTGTTTGAAATTCCAAACGAATGTCACACGTGCCCCCTTTTAAATTTTTGTCATTCTGTTGACTACAATCAATGACGATTAATGGAGCAATTGTTAAAAATTTATCATATGGAATACATGGTTCCCCAGAATTCTTATAGTAAAAAGATTCTTGAAACATGCTATACATGTGATACAAAATTGAATATTTTTTTGTATCAAAATCCAAATTTAAATCGTCATAAGGGTATACATCTGAATTAATAAATAATTTTACATTTGTTAAATTACAATGATCGAAATGACTCATATTCATAGTTGCTTTATTTTTTTTGTCTGTTTGAAAACCTATGATAACATGGCGTGGTTTTTCAAGTTGACTTGAAGAAACAATATTCCATATATGATTTTTACTATTGGAAAATAGATTTGGTTGTTCAAATAACTGCCAGGAGCGATAATTCATAGTTATATCTTTACCACTTTCAACATTCTTTAATAATTTAAGTTGTTGTTCTGTAGATACTTCTATATGTGGTATTTTAAAAACTATTCGATTTATTTCAATTTTAGGTATTTCATTAGGGTCTGTTGTTATTGTTGCATTTAAATCTGTTGATGCCCGCAATAATACAAGTTCTTGTTTAATATTGATTAATATTTTTTTATAATCCTCACAGAAACCAAATAAATTTTTTAAAGGTAAACAAATGTTAAAATGTCCAGTTGTATCAATTATATTAGGGTAGTTGAAATGATTCCAACTAGTATGTTCATATCGGTCAGTATCATTTTTTGTAAAAGAAATGTAACCTTTTAAAGTGGTAGTAATACCAACATTTCTACACCTATCAACAACTTTTCCTCCAATTTCATATCTTGCTTCATCAAACATAAAGGCAACACCATTATTTATAAATTTAATTGTATTACTTACTGTATTATCTTGATTAACAATTTTACCTTCAATTAATATAAAACTTTCAGATGGTAATGTATATATATTTTGTGTTTGAATTGGAAACCTTATTTCATCCGATAAAGATATTTTTGAGCTGGAATATGGATAGTAAGAATGAAATTGCTTCGATGTAATAGTATCATCATTATAGAGCTCTTGTCCAATATGTAAAATAGAACTCATTTTTTAAATTTTAATTTAGAACTTTAAACCCTAAAGATTGAAGAAATTGTTTATTTTCAGATGTTAATCTCATTACATTCACTTTCTTACTAAAGTTTTTAATGTTCATTTTCTTATTTATAGTATTTTTATTGATATTTTCATAAGAAGAAACAATAAATGAATTAGACCTATTATATCTAAAAACCATCACGAATTTACTATTTATTTAGAATAGATTTTAAATGTAACCTTATTGTGATCAATTCACCATTAAAATTAATTAAATTGCCACTTTGGTCAACTATTTTAACTATAATCTCATCTATATAGTTTGTATTGATTGGTAAATAAATTAAGGTAGTGGGGGAATTTACTATTTTTTCACCTGGAACAACAAGTGGGTAAAATGTATGTAATATGTGAGTCTCTTTATTATCAGCATGTGAATTTTTTACTAAAGAACAATCAATACAAATTGCATTCACATTTGAAATATTAATTGGATTTTCTGATATATGCTTAATACCAGCATAATAAATTTTTTTTTTAAATCCTAATAAAGAACCAATTGAATGTTCTTCATCAAAATGAATATTGTAAACCGATTTAATTTCACAATGTAATGTATTTAGATTTGCTTTAATAGATAACAAATAATCTTTCTCATTCTTTTCTACTATCTTTTTCCTCTCTTTTTCTATAAAATGTGCAATATCTTTTATTTCATACAATCCAGGATCAATTGCTATTTCATAGATTTTATTGGTATGTGTAAATTTCTTTTCTAATGTAGGTATAGAGAAATGAAATTTGTTATTCTCTTTAGTAACATTATTAATTGTATGATAACTAATAAAATCAACTAAAGCCACAACATTTATATCTGATTCATTTAATATTAAAGGTGGTGAGAATTTACAACTTAAAATTGATGAACGATCTGAGAGTAAAATTATATGATCATTCATTATGATTAAAAACGAACAATGTTCACATACCAACAACACCAACATTAATGATTTGATTTTATTAAAAATTCTTTTTTATATATGGTTTTAAACCTAAAATTGATTATAAAAATATTTAAAATTAAAAGATATTGAATATTTATTAAAATTTTATTGGTAAACAAGTTAAACTACAAAATATGTAAACTTTCAATTTTGCTTTTCAACTTTTGCTTTATCAGATGAACCAAATCCATTATCACCTCGTTTTTGAAAGGGGCCTTGTCCAACACGCTCCATAACATATGGGATGATATTTTTCTCCAAAATTAATTGAGCAATTTTATCACCTCTATTAAAATATGCTCTTGTTTTTCCATGATTGTACAATAAAACCTTAATATTTCCTGTATAATCTCTATCAATAACACCAGCACCAACTTCTATACCCATATTTAATGAATGGCCGGAACGGGATGCAATTCTACCATAACAACCATAAGGAAGTTGAACTTTTATTAATATATCGATTAATTCACGAGCACCTGGGTCAATAGTAAAATCCATGGGTGTTATTAAATCAAATCCAGCACTTAATATACTAGCTCTCGTTGGTGAGAAAGCCATTTCTGATACTCTCACAATATGTAATAATGGGTCTTCAGTTGTTCTACTAGTTGTCATGTTTTTTTTTTTAATTTATATTTAAAATACCTTAAATAAAAACTATAATAAAAAAATAAATTTAAAATCGAATTATAACTTACGAGAAATATTTCTTGGTATATAATTTCAGATAATTCTTATATGTATATATTGAATTCTTAATTAAACTGAAAAAAATTTCAAACTGTAATGAATAGAACCATTAAAAAATTATATATCATTTAAATAACACCCCCCCTCCTCTTAAATTAAATGTCACAGATTTCTTATGCGCATAATTTAAATTTAAATTTAAATATCATGGTGTTCTAAAACAAAAATGGAAAGATGTTCTATGTTATTTCTACAGAATTATTTAAATGATCTCATTAGCCTAGTGGTAAATGTAATGTATTTGTAGGTAAGTAGCATTGATATAGCACAGGTTCGAATCGCGCTGCAGTCACTAGATAATGTTGGTCACTTTTTACTAAATAAATATTTCAATAAATACCCAAAATTACTAATTAACTAATCAATCAATCAATCAATTCTCCAATAGCCCAGCCCAGCCTAGCCTGGCCCGGCCCAGCCCAGCCTGATCCATACCGAAATAAATTCGATTATTGTATATGTACAAGAAAAATCAATTTTTCACTAGTGACATCTATTGGTAAAATGTTACACTAGTTTCTAGTTTTCCTTTTTAAATTTCTATCCATCACCAACACCTTTTCTTAAATCTCTTCTACAATACTCTGGAGATGACCAGCCTACCCTGGCCTTGGCTGGATAAGTCTTGTATGCGTACGTGCGTGTGTGTGTGCGTGCGCGCCTATGTGTCCATCACCAACAAGGAAAACATCCCTCATACCCATACCGTGATGAATGCGTGTGTACGCGCGCGTGCTCATATACAAGACTTCTTCTGCAGCGCACCTCTTGAAGAAGTTCTTCTACTTTTTCTTGGTGGACCGTCTCCTTCTGGAGATCATCCCCCTACCACACCCTTATTGAATGGGCCCTGAGGATGGATACATGCCATCACATGTGACTAGGAATGTCTTACCGTGTACAAGACTTCTTTTGCACTTCTTGTAGAAATTCTTGTAGGACCTTCTGGAGACCCCCCTATTGGATGGTCTCTGCTGATGGTATGTGCCATCAGAAGCGCCATCGGGTCACAGTATCACCCCAAGATAACTACTTGCAGGGTTTTACAGAGGCCCAAAGCATTAATATAGTCACTTATTAAGCGTTAAACTGCCCCATGTGGTTGAACACCTAATATTTCAAAAATGTCCGTTACAGCCTAACTATTAGAGACACAGTGTTCATATTGTACATGCAGGGTTTTACAGAGGCCCAAAGCATTAAAATAGTCACTTATTAAGCGTTGGACTGCAACATGTGGTCGAACACCTAATATTCCAAAAGTGTCAGTTACAGCCAAACTATAAGAGGCACAGAGTTTATACTGTATATGCAGCGTTATACAGAGTCCCAAAGCATTACTTTAACCACATATTAAGCTTTGCACTGCCCCATGTGGTTGAACACCTAATATTCCAAAAATGTCGGTTACAGCAAATCTATTAGAGACACAGTGTTCATATTTTATATGCAGGGTTTTACAGAGGCCCAAAGCATTAATATAGTCACTTATTAAGCGATGGACTGCAACATGTGGTCGAACACCAAATATTCCAAAATTGACAGTAACAGCCAAACTATAAGAGGCACAGAGTTCATTTTGTATAAGCAGCGTTTTACAGAGGCCCAAATCATTAATATAGTAACTTATTAAGCGTTGGACTGCTCCATGTGGTTGAACACCTAATATTCAAAAAATGTCCGTTACAGCCAAACTATTAGAGACACAGTGTTCATATTGTATATGCAGCGTTTTACAGAGGCCCAAAGCATTAATATAGTCACTTATTAAGCGTTGGACTGCCCCATGTGGTTGAACACCTAATATTCCAAAAATGTCCATTACAGAGACACTATTAGAGACACAGTGTTCATATTGTATATGCAGCGTTATACAGAGTCCCAAAGCATTACTTTAACCACATATTAAGCTTTGCACTGCCCCATGTGGTTGAACACCTAATATTCCAAAAATGTCCGTTACAGCCAAACTATTAGAGACAAAATGTTCATATTTTATATGCAGGGTTTTACAGAGGCCCAAAGCATTAATATAGTCACTTATTAAGCGATGGACCGCAACATGTAATCGAACACCTAATATTCCAAAAATGTCCCTTAGAGCCAAACTATTAGAGACACAGTGTTCATATTGTACATGCATGGTTTTACAGAGGCCCAAAGCATCAATATAGTCACTTATTAAGCGTTGGACTGCAACATGTGGTCGAACACCTAATATTCCAAAGGTGTCAGTTACAGCCAAACTATAAGAGGCACAGAGTTCATACTGTATATGCAGCGATATACAGAGTCCCAAAGCATTACTTTAACCACATATTAAGCTTTGCACTGCCCCATGTTGTTGATCACCTAATATTACAAAAATGTCAGTTACAGCCAAACTATTAGAGACACAGTGTTCATATTTTATATGCAGGGTTTTACAGAGGCCCAAAGCATTAATTTAGTCACTTATTAAGCGTTGGACTGCAATATGTATTCGAACACCTAATATTACAAAAATGTCAGTTACAGCCAAACTATTAGAGACACAGAGTTCATATTTTATATGCAGGGTTTAACAGAGGCCCAAAGCATTAATATAGTCACTTATTAAGCGTTAAACTGCCCCATGTGGTTGAACACCTAATATTTCAAAAATGTCCGTTACAGCCTAACTATTAGAGACACAGTGTTCATATTGTATATGCAGCGTTATACAAAGTCCCAAAACATTACTATAATCACATATTAAGCGTTGGACTGCCCCATGAGGATGAACACCTAATATTCCAAAAATGTCCGTTTCAGCCAAACTAAAAGAGACACAGTGTTCATATTTTAAATGCAGGGTTTTACAGAGGCCTAAAGCATTACTTTAACCACATATTAAGCTTTGCACTGCCCCATGTGGTTGAACTCCTAATATTCCTAAAATGTCCGTTACAGTTAAACTATTAGAGACACAGTGTTCATATTTTATATGCATGGTTTTACAGAGGCCCAAAGCATTAATATAGTCACTTATTAAGCGTTGGACTGCAACATGTGGTCGAACACCTAATATTCCAAAAGTGTCAGTTACAGAAAAACTATAAGAAGCATTAAGTTCATATTGAATATGCAGCGTTATACAGAGGCCCAAAGCATTACTTTAACCACATATTAAGCGTTGGACTGCCCCATGTGGTTGAACACCTAATATTCCAAAAATGTCCATTACAGCCACACTATTAGAGACACAGTGTTCATATTGTATATGCAGCGTTTTACAGAGTCCCAAAACAATACTATAATCACATTAAGCGTTGGACTGCAACATGTGGTTGAACACTTAATATTCCAAAAGTGTCAGTTACAGCCAAACTATAAGAGGCACAGAGTTTATACTGTATATGCAGCGTTATACAGAGTCCCAAAGCATTAATATAGTCACTTATTAAGCGTTGGACTGCAATTTGTGGTCGAACACCTAATATTCCAAAAATGCCCGTTACAGCCAAACTATTAGAGACACAGTGTTCATATTGATCATGCAGCTTTTGACAGAGGCCCAAAGCATTAATATAGTCATTTATTAAGCGTTGGACTGCAACATGTGGTCGAACACTTAATATTCCAAAAATGACAGTAACAGCCAAACTATAAGAGGCATAAAGTTCATATTGTATATGCAGCGTTATACAGAGTCCTTATGCATTAATATAATCACATATTAAGCGTTGGACTGCCCCATGTGGTTGAACACCTAATATTCCAAAAATGTCCATTACAGCCACACTATTAGAGACACAGTGTTCATATTGTATATGAAGCGTTATACAGAGTCCCAAAACAATACTATAATCACATATTATGCGTTGGACTGCAACATGTGGTTGAACACTTAATATTCCAAAAGTGTCAGTTACAGCCAAACTATTAGAGTCACAGTGTTCTATATTGTATATGCAGCGTTTTACAGAGGCTCAAAGCATTAATATAGTCACTTATTAAGCGTTGGACTGCCCCATGTGGTTGAACACCTAATATTCCAAAAATGTCCATTACAGCCACACTATTAGAGACACAGTGTTCATATTGTATATGCAGCGTTTTACAGAGTCCCAAAACAATACTATAATCACATATTAAGCGTTGGACTGCAACATGTGGTTGAACACTTAATATTCCAAAAGTGTCAGTTACAGCCAAACTATAAGAGGCACAGAGTTTATACTGTATATGCAGCGTTATACAGAGTCCCAAAGCATTACTTTAACCACATATTAAGCTTTGCACTGCCCCATGTGGTTGAACACCTAATATTCCAAAAATGTCCGTTACAGCCAAACTATTAGAGACACAGTGTTCATATTTTATATGCATGGTTTTACAGAGGCCCAAAGCATTAATATAGTCACTTATTAAGCGTTGGACTGCAACATGAGGTCGAACACCTAATATTTCAAAAGTGTCAGTTACAGAAAAACTATAAAAGGCAATAGGTTCATATTGTATATGCAGCGTTATACAGAGGCCCAAAGCATTACTTTAACCACATATTAAGCGTTGGACTGCCCCATGTGGTTGAACACCTAATATTTCAAAAATGTCCGTTACAGCCTAACTATTAGTGGCACAGTGCTCATATTGTATATGCAGCGTTATACAGAGTCTTTATGCATTAATATAATCACATATTAAGCGTTGGACTGCCCCATTTGGTTGAACACCTAATATTACAAAAATTTCAGTTACAGCCAAACTATAAGAGGCACAGAGTTCATTTTGTATAAGCAGCGCTGTACAGAGTCCCAAAACATTACTATAATCAAATGTTAAGCGTTGGACTGCAACATGTATTTGATTACCTAATATTCCAAAAATGTCCGTTACAGCCAAACTATTAGAGACACAGTGTTCATATTTTATATGCAGGGTTTTACAGAGGCCCAAAGCATTAATATAGTCACTTATTAAGCGTTAAACTGCCCCATGTGGTTGAACACCTACTATTTCAAAATGTCCGTTACAGCCTAACTATTAGAGACACAGTGTTCATATTGTACATGCAGGGTTTTACAGAGGCTTAAAGCATTAAAATAATCACTTATTAAGCGTTGGACTGCAACATGTGGTTGAACACTTAATATTCCAAAAGTGTCAGTTACAGCCAAACTATAAGAGGCACAGAGTTTATACTGTATATGCAGCGTTATACAGAGTCCCAAAGCATTACTTTAACCACATATTAAGCTTTGCACTGCCCCATGTGGTTGAACACCTAATATTCCAAAAATGTCCGTTACAGCCACACTATTAGAGACACAGTGTTCATATTTTATATGCATGGTTTTACAGAGGCCCAAAGCATTAATATAGTCACTTATTAAGCGTTGGACTGCAACATGAGGTCGAACACCTAATATTTCAAAAGTGTCAGTTACAGAAAATCTATAAAAGGCAATAGGTTCATATTGTATATGCAGCGTTATACAGAGGCCCAAAGCATTACTTTAACCACATATTAAGCGTTGGACTGCCCCATGTGGTTGAACACCTAATATTTCAAAAATGTCCGTTACAGCCTAACTATTAGTGGCACAGTGCTCATATTGTATATGCAGCGTTATACAGAGTCTTTATGCATTAATATAATCACATATTAAGCGTTGGACTGCCCCATTTGGTTGAACACCTAATATTACAAAAATTTCAGTTACAGCCAAACTATAAGAGGCACAGAGTTCATTTTGTATAAGCAGCGCTGTACAGAGTCCCAAAACATTACTATAATCAAATGTTAAGCGTTGGACTGCAACATGTATTTGATTACCTAATATTCCAAAAATGTCCGTTACAGCCAAACTATTAGAGACACAGTGTTCATATTTTATATGCAGGGTTTTACAGAGGCCCAAAGCATTAATATAGTCACATATTAAGCGATGGACTGCAACATGTGGTCGAACACCTAATATTCCAAAAATGTCCGTTACAGGCAAACTATTAGAGACACAGTGTTCATATTTTATATGCAGGGTTATACAGAGGCCCAAAGCATTACTTTAACCACATATTAAGCGTTAAACTGCCCCATGTGGTTGAACACCTAATATTTCAAAAATGTCCGTTACAGCCTAACTATTAGTGGCACAGTGCTCATATTGTATATGCAGCGTTATACAGAGTCCCTATGCATTAATATAATCACATATTAAGCGTTGGACTGCAACATGTAATGTAACACCTAATACTCCAAAAGTGTCAGTTACCGCCAAACTATAAGAGGCACAGAGTTCATACTGTATATGCAGCGATATACAGAGTCCCAAAGCATTACTTTAACCACATATTAAGCTTTGCACTGCCCCATGTTGTTGATCACCTAATATTACAAAAATGTCAGTTACAGCCAAACTATTAGAGACACAGTGTTCATATTTTATATGCAGGGTTTTACAGAGGCCCAAAGCATTAATTTAGTCACTTATTAAGCGTTGGACTGCAATATGTATTCGAACACCTAATATTACAAAAATGTCAGTTACAGCCAAACTATTAGAGACACAGAGTTCATATTTTATATGCAGGGTTTTACAGAGGCCCAAAGCATTAATATAGTCACTTATTAAGCGTTAAACTGCCCCATGTGGTCGAACACCTAATATTCCAAAAGTGTCAGTTACAGCCAAACTATAAGAGGCACAGAGTTTATACTGTATATGCAGCGTTATACAGAGTCCCAAAGCATTACTTTAACCACATATTAAGCTTTGCACTGCCCCATGTGGATGAACACCTAATATTCCAAAAATGTCGGTTACAGCCAAACTATTAGAGACACAGTGTTCATATTTTATATGCAGGGTTTTACAGAGGCCCAAAGCATTAATATAGTCACTTATTAAGCGATGGACTGCAACATGTGGTCGAACACCAAATATTCCAAAATTGACAGTAACAGCCAAACTATAAGAGGCACAGAGTTCATTTTGTATAAGCAGCGTTTTACAGAGGCCCAAATCATTAATATAGTCACTTATTAAGCGTTGGACTGCTCCATGTGGATGAACACCTAATATTCAAAAAATGTCTGTTACAGCCAAACTATTAGAGACACAGTGTTCATATTGTATATGCAGCGTTTTACAGAGGCCCAAAGCATTAATATAGTCACTTATTAAGCGTTGGACTGCCCCATGTGGTTGAACACCTAATATTCCAAAAATGTCCATTACAGAGACACTATTAGAGACACAGTGTTCATATTGTATATGCAGCGTTATACAGAGTCCCAAAGCATTACTTTAACCACATATTAAGCTTTGCACTGCCCCATGTGGTTGAACACCTAATATTCCAAAAATGTCCGTTACAGCCAAACTATTAGAGACAAAATGTTCATATTTTATATGCAGGGTTTTACAGAGGCCCAAAGCATTAATATAGTCACTTATTAAGCGATGGACTGCAACATGTAATCGAACACCTAATATTCCAAAAATGTCCCTTACAGCCAAACTATTAGAGACACAGTGTTCATATTGTACATGCATGGTTTTACAGAGGCCCAAAGCATCAATATAGTCACTTATTAAGCGATGGACTGCAACATGTGGTCGAACACCTAATATTCCAAAAATGTCCGTTACAGGCAAACTATAAGATGCACAGAGTTTATACTGTATATGCAGCGTTATACAGAGTCCCAAAGCATTAATATAGTCACTTATTAAGCGTTGGACTGCCCCATGTGGTTGAACACCTAATATTCCAAAAATGTCCATTACAGAAACACTATTAGAGACACAGTGTTCATATTGTATATGCAGCGTTATACAGAGTCCCAAAGCATTACTTTAACCACATATTAAGCTTTGCACTGCCCCATGTGGTTGAACACCTAATATTCCAAAAATGTCCGTTACAGCCAAACTATTAGAGACACAGTGTTCATATTTTATATGCAGCGTTATACTGTGATGAACCGAGTTCGCGGAAAAAGGGGCTAGTGAAATATTTTTCCCACTAGCACGTGTAGGGCAATTCTTTAGGGTAAGTCGTAAACGACTTGAATCTTTTTGTCAGAAATGTATGGCGCACATCTGTGGAGCCTTTTCAGTATTTTTCTCTATTTAAGTTTCTGTAAATATTTTGTTCGCGATTATAAAAAATTATTGCCCTTCAGGCTTTTAGTTTATTATTTTATTAGAAAGTTGTGCACTTTTTCTAGGAATAGCACATGTTTTAGTGCGTCTAGAAAAATGTGTTTAGGTTTTAGTTTATTGACCATGTCGACGAAAATATGCCGAAAAAGGCCAACAAGCTACAGCTTGTTCGTTTTTCCCTATAATTATAGAAATCCTTTGTTTTTAAATTTTTGCTACGTTTAATAGATATGTTTTACGCCGAATTGCGGTGGCGGGTACTTCAGCGAGTCACGGGGTAACGAAAGTTTACCTGCATTTCACATTCAAGCCCAACACCTGCCGCGCGAGTACCTGTTACCTCGGTTCGGTTTACGATATGTATATACCATGTATAGGTGTTCAGGGACACCTTAATTTCCCTGTACAAACAGTAAATGAATTGTTTGTTTTTATTAATTTTGTGTGTTAATTTTAGTTTAATTTGTAAGTGTAAAAGCTGTTCTGAGGGGGAGAAGTACCTCCCAATCGAGCCAATCGGATGGCTAGTTATGCGAACCACCCGAGAAGTGGTGGGTGTTCAGGGTAGTTTTACGTTTTTTTCGGGACGTTGAGAGTTAGTAAATTTTTCACCACCGATTCGAGTAGTTGAGACTCTCGAATGAGTTGAGTTCTCGTTTTTGAAGAACAATTTTCACCGGAAAAGGGATTTATTCAGTTTCCATCATCAGTGATAATCCAGTTTTCAAGATACTCTCACAACAGGTACTGTTCCTTTTAGAAATTATGTACTTTCATAACGATACTGTTAAACTGCGTTAAATATCTTCGGTGTTTCGCGATAATTTTTAGATTGATTGTTTCAAATATTAGTTCACGGTACGCGTATATTCTTGGAACTTTTACGGCGAAACCCTCTCCAACTGTCGGCCTCCTGCCCTAGCCCTAATTAATGCTTTCTTCTAGGGCCAAGTAGTGCCAACGTTTTAAAGTACGGTTACGCCCTGCCAACATTAAAGTACGGTTACGCCCTGCCAACATTAAAGTACGGTTACGCCCTGCCAACGCTAAAGTACGGTTACGCCCTGCCAACGCTAAAGTACGGTTACGCCCTGCCAACGAGGGAGCACTAATACCTTTGATAGACCTATAAAAAAGAGTATTGCGATTACGCAAAGAAACAAAACCCCATCCAAAGAGCCGACCACCTGAGAGGGATCGTAGCCGATTGCCACGATCAAATCGCGATCGTTTTACTTTTAATTTTAATTTAATATTTCGTCGAGACTCAGGACAGCTTATTCGTTAGCACGGAATTTTTCCTGTTCGATTGTTTTGTTTTGGTTTTATGTATCTAGTTTCGTACGTTATGTTGGAATGTTAAAATAAATTGCGATACACTTACAAAATGAATTAACGATTTTTATTTAGCAACTATTTCTCCAGTTTTCAAGTTCGCGTGCCCACTACTTCGAATAATTGAGCCCGGTTCCTGTTACGGCGTCCTTTTAGATAAAAAAATATTTAAAAACACAACGTAGGGTCTGACTAGACGTTCGTGGGTGTGGTGAAAGCCGGCTCTGTCTTCACCGATAGAAAGGGCGTCCACTACAATACAGAGTCCTAAAACATTACTATAATCACATATTAAGCGTTGGACTGCAACATGTAATGTTACACCTAATATTCCAAAAGTGTCAGTTACAGCCAAACTATAAGAGGCACAGAGTTCATACTGTATATGCAGCGTTATACAGAGGCCCAAAGCATTACTTTAACCACATATTAAGCGTTGGACTGCCCCATGTGGTTGAACACCTAATATTTCTAAAATGTCCGTTACAGCCTAACTATTAGTGGCACAGTGCTCATATTGTATATGCAGCGTTATACAGAGTCCCTATGCATTAATATAATCACATATTAAGCGTTGGACTGCAACATGTAATGTAACACCTAATATTCCAAAAGTGTCAGTTACCGCCAAACTATAAGAGGCACAGAGTTCATACTGTATATGCAGCGATATACAGAGTCCCAAAGCATTACTTTAACCACATATTAAGCTTTGCACTGCCCCATGTTGTTGATCACCTAATATTACAAAAATGTCAGTTACAGCCAAACTATTAGAGACACAGTGTTCATATTTTATATGCAGGGTTTTACAGAGGCCCAAAGCATTAATTTAGTCACTTATTAAGCGTTGGACTGCAATATGTATTCGAACACCTAATATTACAAAAATGTCCGTTACAGCCTAACTATTAGGGACACAGTGTTCATATTGTACATGCAGGGTTTTACAGAGGCCCAAAGCATTAAAATAGTCACTTATTAAGCGTTGGACTGCAACATGTGGTCGAACACCTAATATTCCAAAAGTGTCAGTTACAGCCAAACTATAAGATGCACAGAGTTTATACTGTATATGCAGCGTTATACAGAGTCCCAAAGCATTACTTTAACCACATATTAAGCTTTGCACTGCCCCATGTGGTTGAACACCTAATATTCCAAAAATGTCCGTTACAGCCAAACTATTAGAGACAAAATGTTCATATTTTATATGCTGGGTTTTACAGAGGCCCAAAGCATTAATATAGTCACTTATTAAGCGATGGACTGCAACACGTAATCGAACACTTAATATTCCAAAAATGTCCCTTACAGCCAAACTATTAGAGACACAGTGTTCATATTGTACATGCAGGGTTTTACAGAGGCCCAAAGCATTAAAATAGTCACTTATTAAGCGATGGACTGCAACATGTGGTCGAACACCTAATATTCCAAAAATGACAGTAACAGCAAAACTATAAGAGGCATAAAGTTCATATTGTATATGCAGCGTTATACAGAGGCTCAAAGCATTAATATAGTCACTTATTAAGCGTTGGACTGCCCCATGTTGTTGAACACCTAATATTCCAAAAATGTCCATTACAGAAACACTATTAGAGACACAGTGTTCATATTGTATATGCAGCGTTATACAGAGTCCCAAAGCATTACTTTAACCACATATTAAGCTTTGCACTGCCCCATGTGGTTAAACACCTAATATTCCAAAAATGTCCGTTACAGCCAAACTATTAGAGACAAAATGTTCATATTTTATATGCAGGGTTTTACAGAGGCCCAAAGCATTAATATAGTCACTTATTAAGCGATGGACTGCAACATGTAATCGAACACCTAATATTCCAAAAATGTCCCTTACAGCCAAACTATTAGAGACACAGTGTTCATATTGTACATGCATGGTTTTACAGAGGCTTAAAGCATCAATATAGTCACTTATTAAGCGATGGACTGCCCCATAAGTTGAACACCTAATATTCCAAAAATGTCCGTTACAGCCAAACTATAAGAGGCATAAAGTTCATATTGTATATGCAGCGTTATACAGAGTCCCAAAACATTACTGTAACCACATATTAAGCGTTGGACTGCCCCATGAGGATGAACACCTAATATTCCAAAAATGTCCGTTACAGCCAAACTATTAGAGACACAGTGTTCATATTTTATATGCAGGGTTTTACAGATGCCCAAAGCATTAATATAGTCACTTATTAAGCGTTGGACTGCCCCATAAGTTGAACACCTAATATTCCAAAAATGTCCGTTACAGCCAAACTATTAGAGACACAGTGTTCATATTTTATATGCAGGGTTTTACAGATGCCCAAAGCATTAATATAGTCACTTATTAAGCGTTGGACTGCCCCATAAGTTGAACACCTAATATTCCAAAAATGTCCGTTACAGCCAAACTATTAGAGACACAGTGTTCATATTGTATATGCAGCGTTATACAGAGTCCCAATGCATTAATTTAACCACATATTAAGCTTTGCACTGCCCCATGTGGTTGAACACCTAATATTCTAAAAATGTCCGATACAGTTAAACTATTAGAGACACAGTGTTCATATTTTATATGCAGGGTTTTACAGAGGGCCAAAGCATTAATATAGTCACTTATTAAGCGTTGGACTGCAACATGTGGTCGAACACCTAATATTCCAAAAATGTCCGTTACAGGCAAACTATTAGAGACACAGTGTTCATACTGTATATGCAGGGTTTTATAGAGGCCCAAAGCATCAATATAGTCACTTATTAAGCGATGGACTGCAACATGTGGTCGAACATCTAATATTAAAAAAATGTCCGTTACAGGCAAACTATTAGAGACACAGTGTTCATATTGTATATGCAGCGTTATACAGAGGCCCAAAGCATTACTGTAACCACATATTAAGCGTTGGACTGCCCCATGAGGATGAACACCTAATATTCCAAAAATGTCCGTTACAGCCAAACAATTAGAGACACAGTGTTCATATTTTATATGCAGGGTTATACAGAGGCCCAAAGCATTACCTTAACCACATATTAAGCGTTAAACTGCCCCATGTGGTCGAACACCTAATATTCCAAAAATGGCAGTAGCAGCCAAACAATAAGAGGCAGAGAGTTCATACTGTATATGCAGCGTTATACAAAGTCCCAAAGCATTAATATAGTCACTTATTAAGCGTTGGACTGCAATATGTGGTCGAACACCTAATATTACAAAAATGTCAGTTACAGCCAAACTATTAGAGACACAGTGTTCATATTTTATATGCAGGGTTTTACAGAGGCCCAAACATTAATATAGTCACTTATTAAGCGATGGACTGCAACATGTGGTCGAACACCTAATATTCCAAAAATGTCCGTTACAGCCAAACTATTAGAGACACCGTGTTCATATTTTATATGCATGGTTTTACAGAGGCACAAAGCATTAATATAGTCACTTATTAAGCGTTGGACTGCAACATGTGGCCGAACACCTAATATTCCAAAAATGTCCGTTACAGACAAACTATTAGAGACACAGTGTTCATATTGTACATGCAGGGTTTTACAGAGGGCCAAAGCATTAATATAGTCACTTATTAAGCGTTGGACAGCAACATGTGGTCGAACACCTAATATTCCAAAAGTGTCAGTTACAGAAAAACTATCAGAGGCATTAAGTTCATATTGTATATGCAGCTTTATACAGAGGCCCAAAGCATTACTTTAACCACATATTAAGCGTTGGAGTGCCCCATGAGGATGAACACCTAATATTTCAAAAATGTCCGTTACAGCCTAACTATTAGAGACACAGTGTTCATATTTTAAATGCAGGGTTTTACAGGGGCCTAAAGCATTAATATAGTCACTTCTTAAGCGATGGACTGCAACATGTGGTCGAACACCTAATATTCCAAAAATGACAGTAACAGCCAAACTATTAGAGACACAGTGTTCATATTGTACATGCAGGGTTTTACAGAGTCCCAAAGCATTAATATAGTCACTTCTTAAGCGTTGGACTGCAACAAGTGGTTGAACACCTAATATTCCAAAAGTGTCCGTTACAGCCAAACTATTTGAGACACTGTGTTCATATTGTACATGCAGGGTTTTACAGAGGCCCAAAGCATTAATATAGTCACTTATTAAGCGTTGGACTGCCCCATGAGGATGAACACCTAATATTCCAAAAATGTCCGTTACAGCCAAACAATTAGAGACACAGTGTTCATATTTTATATGCAGGGTTATACAGAGGCCCAAAGCATTACCTTAACCACATATTAAGCGTTAAACTGCCCCATGTGGTCGAACACCTAATATTCCAAAAATGGCAGTAGCAGCCAAACAATAAGAGGCAGAGAGTTCATACTGTATATGCAGCGTTATACAAAGTCCCAAAGCATTAATATAGTCACTTATTAAGCGTTGGACTGCAATATGTGGTCGAACACCTAATATTACAAAAATGTCAGTTACAGCCAAACTATTAGAGACACAGTGTTCATATTTTATATGCAGGGTTTTACAGAGGCCCAAACATTAATATAGTCACTTATTAAGCGATGGACTGCAACATGTGGTCGAACACCTAATATTCCAAAAATGTCCGTTACAGCCAAACTATTAGAGACACCGTGTTCATATTTTATATGCATGGTTTTACAGAGGCACAAAGCATTAATATAGTCACTTATTAAGCGTTGGACTGCAACATGTGGCCGAACACCTAATATTCCAAAAATGTCCGTTACAGACAAACTATTAGAGACACAGTGTTCATATTGTACATGCAGGGTTTTACAGAGGGCCAAAGCATTAATATAGTCACTTATTAAGCGTTGGACAGCAACATGTGGTCGAACACCTAATATTCCAAAAGTGTCAGTTACAGAAAAACTATCAGAGGCATTAAGTTCATATTGTATATGCAGCTTTATACAGAGGCCCAAAGCATTACTTTAACCACATATTAAGCGTTGGAGTGCCCCATGAGGATGAACACCTAATATTTCAAAAATGTCCGTTACAGCCTAACTATTAGAGACACAGTGTTCATATTTTAAATGCAGGGTTTTACAGGGGCCTAAAGCATTAATATAGTCACTTCTTAAGCGATGGACTGCAACATGTGGTCGAACACCTAATATTCCAAAAATGACAGTAACAGCCAAACTATTAGAGACACAGTGTTCATATTGTACATGCAGGGTTTTACAGAGTCCCAAAGCATTAATATAGTCACTTCTTAAGCGTTGGACTGCAACAAGTGGTTGAACACCTAATATTCCAAAAGTGTCCGTTACAGCCAAACTATTTGAGACACTGTGTTCATATTGTACATGCAGGGTTTTACAGAGGCCCAAAGCATTAATATAGTCACTTATTAAGCGTTGGACTGCCCCATGAGGATGAACACCTAATATTCCAAAAATGTCCGTTACAGCCAAACTATTAGAGACACAGTGTTCATACTGTATATGCAGCGTTTTACAGAGGCCCAAAGCATTAATATAGTCACTTATTAAGCGTTGGACTGCAACATGTGGTCGAACACCTAATATTCCAAAAGTGTCAGTTACAGATAAACTATAAGACGCATTAAGTTCATATTGTATATGCAGCGTTATACAGAGGCCCAAAGCATTGGTATAACCACATATTATGCGTTGGACTGCCCCATGTGGTTGAACACCTAATATTCCAAAAATGACCGTTACAGCCTAACTATTAGTGGCACAGTGCTCATATTGTATATGCAGCGTTATACAGAGTCCCTATGCATTAATATAATCACATATTAAGCGTTGGACTTCTCCATGTGGTTGAACACCTAATATTCAAAAAATGTCCTTTACAGCCTAACTATTAGTGGCACAGTGTTCATATTGTATATGCAGCGTTTTACAGAGGCCCAAAGCAATAATATAGTCACTTATTAAGCGTTGGACTGCAACATGAGGTCGAACACCTAATATTACAAAAGTGTCAGTTACAGCCAAACTATAAGAGGCACAGAGTTTATACTGTATATGCAGCGTTATACAGAGTCCCAAACCATTACTTTATCCACATATTAGCTTTGCACTGCTCCATGTGGTTGAACACCTAATGTTCCAAAAATGTCCGTTACAGCCAAACTATTAGAGACACTGTGTTCATATTGTACATGCAGGGTTTTACAGAAGCCCAAAGCATTAATATAGTCATTTATTAAGCGTTGGAATGCAACATGTGGTTAAACACCTAAGAATCCAAAAATGTCAGTAACAGCCAAACTATAAGAAGCAGAGAGTTCATACTGTATATGCAGCGTTATACAGAGTCCCAAAGCATTAATATAGTCACTTATTAAGCGTTGGACTGCAACAAGTGGTTGAACACCTAATACTCCAAAAGTGTCAATTACAGCCAAACTATAAGAGGCACAGTGTTCATATTTTATATGCAGGGTTTTACAGAAGCCCAAAGCATTAATATAGTCATTTATTAAGCGTTGGAATGCAACATGTGGTTGAACACCTAATAATCCAAAAATGTCAGTAACAGCCAAACTATAAGAGGCAGAGAGTTCATACTGTATATGCAGCGTTATACAGAGTCCCAAAGCATTAATATAGTCACTTATTAAGCGTTGGACTACAACAAGTGGTTGAACACCTAATATTCCAAAAGTGTCAGGTACAGAAAAACTATAAGATTCATTAAGTTCATATTGTATATGCAGCGTTATACAGAGGCCCAAAGCATTACTTTAACCACATATTAAGCGTTGGACTGCCCCAAGAGGATGAACACCTAATATTCCAAAAATGTCCGTTACAGCCAAACTATTAGAGACAAAGTGTTCTTATTTTATATGCAGGGTTGTACAGAGATCCAAAGCATTAATATAGTCACTTATTAAGCGATGGACTGCAACATGTGGCCGAACACCTAATATTCCATATATGTCCGTTACAGCCAAACTATTAGAGACACAGTGTTCATATTGTACATGCAGGGTTTTACAGAAGCCCAAAGCATTAATATAGTCATTTATTAAGCGTTGGAATGCAACATGTGGTTGAACACCTAATAATCCAAAAATGTCAGTAACAGCCAAACTATAAGAGGCAGAGAGTTCATACTGTATATGCAGCGTTATACAGAGTCCCAAAGCATTAATATAGTCACTTATTAAGCGTTGGACTGCAACAAGTGGTTGAACACCTAATATTCCAAAAGTGTCAGTTACAGCCAAACTATAAGAGGCACAGTATTCATATTTTATATGCAGGGTTTTACAGAGGCCCAAAGCGTTAATATAGTCATTTATTAAGCGATGGACTGCAACATGTTGTCGAACACCTAATATTCCAAAAATGACAGTAAAATCCAAACAATAAGAGGCAGAGAGTTAATACTGTATATGCAGCGTTATACAGAGTCCCAAAGCATTAATTTAGTCACTTATTAAGCGTTGGACTGCAATTTGTGGTCGAACACCTAATATAACAAAAATGTCAGTTACAGCCAAACTATATGAAGCATAAAGTTCATATTGTATATGCAGCGTTATACAGAGGCCCAAAGCTATACTTTAACCACATATTAAGCGTTGGACTGCCCCATGTGGTTGAACACCTAATATTCCAAAAATGACCGTTACAGCCTAACTATTAGTGGCACAGTGCTCATATTGTATATGCAGCGTTATACAGAGTCCCTATGCATTAATATAATCACATATTAAGCGTTGGACTTCTCCATGTGGTTGAACACCTAATATTCCAAAAATGTCCGTTACAGCCAAACTATTAGAGACACAGTGTTCATATTGTGTATGCAGCGTTTTACAGAGGCCCAAAGCATTAATATAGTCACTTATTTAGCGTTGGTCTGCAACATGTAATGTAACACCTAATATTTCAAACGTGTCAGTTACAGCCAAACTATAAGAGGCCCAGATTTCATACTGTATATGCAGCGTTATGCAGAGTCCCTAAGCATTACTTTAACCACATATTAAGCTTTGCACTGCCCCATGTGGTTGAACACCTAATATTCCAAAAATGTCCGTTACAGTTAAACTATTGCAGACACAGTGTTCATATTTTATATGCATGGTTTTACAGAGGCCCAAAGCATTAATATAGTCACTTATTAAGCGTTGGTCTGCCCCATGTGGTTGAACACCAAATATTCCAAAAATGGCCGTTACAGTCAAACTATTAGAGGCACAAAGTTCATATCGTATATGCAGCGTTATACATAGACCCAAAGCATTAAAATAGTCACTTATTAAGCGTTGGACTGCAACATGTGGTCGAAAACCTAATATTCCATAAATGTCCGTAACAGCAAAACTATTAGAGACACAGTGTTCATATTTTTTATGCAGGGTTTTACAGAGGGCCAAAGCATTAATATAGTCACTTATTAAGCGTTGGACTGCAACATGTGGTCGAACACCTAATATTCCAAAAGTGTCAATTACAGAAAAACTATAAGAGGCATTAAGTTCATATTGTATATGCAGCGTTATACAGAGGCCCAAAGCATTACTTTAACCACATATTAAGCGTTGGACTGCCCCATGAAGATGAACACCTAATATTCCAAAAATGTCCGTTACAGCCAAACTTATTAGAGACACAGTGTTCATATTTTATATGAAGGGTTTTACAGAGACCCAAACATTAATATAGTCACTTATTAAGCGATGGACTGCAACATGTGGTCGAACACCTAATATTCCAAAAATGTCCGTTACATCCAAACTATTAGAGACACAGTGTTCATATTGTACATGCAGGGTTTTTCAGAGGGCCAAAGCATTAATATAGTCACTTATTAAGCGATGGACTGCAACATGTGGTCGAACACCTAATATTCCAACAATGTCCGTTGCATCCAAACTATTAGAGACACAGTGTTCATATTTTATATGCAGGGTTATACAGAGGCCCAAAGCATTACCTTAACCACATATTAAGCGTTAAACTGCCTCATGTGGCCGAACACCTAATACTCCATAAATGTCCGTTACAGCCAAACTATTAGAGACACCGTGTTCATATTGTACATGCAGGGTCTTACAGAGGGCCAAAGCATTAATATAGTCACTTATTAAGCGTTGGACTGCAACATGTGGTCGAACACCTAATATTCCAAAAATGACAGTAACAGCCAAACAATAAGAGGCAGAGAGTTCATACTGTATATGCAGCGTTATACAGAGTCCCAAAGCATTAATATAGTCACTTATTAAGCGTTGGACTGCAATAGGTGGTCGCACACCTAATATTACAAAAATGTCAGTTACAGTTAAATTATAAGAGGCACAGAGTTAATTTTATATAAGCAGCGTTGTACAGAGTCCCAAATCATTACTATAATCACATGTTAAGCGTTGGACTGCAACATGTAGTTGATTACCTAATATTCCTAAAATGTCCGTTACAGCCATTATTAGAGACACAGTGTTCATATTTTATATGCAGGGTTTTACAGAGGCCCAAAACATTAATATAGTCCCTTATTAGGCGATGAACTGCAACATGTGGTCGAACACCTAATATTACAAAAATGTCAGTTACAGTTAAATTATAAGAGGCACAGAGTTAATTTTATATAAGCAGCGTTGTACAGAGTCCCAAATCATTACTATAATCACATGTTAAGCGTTGGACTGCAACATGTAGTTGATTACCTAATATTCCTAAAATGTCCGTTACAGCCAAACTATTAGAGACACAGTGTTCATATTTTATATGCAGGGTTTTACAGAGGCCCAAAACATTATTATAGTCACTTATTAAGCGTTGGACTGCCCCATGTGGTTGAACACCTAATATTCCAAAAATGTCCGTTACAGCCAAACTATTAGAGACACAGTGTTCATATTTTATATGCAGCGTTATACAGAGTCCTAAAACATTGCTATAATCACATATTAAGCGTTGGACTGCAACATGTAATGTAACACCTAATATTCCAAAAGTGTCAGTTACAGCCAAACTATAAGAGGCACAGAGTTCATACTGTATATGCAGCGTTATACAGAGTCCCAAAGCATTACTTTAACCACATATTAAGCTTTGCACTGCCCCATGTGGTTGAACACCTAATATTCCAAAAATGTTCGTTACAGTTAAACTATTAGAGACACAGTGTTCATATTTTTTATGCAGGGTTTTACAGAGGCCCAAAGCATTAATATAGTCACTTATTAAGCGATGGACTGCAACATGTGGTCGAACACCTAATATTCCAAAAGTGTCAGTTACAGAAAAACTATAAGAGGCATTAAATTCTTATTGTATATGCAGCGTTATACAGAGGCCCAAAGCATTACTTTAACCACATATTAAGCGTTGGACTGCCCCATGAGGATGAACACCTAATATTCCAAAAATGTCCGTTACAGCCAAACTATTAGGGACAGAGTGTTCATATTTTATATGCAGGGTTTTACAGAGACCCAAACATTAATATAGTCACTTATTAAGCGATGGACTGCAACATGTGGTCGAACACCTAATATTCCAAAAATGTCCGTTACAGCCAAACTATTAGAGACACCGTCTTCATATTGTACATGCAGGGTCTTACAGAGGGCCAAAGCATTAATATAATCACTTATTAAGCGTTGGACTGCAACATGTGGTCGAACACCTAATATTCCAAAAATGACAGTAACAGCCAAACAATAAGAGGCAGAGAGTTCATACTGTATATGCAGCGTTATACAGAGTCCCAAAGCATTAATATAGTCACTTATTAAGCGTTGGACTGCAATAGGTGGTCGCACACCTAATATTACAAAAATGTCAGTTACAGTTAAATTATAAGAGGCACAGAGTTAATTTTATATAAGCAGCGTTGTACAGAGTCCCAAATCATTACTATAATCACATGTTAAGCGTTGGACTGCAACATGTAGTTGATTACCTAATATTCCTAAAATGTCCGTTACAGCCATTATTAGAGACACAGTGTTCATATTTTATATGCAGGGTTTTACAGAGGCCCAAAACATTAATATAGTCCCTTATTAGGCGATGAACTGCAACATGTGGTCGAACACCTAATATTACAAAAATGTCAGTTACAGTTAAATTATAAGAGGCACAGAGTTAATTTTATATAAGCAGCGTTGTACAGAGTCCCAAATCATTACTATAATCACATGTTAAGCGTTGGACTGCAACATGTAGTTGATTACCTAATATTCCTAAAATGTCCGTTACAGCCAAACTATTAGAGACACAGTGTTCATATTTTATATGCAGGGTTTTACAGAGGCCCAAAACATTATTATAGTCACTTATTAAGCGTTGGACTGCCCCATGTGGTTGAACACCTAATATTCCAAAAATGTCCGTTACAGCCAAACTATTAGAGACACAGTGTTCATATTTTATATGCAGCGTTATACAGAGTCCTAAAACATTGCTATAATCACATATTAAGCGTTGGACTGCAACATGTAATGTAACACCTAATATTCCAAAAGTGTCAGTTACAGCCAAACTATAAGAGGCACAGAGTTCATACTGTATATGCAGCGTTATACAGAGTCCCAAAGCATTACTTTAACCACATATTAAGCTTTGCACTGCCCCATGTGGTTGAACACCTAATATTCCAAAAATGTTCGTTACAGTTAAACTATTAGAGACACAGTGTTCATATTTTTTATGCAGGGTTTTACAGAGGCCCAAAGCATTAATATAGTCACTTATTAAGCGATGGACTGCAACATGTGGTCGAACACCTAATATTCCAAAAGTGTCAGTTACAGAAAAACTATAAGAGGCATTAAATTCTTATTGTATATGCAGCGTTATACAGAGGCCCAAAGCATTACTTTAACCACATATTAAGCGTTGGACTGCCCCATGAGGATGAACACCTAATATTCCAAAAATGTCCGTTACAGCCAAACTATTAGGGACAGAGTGTTCATATTTTATATGCAGGGTTTTACAGAGACCCAAACATTAATATAGTCACTTATTAAGCGATGGACTGCAACATGTGGTCGAACACCTAATATTCCAAAAATGTCCGTTACAGCCAAACTATTAGAGACACCGTCTTCATATTGTACATGCAGGGTCTTACAGAGGGCCAAAGCATTAATATAATCACTTATTAAGCGTTGGACTGCAACATGTGGTCGAACACCTAATATTCCAAAAATGACAGTAACAGCCAAACAATAAGAGGCAGAGAGTTCATACTGTATATGCAGCGTTATACAGAGTCCCAAAGCATTAATATAGTCACTTATTAAGCGTTGGACTGCAATATGTGGTCGAACACCTAATATTACAAAAATGTCAGTTACAGTTAAACTATTAGAGACACAGTGTTCATATTTTATTTGAAGGGTTTTACAGAGACCCAAACATTAATATAGTCACTTATTAAGCGATGGACTGCAACATGTGGTCGAACACCTAATATTCCAAAAATGTCCGTTACATCCAAACTATTAGAGACACAGTGTTCATATTGTACATGCAGGGTTTTTCAGAGGGCCAAAGCATTAATATAGTCACTTATTAAGCGATGGACTGCAACATGTGGTCGAACACCTAATATTCCAAAAATGTCCGTTACATTCAAACTATTAGAGACACAGTTTTCATATTTTATATGCAGGGTTATACAGAGGCCCAAAGCATTACCTTAACCACATATTAAGCATTAAACTGCCTCATGTGGCCGAACACCTAATACTCCAAAAATGTCCGTTACAGCCAAACTATTAGAGACACCGTCTTCATATTGTACATGCAGGGTCTTACAGAGGGCCAAAGCATTAATATAGTCACTTATTAAGCGTTGGAATGCATCATGTGGTCGAACACATAATATTCCAAAAATGACAGTAACAGCCAAACAATAAGAGGCAGAGAGTTCATACTGTATATGCAGCGTTATACAGAGTCCCAAAGCATTAATATAGTCACTTATTAAGCGTTGGACTGCAATATGTGGTCGAACACCTAATATTACAAAAATGTCAGTTACAGTTAAACTATAAGAGGCACAGAGTTAATTTTGTATAAGCAGCGTTGTACAGAGTCCCAAATCATTACTATAATCACATGTTAAGCGTTGGACTGCAACATGTAGTTGATTACCTAATATTTCAAAAATGTCCGTTACAGCCAAACTATTAGAGACATAGTGTTCATATTTTATATGCAGGGTTTTACAGAGGCCCAAAGCATTAATATAGTCTCTTATTAAGCGTTGGACTGCCCCATGTGGTTGAACACCTAATATTCCAAAAATGTCCGTTACAGCCAAACTATTAGAGACACAGTGTTCATATTTTATATGCAGCGTTATACAGAGTCCTAAAACATTACTATAATCACATATTAAGCGTTGGACTGCAACATGTAATGTAACACCTAATATTCCAAAAGTGTCAGTTACAGCCAAACTATAAGAGGCACAGAGTTCATACTGTATATGCAGCGTTATACAGAGTCCCAAAGCATTACTTAAACCACATATTAAGCTTTGCACTGCCCCATGTGGTTGAACACCTAATATTCCAAAAATGTTCGTTACAGTTAAACTATTAGAGACACAGTGTTCATATTTTATATGCAGGGTTTTACAGAGGCCCAAAGCATTAATATAGTCCCTTATTAGGCGATGGACTGCAACATGTGGTCGAACACCTAATATTCCAAAAGTGTCAGTTACAGAAAAACTATAAGAGGCATTAAGTTCATATTGTATATGCAGCGTTATACAGAGGCCCAAAGCATTAATATAGTCACTTATTAAGCGTTGGACTGCAATATGTGGTCGAACACCTAATATTACAAAAATGTCAGTTACAGTTAAATTATAAGAGGCACAGAGTTAATTTTATATAAGCAGCGTTGTACAGAGTCCCAAATCATTACTATAATCACATGTTAAGCGTTGGACTGCAACATGTAGTTGATTACCTAATATTCCAAAAATGTCCGTTACAGCCAAACTATTAGAGACACAGTGTTCATATTTTATATGCAGGGTTTTACAGAGGCCCAAAGCATTAATATAGTTACTTATTAAGCGATGGACTGCAACATGTGGTCGAACACCTAATATTCCAAAAGAGTCAGTTACAGAAAAACTATAAGAGGCATTAAATTCATATTGTATATGCAGCGTTATACAGAGGCCCAAAGCATTACTTTAACCACATATTAAGCGTTGGACTGCCCCATGAGGATGAACACCTAATATTCCAAAAATGTCCGTTACAGCCAAACTATTAGAGACACAGTGTTCATATTTTATATGCAGGGTTTTACAGAGACCCAAACATTAATATAGTCACTTATTAAGCGATGGACTGCAACATGTGGTCGAACAACTAATATTCCAAAAATGTCCGTTACATCCAAACTATTAGAGACACAGTGTTCATATTGTACATGCAGGGTTTTTCAGAGGGCCAAAGCATTAATATAGTCACTTATTAAGCGATGGACTGCAACATGTGGTGGAACACCTAATATTCCAAAAATGTCCGTTACATCCAAACTATTAGAGACACAGTGTTCATATTTTATATGCTGGGTTATACAGAGGCCCAAAGCATTACCTTAACCACATATTAAGCGTTAAACTGCCTCATGTGGCCGAACACTTAATACTCCAAAAATGTCCGTTACAGCCAAACTATTAGAGACACCGTCTTCATATTGTAAATGCAGGGTCTTACAGAGGGCCAAAGCATTAATATAGTCACTTATTAAGCGTTGGACAGCAACATGTGGTCGAACACCTAATATTCCAAAAATGACAGTAACAGCCAAACAATAAGAGGCAGAGAGTTCATACTGTATATGCAGCGTTATACAGAGTCCCAAAGCATTAATATAGTCACTTATTAAGCGTTTTACTGCAATATGTGGTCGAACACCTAATATTACAAAAATGTCAGTTACAGTTAAACTATAAGAGGCACAGAGTTAATTTTGTATAAGCAGCGTTGTACAGAGTCCCAAATCATTACTATAATCACATGTTAAGCGTTGGACTGCAACATGTAGTTGATTACCTAATATTCCAAAAATGTCCGTTACAGCCAAACTATTAGAGACATAGTGTTCATATTTTATATGCAGGGTTTTACAGAGGCCCAAAGCATTAATATAGTCTCTTATTAAGCGTTGGACTGCCCCATGTGGTTGAACACCTAATATTCCAAAAATGTCCGTTACAGCCAAACTATTAGAGACACAGTGTTCATATTTTATATGCAGCGTTATACAGAGTCCTAAAACATTACTATAATCACATATTAAGCGTTGGACTGCAACATGTAATGTAACACCTAATATTCCAAAAGTGTCAGTTACAGCCAAACTATAAGAGGCACAGAGTTCATGCTGTATATGCAGCGTTATACAGAGTCCCAAAGCATTACTTAAACCACATATTAAGCTTTGCACTGCCCCATGTGGTTGAACACCTAATATTCCAAAAATGTTCGTTACAGTTAAACTATTAGAGACACAGTGTTCATATTTTATATGCAGGGTTTTACAGAGGCCCAAAGCATTAATATAGTCACTTATTAGGCGATGGACTGCAACATGTGGTCGAACACCTAATATTCCAAAAGTGTCAGTTACAGAAAAACTATATGAGGCATTAAGTTCATATTGTATATGCAGCGTTATACAGAGGCCCAAAGCATTACTTTAACCACATATTAAGCGTTAAACTGCCTCATGTGGCCGAACACCTAATACTCCAAAAATGTCCGTTACAGCCAAACTATTAGAGACACCGTCTTCATATTGTACATGCAGGGTCTTACAGAGGGCCAAAGCATTAATATAGTCACTTATTAAGCGTTGGACAGCAACATGTGGTCGAACACCTAATATTCCAAAAATGACAGTAACAGCCAAACAATAAGAGGCAGAGAGTTCATACTGTATATGCAGCGTTATACAGAGTCCCAAAGCATTAATATAGTAACTTTTTAAGCGTTGGACTGCAATATGTGGTCGAACACCTAATATTACAAAAATATCAGTTACAGTTAAACTATAAGAGGCACAGAGTTAATTTTGTATAAGCAGCGTTGTACAGAGTCGCAAATCATTACTATAATCACATGTTAAGCGTTGGACTGCAACATGTAGTTGATTACCTAATATTCCAAAAATGTCCGTTACAGCCAAACTATTAGAGACACAGTGATCATATTTTATATGCAGGGTTTTACAGAGGCCCAAAGCATTAATATAGTCACTTATTAAGCGTTGGACTGCCCCATGTGGTTGAACACCTAATATTCCGAAAGTGTCAGTTACAGCCAAACTATAAGAGGCACAGAGTTCATACTGTATATGCAGCGTTATACAGAGTCCCAAAGCATTACTTTAACCACATATTAAGCTTTGCACTGCCCCATGTGGTTGAACATTTAATATTCCAAAAATGTTCGTTACAGTTAAACTATTAGAGACACAGTGTTCATATTTTTTATGCAGGGTTTTACAGAGGCCCAAAGCATTAATATAGTATCTTATTAGGCGTTGGACTGCAACATGTGGTCGAACACCTAATATTCCAAAAGTGTCAATTACAGAAAAACTATAAGAGGCATTAAGTTCATATTGTATATGCAGCGTTATACAGAGGCCCAAAGCATTACTTTAACCACATATTAAGCGTTGGACTGCCCCATGAAGATGAACACCTAATATTCCAAAAATGTCCGTTACAGCCAAACTATTAGTGACACAGTGTTCATATTTTATTTGATGGGTTTTACAGAGACCCAAACATTAATATAGTCACTTATAAAGCGATGGACTGCAACATGTGGTCGAACACCTAATATTCCAAAAATGTCCGTTACATCCAAACTATTAGAGACACAGTGTTCATATTTTATATGCAGGGTTATACAGAGGCCCAAAGCATTACCTTAACCACATATTAAGCGTTAAACTGCCTCATGTGGCCGAACACCTAATACTCTATAAATGTCCGTTACAGCCAAACTATTAGAGACACCGTGTTCATATTGTACATGCAGGGTCTTACAGAGGGCCAAAGCATTAATATAGTCACTCATTAAGCGTTGGAATGCATCATGTGGTCGAACACCTAATATTCCAAAAATGACAGTAACAGCCAAACAATAAGAGGCAGAGAGTTCATACTGTATATGCAGCGTTATACAGAGTCCCAAATCATTACTATAATCACATGTTAAGCGTTGGACTGCAACATGTAGTTGATTACCTAATATTCCAAAAATGTCCGTTACAGCCAAACTATTAGAGACACAGTGTTCATATTTTATATGCAGGGTTTTACAGAGGCCCAAAGCATTAATATAGTCACTTATTAAGCGTTGGACTGCAACATGTTGTCGAACACCTAATATTCCAAAAATGTCCGTTACAGCCAAACTATTAAAGACACAGTGTTCATATTGTATATGCAGCGTTATACAGAGTCCCAAAACATTACTATAATCACATATTAAGCGTTGGACTGCAACATGTAATGTAACACCTAATATTCCAAAAGTGCCAGTTACAGCCAAACTATAAGAGGCACAGAGTTCATACTGTATATGCAGCGTTATACAGAGTCCCAAAGCATTACTTTAACCACATATTAAGCTTTGCACTGCTTCATGTGGTTGAACACCTAATATTCCAAAAATGTCCGTTACAGCTAAACTATTAGAGACACAGGGTTCATATTTTATATGCAGTGTTTAACAGAGGCCCAAATCATTAATATAGTCACATATTAAGCGATGGACTGCAACATGTGGTCGAACACCTAATATTCCAAAAATGTCCGTTACAGGCAAACTATTAGAGACACAGTGTTCATATTGTATATGCAGCGTTATACAGAGTCCCAAAACATTACTATAATCACATATTAGGCGTTGGACTGCAACATGTGGTTGAACACCTAATATTCCAAAAGTGTCCGTTATAGCCAAACTATTAGAGACACAGTGTTCATATTGTACATGCAGGGTTTTACAGAGCCCCAAAGCATTAAAATAGTCACTTATTAAGCGTTGGACTGCAACATGTGGTCGAACACCTAATATTCCAAAAGTGTCAGTTACAGAAAAACTATAAGAGGCATTAAGTTCATATTGTATATGCAGCGTTATACAGAGGCCCAAAGCATTACTTTAACCACATATTAAGCGTTGGACTGCCCCATGTGGTTGAACACCTAATATTTCAAAAATGTCCGTTACAGCCTATCTATTAGTGGCACAGTGCTCATATTTTATATGCAGGGTTTTACAGAGGCCCAAAGCATCAATATAGTCACTTATTAAAAGTTGTACTGCAACATGTGGTCGAACACCTAATATTCCAAAAGTGTCAGTTACAGAAAAACTATAAGAGGCATTAAGTTCATATTGTATATGCAGCGCTATACAGAGGCCCAAAGCATTACTATAACCACATTTTAAGCGTTGGACTGCTCCATGAGGATGAACACCTATTATTCCAAAAATGTCCGTTACATCCAAACTATTAGAGACACAGTGTTCATATTGTAAATGCAGGGTTTTTCAGAGGGCCAAAGCATTAATATAGTCACTTATTAGGCGTTGGACTGCAACATGTGGTCGAACACCTAATACTCCAAAAGTGTCAGTTACAGAAAAACTATAAGAGGCATTAGTGCATATTGTATATGCAGCGTTATACAGAGGCCCAAAGCATTACTTTAACCACATATTAAGCGTTGGACTGCCCCATGAGGATGAACACCTAATATTCCAAAAATGTCCGTTACAGCCAAACTATTAGAGACACAGTGTTCATATTTTATATGCAGGGTTTTACAGAGGCCCAAAGCATTAATATAGTCACTTATTAGGCGTTGGACTGCAACATGTGGTCGAACACCTAATACTCCAAAAGTGTCAGTTACAGAAAAACTATAAGAGGCATTAGTGCATATTGTATATGCAGCGTTATACAGAGGCCCAAAGCATTACTTTAACCACATATTAAGCGTTGGACTGCCCCATGAGGATGAACACCTAATATTCCAAAAATGTCCGTTACAGCCAAACTATTAGAGACACAGTGTTCATATTTTATATGCAGGGTTTTACAGAGGCCCAAAGCATTAATATAGTCACTTATTAAGCGATGGACTGCAACATGTGGTCGAACACCTAATATTCCAAAAATGTCCGTTACAGGCAAACTATTAGAGACACAGTGTTCATATTTTATATGCAGGGTTATACAGAGGCTCAAAGCATTACTTTAACCACATATTAAGCGTTGGACTGCCCCATGTGGTTGAACACCTAATATTTCAAAAATGTCCGTTACAGCCTAACTATTAGTGGCACAGTGCTCATATTTTGTATGCAGCGATACACAGAGTGCCTATGCATTAATATAATCACATATTAAGCGTTGGACTGCCCCATTTGGTTGAACACCTAATATTCCATAAATGTCAATTACAGGCAAACTCTTAGAGGCACGGAGTTAATATTGTATAAGCCTCGTTATACAGAGTCCCAAACCATTACTATAATCACATATTAAGCGTTGGACTGCAACATGTGGTTGAACACCTAATATTACAAAAGTGTCCGTTATAGCCAAACTATTAGAGACACAGTGTTCATATTGTACATGCAGGGTTTTACAGAGCCCCAAAGCATTAAAATAGTCACTTATTAAGCGTTGGACTGCAACATGTGGTCGAACACCTAATATTCCAAAAGTGTCAGTTACAGAAAAACTATAAGAGGCATTAAGTTCATATTGTATATGCAGCGTTATACAGAGGCCCAAAGCATTACTTTAACCACATATTAAGCGTTGGACTGCCCCATGTGGTTGAACACCTAATATTTCAAAAATGTCCGTTACAGCCTATCTATTAGTGGCACAGTGCTCATATTGTATATGCAGCGTTTTACAGAGGCCCAAAGCATTAATATAGTCACTTATTAAGCGTTAGACTGCCCCATGTGGTTGAACTCCTAATATTCCAAAAATGTCCGTTACAGCCAAACTATTAGAGGCACAGTGTTCATATTGTATATGCAGCGTTATACAGAGTCCCAAAACATTACTATAATCACATATTAAGCGTTGGACTGCAACATGTGGTCGAACACCTAATATTCCAAAAATGACAGTAACAGCCAAACAATAAGAGGCAGAGAGTTCATACTGTACATGCAGCGTTATACAGAGTCCCAAAGCAATAATATAGTCACTTATTAAGCGATGGACTGCAACATGTGGCCGAACACCTAATATTCCATAAAAGTCCGTAACAGCCAAACAATTAGAGACACAGTGTTCATATTGTACATGCAGGGTTTACAGAGGGCCAAAGCATTTATATAGTCACTTATTAAGCGTTGGACTGCAACATGTGGTCGAACACCTAATATTCCATAAAAGTCCGTAACAGCCAAACAATTAGAGACACAGTGTTCATATTGTACATGCAGGGTTTACAGAGGGCCAAAGCATTTATATAGTCACTTATTAAGCGTTGGACTGCAACATGTGGTCGAACACCTAATATTCCAAAAATGACAGTAACAGCCAAACAATAAGAGGCAGAGAGTTCATACTGTATATGCAGCGTTATACAGAGTCCCAAAGCATTAATATAGTCACTTATTAAGCGTTGGACTGCAATAGGTGGTCGCACACCTAATATTACAAAAATGTCAGTTACAGTTAAATTATAAGAGGCACAGAGTTAATTTTATATAAGCAGCGTTGTACAGAGTCCCAAATCATTACTATAATCACATGTTAAGCGTTGGACTGCAACATGTAGTTGATTACCTAATATTCCTAAAATGTCCGTTACAGCCATTATTAGAGACACAGTGTTCATATTTTATATGCAGGGTTTTACAGAGGCCCAAAACATTAATATAGTCCCTTATTAGGCGATGAACTGCAACATGTGGTCGAACACCTAATATTACAAAAATGTCAGTTACAGTTAAATTATAAGAGGCACAGAGTTAATTTTATATAAGCAGCGTTGTACAGAGTCCCAAATCATTACTATAATCACATGTTAAGCGTTGGACTGCAACATGTAGTTGATTACCTAATATTCCTAAAATGTCCGTTACAGCCAAACTATTAGAGACACAGTGTTCATATTTTATATGCAGGGTTTTACAGAGGCCCAAAACATTATTATAGTCACTTATTAAGCGTTGGACTGCCCCATGTGGTTGAACACCTAATATTCCAAAAATGTCCGTTACAGCCAAACTATTAGAGACACAGTGTTCATATTTTATATGCAGCGTTATACAGAGTCCTAAAACATTGCTATAATCACATATTAAGCGTTGGACTGCAACATGTAATGTAACACCTAATATTCCAAAAGTGTCAGTTACAGCCAAACTATAAGAGGCACAGAGTTCATACTGTATATGCAGCGTTATACAGAGTCCCAAAGCATTACTTTAACCACATATTAAGCTTTGCACTGCCCCATGTGGTTGAACACCTAATATTCCAAAAATGTTCGTTACAGTTAAACTATTAGAGACACAGTGTTCATATTTTTTATGCAGGGTTTTACAGAGGCCCAAAGCATTAATATAGTCACTTATTAAGCGATGGACTGCAACATGTGGTCGAACACCTAATATTCCAAAAGTGTCAGTTACAGAAAAACTATAAGAGGCATTAAATTCTTATTGTATATGCAGCGTTATACAGAGGCCCAAAGCATTACTTTAACCACATATTAAGCGTTGGACTGCCCCATGAGGATGAACACCTAATATTCCAAAAATGTCCGTTACAGCCAAACTATTAGGGACAGAGTGTTCATATTTTATATGCAGGGTTTTACAGAGACCCAAACATTAATATAGTCACTTATTAAGCGATGGACTGCAACATGTGGTCGAACACCTAATATTCCAAAAATGTCCGTTACAGCCAAACTATTAGAGACACCGTCTTCATATTGTACATGCAGGGTCTTACAGAGGGCCAAAGCATTAATATAATCACTTATTAAGCGTTGGACTGCAACATGTGGTCGAACACCTAATATTCCAAAAATGACAGTAACAGCCAAACAATAAGAGGCAGAGAGTTCATACTGTATATGCAGCGTTATACAGAGTCCCAAAGCATTAATATAGTCACTTATTAAGCGTTGGACTGCAATATGTGGTCGAACACCTAATATTACAAAAATGTCAGTTACAGTTAAACTATTAGAGACACAGTGTTCATATTTTATTTGAAGGGTTTTACAGAGACCCAAACATTAATATAGTCACTTATTAAGCGATGGACTGCAACATGTGGTCGAACACCTAATATTCCAAAAATGTCCGTTACATCCAAACTATTAGAGACACAGTGTTCATATTGTACATGCAGGGTTTTTCAGAGGGCCAAAGCATTAATATAGTCACTTATTAAGCGATGGACTGCAACATGTGGTCGAACACCTAATATTCCAAAAATGTCCGTTACATTCAAACTATTAGAGACACAGTTTTCATATTTTATATGCAGGGTTATACAGAGGCCCAAAGCATTACCTTAACCACATATTAAGCATTAAACTGCCTCATGTGGCCGAACACCTAATACTCCAAAAATGTCCGTTACAGCCAAACTATTAGAGACACCGTCTTCATATTGTACATGCAGGGTCTTACAGAGGGCCAAAGCATTAATATAGTCACTTATTAAGCGTTGGAATGCATCATGTGGTCGAACACATAATATTCCAAAAATGACAGTAACAGCCAAACAATAAGAGGCAGAGAGTTCATACTGTATATGCAGCGTTATACAGAGTCCCAAAGCATTAATATAGTCACTTATTAAGCGTTGGACTGCAATATGTGGTCGAACACCTAATATTACAAAAATGTCAGTTACAGTTAAACTATAAGAGGCACAGAGTTAATTTTGTATAAGCAGCGTTGTACAGAGTCCCAAATCATTACTATAATCACATGTTAAGCGTTGGACTGCAACATGTAGTTGATTACCTAATATTTCAAAAATGTCCGTTACAGCCAAACTATTAGAGACATAGTGTTCATATTTTATATGCAGGGTTTTACAGAGGCCCAAAGCATTAATATAGTCTCTTATTAAGCGTTGGACTGCCCCATGTGGTTGAACACCTAATATTCCAAAAATGTCCGTTACAGCCAAACTATTAGAGACACAGTGTTCATATTTTATATGCAGCGTTATACAGAGTCCTAAAACATTACTATAATCACATATTAAGCGTTGGACTGCAACATGTAATGTAACACCTAATATTCCAAAAGTGTCAGTTACAGCCAAACTATAAGAGGCACAGAGTTCATACTGTATATGCAGCGTTATACAGAGTCCCAAAGCATTACTTAAACCACATATTAAGCTTTGCACTGCCCCATGTGGTTGAACACCTAATATTCCAAAAATGTTCGTTACAGTTAAACTATTAGAGACACAGTGTTCATATTTTATATGCAGGGTTTTACAGAGGCCCAAAGCATTAATATAGTCCCTTATTAGGCGATGGACTGCAACATGTGGTCGAACACCTAATATTCCAAAAGTGTCAGTTACAGAAAAACTATAAGAGGCATTAAGTTCATATTGTATATGCAGCGTTATACAGAGGCCCAAAGCATTAATATAGTCACTTATTAAGCGTTGGACTGCAATATGTGGTCGAACACCTAATATTACAAAAATGTCAGTTACAGTTAAATTATAAGAGGCACAGAGTTAATTTTATATAAGCAGCGTTGTACAGAGTCCCAAATCATTACTATAATCACATGTTAAGCGTTGGACTGCAACATGTAGTTGATTACCTAATATTCCAAAAATGTCCGTTACAGCCAAACTATTAGAGACACAGTGTTCATATTTTATATGCAGGGTTTTACAGAGGCCCAAAGCATTAATATAGTTACTTATTAAGCGATGGACTGCAACATGTGGTCGAACACCTAATATTCCAAAAGAGTCAGTTACAGAAAAACTATAAGAGGCATTAAATTCATATTGTATATGCAGCGTTATACAGAGGCCCAAAGCATTACTTTAACCACATATTAAGCGTTGGACTGCCCCATGAGGATGAACATCTAATATTCCAAAAATGTCCGTTACAGCCAAACTATTAGAGACACAGTGTTCATATTTTATATGCAGGGTTTTACAGAGACCCAAACATTAATATAGTCACTTATTAAGCGATGGACTGCAACATGTGGTCGAACAACTAATATTCCAAAAATGTCCGTTACATCCAAACTATTAGAGACACAGTGTTCATATTGTACATGCAGGGTTTTTCAGAGGGCCAAAGCATTAATATAGTCACTTATTAAGCGATGGACTGCAACATGTGGTGGAACACCTAATATTCCAAAAATGTCCGTTACATCCAAACTATTAGAGACACAGTGTTCATATTTTATATGCTGGGTTATACAGAGGCCCAAAGCATTACCTTAACCACATATTAAGCGTTAAACTGCCTCATGTGGCCGAACACTTAATACTCCAAAAATGTCCGTTACAGCCAAACTATTAGAGACACCGTCTTCATATTGTACATGCAGGGTCTTACAGAGGGCCAAAGCATTAATATAGTCACTTATTAAGCGTTGGACAGCAACATGTGGTCGAACACCTAATATTCCAAAAATGACAGTAACAGCCAAACAATAAGAGGCAGAGAGTTCATACTGTATATGCAGCGTTATACAGAGTCCCAAAGCATTAATATAGTCACTTATTAAGCGTTTTACTGCAATATGTGGTCGAACACCTAATATTACAAAAATGTCAGTTACAGTTAAACTATAAGAGGCACAGAGTTAATTTTGTATAAGCAGCGTTGTACAGAGTCCCAAATCATTACTATAATCACATGTTAAGCGTTGGACTGCAACATGTAGTTGATTACCTAATATTCCAAAAATGTCCGTTACAGCCAAACTATTAGAGACATAGTGTTCATATTTTATATGCAGGGTTTTACAGAGGCCCAAAGCATTAATATAGTCTCTTATTAAGCGTTGGACTGCCCCATGTGGTTGAACACCTAATATTCCAAAAATGTCCGTTACAGCCAAACTATTAGAGACACAGTGTTCATATTTTATATGCAGCGTTATACAGAGTCCTAAAACATTACTATAATCACATATTAAGCGTTGGACTGCAACATGTAATGTAACACCTAATATTCCAAAAGTGTCAGTTACAGCCAAACTATAAGAGGCACAGAGTTCATGCTGTATATGCAGCGTTATACAGAGTCCCAAAGCATTACTTAAACCACATATTAAGCTTTGCACTGCCCCATGTGGTTGAACACCTAATATTCCAAAAATGTTCGTTACAGTTAAACTATTAGAGACACAGTGTTCATATTTTATATGCAGGGTTTTACAGAGGCCCAAAGCATTAATATAGTCACTTATTAGGCGATGGACTGCAACATGTGGTCGAACACCTAATATTCCAAAAGTGTCAGTTACAGAAAAACTATATGAGGCATTAAGTTCATATTGTATATGCAGCGTTATACAGAGGCCCAAAGCATTACTTTAACCACATATTAAGCGTTAAACTGCCTCATGTGGCCGAACACCTAATACTCCAAAAATGTCCGTTACAGCCAAACTATTAGAGACACCGTCTTCATATTGTACATGCAGGGTCTTACAGAGGGCCAAAGCATTAATATAGTCACTTATTAAGCGTTGGACAGCAACATGTGGTCGAACACCTAATATTCCAAAAATGACAGTAACAGCCAAACAATAAGAGGCAGAGAGTTCATACTGTATATGCAGCGTTATACAGAGTCCCAAAGCATTAATATAGTAACTTATTAAGCGTTGGACTGCAATATGTGGTCGAACACCTAATATTACAAAAATATCAGTTACAGTTAAACTATAAGAGGCACAGAGTTAATTTTGTATAAGCAGCGTTGTACAGAGTCGCAAATCATTACTATAATCACATGTTAAGCGTTGGACTGCAACATGTAGTTGATTACCTAATATTCCAAAAATGTCCGTTACAGCCAAACTATTAGAGACACAGTGATCATATTTTATATGCAGGGTTTTACAGAGGCCCAAAGCATTAATATAGTCACTTATTAAGCGTTGGACTGCCCCATGTGGTTGAACACCTAATATTCCGAAAGTGTCAGTTACAGCCAAACTATAAGAGGCACAGAGTTCATACTGTATATGCAGCGTTATACAGAGTCCCAAAGCATTACTTTAACCACATATTAAGCTTTGCACTGCCCCATGTGGTTGAACATTTAATATTCCAAAAATGTTCGTTACAGTTAAACTATTAGAGACACAGTGTTCATATTTTTTATGCAGGGTTTTACAGAGGCCCAAAGCATTAATATAGTATCTTATTAGGCGTTGGACTGCAACATGTGGTCGAACACCTAATATTCCAAAAGTGTCAATTACAGAAAAACTATAAGAGGCATTAAGTTCATATTGTATATGCAGCGTTATACAGAGGCCCAAAGCATTACTTTAACCACATATTAAGCGTTGGACTGCCCCATGAAGATGAACACCTAATATTCCAAAAATGTCCGTTACAGCCAAACTATTAGTGACACAGTGTTCATATTTTATTTGATGGGTTTTACAGAGACCCAAACATTAATATAGTCACTTATAAAGCGATGGACTGCAACATGTGGTCGAACACCTAATATTCCAAAAATGTCCGTTACATCCAAACTATTAGAGACACAGTGTTCATATTTTATATGCAGGGTTATACAGAGGCCCAAAGCATTACCTTAACCACATATTAAGCGTTAAACTGCCTCATGTGGCCGAACACCTAATACTCTATAAATGTCCGTTACAGCCAAACTATTAGAGACACCGTGTTCATATTGTACATGCAGGGTCTTACAGAGGGCCAAAGCATTAATATAGTCACTCATTAAGCGTTGGAATGCATCATGTGGTCGAACACCTAATATTCCAAAAATGACAGTAACAGCCAAACAATAAGAGGCAGAGAGTTCATACTGTATATGCAGCGTTATACAGAGTC